>JAPEUY010000008.1:80000-1280000 GCA_027946455.1 Neocucurbitaria cava
TCTTAGGGAGGCCTTATAGGGGAGGCGTAATGCAACTAGCCTAGACTAAGGTCCGCGTATCTACTAGGATGCTGGCGTAATAGCTGTAAGCGGCCCGTCTTAAAACACGGACTAAGGAGTCTAATATCTATGCGAGTGTTTAGGTGTTAAGCCTAAGCGCGTAATGAAAGTAAACGGAGGTGGGATCCCTTTAGGGTGTACTATTAACTAATCCTAATGTCTTTGGATGGATTTAAGTAAGAGTATAGCTGTTGGGACCCGAAAGATAGTGAACTATACTTAAATAGGGTAAAGCCAGAGGAAACTCTAGTAGAGGCTCGCAGTGGTTCTAACGTGCAAATTAATCGTTAAATTTAGGTATAGGGGCGAAAGACTAATCGAACTATCTAGTAGCTAGTTCCTGCTAAAGTTTCCCTTAGGATAGTAGTAACGTATTTAGTTTTATAAGGTAAAGCGAATGATTAGAGGCCTAGGGGTTAAAATAACCTTCACCTATTCTCAAACTTTAAATATGTAAGAAGTCCTTGTTACTTAATTGAACGTGGACACTTAAATATACCGTTACTAGTAGGCTATTTTTGGTAAGCAGAACTAGTGATGTGGGATAAACCAAACGTAGGGTTAAGGTACTAGAATATACGCTCATCAGACACCATAAAAGGTATTAGTTTATCTAGATAGCAGGACGGTGGCTATAGAAGTCGGAATCCGCTAAGGAGTATATAATAACTTACCTACCAAATAAACTAGCCCTAAAAATAGATAGTGCTTAAGCGTATTACCTATACCTTGCTGCTGGGGCAAGATTTAAGCCCCGGCGAGTAGGCAGGCATAGAGGCTCGTGACGAAGCCTTAGGGGTAACCCTAGGTCGAACGGCCTCTAGTATAGATCTTAGTAGTAGTAGTAAATACTTAAATAAGAACTTTAAGGACTGAAGTAGGGAAAGGTTCCGTGTGAACAGTAGTTAGACACGGGTTAGTTAATCCTAAGAGATAGGGTAATTCCGTTTTAATATCGGCGCTTGCGCCACGCCCTCGAAAGGGAAGCTGGTTAATATTCTGGTACCTAGATGTAGATTCTCTATAGTAATGCAACTGAGAGCGGAGACCTTGGCGGGAGCCCCAAGAAGAGTTCTCTTTTCTTCTTAATAGTCTGTTACCCTGAAATTGGTTTGTCCGGAGCTAGGGTTCAATGGCTGGAAGAGCGCTGCACTTTTGCGGCGTTTAGTGCGCTCCCGATGAGCCTTAAAAATCCGCTTAAAGAAATAGTTTTCACGCCAGGTTGTACTTATAACTGTAGCAGGTCTCCAAGGTGAAAAGCCTCTAGTTGATAGAACAATATAGATAAGGGAAGTCGGTAAAATAGATCCGTAACTTCGGGAAAAGGATTGGCTCTAAGGGTTGGGCACGTTAGGCCTTAGGGAGAAGCCTCTAGCACAGAAGGGCACTAGCTGTAAGGTAGGCGCCTTTTAGTGCTGGGGTGCGGGCACCCTTAGTAGGCTTCGGCCGTCCGGCGTGCGTTTAACAACCAACTTAGAACTAGTACGGATAAGGGGAATCTAACTATCTAATTAAAATATAGTATTGCGATAGCTAGAAAGTAGTATTAACGCAATGTGATTTCTGCCTAGTGCTCTGAATATCAAAGCGAAGAGATTCGACTAAGCGCGGGTAAACGGCGGGAGTAACTATAACTCTCTTAAGGTAGCTAAATGCCTCGTCATCTAATTAGTGACGCGCATGAATGGATTAACGAGATTCCTACTATCCCTATCTACTATCTAGCGAAACCACAGCTAAGGGAATAGGCTTAGCTAAATTAGCGGGGAAAGAAGACCCTGTTGAGCTTAACTCTAGTTTAACATTGTAAAAAGATATAGGGGGTGTAGAATAGGTGGGAGCTTCGGCGCCGGTGAAATACTACTACCCTTATTATTTTTTTACTTATTTGATGAAGCGGAGCTGGGCCTTACTGCCTAACTTCTAGCGTTAAGGTCCTTCGTAGGCTGATCTAGGTTAAAGACATTGTTAGGTGGGGAGTTTGGCTGGGGCGGTATATCTGTTAAACTATAACGCAGGTGTCCTAAGGGGGACTTATAGAGAATAGAAATCTCTAGTAGAGTAAAAGGGTAAAAGTCCCCTTGATTTTGATTTTCAGTGTGAATACAAACTATAAAAGTGTAGCCTATTAATCCTTTAGTCCCTTAAAATTTAAGGCTAGAGGTGCCAGAAAAGTTACTACAGGGATAACTAGCTTATAGCAGCTAAGCGTTTATAGCGACGTTGCTTTTTAATCCTTCGATATTAGCTCTTCCTATTATACTAAAGCAGAATTCGGTAAGCGTTAGATTATTTACCTACTAATAGGGAACGTGAGCTGGGTTTAGACTATCGTGAGACAGGTTAGTTTTACCCTACTAATGACCTTGCCCTAATAGTAATACTACTTAGTACGAGAGGAACCGCGGTTTTAGATAATTAGTTTTTGCGGCTATCTGACCAGGTATTGCCGCGAAGCTACTATCTGCTAGATTATAGCTAAACGCCTCTAAGTTAGAATCTATGCCAGAATAGGGTGATTTCCGCCTGCACTAGTCGGATACGAATAGGCCTTTAGCCTAGAACCTTACTAGATCGGCGTTAGCAGTCTTATTAAAGTTAAGGCTACTAGCTGGTGTATTGCAATTGTATAGTGCGTAGGATTAAATCCTTTGCAGACGACTTAGTTGTCTAGCTGGGTCGTGTAAGTAGTTGAGTAGCCTTATTGTTACGAGCTACTGAGCGTAAGCCCGCCGCTAGCTTAGTTAAATATAGGATATAACCCTCCCTATTTATTGCGTAGTAGGCCTATCTATAATAATAGAAGGGGAGAGTTAAAATAGTAATAAAAAAATAAGTTAGTATACCTAACTAATTTAAACGCTAGAGGGAATATAATATTAAAAGATAAAGAGTAAAAGTAACGTCTAGTAACCTAGTGTACCTTTAAGAAAAGTTTCGAAAAAAAGGTTGTATCTAGTAACCTCAACTTGTGTTAATAAAGTTTTCGAAAAAAGATTGCGTCTAGTAATCTTAACTTATATTTATAAAGTTTTTAATAAAAGATTATATCTAGTAACCTTAACTTATAGTACCTTATAGCTATAATATTTTTAAAAAAGATTATATCTAATAACTTTAAAGTATACTTTTTAAGAAGTTTAAAATTATAGAAAGAAGTACTAGCTATATAAAAGTCTTCTTAAATATTTTATTTTAATACCTAATATCTTAGGAAAATTTAGTTTCCTTAAACTAAATTTATCCTCCTAGGTACCTTAAATACTAGGTAGGAAAAAACTTAAAAAAACTCGTGTATAGCGTATAAAACTCGTAGCTAGAAAAGAGTCTTCTTAAAAGCTTTAGATAGTTATCTAGTATCTATAGAAATTATAAAACCCTTAGAAAAATTTATCCTAAGGTACCTTAAATACTAGGTAGGAAAAACTTAAAAAAACTCGTGTATAGCGTATAAAACTCGTAGCTAGAAAAGAGTCTTCTTAAAAGCTTTAGATAGTTATCTAGTATCTATAGGAATTATAAAACCCTTAGAAAAATTCATCCTAAGGTACCTTAAATACTAGGTAGGAAAAAACTTAAAAAAACTCGTGTATAGTGTATAAAACTCGTAGCTGGAAAAGAGTCTTCTTAAAAGCTTTAGATAGTTATCTAGTATCTATAGAAATTATAAAACCCTTAGAAAAATTTATCCTAAGGTACCTTAAATACTAGGTAGGAAAAAACTTAAAAAAACTCGTGTACAGCGTATAAAACTCGTAGCTAGAAAAGAGTCTTCTTAAAAGCTTTAGATAGTTATCTAGTATCTATAGGAATTATAAAACCCCTTAGAAAAATTTATCCTAAGGTACCTTAAATACTAGGTAGGAAAAAACTTAAAAAAACTCGTGTATAGCGTATAAAACTCGTAGCTAGAAAAGAGTCTTCTTAAAAGCTTTAGATAGTTATCTAGTATCTATAGAAATTATAAAACCCCTTAGAAAAATTTATCCTAAGGTATCTTAAATACTAGGTAGGAAAAAACTTAAAAAAACTCGTGTACAGCGTATAAAACTCGTAGCTAGAAAAGAGTCTTCTTAAAAGCTTTAGATAGTTATCTAGTATCTATAGAAATTATAAAACCCCTTAGAAAAATTTATCTTAAGTGTAAGGTAGACTTTATAGTAGAGAGTGTTAGGCCGTACAGCCTTAGCTGCCTTTACTACCTATTCACTTCTGCCTAAGGCTACCTGCCTTCCTATACGCCTAGCTACTTACGGCCTAGCGTAAGTACTAGTCCTTCCTCCTCCTGTTAGTATAAAGGCAGCCCTTCCCCTCGCCCTTACGGCTCTCTATCTACTATTCTGTACCTACCTTTAAATATAGCTATTCCTCCAGAAGTGCTCTCTCTGCTATAAAGTCTGCCTTACATAATAGTAGATTATAGTGATAGCTCACTTTGACTTCACACTAGCTAGCTAGGCTAGCTAGAGGAAGGAGTAGTTTCTAGTTATTAGCTCTTTACTAAGCCTAGTAAACCGCTGGCTTAGATTAGATCCTATTTAACTTACCTTACCTAGTTTTAAGTAGAGGGGAATTTCGCTTACAGAGTACTTAGGCGCCCTGAACCCAGCAGCTATATTGAGTATATAAGGCCCTAGGTAGGCAGTAAATTGATAGGAGGGGCTAGATTTACGCGTTTACGAGTACGTGTATACCTACACAAACTGCTATAAGAGCAGCGCGGCTTTAAGAGTACTTAGGCCTGGATTCCGCACATTTTGTGATGATTTTTAACGAAATTACGTTATTTTCGGCTATTTACCTATTGCCTTGGGGGCAAAAATAGTACTAATAAGCCGCCCTTTCCCCAGTCACGTGTAGGTTACGTGGCCGCTCTAGTATTCACTTTCTCCAGCTGTCTACCTACTACCTTAGGGGGTAATATAGTACCAATAAACCAGCCTTTCCCTAGTCACGTGTAGGGCATATATAACTACCTTAGCTTTTACTTACTACGCTAGCGTAAAGCTCTACAAAATTCCGTACTCTCCATCCTCTATATAAAGGCGCCACTACCCCACCTTCCCTCTCTCTTACTCTACCAATTTTCCTTAACCTACTATTCTTATAGCACCCTTAAGATAAGCGGTAACAATAATAATAGTAGGGATTTAGGCCTTCCTCTAGACTAAAGTAAATAACTAGCTTTTCAGAACTAGGGCGCGCTTATACGCTATCTCTCCTTAGTCGCCAAAGCCACTAAAGCTTCTAGTTAAATAAAGGGAAGTAACTGACCTAGCCCTCTTATACTAGCAGCAATTCCTCTACGCGTTCTAATAAATAACTTTAATCCCTACGAAGTTTCGGCCTTAGCGAATAAGCCTTACTAATCCTATTAACCTAGCCTAGTTGAAGATAACAACCTAGAGTTTGAAGAGACTATTTTCTAGATACTAGAGGACGATAGGATCGACTATAAGCCTAAGGATATACTCTATAAGTACTAGGCTAAAGCCTTTACAGACTATTAGAATACTACCCTAGATAAGCTCCTTACCTATATAAGTTATCACACTTAAAATACGACAAAAGCTATAATTATTAACTAGTTATTCTAAGACCTCTTACCTAAGGAGTCTTTTTATGCTAACTACCCTTTGGCTTATACGTAGCTTCCTAAGGAGTACGCCGCTATTCTCCTCACTTCTAGCTTTCTCTTAATTAAACGCTAAATTAATAAGATAAGGGTAAAGCGCTATAAGCTCGATAATTCTATAAGCCAGCTTACCAATATCACAAATAAACTAATTAAAGAACGCGAAAACTATAACAAACTAGTAGTTAAATATAACACTATTTCTACTTAAGCTAAGTAATTATAAGGGTATCTTATTACCGTTACTAACTAGAGGGATATATTATGGGCACAAATCGCTACCAGCCTATAAGCTCCTCTAGCCCTAGCGCTATTCTAGTTAAGTTAAGCTATACCTCTAGGCCTACCTACGCGCCTTTTAGTTAATAACGTTAAGGATAATAATAGTATTCCCCTAGTCTAGGCTCTTTTTACTAATAATACTAACTACTTAAGTTAACTATTCCGTGTTCTTCCTTAAGGCTTTACTGGAAATAGTATCTTAAATAAGTTCTAAGCCCCTATACCTAAAACCGCCGAATTTAGGTTACTAGATAGTACTATTACTTAACTTATACCTTCTATATTTAATTTGCTAAAAGAGTGTACTAATCTCGATAGCTACAGCACCTAGTGTTATGGATCCTCCGCGGCGTTCCTGGCGTTGTGGATCCGATCGGCTCCGATCGGATCCGGTAGTCACGTGCACGGGCCTAGCGCGCGCACGGGCCACCTAGGCTCGGGTATCTTCCGCGCACGCGTAGATACTCCAGCTCCTTGTACGTATTTTCTCGCAATTAATGAGTTCAACCAGCATCAAACTACTATTGTGATCGTTCCCTTACACAAAATACGTACTACACTATTCAACGATCCCAGCAAGGATCTCAAAGTGCGCACAAGAGGCAATCTACGATATTACGTGCACGGTAACACCAGCGCGTGTGGTGCGGAACCAATTCCGACAAAGCACTAACCTAATCTCGCGTCACTACTAAGGAGCGCCAATCATCTAATAATAGAACCAATCTAACGACACACACCATACCTAAACCACGGGAGCCATTCGATCCCACTAGTGGTGGTACGGGACGCGTAGGCGTCACGACACGCGCTAGTACGGCTACTTCCCAGGCTACGTCTCATACGATCGGAGAGTCCTAACGAACTACACAGGAGCAGAGTCAGGCCCCAGGTAGCTTTCCGGGAAACGAGTTTGCAGACTCCGACTATGAAGAGGATGACGATGAGAGCGCCATCCATATACCGCCACCCAGCAAGAAAGGCCTGGGAGAAAAGCGGCAGGTTACTATTCAGATACCAGAGCCCGATGCCGCGGAAGGCGACGTGCGTTACCCTAAACTGCGCGACTACGCCGCGAGTAGTTATATATTCTCCTCCGCCCAGCGCATCTCCTCCACTCGATTCGAGTATGCTATAGCAGACTTAGAACTAGTTCATCAATATAAAGAGGAAGACGGCGCTATAGTAGAGTACGTCATACTCTATCACGCCCGTAAAGACGGCGGTTTAGATGAACACAATATCATAGCACAAGTTAGCAATGAGCATAAATATGCAAAAGCGGTGCATAACAACCCCGAAGCCTGGTATAGCGTACTGAGCAAGTATACCAACCTACGCGAATCTACAGCACAAGATGTCACAAATGCCGCGATCATATTAGATTAGGCGGAGAAATCAAACACTTCTGCCCTACATACCAAAGCCAATATAGAGCGAAGGATCACCAACTTACAGGATAAATAGGAGAAGCTGCGAGAGGATCTACAGGAGAAACTCACATCACGAGTAGCGGAGTTAGCTCTCAAAGATAAGAATCTGAACAAGGCTCGAGCTCTTATCCCTCGCCTTCGCACCGAGCGTAATGAAGCTCTGCAGAAGTTGAAAGAATCAGAATCTATTATTGCTAATATACAGAAAGCTATAGAGAAACCAATTCGCCACCGCGCGCGTGAACGCGATGACTTCAACCCATCCAATTCGTCTTCGTCAGATGATAACAACCGCCACGATAACCACAACCATCGCCGTCAATCCCCCTCTCCTCCGCGTGGAGATCATCAACAGAAGGAGACTCCCGTTACCGAAGTCACTAATTATTCTACACATAAACGGTCAGGCGAGGACTACGACCTACGTTATCCCAACATCTATCCATACTCCAGTAAGGAGGATGAAGATCTAGAACAATAGATCGCTTCAGCAGAGACTAAGCTATCCCAGTCATACAAGAATTTCCCAAATAAATGGGTTAAGGTAGAGTACTTAAGAGGATACTGCTAGAGCGTAGCCTATAATACTATCAAATTGCGCGCTCTCCTACTACAGTCAGATAATCGATATACCTATCAACAACAGCTATACGATAACCTCACCACAAATTTCGGCGTTCCAGACAAACAGAAGACAGTATTAGACAAGCTCGCTTAAGGCAAACTGAAGCAGAAGGATGGCGAAGCGATAGGATAATAGTTCTCACGCTTCAATGTTACCGCTATCGAGGTACGCCTTGACGAGAACTCCAAAATATTCTATGCTCTAGGAAATTTGAACTCAAGGTTCAAGACACCAGCCGTTTAGAATGCCAAGGATAATGAGACTTAGGTAGAATTCATAAGCCGTCTCTGTACAGTCGAATACCATTCCGCCGCCGCTTAGGGCGGATCGTACACCCGCGACAACAAGAAGGACAATTGTAGGAGCGATAAGAAGGACAGTAAGGATGCTAAATCCAGCAGACGCGACAAAGAAGACCCTATAGGCAGTTAGCGCCCGAAGGACCAGTTCGATCGCATTATCAAGAAGAAGGTATACGTTAAATGCTTCGTGCCTGGACATAGATCCACCGACAAGGACGCTCCTTACCAAAAGGAGATTAAGAAACCTTTTAGTATATTTAAAGAGCTCTTTACTACTAATAAAGATGACGGCACGTTAAAAGAGTAGTCCTTGATGACAGTCGCCACCAAGGACCTGATCTCGCGCAAAACCTCACAGCCGTGAATGAACGTATTCACTAGCTTAAGATCGCGGCGACAAATGAGCCAGCCATCTACATATCGGCGGCCTCACTGAATGAAGCATACCAGTTATCTTATTCTCAGGACCTAGTAGACCTTACTTTAGTAAATAAAGCAGGCCTACCTAAGGTAGGACTAACAGGTCCCGGACCGCCAGCTCGCCCACCTCATTCGCCACAAATGAAGTTTTTCAGCCAAGTAGCCACCCGCATGGGATCAGCTAGGGCTAACACGTTACTAGACGATGGATGCTCTAGACAAGTAGTCAGCCGAAGCTATATAAGGATCCATAAGCTCGACACAGTGACCGTAAAGGAGCCCGTACACTTACGCCTCGCAAATAGCAAAGTCGTTGGACAGATGGACACTATGGCTCATGTAAAGATGTAGATTGGCGATCATGTTAGTGAAGATTAGATATAGGTGACTGACTTAGTAGGTTATAACGTGATTGTCGGTCAACCATAGTTAGAAACCTACGATGTTGTCAAGAGCTACGCCAATTGAACCATTACCTTCTATAGCAGTCACTGCAAGAGCAGTTGTCTATTATGTGGACTACCCGTACGAGTCACTTACAAACGCAACGGCAAGTCTGATGTCGAGACAATCATACCCACCTTAAAGGATGATATATACTTTATCTCCGCCTGAGCGGCACTCGCCTTTGGTCGTCGCGACGAACGGAACCTAGTATAGATATATCCCAAACATTAGTCTGCCTTTGAGAAGGCAGAAAAGGATGAAGAGGATTATACAGAGGAACAAGCAGCGTTCATGAGCCTATTCGCTGCAGACTATGCCGCTCTTATACAAGAAGATTTTCGGAAGTTCCATGAGAAACGTTCGCTACCAAAGATGAGGAAGGAAGAGCTATATCGACTCGTGCCATCGCAATATCATGATATGATCGACCTATAGGACCCTAAAGAAGCTGAGACTTTACCAGAGAACAAGCCTGGAGTGGACTATAAGATCCAGCTTGTTAATGGTGCTGTTCCGCCATACTAGAGGGCGTATGGAGCATCCCGAGAAGAAATAAGAGCGCTAAAGGCATACATAGACGACGAGTTGTATAAAGGCTTCATCCGCCGTAGCAGCTCACCTTACGCCGCACTAGTGCTAATTATAAAGAAGCCTAGTAGAGGACTCCGTATTTGTATTGACTACAGACAGCTAAACGCTCTCACGATCAAGAACCGCAATGCGCCTCCTAAGATTCGAGACATACTTGCCCGACTAAATAAAGTACGAATCTTCTCTAAATTCGACGTTATCGCCGCCTTCAATCGTATACGGATCAAAGAAGGAGACTAAGAGAAGACTGCCTTTCTTACAAGATTTGGCCTGTATGAGTATGTAGTAATACCTTTTGGGCTCTGCAACGCACCTAGTACCTTCCAAGCCTTCATCAATAACACGCTACGTGATCTGTTGGATGAATATTATTCCGCCTATATCAACGATGTCCTAGTTTATAGCAAGACTAAGGAGGATCATATACAACACTGCCGCAAGGTGTTACGACGCTTAAAAGATGCGGGACTCTATTTAGACATCCGCAAAAGCGACTTCCACGTTACCCAAGTTAAGTACCTAGGCATAATCTTATCATGTGAGGGTCTACAGATGGATCCCGCTAAGGTTCAAGCCATACATAACTAGAAAGACTTGCGAACAGTAAAGGATATACAAGTGTTCATTAGGTTCGCTAACTTCTACCGTCGCTTCATTTACCGATTCTCCCGTATCATAAGACCGCTTATTGAACTTATCAAAGAGACGCTACTAGGCCAGCGGCTTAACTTCTATGACAAAGCTCGGTCTGCCTTCGAACGACTCAAAGCAGCCTTTACTAGTGATACCGTCCTCGCCCACTTTAATCCCGACCTCAAGGCAATTATCGAATATAACGCTTCGGACTGGGTAGTATCTAGAATACTATCACAATAGCACAAGGACAATAATAGAGAAGACCTGCTAAGACCAGTTGCGTACTTCTCTATAAAGATAAAGGACGCTGAATTAAACTACCCTATCTACGATAAGGAGTTGCTAGCCATTATTAAGGCCTTTGAAGAGTGGAAACCAGAGTTAGCTAGAACGGAAAATCCAGTAGAGGTTTTCTTGGATCATCGAACCTTATAATGGTTCATAACGACAAAGCAATTGAATCGTCGACAAGCCCGTTGGGCAGAGTTCTTATCTAAGTTCAACTTTATTATTAAGTACTGACTAGGGAAATTAGGTACTAAACCTAACAGCCTCACACGTCGCCTAGGTGACGTTCCGGATAATGTCTCAGACGACCGCATTTAACAGCAACAGCAGCAATTGCTTAAGGACCACATATTCGAGAAACCGCTCAGCGAAGACCTAGAGGTAGCCGCCATCACTTTAAATCTGGATGGAGGTTGCCGTCATGCCATCTATTTGGCCCATATCATCACTGATACGTTAGAAGTTAACGTCAATGATCTATGTGAACTTATATACTCCCTTAGCGAAGAGACGTGTTATGGCGATTCCGTGGAATTATTGACAACAGCCCTAGAAGGGGAGCCGGAAAGCGATAGGGACGATCTACCTAACTAGGAGCCTAATAATGGGGACAGTCAGGAAGATCGGGAGCCTAAAGCTAAAAGGGACCTTCTGGATACTAAAGAATTACTAAGTTAAGTACAAGAGTTGATAAAGACGGATAATGTGCTGCAACAACTCATCGACTACAAAAAGGAGAACAAACCGCGGTTGCCATACAAGCTAATCAGAGAGGGAGTTAAGCTAGATCTAGCTAACTGCTGGTATAACGATGGAATAGTGTACGTTCGCGACCGCATATTTGTACCCGACAATAAAACGCTTTGAGCTTAAATCGTATCTATGTATCATAACACCCATACAGGAGGCCATAGAGGCCGTCAGGCCACATACGAAAAGCTGTCGCGACACTATTTTTAGCCACATTCTACGTCAACTGTCGCTTAGTATATTCGCAACTGTTTGATGTGTTAACGATCCAAACCTTACAAAGAAGGGAAACATAGTTTGCTTAACCCGCTCCCTATCCCCAATGGATATTAGAACAGTATTTCAGTCGATTTCATAACACCCTTACCTATATCCACGTAGTATGGTCGCACTTATTACGCCATTATAGTTAACGTGGATCGTCTATCCAAGAAGAAGAAGTTTGTTCCCCTCCAGTCCTTAGACGCAGACGCCATAGCCTAGGTATTCATTGAATACATCTAGAGAGAGGAGGGTTACCTGGATAAGATTATTTCGGATCAAGGAGCGCAGTTCACTTCACACTTTTAGAAACGTTTATATGCTCGTATCAGCACAAAGCCCAAACTATCCACGTCGTTCTATCTAGAAACAGATAGACAGACGGAGATCGCCAATGCCGCGCTAAAGCAATACTTGCGCGCATTTATATTATATAACCAAAGCAATTAGGCAGAGATATTACCCTACGCTAAATTCCAGGCCAATAACACGATCTCCGCTAGCACAGGTGTCACGCCATTCTATGCCACGAAGGGTTATTATCCCAGGGACGGCACTAAACTAGCATCTCACAAGACGCCTATCACAGGGTGGAAGGCAGCACGAGACATCAAGGCTACAGACGCACTTATCCAACGAATGGAGGACGTTAAGGAATTTCTCCGATGGAACCTCACATAGGCTCAAGCCAAATCCAAAGAGCAAGCTAACCGTTATTGACTACCTACTCCGGAATACAAGGTTAGGGACTCGGTCATGCTTAATGCACGCAATATTCGAACCAAATAGCACAGCAAAGGACTTACACCAAAGAATTTAGGTCCTTTCAAGGTGCTTAAAAGCTTCAAAGGGAAAGCGTATAAGCTCGACTTCACCAATCATAAGGATTTGCGTAAAATCTATCCCGTATTCCACCCATAGTTGCTACACCCTATCAATAGTCATCCTTTACCTAAGCAACGACAGGAGCCCCAAGGACCAGTCAATATTGATAACGACGGAGAACAGACATAGGAGGTAGACGAGATCCTGGATACGAAAACGGACAAACGAAAACTCAACCCAGCTACAGGCACGCGCGGCATAATAAAGTACTTAGTGCGGTAGACTAGATATAACAAGCCCATATAGGAGGATTATACCAACCTCACAGGTTACGGATCTCTACTTACGCGTTACCATAAACGCCACCCTAAGGTTCCCATACCCATTAGATTATCGCAGCCGCATCTCCATAAGGAGAGGTTAGCGGTTTTGTGGATAGATTAGGGAAAACGGAAACATATGGACGGACGACCAACCCACAATACGGATCACTCCGGCTGCTACGCCAACAGTATAACAGATAGTAAAGTACTCACTAACACAACTACGTTAACTTGTGTTACTCTACAGTATAATCTTAGGAAGTTAACCTAACAGCGCCAACTAGAGTGGGTGATTAATAGTGTTAGGACCTCCCAGGTTACCGAAGGAGTAATTTGGAAGTCGCAATTTAGAATTACGCACATGTATATTAAGTATCGAAAAGCGCAGGAGCTGCTTTTTTAAAGGGGGGGATAGTATTATGGATCCTCCGCGGCGTTCCTGGCGTTATGGATCCGATCGGCTCCGATCAGATCCAGTAGTCACGTGCACGGGCCTAGAGCGCACACGGGCCACCTGGGCTCGGGTATCTTCCGCGCACGCGTAGATACTCCAGCTCCTTGTACGTATTTTCTCGCAATCAACGAGTTCAACCAGCATCAAACTGCTATTGTGATCGTTCCCTTACACCCAGAAAGCCTCTGGTTATAAGATACTACGCGCATATAATAGTACTACAGATTTTAATAAATTTGTTGATAGTATCCTTAACTACTACTAGGCTAATAGATCCTCTACCTCTAATAAGGAGTCTAGAGCTAACTTAGTTTTTACCTATACTAAAGGCGCTACTTAAGTAGTACTCTATAAACCTATTGGCTTTAGCTATAAGTATAACTAACTTTTTACTTACTTCTATATACTTTAGTAAGTTTATAGTAATAAGAACCTAGATATTACTACTTAGAATCGCCTGTAGTTATTAGAGTTTCCTTAATACAGTCTAGGCACTAATTTTCCTATAATCTATTAGGCTTAGGCTAGTTTCCACTCCTAGATAAACGCTTACGCTACAGCGCTTAGTTAGAATACTAGTAACTATACTTATACTATAGACTCTAAACTACCCTCTAAAGTTACTTACGCTTATATTCCTTTAGTTCCAACTAACACTATAGCTAGGTTATAGGCCTATTACAACTAATTAGACACCTACTTTGCTAGGGAGGCTTAACTCTATATTTTTAATAAATCTAATTAGCCTAACCACTTAGACTACTTAGACTAACCAAATTGCTATACTCTAGCCGCCCCTAGACCACGCTCTTATCGTTAGGAATATAATAAGAGCCGTACTATAGATAGACCTATAGAAAAAAACCCTAGCTCTAATAGATAAGCCGTAAGTAGAGCCTAAAAAATAGGATAAGAACTATTTTAACTATAGGAAGCTAGGCTATTAAGCTAAGGACTACCTAGATCCTCCTAGGGAACGCGATAAGGGTACTAAACCTTCCTATAAAGAGCTAGTTATTAAGCGCTATATCTATACTTATACCTATATAGAGTCTGATAACAAAGATAGCGCGGATAGTAATATAAAATATTACAGCTATACTAAAGGTTTATTCTATAATTTAGAGGAATTAGGGGGGTGATTAGCCCTAGGTAGTAGGACGCAGCCTAGGGCAAGCTATTCTTTAAGACCTACTTAGTTTAATTAACCCCTTCTTATAGCTAAGGATCTCACTATAGTGGCTAGGAAGGCTACTATAGATTAGGTAGGGAACCTAGATTACCAGTCTCTATTACGTTAACTAGCACTATAAGCCTAAGCTACTTAGGGTACATCTTCCTCCCCTACTTTATAAGTCTTAATAGATAGTAGCACTAATAGTAACTTTATATCTTAGAAGTTCTTTGATAATTATTATTGCTCTGATTTACCTATAGACACAGTCCCCTCCTTAACCTAATTGCTTACGAAGGATATAATAGATCCCTAGCAGAATATATCTCTAAGTAAGTTAATTTTCTTCTCTATATTAATACGTATATGGAGGCAACTTCTATATTCTTACTTAAGGATTATAAAGTATTTGATCTTATTCTAGGATACTAATAGTATACCCTTTATAAGCCTGCTATTTTATATTAATAAGGTACTATCGCTTTCCTAGATACTTACTATTAGGACTATTACTAGATCACTAAATATAAGCTATTAGCTACTTATGAAAATACCCTACTAGTCTCCTTTACGCCTAAGGAATTACCTATACTAACAAATAAGGAAGAACCGTACTCTACTAGTGCCTACTAGGGACTTACTAGTAAATTAAAATTCGATATAAGTCGAATTCCCCTAGAGAATACGGGATATTAAACTAAAGGACTAGATATTACGCTAGTATTAGCCTAAGCTATCTAGATATATACTAAGCGCTAGGGTACCTATACCTTTCTCTTCTACCGCGCTATAGCTAAAGAAGATTTTAATAAATACTTAAAGCCTAGAGAACTAGTAGACCTAGCCTCGCTGTTTATACTAGAAATTCGCGAAGAATATAGCGACCTTTTGGTAGTTTTTAATAGGAAGCAGCCGCTACGCTTCTACTACTTTCTAAGCATAATTATACTATTAAACTAAAACTAGGCGCAAAGATCCCTAATAAACGACTACGATCTTTTACTAGTAAATAAATAGATACTAATATTAGGTTCTTAAGAATTTGGAGCAATAATTTATACGAGATAGATAAGGCCTAGTACGTAGTAACCTCCTTATAGCTACTAAGCTAGATAGGGGTATCTGTATCTATACAGATTTTTAGATACTTAATAAGGGTATAATTAAGGACTAATATCCTATACTATTTTTCTAGGAAATATTATTACGCCTTAGTAGCGCTAAATACTTCTCTAAGTTTAATATTATTTATACCTTTTATCGTATACGAATAGACCTAGACTTAGAGTAGTTAATAGCTTTTTCTACCTAGTCTAGAACTTACTAATTTTAGGTTATACCTTTTAGATTATATAACGTACCTACTACGTTTTAGCGCGTAATTAACTCTACTCTTAATAGTTATTTAGATAAGTTCTACACTACGTATATAAATGATATCCTCTTATATACCAAAACTCTTAAGGATAATATTACTAATAATAAGCGCATACTACGCCGTATATTAGATAAAGGAATATACCTAGATCCCTTAAAAAGTGTATTTTATATTAAAGAGGTTAAGTTTTTAGGTATACTTATCACATCTAAAGGTGTAAAGATAGACCTAGCTAAGATCTAAGCTATTAAGGAATAGGAGATGCCTACTACAGCTTAAGGCATTCTATAATTCCTTAGTTTTCTAATTTCTCCTACTACTTTATCTAGAATTACTCTAGAATTATGCTTCCCTTACTAGAGTAGTAAAGTTAAAGGTAGTAGAACGTTCCTAAAAGGATATAACTAAGCCTCCTAAGAAATTTAACTAGTATAAGCCTATTATTATTACTAATAAGCTCCGCGTATCTTTCTAGGCTCTAAAAGATACTTTTCAAGAAGATATTATCTTACTCTATTTTAACCCTAAAAAGAGATATTTATCTTTACTAACGCTTTAGGGTAGGCTTTAGGTAGAGTAATTAAATAACGCAACGATAAGGGCGACCTATAACCTATTAGCTTCTTCTCTAAGAAATACTCTCCCACTAAGTATAACTATAATATCTATAACTTAGAACTAATAGTAATTATCTATGCTTTTAAAGAATAGGAACTAGAAATTATAGGTAGCTTACACCCCATTTAAGTAATTATAGACTATAAGAACCTTTAAACCTTTATATCTATAAAGAAACTTAACCGCCACTAAGCTCGCTAATCCTTATTCCTTTCCTAGTTTGATTTCAAAATTACCTACGTACCTAGTGACACTAATATTAAAGCTAATACTCTTAGCCACTAACCCTAGAATATACCTAAGGATAAATTAGACCCCTACTTTACAGAGAATAGCTAGATACTCCTTAAACTAAAGAACTTATCTCTAGGGATGTAGCCGTAGATTTAGACTACGCTTTAGCTACTATCCATATCTATTAATAATAAGGACCTAGATAAGATATCCCCTAAATACTTAAGGGTTTTTAAAGATTATTTTTTTTAGCGTACTAAGGCTAAAGGCTCTAATAGCAAGGATAATTCTAAAGAACTACCTCCTTATATTAATAGAATAAGAGATCTAGATCTCCTCCCTACTAGTTAGACGACTATTTAATAGACAAGTTACTATATAAAGCCTATACCAAAGATACTATAGCTAAGAAGGCCTTTAACTTTCTAGATAGTAGTATGCGTAGACTACCTAAGTAGTTTCGCAAGAACAGCTACTATTTTTCGCCTACTAACCTTCACATAACTAGTAAAGGCGCTAATCGCCGCTTATAGCTAGATAAGATACGCCTATATATCCCTTACGACGCTTAACTTAGACAAAGGATTTTCAACCTCTACTATAACTATGTGTTAGTAGGATATAAAGGTCCCTATAGCACGTTTTTCCTTATATTTAACTAGTATTATTAGCTATATATATATATATCTATTAAGAAATATTACAACGCGTATCTATCGTGTAAGCGTACTAAATTACTACGCGACGGAAAACACGGCTATCTTCGCCCTATGCCTATGCCTTATAGGCGCTAGACTAATATTTCTGTTAACTATATCGTTGCGCTTCCTAACTCTACCGCTAATAGCTACACCTATAAATATATCTTAGTAGTTATTAATTAATTAACTAAACACTATTACTTATTTCCTTATAAAATATTAACTACTAAGGAAGTTACCTAGTACTTTATAATAGTGTTTAAATTATATAGTCTTCTACTTAATATTATCTTAGACTAGGGTTCCTAGTTTACTAGTAAATTTTAGAAGTGAGTTTACTATAAGCTCCGTATTAAGATAAAGATTTCTACCTTATACTACCTAGAGACGGATAGCTAAATGGAACATATTAATTAGATACTAGAAACGTTCCTCTACTATTATATAGGATTTATATAAGATAGTTAGGCTAGCTACTTGCACTTAGCCAAATTTCAGATAAATAATACAGTTAACTTATCTACGGGCATGACTCTATTTTTACGGACTTAGGCTACTACCCTTATAGTAGTATCTACCCTAGTGAAGCTATTTAAGATAACCTTACTAAGGCTTAGAGGGACTAAATTATCTAGGCTGATGAACTACTAGCTACCTACTCTAATATCATCAATTTTCTCAAAGAACAGCTCTGATAGGCCTAAGCTAAATAGTAAGTATATATAAATACTTCATGGTACCCTACGCCAGCTTATACGATTAGCGATAAAGCCTAGGTTAGTACTATTAACTAGCACACCTTAGGAGTTATAAGAAAGCTGTTAGTATAGTAGGTAGGTCCCTATTCTGTTATCCGCATTATCCGCGATAGGCACGCTTATGAATTATAACTCCTATAAGAGATACTAGATTAAGGTATCTTCCTAGTGTTTTACCCTTTACTTCTTCGCCCTAGGGATTCTAAGCCACTTCTAGATTAGGATCTACTATAGCTACTCCCTATATAAATTATTAACGAAGAGGGTATCGCGTATAAGGAATAGTTCGTTAATGAATTTCTAGATTACTCTACTATCCCTAAGGGTCCTAATAAAGGCGCTAAAGGCTATCTTATTAAATAGACTAGCTTACTAACGCTAACCTAGGAACTACCTAACGAGTATCTTAGCCACTACGACGCTTTCCTCTACTACTACAAATATCCCTAAAAGCGTCGTCCCTACGGCTTATAGATACCTAATAATTAGTAGCCCCTCCTTAAGGACACTAAAGACGGTGCCTATAGAGACCCATCTCTTAGCTATAATAGTAATAGTAAGTAGTACGCGAGTAGCTCTACCTATTAGATTAAAACCCTATAAACTTTACCTCTCTTATATAGTATACGAAGGTGTTTGGGTATAGTTTTTATATTATAGGGTTCCTGTAGTGGAAAACACCTTAGAGGTCGTTTATTTTATATATAAATCTAGGGAGACATACGCAGTACTATATAAACCTAACTGCTAGATTCACTAAGTTATAGTTCTTGCTTTCAAGTTTTTTTATTCACTTTTCCTTATACCTTTCTATAGCTATCTATTAGCTTAGCTATTGTTTTAAGGGCTATTTAGGGCTACCTTTTTAAGGGGGGAGACGTGTTAGGCCGTATAGCCTTAGCTGCCTTTACTACCTATTCACTTCTGCCTAAGGCTACCTGCCTTCCTATACGCCTAGCTACTTACGGCCTAGTGTAAGCACTAGTCCTTCCTCCTCCTGTTAGTATAAAGGTAGCCCTTCCCCTCGCCCTTACGGCTCTCTATCTACTATTCTGTACCTACCTTTCGAATATAGCTATTCCTCTAGAAGTGCTCTCTCTGCTATAAAGTCTGCCTTACATAATAGCAGATTATAGTAATAGCTTACTTTAACTTCACACTAGCTAGCCAGGCTAGCTAGAGGAAGGAGTAGTTTCTGGTTATTAGCTCTTTACTAAGCCTAGTAAACCGCTAGCTTAGATTAAATCCTATTTAACTTACCTTACCTAGTTTTAAGTAGAGGGGAATTTCGCTTATAGAGTACTTAGGCGCCCTAAACCTAGTAGCTATATTAAGTATATAAGGCCCTAGGTAGGTAGTAAATTAATAGGAGGGGCTAGATTTGCGCGTTTACGAGTACGTATATACCTATATAAACTACTATAAGAGTAGTATAGCTTTAAGAGTACTTAGGCCTAGATTCCGTATATTTTGTAATAATTTTTAATAAAATTACGTTATTTTTAGCTGTTTACCTATTACCTTAGGGGTAAAAATAGTACTAATAAGCTACCCTTTCCCTAGTCACGTGTAGGTTACGTAGCTACTCTAGTATTTACTTTCTCTAGCTATCTACCTACTACCTTAGGGGGTAATATAGTACTAATAAACTAGCCTTTCCCTAGTTATATATAGGGTATATATAACTACCTTAGCTTTTACTTACTACGCTAGCGTAAAGCTCTATAAAATTCTATACTCTCTATCCTCTATATAAAGGCGCCGCTACCCTACCTTCCCTCTCTCTTACTCTACTAATTTTCCTTAACCTACTATTCTTATAGTACCCTTAAGATAAGTAGTAATAATAATAATAGTAAGGATTTAGGCCTTCCTCTAGACTAAAGTAAATAACTAGCTTTTTTAGAACTAGGGCGCGCTTATATACTATCTCTCCTTAGTCACTAAAGCTACTAAAGCTTCTAGTTAAATAAAGGGAAGTAATTAACCTAGCCCTCTTATACTAGTAGTAATTCCTTTACGCGTTCTAATAAATAACTTTAATCCCTATAAAGTTTTGGCCTTAGCGAATAAGCCTTACTAATCCTATTAACCTAGCCTAGTTAAAGATAACGACCTAGAGTTTGAAGAGACTATTTTCTAGATACTAGAGGATAATAGGATTAACTATAAGCCTAAGGATATACTCTATAAGCGCTAGGCTAAAGCCTTTATAGACTATTAGAATACTACCCTAGATAAGCTCCTTACCTATATAAGTTATTACACTTAAAATATAATAAAAGCTATAATTATTAACTAGTTATTCTAAGACCTCTTACCTAAGGAGTCTTTTCGCGCTAACTACCCTTTAGCTTATACGTAGCTTCCTAAGGAGTACGCCGCTATTCTCCTCGCTTCTAGCTTTCTCTTAATTAAATACTAAATTAATAAGATAAGGGTAAAGCGCTATAAGCTCGATAATTCTATAAGCTAGCTTACTAATATTATAAATAAACTAATTGAAGAACGCGAAAACTATAATAAACTAGTAGTTAAATATAATACTATTTCTACTTAAGCTAAGTAATTATAAGGGTATCTTATTACTATTACTAACTAGAGGGATATATTACGGGTATAAATCGCTACTAGCCTATAAGCTCCTCTAGCCCTAGTGCTATTTTAGTTAAGTTAAGCTATACCTCTAGGCTAGGCGAACCTATGCGCCTTTTAGTTAATAACGTTAAGGATAATAATAGTATTCCCTAGTCTAGGCTCTTTTACTAATAATACTAACTACTTAAGTTAACTATTCTATATTCTTCCCTAAGGCTTTACTAGAAATAGTATCTTAAATAAGTTCTAAGCCCCTATACCTAAAACTGCTAAATTTAGGTTACTAGATAGTACTATTACTTAACTTATACCTTCTATATTTAATTTACTAAAAGAGTATACTAATCTTAATAGCTATAGTACCTAGAAAGCCTCTAGTTATAAGATACTACGCGTATATAATAGTATTATAGATTTTAATAAATTTATTAATAGTATCCTTAACTACTACTAGGCTAATAGATCCTCTACCTCTAATAAGGAGTCTAGAGCTAACTTAGTTTTTATCTATACTAAAGGCGCTACTTAAGTAGTACTCTATAAACCTATTAGCTTTAGCTATAAGTATAACTAACTTTTTACTTACTTCTATATACTTTAGTAAGTTTATAGTAATAAGAACCTAGATATTACTACTTAGAATCGCCTATAGTTATTAGAGTTTCCTTAATATAGTCTAGGCACTAATTTTCCTATAATCTATTAGGCTTAGGCTAGTTTCTACTCCTAGATAAATACTTATACTATAGCGCTTAGTTAGAATACTAGTAACTATACTTATACTATAGACTCTAAACTACCCTCTAAAGTTACTCGCGCTTATATTCCTTTAGTTCTAACTAATACTATAGCTAGGTTATAGGCCTATTATAACTAGTTAGATACCTACTTTACTAGGGAGGCTTAACTCTATATTTTTAACAAATCTGATTAGCCTAACTACTTAGACCGCTTAGACTAACTAAATTACTATACTCTAGCTACCCCTAGACTACGCTCTTATCGTTAGGAATATAATAAGAGCCGTACTATAGATAGACCTATAGAAAAAACCCTAGCTCTAATAGATAAGCTATAAGTAGAGCCTAAGAAATAGGATAAGAACTATTTTAACTATAGGAAGCTAGGCTATTAAGCTAAGGACTACCTAGATCCTCCTAGGGAACGTGATAAGGGTACTAAACCTTCCTATAAAGAGCTAGTCGTTAAGCGCTATATCTATACTTATACCTATATAGAGTCTAATAACAAAGATAGTATAGATAGTAATATAAAATATTATAGCTATACTAAAGGTTTATTCTATAATTTAGAGGAATTAGGGGGCGATTAGCCCTAGGTAGTAGGACGTAGCCTAGGGTAAGCTATTCTTTAAGACCTACTTAGTTTAATTAACCCCTTCTTATAGCTAAGGATCTTACTATAGTAGCTAGGAAGGCTACTATAGATTAGGTAGGGAACCTAGATTACTAGTCTCTATTACGTTAACTAGCACTATAAGCCTAAGCTACTTAGGGTATATCTTCCTCCCCTACTTTACGAGTCTTAATAGATAGTAGTACTAATAGTAACTTTATATCTTAGAAGTTCTTTAATAATTATTATTACTCTAATTTACCTATAGATATAGTCCCCTCCTTAACCTAATTGCTTACAAAGGATATAATAGATCCCTAGTAGAATATATCTCTAAGTAAGTTAATTTTCTTCTCTATATTAATACGTATATAGAGGTAACTTCTATATTCTTGCTTAAGGATTATAGGGTATTTAATCTTATTCTGGGATACTAATAGTATACCCTTTATAAGCCTACTATTTTATATTAATAAGGTACTATCGCTTTCCTAGATACTTACTATTAGGACTATTACTAGATTACTAAATATAAGCTATTAGCTACTTACAAAAATACCCTACTAGTCTCCTTTACGCCTAAGGAATTACCTATACTAATAAATAAGGAAGAACCGTACTCTACTAGTGCCTACTAGGGACTTACTAGTAAATTAAAATTCGATATAAGTTAAATTCCCTAGAGAATATAGGATATTAAACTAAAGGACTAGATATTACGCTAGTATTAGCCTAAGCTATCTAGATATATACTAAGCGCTAGGGTACCCATACCTTTCTCTTCCGCCGTGCTATAGCTAAAGAAGATTTTAATAAATACTTAAAGCCTAGAGAACTAGTAGACCTAGCCTTACTATTTATACTAGAAATTCGTAAAGAATATAGTAACCTTTTAGTAGTTTTTAATAGGGAAGTAGCTGCTACGCTTCTACTACTTTCTAAGTATAATTATACTATTAAACTAAAACTAGGCGTAAAGATCCCTAATAAATAACTATAATCTTTTACTAGTAAATAAATAGATACTATTAAATATTAGGTTCTTAAGAATTTAGAGCAATAATTTATACGAGATAGATAAGGCCTAGTACGTAGTAACCTCCTTATAGCTACTAAGCTAGATAGGGGTATCTATATCTATGCAGATTTTTAGACGCTTAATAAGGGTATAATTAAGGACTAATATCCTATACTATTTTTCTAGGAAATATTATTACGCCTTAGTAGCGCTAAATACTTCTCTAAGTTTAATATTATTTATACCTTTTATCGCATACGAATAGACCTAGACTTAGAGTAGTTAATAGCTTTTTCTACCTAGTCTAGAACTTACTAATTTTAGGTTATACCTTTTAGATTATGTAACGTACCTACTACGTTTTAGCGCGTAATTAACTCTACTCTTAATAGTTATTTAGATAAGTTCTATACTATATATATAGATAATATCCTCTTATATACTAAAACTCTTAAGGATAATATTACTAATAATAAGCGTATACTACGCCATATATTAGATAAAGGAATATACCTAGATCCCTTAAAAAGTATATTTTATATTAAAGAGGTTAAGTTTTTAGGTATACTTATTATATCCAAAGGTATAAAGATAGACCTAGCTAAGATCTAAGCTATTAAGGAATAGGAGATACCTACTATAGCTTAAGGTATTCTATAATTCCTTAGTTTTTCTAATTTCTCTTACTACTTTATCTAGAATTACTCTAGAATTACGCTTCCCCTTACTAGAGTAGTAAAGTTAAAGGTAGTAGAATATTCCTAAAAGGATATAACTAAGCCTCCTAAGAAGTTTAACTAGTATAAGCCTATTATTATTACTAATAAGCTCCGCGTATCTTTCTAGGCTCTAAAAGATACTTTTTAAGAAGATATTATCTTACTCTATTTTAACCCTAAAAAGAGATATTTATCTTTACTAACGCTTTAGGGTAGGCTTTAGGTAGAGTAATTAAATAACGTAATAATAAGGGTAACCTATAACCTATTAGCTTCTTCTCTAAGAAATACTCTCCTACTAAGTATAACTATAATATCTATAACTTAGAACTAATAGTAATTATCTATACTTTTAAAGAATAGGAACTAGAAATTATAGGTAGCTTATACCCTATTTAAGTAATTATAGACTATAAGAACCTTTAAACCTTTATATCTATAAAGAAACTTAACTACCACTAAGCTCACTAGTCCTTATTCCTTTCCTAGTTTAATTTTAAAATTACCTACGTACCTAGTGATACTAATATTAAAGCTAATACTCTTAGCTACTAACCCTAGGATATACCTAAGGATAAATTAGACCCCTACTTTATAGAGAATAGCTAGATATTCCTTAAACTAAAGAACTTATCTCTAGGGATGTAGCCGTAGATTTAGACTACGCTTTAGCTACTATCTATATCTATTAATAATAAGGACCTAGATAAGATATCCCCTAAATACTTAAGGGTTTTTAAAGATTATTTTTTTAGTATACTAAGGCTAAAGGCTCTAATAGCGAGGATAATTCTAAAGAACTACCTCCTTATATTAATAGAATAAGAGATCTAGATCTCCTTCCTACTAGTTAGATAACTATTTAATAGACAAGTTACTATATAAAGCCTATACTAAAGATACTATAGCTAAGAAGGCCTTTAACTTTCTAGATAGTGGTACGCGTAGACTACCTAAGTAGTTTTATAAGAATAGCTACTATTTTTCGCCTACTAACCTTTATATAACTAGTAAAGGCGCTAATTGCTACTTATAGCTAGATAAGATACGCCTATATATCCCTTACGACGCTTAACTTAGATAAAGGATTTTTAACCTCTACTATAACTACGTGTTAGTAGAATATAAAGGTCCCTATAGTATATTTTTCCTTATATTTAACTAGTATTATTAGCTATATATATATATATCTATTAAGAAATATTACGACGCGTGTCTATCGTATAAGTATACTAAATTACTACGCGATAGAAAATATAGCTATCTTTACCCTATACCTATACCTTATAGGCGCTAGACTAATATTTCTATTAACTATATTATTACGCTTCCTAACTCTACTACTAATAGCTATACCTATAAATATATCTTAGTAGTTATTAATTAATTAACTAAACGCTATTACTTATTTCCTTATAAAATATTAACTACTAAAGAAGTTACCTAGCACTTTATAATAGTATTTAAATTATATAGTCTTCTACTTAATATCGTCTTAGACTAGGGTTCCTAGTTTACTAGTAAATTTTAGAAGTAAGTTTACTATAAGCTCTATATTAAGATAAAGATTTCTACCTTATACTACCTAGAGACGGATAGCTAAATAGAACGTATTAATTAGATACTAGAAACGTTCCTCCACTATTATATAGGATTTATATAAGATAGTTAGGCTAGCTACTTATACTTAGCTAAATTTTAGATAAATAATATAGTTAACTTATCTATAGGTATAACTCTATTTTTTGTAGACTTAGGCTACTACCCTTATAGTAGTATCTACCCTAGTAAAGCTATTTAAGATAACCTCACTAAGGCTTAGAGGGACTAAATTATCTAGGCTAATAAACTACTAGCTACCTACTCTAATATTATTAATTTTCTTAAAGAATAGCTCTAATAGGCCTAAGCTAAATAGTAAGTATATATAAATACTTTATAGTACCCTACGCTAGCTTATATGATTAGTAATAAAGCTTAGGTTAGTACTATTAACTAGTATATCTTAGGAGTTATAAGAAAGCTATTAGTATAGTAGGTAGGTCCCTATTCTGTTATCTATATTATCCGTAATAGGCACACTTATAAATTATAACTCCTATAAGAGATACTAGATTAAGGTATCTTCCTAGTGTTTTACCCTTTACTTCTTTACCCTAGGGATTCTAAGCTACTTCTAGATTAGGATCTACTATAGCTACTCCCTATATAAATTATTAATAAAGAGGGTATTACGTATAAGGAATAGTTTATTAATAAATTTCTAGATTACTCTACTATCCCTAAGGGTCCTAATAAAGGTACTAAAGGCTATCTTATTAAATAGACTAGCTTACTAACGCTAACCTAGGAACTACCTAATAAGTATCTTAGCTACTATAACGCTTTCCTCTACTACTATAAATATCCCTAAAAGCGTTATCCCTATAGCTTATAGATACCTAATAATTAGTAGCCCCTCCCTAAGGATACTAAAGACGGCGCCTATAGAGACCTATCTTTTAGCTATAATAGTAATAGTAAGTAGTGTATAAGTAGCTCTACCTATTAGATTGAAACCCTATAAACTTTACCTCTCTTATATAGTATATAAAGGTATTTAGGTATAGTTTTCGCGTTATAGGGTTCCTATAGCGGAAAATATCTTAGAAGTTATTTATTTTATATATAAATCTAGGGAGACATACGTAGTACTATACAAACCTAACTACTAGATTCGCTAAGTTATAGTTCTTACTTTTAAGTTTTTTTATTTACTTTTCCTTATACCTTTCTATAGCTATCTATTAGCTTAGCTATTATTTTAAGGGCTATTTAGGGCTACCTTTTTAAGGGGGGAGACGTGTTAGGCCGTATAGCCTTAGCTACCTTCACTACCTATTCACTTCTACCTAAGGCTACCTACCTTCCTATACGCCTAGCTACTTATGGCCTAGCGTAAGCACTAGTCCTTCCTCCTCCTATTAGTATAAAGGTAGCCCTTCCCCTCGCCCTTACGGCTCTCTATCTACTATTCTATACCTACCTTTTGAATATAGCTATTCCTCTAGAAGTACTCTCTCTACTATAAAGTCTACCTTATAATATAATAGTTATAACTTTTAATAATAGATCTCTTGGTTCTAGTATTAATAAAGAATATAGTAAAATATAAAAAGTAGTATAAATTATAGAATTTAGTAAATTATTAAATCTTTAAACGTATATTGCGCCCCTTAGTATTCTATAGGGTATACCTATTCAAGTGTTATTTGTATCTTTAAGCTCTACTTAGTATTAGGTGTTTATCCCGCTTTATACGTAGACTTACCTTAAAGCTATTAGTAGCTAGTATACTAGTCTAGGAGTATAGTACAATTTACGCCTCTAAACCTAAATACTTACGTCTATAAAGTCTATACTTTTGCTTTTAACCTTAGATTAGGTAGGGATACCTACTAAACTTAAGTATATTAATAAGTAGAGGAAAAGAAACTAATAGGGATTACCCTAGTAATAGCGAGTAAAGCGGTATTAGCTTAAATTTAAAATCTAGCTCTTTTAGGGTCTAAGTTGTAATTTGTAGAGGGCGCTTTGGTATTAGTAGTAGTCTAAGTTCCTTAGAATAGGACGTTATAGAGGGTGAGAATCCTGTATATAGTTACTAGTCTTCGCCGTATAAAGCCCCTTCGATAAGTCGAGTTATTTAGGAATATAGCTCTAAATAGGAGGTAAATTTCTTCTAAAGCTAAATACTAGCTAGAGACTAATAGTATATAAGTAGAGTAATTAAAAGATAAAAAGTACTTTAGAAAGAGAGTTAAATAGTATATAAAATTGTTAAAAGGGAAGCGCTTATAGCTAGACTTACCTATAGTTACTTATCTAGGCTCTTTACCTAGTGTACTCTTCTATAGGTAGGCTAGTATTAGTCTAGGTAGTTAGATAAAGGCCTCTATTATATACCTCCTCTTAGGGAGGCCTTATAGGGAAGGCGTAATATAACTAGCCTAGACTAAGGTCCGCGTATCTACTAGGATACTAGCGTAATAGCTATAAGTAGCCTATCTTAAAATACGGACTAAGGAGTCTAATATCTATGCAAGTATTTAGGTATTAAGCCTAAGCGCGTAATAAAAGTGAATAGAGGTAGGATCCCTTTAGGGTATACTATTAACTAATCCTAATATCTTTAGATGGATTTAAGTAAGAGTATAGCTATTAGGACCTAAAAGATAGTAAACTATACTTAAATAGGGTAAAGCTAGAGGAAACTCTAGTAGAGGCTCGTAGTAGTTCTAATATATAAATTAATTATTAAATTTAGGTATAGGGTAAAAGACTAATTAAACTATCTAGTAGCTAGTTCCTACTAAAGTTTCCCTTAGGATAGTAGTAACGTATTTAGTTTTATAAGGTAAAGCGAATAATTAGAGGCCTAGGGGTTAAAATAACCTTCACCTATTCTTAAACTTTAAATATATAAGAAGTCCTTATTACTTAATTAAATATAGATACTTAAATATACTATTACTAGTAGGCTATTTTTAGTAAGTAGAACTAGCGATATGGGATAAACTAAATATAGGGTTAAGGTACTAGAATATACGCTTATTAGATACTATAAAAGGTATTAGTTTATCTAGATAGTAGGATAGTAGCTATAGAAGTCGGAATCTACTAAGGAGTATATAATAACTTACCTACTAAATAAACTAGCCCTAAAAATAGATAGCGCTTAAGCGTATTACCTATACCTTACTACTAGGGTAAGATTTAAGCCCTAGCGAGTAGGTAGGCGTAGAGGCTTATAATAAAGCCTTAGGGGTAACCCTAGGTTAAATAGCCTCTAGTGTAGATCTTAGTAGTAGTAGTAAATACTTAAATAAGAACTTTAAGGACTAAAGTAGGGAAAGGTTCCGTATAAATAGTAGTTAGATATAGGTTAGTTAATCCTAAGAGATAGGGTAATTCCATTTTAATATTAGCGCTTACGCTACGCCCTAAAAGGGAAGCTAGTTAATATTCTAGTACCTAGATATAGATTCTCTATAGTAATATAACTAAGAGTAGAGACCTTAGCAGGAGCCCTAAGAAGAGTTCTCTTTTCTTCTTAATAGTCTATTACCCTAAAATTGGTTTATCTAGAGCTAGGGTTTAATAGCTAGAAGAGCGCTATACTTTTACAGCGTTTAGTACGCTCCTAACGAGCCTTAAAAATCTACTTAAAGAAATAGTTTTTACGCTAGGTCGTACTTATAACTATAGTAGGTCTCTAAGGTGAAAAGCCTCTAGTTAATAAAATAATATAGATAAGGGAAGTTAGTAAAATAGATCTGTAACTTTAGGAAAAGGATTAGCTCTAAGGGTTAGGCACGTTAGGCCTTAGGGAGAAGCCTCTAGCGTAGAAGGGTACTAGCCACAAGGTAGGCGCCTTTTAGCGCTAGGGTATAGGCACCCTTAGTAGGCTTCGGCCGTCTAGCGTGCGTTTAATAACTAACTTAGAACTAGTATAGATAAGGGGAATCTAACTATCTAATTAAAATATAGTATTATAATAGCTAGAAAGTAGTATTAATATAATATAATTTCTGCCTAGTACTCTAAATATTAAAGTAAAGAGATTCGACTAAGCGCGGGTAAATAGCAGGAGTAACTATAACTCTCTTAAGGTAGCTAAATACCTTATCTAATTAGTGACGCGCATAAATAGATTAACAAGATTCCTACTATCCCTATCTACTATCTAGCAAAACTATAGCTAAGGGAATAGGCTTAGCTAAATTAGTAGGGAAAGAAGACCCTATTAAGCTTAACTCTAGTTTAATATTATAAAAAGATATAGGGGGTATAGAATAGGTAGGAGCTTTAGCGCTAGTAAAATACTACTACCCTTATCATTTTTTTACTTATTTAATAAAGTGGAGCTGGGCCTTACTACCTAACTTCTAGCGTTAAGGTCCTTCGTAGGCCGATCTAGGTTAAAGATATTATTAGGTAGGGAGTTTAGCTAGGGTAGTATATCTATTAAACTATAACGCAGGTATCCTAAGGGGGACTTATAGAGAATAGAAATCTCTAGTAGAGTAAAAGGGTAAAAGTCCCCTTAATTTTGATTTTTAGTATAAATATAAACTATAAAAGTATAGCCTATTAATCCTTTAGTCCCTTAAAATTTAAGGCTAGAGGTGCTAGAAAAGTTACTATAGGGATAACTAGCTTATAGTAGCTAAGCGTTTATAGTGACGTTACTTTTTAATCCTTTAATATTAGCTCTTCCTATTATACTAAAGCAGAATTTAGTAAGCGTTAGATTATTTACCTACTAATAGGGAACGTGAGCTAGGTTTAGACTATTATAAGATAGGTTAGTTTTACCCTACTAATAACCTTACCCTAATAGTAATACTACTTAGTACAAGAGGAACTATAGTTTTAGATAATTAGTTTTTATAGCTATCTAACTAGGTATTACCGCGAAGCTACTATCTACTAGATTATAGCTAAACGCCTCTAAGTTAGAATCTATACTAGAACGGGGTAATTTCCGCCTATACTAGTTAGATATAAATAGGCCTTTAGCCTAGAACCTTACTAGATTAGCGTTAGTAGTCTTATTAAAGTTAAGGCTACTAGCTAGTATATTATAATTATATAGTGCGCAGGATTAAATCCTTTGCAGACGACTTAGTTATCTAGCTAGGTCGTATAAGTAGTCGAGTAGCCTTATTATTACGAGCTACTGAGCGTAAGCCCGCTACTAGCTTAGTTAAATATAGGATATAACCCTCCCTATTTATTATGTAGTAGGCCTATCTGTAATAATAGAAGGGGAGAGTTAAAATAGTAATAAAAAAATAAGTTAGTATACCTAACTAATTTAAACGCTAGAGGGAATATAATATTAAAAGATAAAGAGTAAAAGCAACGTCTAGTAACCTAGTATACCTTTAAGAAAAGTTTCGAAAAAAGGTTGCATCTAGTAACCTTAACTTATGTTAATAAAGTTTTCGAAAAAGATTGCGTCTAGTAATCTTAACTTATATTTATAAAGTTTTTAATAAAAGATTATATCTAGTAACCTTAACTTATAGTACCTTATAGCTATAATATTTTTAAAAAAGATTATATCTAATAACTTTAAAGTATACTTTTTAAGAAGTTTAAAATTATAGAAAGAAGTACTAGCTATATAAAAGTCTTCTTAAATATTTTATTTTAATACCTAATATCTTAGGAAAATTTAGTTTCCTTAAACTAAATTTATCCTAAGGTACCTTAAATACTAGGTAGGAAAAAACTTAAAAAAACTCGTGTACAGCGTATAAAACTCGTAGCTAGAAAAGAGTCTTCTTAAAAGCTTTAGATAGTTATCTAGTATCTATAGAAATTATAAAACCCCTTAGAAAAATTCATCCTAAGGTACCTTAAATACTAGGTAGGAAAAAACTTAAAAAAACTCGTGTACAGCGTATAAAACTCGTAGCTAGAAAAGAGTCTTCTTAAAAGCTTTAGATAGTTATCTAGTATCTATAGGAATTATAAAACTTAGAAAAATTCATCCTAAGGTACCTTAAATACTAGGTAGGAAAAAACTTAAAAAAACTCGTGTACAGCGTATAAAACTCGTAGCTAGAAAAGAGTCTTCTTAAAAGCTTTAGATAGTTATCTAGTATCTATAGAAATTATAAAACCCCTTAGAAAAATTCATCCTAAGGTACCTTAAATACTAGGTAGGAAAAAACTTAAAAAAACTCGTGTACAGCGTATAAAACTCGTAGCTAGAAAAGAGTCTTCTTAAAAGCTTTAGATAGTTATCTAGTATCTATAGAAATTATAAAACCCCTTAGAAAAATTCATCCTAAGGTATCTTAAATACTAGGTAGGAAAAAACTTAAAAAAACTCGTGTACAGCGTATAAAACTCGTAGCTAGAAAAGAGTCTTCTTAAAAGCTTTAGATAGTTATCTAGTATCTATAGGAATTATAAAACCCCTTAGAAAAATTCATCCTAAGGTACCTTAAATACTAGGTAGGAAAAACTTAAAAAAACTCGTGTACAGCGTATAAAACTCGTAGCTAGAAAAGAGTCTTCTTAAAAGCTTTAGATAGTTATCTAGTATCTATAGAAATTATAAAACCCTTAGAAAAATTCATCCTAAGGTATCTTAAATACTAGGTAGGAAAAAACTTAAAAAAACTCGTGTACAGCGTATAAAACTCGTAGCTAGAAAAGAGTCTTCTTAAAAGCTTTAGATAGTTATCTAGTATCTATAGAAATTATAAAACCCCTTAGAAAAATTTATCCTAAGGTACCTAAAATATAGAGAGTAGAAAAAAGTAGATAGAATCTATTTTTTTAATAAAATCTTTAAGTATTTATTTATAATAATAGTATTACTACTTTTTATACTCTTTAAATATTATAAGATTATTAACTATTTATACTACTATATATATAATCTTACTTATAGTTTTTCTAAAAGCTAAGTATTAATTTTTATAAACTATTTTTTATTTATTTTCTATTTTATTAAAAGCTAGTTTAATAAAGTATTCTTAACTATACTATAAACTACTTAGCTTTATAGTTACTTAAGAGGTTAATTTATATATATTTTTATCCTTTATTTAATTATATTTATTATTTTATATAGCTATAGTATAAAATTTTAGAATTTAAAGCTAAGAATATATTAGATAATTATATACTTTTTAGTTTTAGTAATTAGGTTATATATTAAGCTAAGATATAATTTTATTAAGTTTATTATATAACTTTTAGTAATAGATACTAAGTAGTAGTATATTATAAGAATATAAACTAGCTAAATATATAAGCTTTTAGTATAAAATTAATTTTATTTTTTTATTAAACTAGTAGTATACTATACTATTAATATATTTTATATTAATTAAAATAGTATAGTAATAGATTATATTTATAACTTTTATAAATAGTCTATTTAGATTTATAGATTTAGTATATTTATATATACTAGTATCTCTACTAATCTCTAGTACGAATAAAAAGCTTCTATAATTCGCTATCTTAGCGAATATAGGTGTTTAGTTTGTATAGCGCTGCGTATGTCTCCCTAGATTCTTATACAAAACGTGCGACCTCTAAGCTCTTTTCTGCTATATCTACCCGCGACGCGAAAACCATACCTAAACACCTCTATATACTATATAAGGAGGGTAGTTAGGAGTTTAATATCTTAACTACCTCCCGCCCTACTTAAAGGCGAGCTACTAGGTATTAAAGCTTAAAAGATCTAGGTGCTAGTATAGTAACGGTGTATTAAAACGGCGTACTACTAGGTTACCTACCTATTTCCTCCCTTAGTAGCGGCGACTATTAGGTATACTACTTATTACTTAGGTTACTGGCGCTTACGCTAGTAGTCCTATATTCGTACGCCTTATTTCCTAGAAATTGGCTAGCTACGTTTACTCTAGTCGGCGCGTTATCTAGGGCTAGGCCACTACCCTCTACTTATTTAGGTAGGCTAACGCCTATATATAAAGTAGCGTTACTAATATTACGCCTATTTATATAGTTAGTAACTAAAGTCCTATTCTTTTCTAGAATAGGCACTATTTAGGGTTTATAGATAAATAGCTTTACTAAAAATCTACTAAACTTTTAGGGATACTCCTACTAAATATCCGTTCCTTATAGGCGTATAATAAGGTAACTACGAGTCTTCTCCTCCTAAGGAATATATAGGGCGTTCTTTTCTAGTAGTAACGCTAGTATTATACTGCTTTGGACTATACCTTAGGGAACTTAGTAGGGGTAATTAAATTAGTTACTTGTAGCTTTAGTGCCTTAGGCGCTATTATAGTAGGTAATAGGAAGTAGCTCTACTGCGACCTACTTTATACTTTCTACTCCCTTTAGGGGGTCTACCCTACGTGCTTTGCGTAGCTAGGTTTAGGATTATTACCTAGTTAATTCTGCTAGTAGTTATATACTTATCTTAAAGATTAAGCTATATATATCTAAGTATAAGTAATTATACTATAAAACTACGAATAGCTTATTAAATTAGTTATCGTTTATTTAATAGTACCTTACTACTTAGATAACCGTAGTAATTCTAGAGCTAATATATGCTAAAAACCCTAACTTTAGGAGGGGTATATTTATTAGATAAAAACTAACGCCCTTTAGGGCTTCTTAGTAATTTATAATAACTTTATAGATTATATAGCCTTACGCTAGCGATAGTTTATTTAAATTTCTACCCTATTAACTTTTAATAGTAAGGTATTAGCTTACTATAGTTTTAATAGGTAATAGGGAATTAGGGTTTAATTCTAGAGAAGGAGCCTAAGAAATAGCTACTATATCTAAGGAAGGTAGTAGGCGCGTAAATTACCTAATCCCTAATATAGGGAGGTAGTAATAATAAATACTAATATAGGGCTCTTTTAGGTCTTGTAATTAGAATAAGTATAATTTAAACCTCTTAATAAGGAATAATTAGAGGGTAAGTCTAGTGCTAGCAGCTGTAGTAATTCTAGCTCTAATAGCGTATATTAAAGTTATTATAGTTAAAAAGCTTATAGTTAAAACTTAGGCCTAGCTAGTAGGTCTACCTTACTACGTATACTTATCTAGCTAGGCCTTCCTTCTAGAGAACCTTATACCCTTTACTAGGCGTATTAGGGACTAGGACTTTTACTTTAAAAAAATTAGAGTATTTAAAGTAGGCCTTTACTCGAATACGTTAGTATAGAATAATAGAATAGGATATATGGTTCTATTTTATTAGTTTCTAGGACTACTATAATAATTAATAGGGATAGTTAGGGGTATTAGTATTTAATTATTAGAGGTAAAATTCTTGGATTTATTAAAGACTAACTACTGCGAAAGTATTTACTAAGGATATTTTTATTAATTAGTAAATAAAAGTTAGGGGATTAAAGACGATTAGATACTATTATAGTCTTAACTATAAACTATACTAACTAGGGATTAGGTAATATTCTTTTTTAACTTACTTAGTACCTTATAAGAAATTAAAGTTTTTAGGTTCTAGGGGGAGTATAGTCGTAAGGCTAAAACTTAAAGAAATTAATAGAAGGGCACTACTAGGCGTAGAGCCTATAGCTTAATTTAACTTAATATAGGGAAACTCACTAGGTCTAGATAAAATAAGGATTAATAGATTAAGAGCTCTTTCTTAATTTTTTAGGTAGTAGTATATAGCCGTTCTTAGTTAGTGGAGTAATTTATCTGCTTAATTGCGATAACGAACGAGACCTTAACCTACTAAATAGCTAGGCTAGCTTTAGCTAGTCGCTAGCTTCTTAGAGGGACTATTAGCTTAAGCTAATAGAAGTTTAAGGTAATAATAGGTCTATAATACCCTTAGATATTCTAGGCCTATACGCGCGCTATACTAATAGAGCTAATAAGTTCTTTACCTTAGCTAGAAGGTCTAGGTAATCTTATTAAACTCTATTCGTGCTAGGGATAGAGTATTACAATTATTACTCTTTAATGAGGAATACCTAGTAAGCGCGTGTTATTAGTATGCGTTAATTACGTCCCTACCCTTTATATACACCGCCCGTCGCTACTACTAATTAAATAGCTTAGTAAGGCCTTCGGACTAGCTTAAGGAGGTTAGTAACAACTACCTTAAGCTAGAAAGTTTGTTAAACTTAGTTATTTAGAGGAAGTAAAAGTCGTAATAAGGTTTCCGTAGGTGAACCTATAGAAGGATTATTACTAATTTTGGGGGACTTTAGTCCCTATCTAAACCCTTATCTTTTAAGTACTATTTGTTTCCTTAGTAGGCTTTACCTACTAATAGGATACTACTTAACCTCTTATAATTACAATTAGCGTTAGAAAAATATAATAGTTATAACTTTTAATAATAGATCTCTTAGTTCTAGTATTAATAAAGAACATAGCAAAATATGAAAAGTAGTATAAATTATAGAATTTAGTAAATTATTAAATCTTTAAACGTATATTACGCCCCTTAGTATTCTATAGGGTATACCTATTTAAGCGTTATTTATATCTTTAAGCTCTACTTAGTATTAGGTATTTATCCCGCTTTATGCGTAGACTCGCCTTAAAGCTATTAGTAGCTAGTATACTAGTCTAGGAGCGTAGTATAATTTACGCCTCTAAACCTAAACGCTTACGTCTATAAAGTCTATACTTTTGCTTTTAACCTTAGATTAGGTAGGGATACCTACTAAACTTAAGTATATTAATAAGTAGAGGAAAAGAAACTAATAGGGATTACCCTAGTAACGGCGAGTAAAGTAGTATTAGCTTAAATTTAAAATCTAGCTCTTTTAGGGTCTAAGTTATAATTTATAGAGGGCGCTTTAGTGTTAGTAGTAGTCTAAGTTCCTTAGAATAGGACGTTATAGAGGGTGAGAATCCTATATATAGTTACTAGCCTTCGCCTATATAAAGCCCCTTTAACGAGTTGAGTTATTTAGGAATATAGCTCTAAATAGGAGGTAAATTTCTTCTAAAGCTAAATACTAGCTAGAGACTAATAGCGTATAAGTAGAGTGATTAAAAGATAAAAAGTACTTTAGAAAGAGAGTTAAATAGTACGTAAAATTGTTAAAAGGGAAGCGCTTATAGCTAGACTTACCTATAGTTACTTATCTAGGCTCTTTACCTAGTATACTCTTCTGTAGGTAGGCTAGTATTAGTTTAGGTGGTTAGATAAAGGCCTCTATTATATACCTCCTCTTAGGGAGGCCTTATAGGGGAGGCGTAATATAACTAGCCTAGACTAAGGTCCGCGTATCTACTAGGATGCTAGCGTAATAGCTATAAGCGGCCTATCTTAAAAATACGGACTAAGGAGTCTAATATCTATGAGTGTTTAGGTGTTAAGCCTAAGCGCGTAATAAAAGTAAATAGAGGTAGGATCCCTTTAGGGTATACTATTAACTAATCCTAATATCTTTAGATAGATTTAAGTAAGAGTATAGCTGTTAGGACCTAAAAGATAGTAAACTATACTTAAATAGGGTAAAGCTAGAGGAAACTCTAGTAGAGGCTCGTAGTAGTTCTAACGTGTAAATTAATTATTAAATTTAGGTATAGGGGCGAAAGACTAATCGAACTATCTAGTAGCTAGTTCCTACTAAAGTTTCCCTTAGGATAGTAGTAACGTATTTAGTTTTATAAGGTAAAGCGAATAATTAGAGGCCTAGGGGTTAAAATAACCTTTACCTATTCTTAAACTTTAAATATATAAGAAGTCCTTATTACTTAATTAAACGTAGATACTTAAATATACTATTACTAGTAGGCTATTTTTAGTAAGTAGAACTAGATATAGGATAAACTAAATATAGGGTTAAGGTACTAGAATATACGCTTATTAGATACTATAAAAGGTGTTAGTTTATCTAGATAGTAGGACGGTAGCTATAGAAGTCAGAATCCGCTAAGGAGTATATAATAACTTACCTACTAAATAAACTAGCCCTAAAAATAGATAGCGCTTAAGCGTATTACCTATACCTTACTACTAGGGTAAGATTTAAGCCCTAGTAAGTAGGTAGGCGTAGAGGCTCGTAATAAAGCCTTAGGGGTAACCCTAGGTTAAACGGCCTCTAGTGTAGATCTTAGTAGTAGTAGTAAATACTTAAATAAGAACTTTAAGGACTAAAGTAGGGAAAGGTTCCGTATAAATAGTAGTTAGATATAGGTTAGTTAATCCTAAGAGATAGGGTAATTCCGTTTTAATATTAGCGCTTACGCTACGCCCTTAAAAGGGAAGCTAGTTAATATTCTAGTACCTAGATATAGATTCTCTGTAGTAACGTAACTAAGAGTAGAGACCTTAGCAGGAGCCCTAAGAAGAGTTCTCTTTTCTTCTTAATAGTCTATTACCCTAAAATTGGTTTATCTAGAGCTAGGGTTTAATAGCTAGAAAAGCGCTACACTTTTATAGCGTTTAGTACGCTCCTAACAAGCCTTAAAAATCCACTTAAAGAAATAGTTTTATACTAGGTTATACTTATAACTATAGTAGGTCTCTAAGGTAAAAAGCCTCTAGTTAATAGAATAATATAGATAAGGGAAGTTAGTAAAATAGATCTATAACTTTAGGAAAAGATTAGCTCTAAGGGTTAGGTATATTAGGCCTTAGAGAGAAGCCTCTAGCGTAGAAGGGTACTAGCCGTAAGGTAGGCGCCTTTTAGCGCTAGGGTATAAGTACCCTTAGTAGGCTTCGGCCATCTAGCGTACGTTTAATAACTAACTTAGAACTAGTATAGATAAAGGGAATCTAACTATCTAATTAAAATATAGTATTATGATAGCTAGAAAGTAGTATTAATATAATATAATTTCTGCCTAGTACTCTAAATATTAAAGCGAAGAGATTTAACTAAGCGTGGGTAAATAGTAGGAGTAACTATAACTCTCTTAAGGTAGCTAAATACCTTATTATCTAATTAGTGACGCGTATAAATAGATTAATAAGATTCCTACTATCCCTATCTACTATCTAGCGAAACTATAGCTAAGGGAATAGGCTTAGCTAAATTAGTAGGGAAAGAAGACCCTATTAAGCTTAACTCTAGTTTAATATTATGAAAAGATATAGGGGGTATAGAATAGGTAGGAGCTTTAGCGCTAGTAAAATACTACTACCCTTATTATTTTTTTACTTATTTAATAAAGTAGAGCTAGGCCTTACTACCTAACTTCTAGCGTTAAGGTCCTTCGTGGGCTAATCTAGGTTAAAGATATTATTAGGTAGGGAGTTTAGCTGGGGCGGTATATCTATTAAACTATAACGTAGGTGTCCTAAGGGGGACTTATAGAGAATAGAAATCTCTAGTAGAGTAAAAGGGTAAAAGTCCCCTTAATTTTAATTTTTAGTGTAAATATAAACTATAAAAGTATAGCCTATTAATCCTTTAGTCCCTTAAAATTTAAGGCTAGAGGTACTAGAAAAGTTACTATAGGGATAACTAGCTTATAGTAGCTAAGCGTTTATAGCGACGTTACTTTTTAATCCTTTAATATTAGCTCTTCCTATTATACTAAAGCAGAATTTAGTAAGCGTTAGATTATTTACCTACTAATAGGGAACGTAAGCTAGGTTTAGACTATCGTAAGATAGGTTAGTTTTACCCTACTAATGACCTTACCCTAATAGTAATACTACTTAGTATAAGAGGAACTATAGTTTTAGATAATTAGTTTTTACGGCTATTTAACTAGGTATTACCGCGAAGCTACTATCTACTAGATTATAACTAAATACTTCTAAGTTAGAATCTATACTAGAATGGGGTAATTTCTACCTATACTAGTTAGATATAAATAGGCCTTTAGCCTAGAACCTTACTAGATTAGCGTTAGTAGTCTTATTAAAGTTAAGGCTGCTAGCTAGTATATTATAATTGTATAGTGCGTAGGATTAAATCCTTTATAGATAACTTAGTTATCTAGCTAGGTCGTGTAAGTAGTTAAGTAGCCTTATTATTACGAGCTACTAAGCGTAAGCCCGCCGCTAGCTTAGTTAAATATAGGATATAACCCTCCCTATTTATTACGTAGTAGGCCTATCTGTAATAATAGAAGGGGAGAGTTAAAATAGTAACAAAAAAATAAGTTAGTATACCTAACTAATTTAAACGCTAGAGGGAATATAATATTAAAAGATAAAGAGTAAAAGTAACGTCTAGTAACCTAGTGTACCTTTAAGAAAAGTTTCGAAAAAAGGTTGCATCTAGTAACCTCAACTTGTGTTAATAAAGTTTTCGAAAAAAGATTGCGTCTAGTAATCTTAACTTATATTTATAAAGTTTTTAATAAAAGATTATATCTAGTAACCTTAACTTATAGTACCTTATAGCTATAATATTTTTAAAAAAGATTATATCTAATAACTTTAAAGTATACTTTTTAAGAAGTTTAAAATTATAGAAAGAAGTACTAGCTATATAAAAGTCTTCTTAAATATTTTATTTTAATACCTAATATCTTAGGAAAATTTAGTTTCCTTAAACTAAATTTATCCTAAGGTACCTTATACTAGGTAGGAAAAAACTTAAAAAAACTCGTGTACAGCGTATAAAACTCGTAGCTAGAAAAGAGTCTTCTTAAAAGCTTTAGATAGTTATCTAGTATCTATAGAAATTATAAAACCCCTTAGAAAAATTCATCCTAAGGTACCTTAAATACTAGGTAGGAAAAAACTTAAAAAAACTCGTGTATAGCGTATAAAACTCGTAGCTAAAAAGAGTCTTCTTAAAAGCTTTAGATAGTTATCTAGTATCTATAGGAATTATAAAACCCCTTAGAAAAATTCATCCTAAGGTACCTTAAATACTAGGTAGGAAAAAACTTAAAAAAAACTCGTGTACAGCGTATAAAACTCGTAGCTAGAAAAGAGTCTTCTTAAAAGCTTTAGATAGTTATCTAGTATCTATAGAAATTATAAAACCCCTTAGAAAAATTCATCCTAAGGTACCTTAAATACTAGGTAGGAAAAAACTTAAAAAAAACTCGTGTACAGCGTATAAAACTCGTAGCTAGAAAAGAGTCTTCTTAAAAGCTTTAGATAGTTATCTAGTATCTATAGGAATTATAAAACCCCTTAGAAAAATTCATCCTAAGGTACCTTAAATACTAGGTAGGAAAAAACTTAAAAAAAACTCGTGTACAGCGTATAAAACTCGTAGCTAGAAAAGAGTCTTCTTAAAAGCTTTAGATAGTTATCTAGTATCTATAGAAATTATAAAACCCTTAGAAAAATTCATCCTAAGGTATCTTAAATACTAGGTAGGAAAAAACTTAAAAAAACTCGTGTACAGCGTATAAAACTCGTAGCTAGAAAAGAGTCTTCTTAAAAGCTTTAGATAGTTATCTAGTATCTATAGAAATTATAAACCCCTTAGAAAAATTTATCCTAAGTATAAGGTAGACTTTATAGCAGAGAGAGCACTTCTAGAGGAATAGCTGTATTTAAAAGGTAGGTATAGAATAGTAGATAGAGAGCTATAAGGGCGAGGGGAAGGGCTACCTTTATACTAATAGGAGGAGGAAGGACTAGTACTTACGCTAGGCCGTAAGTAGCTAGGCGTATAGGAAGGTAGGTAGCCTTAGGTAGAAGTAAATAGGTAGTGAAGGCAGCTAAGGCTATATAGCCTAACACGTCTCCCCCCTTAAAAAGGTAGCCCTAAATAGCCCTTAAAATAATAGCTAAGCTAATAGATAGCTATAGAAAGGTATAAGGAAAAGTAAATAAAAAAACTTAAAAGTAAGAACCATAACTTAGTAAATCTAGTAGTTAGGTTTGTATAGTACTACGTATATCTCCCTAGATTTATATATAAAATAAACGACCTCTAAGGTATTTTCTACTATAGGAACCCTACAACGCGAAAACTATACCTAAATACCTTCATATACTATATAAGAGAGGTAAAGTTTATAGGGTTTTAATCTAATAGGTAGAGCTGCTTACGCGCTACTTGCTATTACTATTATAGCTAAGAGATAGGTCTCTGTAGGCGCTGTCTTTAGTATCCTTAGGGAGGGGCTACTAATTATTAGGTATCTATAAGCTGTAGGGATAACACTTTTAGGGATATTTATAGTAGTAGAGGAAAGTGTTATAGTAGCTAAGATACTTATTAGGTAGTTCCTAAGTTAGTATTAGTAAGCTAGTCTATTTAATAAGATAGCCTTTAGCGCCTTTGTTAGGACCCTTAGGGATAGTAGAGTAATCTAGAAATTCGTTAACGAACTATTCCTTATACGTAATACCCTCTTTGTTAATAATTTATATAGGGAGTAGCTGTAGTAGATCCTAATCTAGAAGTAGCTTAGAATCCCTAGGGTAAAGAAGTAAAGGGTAAAATACTAGGAAGATACCTTAATCTAGTATCTCTTATAAGAGTTGTAATTTATAAGTATACCTATTACGGATAATATAGATAACGGAATAGGGACCCGCCTACTATACTAATAGCTTTCTTATAACTCCTAAGGTATACTAGTTAATAGTGCTAACCTAGGCTTTATCACTAATTGTATAAGCTAGCGTAGGGTACTATAAAGTATTTATATATACTTACTATTTAGCTTAGGCCTATTAGAGCTATTCTTTAAGAAAATTAATAATATTAGAGTAGGTAGCTAGTAGTTTATTAGCCTAGATGATTTAGTCCCTCTAAGCCTTAGTAAGGTTATCCTAAATAGCCTTACTAGGGTAGATACTACTATAAGGGTAGTAGCCTAAGTCTATAAAAAATAGAGTTATATCTATAGATAAGTTAACTATATTATTTATCTGAAATTTAGCTAAGTATAAGTAGCTAGCCTAACTATCTTATATAAATCCTATATAATAGTAGAGGAACGTTTCTAGTATCTAATTAATACGTTCCGTTTAGCTATCTATCTTAGGGTAGTATAAGGTAGAAATCTTTATCTTAATACGGAGCTTATAGTAGACTCACTTCTAAAATTTACTAGTAAACTAGGAACCCTAGTTAGAGATAATATTAAGTAGAAGACTATATAATTTAAATACTATTATAAAGTGCTAAGTAACTTCTTTAGTAGTTAACGTTTTATAAGGAAATAAGTAATAGCGTTTAGTTAATTAATTAATAACTACTAAGATATATTTATAGGTGTGGCTATTAGCGGTAGAGTTAGGAAGCGTAATAATATAGTTAATAGAAATATTAGTCTAGCGCCTATAAGGCATAGGTATAGGGTAAAGATAGCTATATTTTCTATCGTGTAGTGATTTAGTACGCTTATACGATAGACACGCGTCACAATATTTCTTAATAGATATATATATATATAGCTAATAATACTAGTTGAATATAAGGAAAAACGTGCTATAGGGACCTTTATATCCTACTAACACGTAGTTATAATAGAGGTTGAAAATCCTTTATCTAAGTTAAGTATCGTGAGGGATATATAGGTATATCTTATCTAGCTATAAGTAGTAATTAGTGCCTTTACTAGTTATATGAAGGTTAGTAGGCAAAAAATAGTAGCTATTCTTACAAAACTACTTAGGTAGTCTACGCGTACCACTATCTAGAAAGTTAAAGGCCTTCTTAGCTATAGTATCTTTAGTATAGGCTTTATATAGTAACTTATCTATTAAATAGTTATCTAACTAGTAGGGAGGAGATCTAGATCTCTTATTTTATTAATATAAGGAGGTAGTTCTTTAGAATTATCCTTGCTATTAGAGCCTTTAGCCTTAGTATACTACAAAAAATAATCTTTAAAAACCCTTAAGTATTTAGGGGATATCTTATCTAGGTCCTTATTATTAATAGATATAGATAGTAGCTAAAGCGTAGTCTAAATCTGCGGCTACATCCCTAGAGACAAATTCTTTAGTTTAAGGAGTATCTAGCTATTCTCTATAAAGTAGGGGTCTAATTTATCCTTAGGTATATCCTAGGGTTAGTAGCTAAGAGTATTAGCTTTAATATTAGTATTACTAGGTACGTAGGTAATTTTAAAATCAAACTAGGAAAGGAATAAGGACTAGTAAGCTTAGTGGTGGTTAAGTTTCTTTATAGATATAAAGGTTTAAAGGTTCTTGTAGTCTGTAATTACTTAAATAGGGTATAAGCTACCTATAATTTCTAGTTCCTATTCTTTAAAAGCGTAGATAATTGCTATTAGTTCTAAGTTATAGATATCGTAGTTATACTTAGTAGGAGAGTATTTCTTAGAGAAGAAGCTAATAGGTTGTAGGTCGCCCTTATCGTTACGTTATTTAATTACTTCGCCTGAAGCCTACCCTAAAGTATTAGTAAAGATAAATATCTCTTTTTTAGGGTTAAAATAGAGTAAGATAATATCTTCTTAAAAAGTATCTTTTAGAGCCTAGAAAGATACGCGGAGCTTATTAGTAATAATAATAGGCTTATACTAGTTAAACTTCTTAGGAGGCTTAGTTATATCCTTTTAGGAACGTTCTACTACCTTTAACTTTACTACTCTAGTAAGGGGAAGCGTAATTCTAGAGTAATTCTAGATAAAGTAGTAGGAGAAATTGGTAAAACTAAGGAATTGTAGAATACCTTAAGCTGTAGTAGGTATCTCCTATTCCTTAATAGCTTAGATCTTAGTTAGGTCCATCTTTATACCTTTGGATATAATAAGCATGCCTAAAAACTTAACCTCTTTAATATAAAATATACTTTTTAAGGGATCTAGGTATATTCCTTTATCTAATATATAGCGTAGTATACGCTTATTATTAGTAATATTATCCTTAAGAGTTTTAGTATATAAGAGGATATTATCTATATACGTAGTATAGAACTTATCTAAATAACTATTAAGAGCGGAGTTAATTGCGCGCTAAAACGTAGTAGGTACGTTATATAATCCAAAAGGTATAACCCAAAATTAGTAAGTTCTGGACTAGGTAGAAAAAGCTATTAACTACTCTAAGTCTGGGTCTATTTATATACGATAAAAGGTATAAATAATATTAAACTTAGAGAAGTATTTAGCGCTACTAAGGCGTAATAATATTTCCAGAAAAATAGTATAGGATATTAGTCCTTAATTGTACCCTTATTAAGCGTCTAAAAATCTGTATAGATATAGATACCTCTATCTAGCTTAGTAGCTACGAGGAGGTTACTACGTGCTAGGCCTTATCTATCCTATATAAATTATCGCTCTAAATTCTTAAGAACCTAATATTTAATAGTATCTATTTATTTACTAGTGAAAGATTGTGGTTATTTATTAGGGATCTTTGCGCCTAGTTTTAGTTTAATAGTATAATTATACTTAGAAAGTAGTAGAAGCGTAGTAGCTACTTCCCTATTAAAAACTACTAAAAGGATGCTATATTCTTCATGAATTTCTAGTATAAATAGTAAGGCTAGGTCTACTAGTTCTCTAGGCTTTAAGTATTTATTAAAATCTTCTTTAGCTATAGCGCAGTAGAAGAGAAAGGTATAGGTACCCTAGCGCTTAGTATATATCTAGATAGCTTAGGCTAATACTAGCGTAATATCTAGTCCTTTAGTTTAATATCCTGTGTTCTCTGGGGGAATTCGAATTGTGTTAAATTTTGATTTACTAGTAAGTCCCTAGTAGGCACTAGTAGAGTACGGTTCTTCCTTATTTATTAGTATAGGTAATTCCTTAAGCGTAAGGGGACTAGTAGGGTATTTTTATAAGTAGCTAATAGCTTATATTTAGTAATCTAGTAATAGTCCTGATAGTAAGCATCTAGGAAAGCAATAGTGCCTTATTAATATAAAATAGTAGGCTTATAAAGGGTATACTATTAGTATCCTAGAATAAGATTAAATACCCTATAATCCTTAAGTAAGAATAGAAGTTACCTCTATATACGTATTAATATAGAGAAGAAAATTAACTTACTTAGAGATATATTCTGCTAGGGATCTATTATATCCTTTATAAGCAATTAGGTTAAGGAAGGGGACTATATCTATAGGTAAATTAGAGTAATAATAATTGTTAAAGAACTTCTAAGATATAAAGTTACTATTAGTACTACTATCTATTAAGACTCGTAAAGTAGGGGAGGAAGATATACCCTAAGTAGCTTAGGCTTATAGTGCTAGTTAACATAATAGAGACTAGTAATCTAGGTTCCCTACCTAATCTGTAGTGGCCTTCCTAGCTACTATAGTAAGATCCTTAGCTGTAAGAAGGGGTTAATTAAACTAAGTAGGTCTTAAAGAATGGCTTACCCTAGGCTACGTCCTACTACCTAGGGCTAATCGCCCCTAATTCCTCTAAATTATAGAATAAACCTTTAGTATAGCTATAATATTCTATATTACTATCTACGCTATCCTTATTATTAGACTCTATATAGGTATAAGTGTAGATATAGTGCTTAACAACTAGCTCTTTATAGGAAGGTTTAGTACCCTTATCGCGTTCCCTAAGAGGATCTAGGTAGTCCTTAGCTTAATAGCCTAGCTTCCTATAGTTAAAATAGTTCTTATCCTATTTCTTAGGCTCTACTTATAGCTTATCTATTAGAGCTAGGGTTTTTTCTGTAGGTCTATCTATAGTATAGCTCTTATTATATTCCTAACGATAAGAGCGTAGTCTAGGGGCAGCTAGAGTATAGTAATTTAGTTAGTCTAAGTAGTCTAAGTGGTTAGGCTAATTAGATTTATTAAAAATATAGAGTTAAGCCTCCCTAGTAAAGTAGGTATCTAACTAGTTATAATAGGCCTATAACCTAGCCGTAGTATTAGTTAGAACTAAAGGAATATAAGTGTAAGTAACTTTAGAGGGTAGTTTAGAGTCTATAGTATAAGTATAGTTACTAGTATTCTAACTGAGCGCTGTAGCGTAAGCGTTTATCTAGGAGCGGAAACTAGCCTAAGCCTAATAGATTATAGGAAAATTAGTGCCTAGACCGTATTAAGGAAACTCTAATAACTATAGGCGATTCTAAGTAGTAATATCTAGGTTCTTATTACTATAAACTTACTAAAGTATATAGAAGTAAGTAAAAAGTTAGTTATACTTATAGCTAAAGCTAATAGGTTTATAGAGTACTACTTAAGTAGCGCCTTTAGTATAGGTAAAAACTAAGTTAGCTCTAGACTCCTTATTAGAGGTAGAGGATCTATTAGCCTAGTAGTAGTTAAGGATACTATTAATAAATTTATTAAAATCTATAGTACTATTATATACGTGTAGTATCTTGTAACTAGAGGCTTTCTAGGTGCTATAGCTATTAAGATTAGTACACTCTTTTAGTAAATTAAATATAGAAGGTATAAGTTAAGTAATAGTACTATCTAGTAACCTAAATTTGGTAGTTTTAGGTATAGGGGCTTAGAACTTGTTTAAGATACTATTTCTAGTAAAGCCTCAGGGAAGAATATAGAATAGTTAACTTAAGTAGTTAGTATTATTAGTAAAAGAGCCTAGACTAGGGAATACTATTATTATCCTTAACGTTATTAACTAAAAGGCGTGTAGGTAGGCCTAGAGGTGCGGCTTAACTTAACTAGAATAGCGCTAGGGCTAGAGGAGCTTATAGGCTAGTAGCGATTTGTGCCTATAATATATCCCTCTAGTTAGTAACGGTAATAAGATGCCCTTATAATTGCTTAGCTTAGGTAGAAATAGTATTATGTTTAACTACTAGTTTGTTATAGTTTTTGCGTTCTTTAATTAGTTTATTTATAATATTAGTAAGTTAGCTTACGAAATCATTGAGCTTATAGCACTTTACCCTTATCTTATTGATTTGGCGTTTAATTAAGAGAAAGCTAGAAGCGAGGAGAATAGCAGCGTGCTCCTTAGGAAGCTACGTATAAGCCGAAGGGTAGTTAGCGCAAAAAGACTCCTTAGGTAAGAGGTCTTAGAATAACTAGTTAATAATTGTGGCTTTTGTCGTGTTTTAAGTGTAATAACTTATGTAGGTAAGGAGCTTATCTAGGGTAGTGTTCTAATAGTCTACAAAGGCTTTAGCCTAGCGCTTATAGAGTATATCCTTAGGCTTATAGTTAATCCTATCGTCCTCTAGTATCTAGAAAATAGTCTCTTTGAACTCTAGGTCGTTATCTTTAACTAGGCTAGGTTGATTGGATTAGTAAGGCTTATTTACTAAGGCCGAAACTTTGTAGGGATTAAAGTTATTTATCTAAATATGTGGAGGAATTGCCGCTAGTATAAGAGGGCTAGGTTAGCTACTTCCCCTTATTTAACTAGAAGCTTTAGTGGCCTTAGTGACTAAGGAAAGATAGCGTATAAGCGCGTCTAGGTTTAGGAAAGCTGGTTATTTGCTTTGGTCTAGAGGAAGGCCTAAATCCCTACTATTATTATTATTACTACTTATCTTAAGGGTACTATAAGAATAGTAGGTTAAGGAAAATTAGTAGAGTAAGAGAGAGAGGGAAGGTAGGGTAGCGGCGCCTTTATATAGAGGATAGAGAGTGCGGAATTTTATAGAGCTTTACGCTAGCGTAGTAAGTAAAAGCTAAGGTAGTTATATATACCCTATACGTAACTAGGGAAAGGCTGGTTTGTTAGTACTATATTACCTATAAGGTAGTAGGTAGATAGCTAGAGAAAGTAAATACTAGAGCGGCCACGTGACCTATACGTGACTAGGGAAAGGGTGGCTTATTAGTACTATTTTTGCCCCTAAGGTAATAGGTAAACAGCTAAAAATAACGTAATTTCGTTGAAAATTATCACAAAATGTGCGGAATCTAGGCCTAAGTACTCTTAAAGCCGTGCTGCTCTTATAGTAGTTTGTGTAAGTATATACGTACTCGTAAACGCGTAAATCTAGCCCCTCCTATTAATTTACTACCTACCTAGGGCCTTATATACTTAATATAGCTACTAGGTTTAGGGCGCCTAAGTACTCTATAAGCGAAATTCCCCTCTACTTAAAACTAGGTAAGGTAAGTTAAATAGGATCTAATCTAAGCTAGTAGTTTACTAGGCTTAGTAAAGAGCTAATAACTAGAAACTACTCCTTCCTCTAGCTAGCCCAGCTAGCTAGTATAAAGTTAAAGTAAGCTATTACTATAATCTACTATTATATAAGGTAGACTTTATAGTAGAGAAAGTACTTCTGGAGGAATAGCTATATTTAAAAGGTAGGTATAGAATAGTAGATAGAGAGCCGTAAGGGCGAGGGGAAGGGCTACCTTTATACTAATAGGAGGAGGAAGGACTAGTGCTTACGCTAGGCCGTAAGTAGCTAGGCGTATAGGAAGGTAGGTAGCCTTAGGCAGAAGTAAATAGGTAGTGAAGGCAGCTAAGGCTATACGGCCTGATAGATAGAATCTATTTTTAATAAAATCTTTAAGTATTTATTTATAATAATAGTATTACTACTTTTTATACTCTTTAAATATTATAAGATTATTAACTATTTATACTACTATATATATAATCTTACTTATAGTTTTTCTAAAAGCTAAGTATTAATTTTTATAAACTATTTTTTATTTATTTTCTATTTTATTAAAAGCTAGTTTAATAAAGTATTCTTAACTATACTATAAACTACTTAGCTTTATAGTTACTTAAGAGGTTAATTTATATATATTTTTATCCTTTATTTAATTATATTTATTATTTTATATAGCTATAGTATAAAATTTTAGAATTTAAAGCTAAGAATATATTAGATAATTATATACTTTTTAGTTTTAGTAATTAGGTTATATATTAAGCTAAGATATAATTTTATTAAGTTTATTATATAACTTTTAGTAATAGATACTAAGTAGTAGTATATTATAAGAATATAAACTAGCTAAATATATAAGCTTTTAGTATAAAATTAATTTTACTTTTTATTAAACTAGTAGTATACTATACTATTAATATATTTTATATTAATTAAAATAGTATAGTAATAGATTATATTTATAACTTTTATAAATAGTCTATTTAGATTTATAGATTTAGTATATTTATATATACTAGTATCTCTACTAATCTCTAGTACGAATAAAAAGCTTCTATAATCGCTATCTTAGCGAATATAGGTATTTAGTTTATATAGCGCTGCGCATATCTCCCTAGATTCTTATATAAAATATATAACCTCTAAGCTCTTTTCCACTATATCTACCCTACGACGCAAAAACTATACCTAAATACCTCTATATACTATATAAGGAGGGTAGTTAGGAGTTTAATATCTTAACTACCTCCCGCCCTACTTAAAGGCGAGCTACTAGGTATTAAAGCTTAAAAGATCTAGGTACTAGTATAGTAATAGTGCATTGAAACGGCGTACTACTAGGTTACCTACCTATTTCCTCCCTTAGTAGCGGCGACCGTTAGGTATACTACTTATTACTTAGGTTACTAGCGCTTACGCTAGTAGTCCCATATTCGCACGCCTTATTTCCTAGAAATTAGCTAGCTACGTTCACTCTAGTTAGCGCGTTATCTGGGGCTAGGCTACTACCCTCTATTTATTTAGGTAGGCTAACGCCTATATACAAAGCAGCGTCACTAACGTTGCGCCTATTTATATAGTTAGCAACTAAAGTCCTATTCTTTTCTAGAATAGGCACTATTTAGGGTTTATAGATAAATAGCTTTACTAAAAATCTACTAAACTTTTAGGGATACTCCTACTAAATATCCGTTCCTTGTAGGCGTAATAAGGTAACTACGAGTCTTCTCCTCCTAAGGAATATATAGGGCGTTCTTTTCTAGTAGTAACGCTAGTATTATACTACTTTAGACTATACCTTAGGGAACTTAGTAGGGGTAATTAAATTAGTTACTTATAGCTTTAGTGCCTTAGGCGCTATTATAGTAGGTAATAGGAAGTAGCTCTACTATAACCTACTTTATACTTTCTACTCCCTTTAGGGGGTCTACCCTACGTGCTTTGCGCAGCTAGGTTTAGGATTATTACCTAGTTAATTCTGCTAGTAGTTATATGCTTATCTTAAAGATTAAGCTATATATATCTAAGTATAAGTAATTATACCATAAAACTGCGAATAGCTTATTAAATCAGTTATTATTTATTTAATAGTACCTTACTACTTAGATAACTGTAGTAATTCTAGAGCTAATATATACTAAAAACCCTAACTTTAGGAGGGGTATATTTATTAGATAAAAAACCAACGCCCTTTAGGGCTTCTTAGTAATTTATAATAACTTTATGGATTATATAGCCTTACGCCGGCGATAGTTTATTTAAATTTCTACCCTATTAACTTTTAATAGTAAAGTATTAGCTTACTATAGTTTTAATAGGTAATAGGGAATTAGGGTTCAATTCTAGAGAAGGAGCCTAAGAAATAGCTACTATATCTAAGGAAGGTAGTAGGCGCGTAAATTACCTAATCCCAATATAGGGAGGTAGTAATAATAAATACTAATATAGGGCTCTTTTAGGTCTTATAATTAGAATAAGTACAATTTAAACCTCTTAATAAGGAATAATTAGAGGGTAAGTCTAGTGCTAGCAGCTATAGTAATTCTAGCTCTAATAGCGTATATTAAAGTTATTATAGTTAAAAAGCTCGTAGTTAAAACTTAGGCCTAGCTAGTAGGTCCGCCTTACTATATATACTTATCTAGCTAGGCCTTCCTTCTAGAGAACCTTATACCCTTTACTAGGCGTATTAGGGACTAGGACTTTTACTTTAAAAAAATTAGAGTATTTAAAGTAGGCCTTTACTTAAATACGTTAGTATAGAATAATAGAATAGGACGTATAGTTCTATTTTATTAGTTTCTAGGACTACTATAATAATTAATAGGGATAGTTAGGGGTATTAGTATTTAATTGTTAGAGGTGAAATTCTTAGATTTATTAAAGACTAACTACTGCGAAAGTATTTACTAAGGATATTTTTATTAATTAGTAAACGAAAGTTAGGGGATTAAAGATAATTAGATACTATTATAGTCTTAACTATAAACTATACTAACTAGGGATTAGGCAATATTCTTTTTTTTAACTTACTTAGTACCTTATAAGAAATTAAAGTTTTTAGGTTCTAGGGGGAGTATAGTCGTAAGGCTAAAACTTAAAGAAATTAATAGAAGGGCACTACTAGGCGTAGAGCCTACGGCTTAATTTAACTTAATATAGGGAAACTTACTAGGTCCAGATAAAATAAGGATTAATAGATTAAGAGCTCTTTCTTAATTTTTTAGGTAGTAGTGTATAGCCGTTCTTAGTTAGTGGAGTAATTTATCTGCTTAATTGCGATAACAAACAAGACCTTAACCTACTAAATAGCTAGGCTAGCTTTAGCTAGTTACTAGCTTCTTAGAGGGACTATCAGCTTAAGCTAATAGAAGTTTAAGGTAATAATAGGTCTATAATGCCCTTAGATATTCTAGGCTATACGCGCGCTACACTAATAGAGCTAATAAGTTCTTTACCTTAGCTAGAAGGTCTAGGTAATCTTATTAAACTCTATTATACTAGGGATAGAGTATTATAATTATTACTCTTTAATAAGGAATACCTAGTAAGTACGTATTATTAGTATGCGTTAATTACGTCCCTACCCTTTATATACACCACCTGTTACTACTACTAATTAAATAGCTTAGTAAGGCCTTTAGACTGGCTTAAGGAGGTTAGTAATAACCACCTTAAGCTAGAAAGTTTATTAAACTTAGTTATTTAGAGGAAGTAAAAGTCGTAATAAGGTTTCCGTAGGTAAACCTGTAGAAGGATTATTACTAATTTTAGGGGACTTTAGTCCCTATCTAAACCCTTATCTTTTAAGTACTATTTATTTCCTTAGTAGGCTTTGCCTACTAATAGGATACTACTTAACCTCTTATAATTATAATTAGCGTTAGAAAAATATAATAGTTATAACTTTTAATAATAGATCTCTTGGTTCTAGTATTAATAAAGAATATAGTGAAATACGAAAAGTAGTATAAATTGTAGAATTTAGTAAATTATCAAATCTTTAAACGTATATTACGCCCCTTAGTATTCTATAGGGCATACCTATTTAAGCGTTATTTATATCTTTAAGCTCTACTTAGTATTAGGTATTTATCCCGCTTTATGCGTGGACTCGCCTTAAAGCTATTAGTAGCTAGTATACTAGTCTAGGAGCGTAGTATAATTTACGCCTCTAAACCTAAACGCTTACATCTATAAAGTCTATACTTTTGCTTTTAACCTTAGATTAGGTAGGGATACCTACTAAACTTAAGTATATTAATAAGTAGAGGAAAAGAAACTAATAGGGATTACCCTAGTAATAGCGAGTAAAGTAGTATTAGCTTAAATTTAAAATCTAGCTCTTTTAGGGTCTAAGTTGTAATTTATAGAGGGTGCTTTAGTGTTAGTAGTAGTCTAAGTTCCTTAGAATAGGACGTTATAGAGGGTAAGAATCCTATATATAGTTACTAGCCTTTACTATGTAAAGCCCCTTTAACGAGTTAAGTTATTTAGGAATATAGCTCTAAATAGGAGGTAAATTTCTTCTAAAGCTAAATACTAGCTAGAGACTAATAGTATATAAGTAGAGTAATTAAAAGATAAAAAGTACTTTAGAAAGAGAGTTAAATAGTACGTGAAATTATTAAAAGGGAAGCGCTTATAGCTAGACTTACCTATAGTTACTTATCTAGGCTCTTTACCTAGTATACTCTTCTGTGGGTAGGCTAGTATTAGTCTAGGTAGTTAGATAAAGGCCTCTATTATGTACCTCCTCTTAGGGAGGCCTTATAGGGGAGGCGTAATATAACTAGCCTAGACTAAGGTCTACGTATCTACTAGGATACTAGCGTAATAGCTATAAGCGGCCTATCTTAAAATATGGACTAAGGAGTCTAATATCTATACGAGTATTTAGGTATTAAGCCTAAGCGCGTAATAAAAGTAAATAGAGGTAGGATCCCTTTAGGGTATACTATTAACTAATCCTAATATCTTTAGATAGATTTAAGTAAGAGTATAGCTATTAGGACCTAAAAGATAGTAAACTATACTTAAATAGAGTAAAGCTAGAGGAAACTCTAGTAGAGGCTCGTAGTAGTTCTAACGTATAAATTAATTATTAAATTTAGGTATAGGGGCGAAAGACTAATTAAACTATCTAGTAGCTAGTTCCTACTAAAGTTTCCCTTAGGATAGTAGTAACATATTTAGTTTTATAAGGTAAAGTAAATAATTAGAGGCCTAGGGGTTAAAATAACCTTTACCTATTCTTAAACTTTAAATATATAAGAAGTCCTTATTACTTAATTAAATATAGATACTTAAATATACTATTACTAGTAGGCTATTTTTAGTAAGTAGAATTAGCGATATAAGATAAACTAAACGTAGGGTTAAGGTACTAGAATATACGCTTATTAGATACTATAAAAGGTATTAGTTTATCTAGATAGTAGGATAGTAGCTATAGAAGTCAGAATCTACTAAGGAGTATATAATAACTTACCTACTAAATAAACTAGCCCTAAAAATAGATAGCACTTAAGTATATTACCTATACCTTACTACTAGGGTAAGATTTAAGCCCTAGTAAGTAGGCAGGCGTAGAGGCTCGTAACAAAGCCTTAGGGGTAACCCTAGGTCGAACGGCCTCTAGTATAGATCTTAGTAATAGTAGTAAATACTTAAATAAGAACTTTAAGGACTAAAGTAGGGAAAGGTTCCGTATAAATAGTAGTTAGATACGGGTTAGTCGATCCTAAGAGATAGGGTAATTCTATTTTAATATTAGCGCTTACGCTACGCCCTTAAAAGGGAAGCTAGTTAATATTCTAGTACCTAGATATAGATTCTCTATAGTAACGTAACTAAGAGCGGAGACCTTAGTGGGAGCCCTAAGAAGAGTTCTCTTTTCTTCTTAATAGTCTATTACCCTAAAATTAGTTTATCTGGAGCTAGGGTTTAATAGCTAGAAGAGCGCTATACTTTTACGGCGTTTAGTACGCTCCTAACGAGCCTTAAAAATCCACTTAAAGAAATAGTTTTTATACTAGGTTATACTTATAACTATAGTAGGTCTCTAAGGTAAAAAGCCTCTAGTTAATAGAATAATATAGATAAGAAGTTAGTAAAATAGATCTATAACTTTAGGAAAAGGATTAGCTCTAAGGGTTAGGTACGTTAGGCCTTAGGGAGAAGCCTCTGGCGTAGAAGGGTACTAGCCGCAAGGTAGGTACCTTTTAGCGCTAGGGTGCGGGTACCCTTAGTAGGCTTTGGCTATCCGGCGTGCGTTTAATAACTAACTTAGAACTAGTATAGATAAGGGAATCTAACTATCTAATTAAAATATAGTATTATGATAGCTAGAAAGTAGTATTAACGTAATATAATTTCTACCTAGTGCTCTAAATATTAAAGCGAAGAGATTTAACTAAGTATAGGTAAATAGTAGGAGTAACTATAACTCTCTTAAGGTAGCTAAATACCTTATTATCTAATTAGTGACGCATATAAATAGATTAATAAGATTCCTACTATCCCTATCTACTATCTAGCGAAACTATAGCTAAGGGAATAGGCTTAGCTAAATTAGTAGGGAAAGAAGACCCTATTGAGCTTAACTCTAGTTTAATATTATAAAAAGATATAGGGGGTATAGAATAGGTAGGAGCTTTAGCGCTAGTAAAATACTACTACCCTTATTATTTTTTTACTTATTTAATAAAGTGGAGCTAGGCCTTACTACCTAACTTCTAGCGTTAAGGTCCTTCGTAGGCTAATCTAGGTTAAAGATATTATTAGGTAGGGAGTTTGGTTAGAGTAGCATATCTATTAAACTATAACGTAGGTGTCCTAAGGGGGACTTATAGAGAATAGAAATCTCTAGTAGAGTAAAAGGGTAAAAGTCCCCTTAATTTTAATTTTTAGTGTAAATATAAACTATAAAAGTATAGCCTATTAATCCTTTAGTCCCTTAAAATTTAAGGCTAGAGGTACTAGAAAAGTTACTATAGGGATAACTAGCTTATAGTAGCTAAGCGTTTATAGTAACGTTGCTTTTTAATCCTTTAATATCAGCTCTTCCTATTATACTAAAGCAGAATTTAGTAAGCGTTAGATTATTTACCTACTAATAGGGAACGTAAGCTAGGTTTAGACTATCGTAAGATAGGTTAGTTTTACCCTACTAATAACCTTACCCTAATAGTAATACTACTTAGTATAAGAGGAACTATAGTTTTAGATAATTGGTTTTTGCGGCTATCTAACTAGGTATTACTATAAAGCTACTATCTACTAGATTATAGCTAAACGCCTCTAAGTTAGAATCTATACTAGAATAGGGTAATTTCTACCTGTACTAGTTAGATATAAATAGGCCTTTAGCCTAGAACCTTACTAGATTAGCATTAGTAGTCTTATTAAAGTTAAGGCTACTAGCTAGTATATTATAATTGTATAGTGCGTAGGATTAAATCCTTTATAGATAACTTAGTTATCTAGCCGGGTCGTGTAAGTAGTTAAGTAGCCTTATTATTACGAGCTACTAAGCGTAAGCCCGCCGCTAGCTTAGTTGAATATAGAATATAACCCTCCCTATTTATTACGTAGTAGGCCTATCTATAATAATAGAAGGGGAGAGTTAAAATAGTAATAAAAAAATAAGTTAGTATACCTAACTAATTTAAACGCTAGAGGGAACATAATATTAAAAGATAAAGAGTAAAAGCAACGTCTAGTAACCTGGTGTACCTTTAAGAAAAGTTTCGAAAAAAGGTTATATCTAGTAACCTCAACTTGTATTGATAAAGTTTTCGAAAAAGATTGCGTCTAGTAATCTTAACTTATATTTATAAAGTTTTTAATAAAAGATTATATCTAGTAACCTTAACTTATAGTACCTTATAGCTATAATATTTTTAAAAAAGATTATATCTAATAACTTTAAAGTATACTTTTTAAGAAGTTTAAAATTATAGAAAGAAGTACTAGCTATATAAAAGTCTTCTTAAATATTTTATTTTAATACCTAATATCTTAGGAAAATTTAGTTTCCTTAAACTAAATTTATCCTAAGGTACCTTAAATACTAGGTAGGAAAAAACTTAAAAAAACTCGTGTACAGCGTATAAAACTCGTAGCTAGAAAAGAGTCTTCTTAAAAGCTTTAGATAGTTATCTAGTATCTATAGAAATTATAAAACCCCTTAGAAAAATTTATCCTAAGGTACCTTAAATACTAGGTAGGAAAAAACTTAAAAAAAACTCGTGTACAGCGTATAAAACTCGTAGCTAGAAAAGAGTCTTCTTAAAAGCTTTAGATAGTTATCTAGTATCTATAGAAATTATAAAACCCCTTAGAAAAATTCATCCTAAGGTACCTTAAATACTAGGTAGGAAAAAACTTAAAAAAAACTCATGTACAGCGTATAAAACTCGTAGCTAGAAAAGAGTCTTCTTAAAAGCTTTAGATAGTTATCTAGTATCTATAGAAATTATAAAACCCCTTAGAAAAATTCATCCTAAGGTATCTTAAATACTAGGTAGGAAAAAACTTAAAAAAACTCATGTACAGCGTATAAAACTCGTAGCTAGAAAAGAGTCTTCTTAAAAGCTTTAGATAGTTATCTAGTATCTATAGGAATTATAAACCCCTTAGAAAAATTCATCCTAAGGTACCTTAAATACTAGGTAGGAAAAAACTTAAAAAAAACTCGTGTACAGCGTATAAAACTCGTAGCTAGAAAAGAGTCTTCTTAAAAGCTTTAGATAGTTATCTAGTATCTATAGAAATTATAAAACCCCTTAGAAAAATTCATCCTAAGGTATCTTAAATACTAGGTAGGAAAAAACTTAAAAAAAACTCGTGTACAGCGTATAAAACTCGTAGCTAGAAAAGAGTCTTCTTAAAAGCTTTAGATAGTTATCTAGTATCTATAGAAATTATAAAACCCTTAGAAAAATTCATCCTAAGGTACCTAAAATATAGAGAGTAGAAAAAAGTAGATAGAATCTATTTTTTAATAAAATCTTTAAGTATTTATTTATAATAATAGTATTACTACTTTTTATACTCTTTAAATATTATAAGATTATTAACTATTTATACTACTATATATATAATCTTACTTATAGTTTTTCTAAAAGCTAAGTATTAATTTTTATAAACTATTTTTTATTTATTTTCTATTTTATTAAAAGCTAGTTTAATAAAGTATTCTTAACTATACTATAAACTACTTAGCTTTATAGTTACTTAAGAGGTTAATTTATATATATTTTTATCCTTTATTTAATTATATTTATTATTTTATATAGCTATAATATAAAATTTTAGAATTTAAAGCTAAGAATATATTAGATAATTATATACTTTTTAGTTTTAGTAATTAGGTTATATATTAAGCTAAGATATAATTTTATTAAGTTTATTATATAACTTTTAGTAATAGATACTAAGTAGTAGTATATTATAAGAATATAAACTAGCTAAATATATAAGCTTTTAGTATAAAATTAATTTTACTTTTTATTAAACTAGTAGTATACTATACTATTAATATATTTTATATTAATTAAAATAGTATAGTAATAGATTATATTTATAACTTTTATAAATAGTTTATTTAGATTTATAGATTTAGTATATTTATATATACTAGTATCTCTACTAATTTCTAGTATAAATAAAAAGCTTTTATAATTACTATCTTAGTAAATATAAGTATTTAGTTTATATAGTACTATATATATCTCTCTAGATTTTTATATAAAATATATAATCTCTAAGCTTTTTTTTACTATATTTACTCTATAATATAAAAACTATATCTAAATACCTCTATATACTATATAAGGAAGGTAGTTAAGAGTTTAATATCTTAACTACCTCCTATCCTACTTAAAGGTAAGCTACTAGGTATTAAAGCTTAAAGAATTTAGGTACTAGTTATTATAACTACGAATATACCTTAGGGAGTAAGTAGGTTTTATAATAATATAAGTAATAATATAGTATAGTTAGTAAGTTAAGGCTATAGTATTATTACGTAACTAACTTTATAAGTCCTTAGTCTTTCTTATATAGGCTTAGTACTATTACTACTATAAGTATAAGTAAGAAGTATTCTCTCTATCCTTATAATAACTATAGGTTCTTATATCCTTAAGAATAGGTAAGTACTATAAGAAGCTATAGGAGGTTATAGTATATAGACTAATATAATAAGCCCTTATAGATTATTATATTTAACTTAAGTTACTCTTATAGATAATTAACTCTTAATTATCTATCTTAAGTCTAACTCTTTTATATATCTATAGAATATACTAAACCTACCTACTAGTCTATATCTACTTTATTATATTATACTTCGTAGCCCTAAACCTATATATAAGTTTAATACTTTAAATACCCTTAAGATAAGTAATATAGAGATAGACGTAGCTACCCTTACTACTAAGCTTAGTTTTAGTAAATAGATATAAGGTAATAAGCCCTAGAACTTTAATAGTAATTAAAAATAACTTAAAGTATAGCTAGTATAGTTTAATCTATACTTCTACGTTAATAATAATATTAAAGATAATAATAAAGGAATACTTACCTTAATATACCTTACTAGAAAAGTACTAGACTAGATTATACCTTAACTTAAATAGTATATAGATAAAGATATTATTAATACTAATAATATACTTATATTTAAGGACTAGAGTAAATATAAAAGAAAGATAAAATAAATCTTTAGGATCTATACTAAGAAACTAGTTACTAAATAAAATATTTAGAATCTATAATAAGTTACGTCTATTATAGACTATACTAACACGTTCTAATAATATATAATAGTAATTAATTAGGATAAAGTAGCGTTATAAAGAATATTTTACTAGGGCCTAAAACTATAGATCTAGGAAGAACTAATATATACTAGCTTCGCTACTAATACACTTAATAACCTTATTAATAAATATATTTAAATTAATAATACGTTATATAAGCTAGAACTAGAAAAGAAAAGCTATAGAAAAGGAGGCTACTACTAAAATACTAGTAAATAAAGGGATTTTATTTATACTAACTAAACTACTTATACTATAGGCTACTATACTTTATAATACCTTAAGCCTATACACCTTAATAATATAAATAAGGGTAAGGACTAGAAGGTAGGATAACTAAGGGTAGCTATAGAGAAAAAGGATTTAGAATACTTTAACTATAGTAAGAAGGGATACTTCGCTAGAAATTATAAGTAGAAGAATAAGGTTACCTAATAAATTAATATATTAGGATATAACTATAACCTAATAGGTAATAATAAAGGATAGGAAATAATTCTACTATTAGACCTTAAGAATCTTAAGTTATTATAAGAAGATAATAAAGTACTTAAGACCTATAAGTAGATTCTATACCTATTATTAGAAGATAGTAATATACTAAATACTAAAGGAAGTTAGGTATTACTATCTAATATTAACTATAATAATATTATCTAGGATAGGACTAAGTACGAAATTACTAATAAGGAAAACGTACTACCTAGTAAAGAGATAGGATATATATATCTAGGTAACTAAATCTAAGGAGATTAGGACCTACTAGACTAAGATACTATAACTAAATTTAATTTACCTACCTACTACGTATAAAATACTACTATAGATACTAAATTCTAAGGAATATAGAACTATAAGAGAGGAGCTTAGGAAGTTAGGAATAATAATATATATAAAGAAAAACAATCTATCCTTATATATAAAGCCTACTAGAAAAGGAAAACTAAGTACTAACCCTTATATATATAGGACGTATATAGTAAATATAAAAGCTATAGGAAACTATATATTAGTTTCTTTATAGCTAATTAGGAAAAATAGGAATAATAATAGGATAACTATAATAACTACTAAGGAATCTAATAATAATATAATAATAACTAGAGGAACCCTAGGTATACTTTACTATATTATTAGACGTATACGTATAACTACTATAATATATACTACTATAATAAAGTAGAAAATAGAAGTTTCCTATAACTAAAGTATACCTATAAATAGTAGTAGTATAACTATTAAGATAACCTATATAAATTCTATTTATAGGATAAGAGAGCTATAAACTACTTCTTAGGGTATAATAGTATATAAGATATATAGTAATAACTCCTTATAAATAAAAACTATACTAATAAGTATTAGTAAGTATATATAAATAATAACTATATATAATATTAAAGTAGTAAAAAGGATAATAGATTTAATAATCCTTCTTTTTAGGAAGACTTTAATAGCTAGGTAATACTACGCTAGCTTAACTAGAAAATAATAATATAATACTATTAGATAAAAGGGAGAATAACCCCTTTAGATACTAATAAGACTTAATAGATAAAAAATAAGAGTACTTATTAATTTAGGATTATAAGAAAACTATATCTCTAGACTAGCTATACTAAAAGCTAGGCTTTAGCCTATTCTAAAGAAAGATCCCTACTAAGTAATAGTAGTAAACTAATTAAATAGAGGACTTATTAAATATAAGGTATTTACTAATATTAGTATTATATTTAGAGTAATAAGTAAGGTTAGACTAGATATTTTTAGCTTAGCCGCCTATAATATTATATTAGTACTACCCTAGCTTAGAGATTATAACCTATATATAGACTAAAAGAACTAGTAGATCTTAATAGGGTATAAGGATAACGTATATACGCCTATAATATCTATATAGTACTAGAATAGCCTAGTAGATAAGAAGATAATTATAAATATTAATACTTTAGTTAAGGACGTACCTATAAGAATACTAACTATAAGACCTATATAACTACTAGTAAGAAAGGTTAAAGGGTAATAAATAATAGAGAAACGTATTACTCTAAAGATCCTAGAAGAATATAAGAAATATAAAAATATATTTATAGAAAAAGTAGGAAAGGGAGTACTACTATAATATAAACTATAGAATTATAAAATTAAACTCTTAGAAGAAAAGTAACTAGGATTTATACTAATATATAAGCTATTATAGAAAGAACTAAAAGAATTAAAGAAGTATATTAAGGAAAACTTAGTAAAAGGATTTATTAGGAAATCTAAGTCTCTAGTAGGATACCCTATCCTATTTATACTAAAAAGGATAGAATATTAAGACCTTATATTAACTATTAAAAGCTTAATAATATTATAAAGAAAAACTACTACCTATTACTAAATATCTAGGAATTAAGAGATAAACTAGTAGAAGCTAAGATTTTTATAGTACTAGATCTAAGAGGAGCGTATAACTTTATCTAGATAAAAGAAGGTAAAGAATAGAAAATAGCCTTTAGGTTATAATATAGCTACTATAAGTATATAGTAATACTATTTAGACTTATAAATATACTAGTAATATACTAGGAAATAGTTAATAGTACCCTAAATAACTATTTAGACTAATACGTAATAGTATACTTAGATAATATCCTAGTTTACTTAATAAATAAGGAAGAATATATATAATATATAAAAGAAGTATTATAATAACTATAAGTATATAGGCTAGAATTAAAACCTAAGAAGTATAAATTCTATAAGGATAAAGTTAAATTCCTAGGATATATAGTTAGGGTTAATAGAGTATAGATTAGTAAATTAAAGATTAAGATAATTAGAGAATAGGAAAAGCCTAAGATAGTAAAAGATATTTAGTCTTTCCTTAGATTTATTAACTTTAATAGATAGTTTATTAGGGACTTCTTAAAAATATTAATCCTACTTACTTAACTTATAAAAAAGACACGCCTTAGGAATAAATAAAGGAATAGGATAATACCTTTAAAATACTAAAAAGAGTATATATTAAGGAACTAGTACTAATACTATTTACTAGTAGAAAACTACTTAGAATTAAGACTAACGTATTAGATTTAGTGTTAGGTATAGTTATACTCTAAGAAAAAGATTAGAAATAGTACCTAATAGCTTACTATTCGTAGAAGTTCTTATAAGCTAAAGAATAATATAATATTTATAATAAAGAACTAATAGCTATTATAAACGTACTAAAATATTAGTAAGTATACGCCTATAGATATTTAGAGCTAACTATATTTATAGATTATAAGAACTTAATATACTATAATAACTACTAAATAACTAAACTAAAAATAGGTTTAATAATCTAAATTATTAGGATAATATAAGTTTAGGATTATCTATATACTAAGGAAAGATAATAAAAGAGTAGATATACTTAGTAGATAATATAATATTATAAGAAAGAAAATAGATATATACGCTACTATCTTAAGAGAAGATAAGGAAGAAGCCTTAATATATAGGCACTTCTTTAATTACTTATACTACTAGGAAATTAATAATATTATAAAAATATAACTAGAATTATCTAAAGAATTTTATAAGGAAATTATTAAATAATATTATAATAACCTAGTATATAGATATATAGGAGTTACTAGAATAATAGAACTTATATAATAAAATTACTACTTTAAGAATATAAAGTAAAAGGTAGAAAGCTTTATTAAGAAATACTTAGATTACTAGAAAAGTAAATACGTAACGTACGTACCTTATAGTAAATTATAGGTAATAGAGCTACTAACTAAACTATAAGAAGATATTATAATAAACTTTATTATAGATTTACTAGAGTTTATAGATAAAGTAACTAGATATAAGTATAATAGGATTCTTAATATAGTTTATAGATTCTATAAAGGCGTAGAATTTATCCTATTTAAAAAAGACTTTATAATAGAATAACTAGTAAGAATTATAATTAATAGAATATTCTAATAATATAGAATCCTATAATTAATTATTAGTAATAGAGATAAGCTATTTATATTAAACTTTTAGGAAACATTTATAGTATAACTAGGAATAAAAAGGAAACTATTAATAGCCTATTATCCTAAAACTAATAGATAAATAGAATAAATAAACTAAATATTAAAATAGTACCTATAGATATACTATAATTATTAATAAGATAACTAGATATTATTATTACCTATAGTATAACTAGTATATAATAATAAAATATTAGAAATAATAAAGTAAATACTATTCTTTATATACTATAGGAAATACCTAAATCTCTTTAAAAGGAACTTTCTAAGTACTAAGGCTAAAGCTACCTTAAAGATAGTCTAAGAATTAATAGATATATATAAAGAAATAAAGGAAAATATAGAAAAAATATAGTACTAATAAATTAAAAATATTAATAAGAAAAGAAAAATAGTACCTTAACTAAAAAAGAGGGATAAAGTATATTTACTTATAAAAATTTCTAAATTAAATAACTAAAGAAAGGACTAGACTATATTAAGGTTAGACTATTTTTAATTAAGAAATAATTAGGACTAGTAAATTATATACTTAATCTACTAAAGAATATAAAGATTAAACCTAAGTTCTACGTTAAACTATTAGAACTAGTAGACCCTATAATACTATTATAAAAAATATTTTACTATAAACTAGAAGAAGAAAATAAATTTAAAGTTAAATATATATTAAACTACTAACTAGGTTAGGGATAGAGCTACGAATACCTAGTTAAATAGTTAGGATACCCTAAAAGCAAAAATATATAGGAACTAAAAACTAACTTTATAAATTACTACTAGATACTAATATAATACTACTAGTACTAAGCTCCTAGAAAGGTAACTAGTTAATAGTAGCTACTATAGTAGGCGTTTCTAGGTTTACTAAGGTAATCTTCTAGTTAAACTACTTAAGGTCCTCTAGAGACCCTAGATCCTTAGCCTTAATATAACTATTTTTAAATATCTCTATCTCTTTTATTTTAATAACTTTTACTACTTACGTAAATACTTTTACTTTATATAACTTATATAAATCTATTCTAATATATCTTTAACTACTTTCTTATTTATATCTAGGGAAGACTTAACTATATTTTCTTACGCCTCTAGCTTCTCTAACTCTTAATTAATACGCGAAAAGTCTAGCTTTAGGATATATACTAGAAGATATTCCTTTATTCTATTATAATAATAATTTCTATACCTTTTACTTAGTAATAAGATATAATAACTTAGACTATTTATAGAATAATATAAATAGGTAACTATAATAGGAATACTAGTATAATTTATATAATTACCTTAAGTATAGTAATAAATTATACTTTACCCTTTAGGGGTAGAAGGGTTCTTAAAAGGTATTAGAATTATTTATAAGGGTATAAAGGTTAAAAGGGGGATAGTATTATAACTATAAATATACTTTAAGGAGTAAGTAGGTTTTATAATAATATAAGTAATAATATAGTATAGTTAGTAAGTTAAGGCTATAGTATTATTATATAACTAACTTTATAGGTCCTTAGTTTTCTTATAACGTACTTCACAAGCGAGTGGCCGGTACAAGCGAGTGGCCGGCTTTTGCCAAGCTTTTTACCTAGCCTTCACCTCTTAATAACTTTTTAATCTATGGTCCAAATTAGGTAATTTTTAGTTCGTTTTAAAGCCCTAACCTATAGCTTTAAAACGAGCTAAAGATTACCTAAAACGGACTAGCACGTAAAAAGTTATAACTAGAGAGAGTTTTAGTGTTCTCGCTTAGCTAAGATCCCTACTTCTACTAGCTAAGACCTATAATAAATTCTAATTTTTTAATATATTTATATTCTTCTATAAAACTATAGTCTATTAAATTTTTAGCTTATTTTATAAAGTATTTATAAAGCTATATTAGCTAAGATATTCTTAATACTAAAGTACTTTAATTTACTAAAATACTATATAATAATAACTAATACTAAATAAAAACCTTTATATATTATATATCTAAGTATAAAATTAGTATATAAAAGCTTAAAACTTTTATTTAATATCTATTTATATATAAAAGTAGATTAGTTAAGAAATAAAAATTAGGTAAGATTCTAAATAAATAGATAATAAAGGTAATCTAGTCTAAGAGTAAACTTTAAATAGTATATAATATTATACTATAACTATATAAATAGTTATAATTACTAGTATACTATAATATAGTAGTATTACTAGTATTTCTAGTACTAATCTCTAAGATATCTTTTACTAAGTATAACTTTATAACTACTAGATAAAATAAGCTAAGAATTTAATATACTATAGCCTTATATATAAAGAAAGATATATTAGAAAATTAGAATTTATTCTAGGCCCTAAGTACTAGAAGTAGGGATTCTACCTAAGCGAAGACTATAGGAACACTAATAATTTACCTCTTTATAACTTTTTACGTGCTAGTCCGTTTTAGGTAATCTTTAGCTCGTTTTAAAGCTATAGGTTAGGGCTTTAAAACGAACTAAAAATTACCTAATTTGGACTATAGATTAAAAAGTTATTAAGAGGTGAAGGCTAGGTAAAAAGCTTGGCAAAAGCCGGCCACTCGCTTGTACCGGCCACTCGCTTGTGAAGTACGTTATAGGCTTAGTACTATTACTACTATAAGTATAGGTAAGAAGTATTCTCTCCTATTCTTATAATAACTATAGGTTCTTATATCCTTAAGAATAGGTAAGTACTATAAGAAGCTATAGGAAGTTATAGTATATAAACTAATATAATAAGCCCTTATAGATTATTATATTTAACTTAAGTTACTCTTATAGATAATTAACTCTTAATTATCTATCTTAAGTCTAACTTTCTTATATATCTATAGAATATACTAAACCTATCTACTAGTCTATACCTACTTTATTATATTACGCTTCTGTAGCCCTAGACCTATATATAAGTTTAATAACTACTTTCCTATTTATAATCTAAGTATAAAACCTTTATATAGGAGGAAGCTAATAAATTAGCCCTATACTAAGGCCCTTCTATTAACTACTTAATTAAACTCTTAAAAAAGGATAGGAAGGCTATAGAAATCCTATAAGGGCTATTATATAATATATTAGGGAAGAACTCCTTATCCTATAGAAAGAACTTACTTCCTATCTAGATAAGGATTTTATCTAAGTAAGTTAATCTAGCGCGGTAGCTCTAGTACTATTTATAAAGAAGCTAAAAAGTAGACTCTACTTCTATATTAACTACTAGACACTTAATACTATAATAAAAAAGATAGATATCCCTTACTATTAATCTAGGAAATATTATCCTAAATCTTAAAAGCTAAATAGTTTATAAAGGTTAACGTAATCTAGGCCTTCTATAAAATCTAAATAATTAAAGGAGATAAATAGAAGATAGCTTTCTATACCTACTTTAAACTCTATAAGTAGTTAGTAATACCTTTTAAACTAGCTAATACTCTAAGTACTTTCTAGTAATATATTAACTAAGTACTAAGAGAATACCTAGATAATTTCTATTCTATATATATTAATAATATACTTATCTACTCTAGTAGATTATAAGAGGATTATAAATAGAAAGTTAAATAAGTTATATAAAAATTAGGTACTACTAAATTATACCTAGATATAGATAAAAGTAAGTTTAGTATTAAAAGGACTAAATATCTTAGCTTTATTATTAAAGCTAGAAAAGGGATTTATATAAACCTAAAGAAAATAGCTATAATTAACGCTTAGGAGCCTCCCTAAACTACTAAAGGAGTTAGAAGTTTTATAGGGTTTACTAACTTCTACTAATAGTTTATTAAAGATTTCTTTAGGATAGTAATACTACTTACTAAGCTTACTAGTAAGGGAGTACCTTTTATATAGAATATAGAATAAGAAGAAGCTTTCTAGAAGTTAAAGGCTACCTTTATAGCTAAACTAGTACTAGCTAACTTTAATCCTAAGCTAGAAACTATAGTAGAATATAATACTTCTAGATAGGTAATAGGTAGAGTATTATCTTAGTATAGTATAAATAGGCTACTATAAGCTATAGCTTACTTCTCTATAAAAATACTACTACTAAAGTTAATTATACTATCTATAATAAGGAACTTCTTATAGTTATTAAATACCTAGAGTAATAGAAGGTAGAGCTTAGCTAGGTAAAGAAGTTCCTAGTAATTATAGACTATAAAAACCTAGAGTACTTTTATACTATAAGGCTACTCTTAGAAAAATATATAAGATAGGTAGCTATACTTAGCTAGTTTAATATAATATTTATATATTACCTAAGAAAGATTAATAAAAGAGCTAATACTCTTTTTTAAAGAGAATAAGATATCCCTAGAGGAAAGGATAATAACTAGTATAAGATATAGGAATTTCGCCTCTTATAGCTATTTACTAAGATAACTCTATAATTATAAGATAATAATAAGGCTAGAGCTTTATTTTACTTTAAGACCTAGATAGGAGAAGAAGTTAAAGCTATAGTAGAAGACGCCCTATATAATAAGATTAAAATAATAAAATAGTCTTAGACTAAAGTAATTAAAAATAATTAGGTATATAAGAATACTTAGGAAGTAGTAGAACTATAGTACTAAAAATTTCCTCTAGAAATTAACTTAAAAGTATTATTAATAGAGTATTTAGTAGATAAAAGAAGATACCTAATTTACTATAAATATTACTAGGTCCTAGACTCTACTAAGCTTAGAGCGTAGATTATAGCTAAGATCTATAATCCCCTATTATAGGATATCTAGGATAGGAGAATATATATACTATACTAGTAAAGAGTTACTTTTAGCTAAGGATATTATCCTATATCTAATAATATATCTAGAACTATAATATATATAGCTAAATAAAGCTATAAAAAGAACTTAAATAAGGCCTCCTTTACTTACTACTAATACTAGATTATATATAGAAGGAAATATCTATAGACTTTATTATAGGACTTCTACTAAGTAATAGTTACTAATACTTAATAGTAGTAACTAACTAGCTTAGTAAGGACCTTATACTAATCCCCTTCTAGGACCTAGAAATAACTATAGTTACTAACGCCTTTATTAAATAAGTAGTAGTCTACTATTAGTTACTAAATACTATTATATCTAATTAAGGAGGCTAGTTTATTAGTAAATTCTAGAAGGTTTTATATAGTAAGCTAGGGATTACCTAAAAAATCTCTACTATAAAATACCCCTAAATAGATAGCTCTATAGAAAGGATAAATACTACTATTAAAGCCTACTTATAAGTATTTATTAACTAGGCAAGATAATTAGCCTAATCTATATCTAGTAGCCTAAATTACTATTAAAGGTTAAGTTACTACCTCTATAGGAGTTAGCCTATTCTTTTATAGTATAGATATAAAGTTAATCTAATATAGGAAAATCTAAACTAGGTTACTAAATAGCTTTATTATAAAACTACTAATAAGTAGTAAACTATAGTAACGTATATAGATAAGTTTAAAGAAGTCTTTAATTACGTATAATTAAAGATAGCTAAAGCTTAATAAGTATAAGAAGCCTAAGTAAACTAATACTAGTAGAAAGCTCTTTAACTCTATAAAGGGGATAAAGTATAGCTATAATATAGTAAATACTTTTCTAATAAAAGATTAAGTAAGAAGCTTAATTAGAAAAATAGTAAATTTACTATAATAGAAATTATTTCTCTATATAATATTAAGCTAGATATACTATTAAAAGTATACCTAGTATTCTATATAGATTAACTAAGGCTTTACCCTAATAACCTATTAACTAAATAAGAAATAAATAACTAGTAACCTAATACTATCTAAGAAGTAGTAAATAGAAAGATAGAAAACGTATAGGAAGTTAAAGTAATTATTAAAGAATAAATTAAATACTATAGAAGAGGTTATTAAAAATAATATTAAGTAAAGTAAAGAGGGTATATACTTCTATTATAAGAACTAGAAATAGAACTTAAAAAGACTAAGGTACTTAATTAGTAGCTTATATATATAGTAAATAATAGGAATAAAATAGGAGAATTACTAGAAGACCTTTAAAGGGAGTATTATTAGGGTAACCCCTAATAATTACGTAATAATAAGGCTTAGTATAATAAGAGAATAGTAAAGATCTTAAAGAAGATAGAGACTCTTAGGAATATTATAAGATAAGGATAAACCTAAGAATATAAGGTTAACTTAGGGAAGAATATAGAAAAGCTAGGAGGCTTAAGGAAAATAAAGGGAAGGTAAAAAATAGATAGTACCTAGAATTTAAAGCTTAACTTAGGGATAATAGATAATAGGCTAGTATATATTATATTATAACTATAGTTCCTAATAAACTATACCTAAGTAGCTAAAGATTACTTAGTTATATATAGATATATAATTTAAAGGGGGAATAAACTTAAATAGGTCCTATTAAAAGTAAATTAAGATATCTTAGCTCTTAGATATCCCCTAGAATAGAGAATAAAGAAGAAGGATAAGAGATAACCTTTAGAATCTAGGATTCCTAAATATACTCCCCTAAGAGTAAGAAATAATAGAAAAGAAAGAGGCGTAAGCCCCTTTAGTAATAGGCTATTTATATTACTAATAATCTAATAATATAGTAGCTATATACTAAAAGGGTATAGAGGGTTTAGATAAAATATAATATATATACTTAATAGGTATAGAAGTAAAGGGGATAGTCTAGAGAGAAGAAAACTAAGAAAAATATAACTAGAATATATAAAGAAAAGATAGAAATTTAAGGAAAACCTAAGTTACTAGTTAGCTAGATAATATAGAATATACTAGAAGGTACGCCCTTATATAAATAGAAGTAGAGCTATAAATTTAAAGAATAGATATAGCTATAATAAGGGTATAAGAATATAAAAATAAGATATAGAAAAATAATAGTAAGATATAAGATATAATCTAGATAATATATTAAGATACTAGTAAAGATATAAGTTAATAATCTAATAATTTTAGAAATATAAATATAACTACTTAGATATTAGTTAGTAAGGATTACTAAAGAAAATTATAAATAAATTTAAGTATAAATTATTATAATTTACTATTTATTCTTAAGAGGAATAGTTACTATAAATTATACCTAAAATAAATACCTAAGTATCTTCCTAAATACTAGATTTTATAACTAGAAATACTAGCTAAAGGAAACTACTTATTTTCTTAATACTTATTATTACTAGTACTACCCTTATTAATACTACCTTTATTACTATTAATAGTATTAATAATAATACCTTAGGGGAGAAATAAGAGCTACTTTAGAAGATAGACTATCTTATTAGCCTATAAATTTATAGATATATTAGTAAATAGCCTAAAAATACTAAGGAATAGAAGGGGAAAATAACTTACTATAACTTTTAAAGTAATAAAGTAATTAGTAGACTTCTTATAAAAGGAAGTAACCTTAACTAAAATTTTATATAAGAGTACCTTACTAATAGAGTCTATATTATAGTTATCCTAGTACCTTAGCTAGATACTTTTACTAGCCTTCTTTAGCTCCTTATACGCCTTCTTTAAGAGTAGAATTTAGTACTTATACTAGGTAATAGTAGTCTCTAGGATATTAAAATTATTAAGGGTAGTAAGCTTATAAAAGGAAATAATACTCTTCTTAAGATTATCTAGAACCTAAGAATATTAGTAAACTACTAGGATAAATATATAGAATAAATACTTATAGTATAGTAAGCTATATAAAGCTTTTAAGTATAATAAATATAAGTATAGTTATCTTCTAGAAAAATAAAGCTTACCTTACTTATATAAGACTAATATATACTAGATATATATTAGAGGGTTAAGGAAGTAAAGATAGCCTTAGAAATAGTAATAGAAGGGTATAGGGTAAGGTATAGTTTCTTATAAGTACTCTCCTATAGTAATAATTAGCTAAAATAGTTAGAATAGGGTAGGAAGTAAAAGAAAACTTATAGAAATAACCTCTTCTTTAGTAGTAGACTTCTTAGAAAGATTCTCTAGCTATTACTAGAGTAGAGTATATATAGATTACCTCTTAGACTTACTCCTCTTAGAAGGCGTAGAGGGCGTAGAACGCTTTTAGTACTTAGTAGAGTACCTATTATAATTAGTAAAGAAAATAAAGTAATTATATAATATAAATTATATAATTCTAAATATATAGTATAGGAAGTATAGATATATAAAGGAAAGTATATTATTATTATAATATAATACTATAGCTTAAAATAAGGTAAGGGGAGGGGCTTATATAATAGGCTAGGCCTAAAATAATCCTTAGCTAATTAGCCTTAGTACTTTAGTAACTATAACTACTAATATCTATAAGTAAATAGCTAGCTAGTATTTAGAAAGCTCTAGTACTTATATATATAAGCTTAGATAGGTACTAGATAGCTCCTTATTAAAATCTTCTAATTTCTTCTAGTAACTACCCTTAGGGTTAGCCTCTTATAGATAGTTCCCCTACCTCTATAGTTAAGGTATTTAAGAAAGTTTTAAAAAGTATAGTAATAATTACCTATAAACTTATATTAGTATAATAAAAGATTATATAGCTTTAAGTAGCTAATAAAGTAGCTATATATTAAAAATTATATAAAAGAAAGTAGCTATAAAAGAAAAAACCTTTATAGTAAAGAATAGTACTTAACTATTAGCTCTTAAGGAGTTTAGTACTTATAGTAATAGAGAGAAGTTAAAGAAAAGGGTATATACTAAAAAAATTTACTTTAATAATACTATAGATAGTATAGTAAGATAGGGTATAATACGCGTACTTATAAAAGTAACTAGAATAATAAATAAAATATTATAAAATAATTTATATTCTTAGGTTTTATAAGTCTTTATAAAGTTTTACTAATTTTTATAGTATTTTTAGAGTAAAGATATTAGTACTAATAAAGATAGTAATTATACTATTACCTATAGTATAATCTATATAATAGGTAAAATCTAGTAAAGACTAGTAAAGACTATAGTAAAGATACTTTATAAAGATATCTATAAAGATTTTTATAAGTCTTTACTAAGATTTACTAGTTTCTATAGTATTTTTATAGGTAATAATATAAGTATACTAGTAGAGGTAAAAAATATACTATTACTTATTATATAAACTATATAACTAGTAAAACTTTATATAACTTTATAAAGATTTAGTAAAAATACTTCTTAGTAGTTTATACTCTTAGGTTTAGTAGTTTTTATAATATTTTATAAGTTTTTATAACTTATACTATAAGTAATAGTATATTTTTAAGGTTTTAGTAATATAATTTATATACCTAAGTAACCTATATACCTATAGAGTAAGTTATACTTTTAGTTTATTATACTATTAGTTTAATTTACTTATTTTTACTTTATTTAGAAAGTAATTCTTTTTTATACTAATAATATAATATATCTTAATATACTCTATAAGTAAGTAGCTAGTATAAATAAGTAGTTAGCTTTTACTAAGACTCTATTAAAATATACTATTACCTATAGTATAATACGTAAAAATTTATAAAATATTATAAAAACTACTAAATCTAAAAGTATAAATTATAAAGAAGTATTTTTACTAAATCTTTATAAAGTTATATAAAGTTTTACTAATTATATAGTTTATATAGTAGGTAATAGTATATTTTTTACCTTTACTAGTATACTTATACTATTCTTTATAAAAATACTATAAAAACTAGTAAAACTTAGTAAAAGCTTATAAAGATCTTTATAGATATTTTTATAGAATATCTTTACTATAATCTTTACTAGTCTTTACTAGGTTTTACTTATTATATAGATTATACTATAGATAATAGTAGAGTACTATCTTTACTAGTACTAATATCTTTACTCTAAAAATACTATAAAAACTAGTAAAACTTTATAAAGATCTATAAAACCTAAGAGTATAAATTATTCTATAGTATTTTCTTTATTATTCTAGTTACTTTTATAGGTATACGTATTATACCCTATCTTACTATACTACCTATAGTATTATTAAAGTAAATTTCTTTTAGTATATACCCTTTTCTTTAACTTCTTTCTATTACTATAAGTACTAAACTCCTTTAGAGCTAATAGTTAAGTACTATCCTTTACTATAAGGGTCCTTTCCTTCTATAGCTACTTCCTTTTATATAATTTTTAACGTATAGCTACCTTATTAGCTACTTAAAGAGCCTTATTCTCCTTTAGTATTAATATTAACTTATATACTACTAGAGTAGCCCCTTTATATAGGTAATTTAATACCTTAACTATTAAAGTTAGGGAACTATCTACGTACCTTTAAATCCTATCCTTTAGTAGCGTTAATTAAGACCTAAATTTAATAGTATTACTTAGTATTTTTAACTTCTAAGGACTATCCTCTATAGTAGTTAATAGTAGTATCTTTAACTATATATCTATCTTTAATATTATAGATTTTAGGTTAAATAAGACTAAGCTAGCGCCTTTAAAGCTACCTAGGATATTACTCTCTATAATAGTAGTATTAAAAGTAAGTATAAAGTATAGTAAGAACTCTATTTTAGTAATATAGTTAATATAGTTATATATTAGAATCTTAGCTTAGTACCTATACGCCTTCTTTAGAGGGGAAAAATAGCTTATATCTAGTAGCTATAATAGGTATAATAAGTATAGAGGTATATAGAGTATAATAATCTTATTATCCTTATAGTACTACTAGAACTAGAGTAAGTTATAGCTTTTATAGCTATTAATTATTAGTAAATATACTATACTAATAGTATATTTTTTTATATATATATTAAAGTACTTTAATTACTCTAAGCTAAGCTTATTTATTATCTAGCTATTCTTAGAGACCCTAATAACCTAATTATATAGTAGGGCGTCTTCCTTATACTAAGTAGAGAAGTAGTTCTTACCTTAAAGAGGATAAAGGGTAGGATTACCTACCCTATTACGTTAATACCCTAAATAACTATAGTTTACTCTTAATTACCTTACTATACTATCTTTAGCTATCCTTAATACTCTAAGCTAGTAACTATAGCTCCTATTAATATTTAGCCTATTATAAAGCTAGTCTTATTAAAGTTATAGGTATCTTTATTTAGAATACTATACTTAGCCTTTATATTCTTTATAAGCTAAAACTAGTTTTATATAAGCCTAAAATCTTTATAAAGGGCTCTCTTATAGTTATACTTTTAATTAAACTTAACTTTAAGCTTTAGTATACGCTTAATAAAGATTATAGCCTAGTTCTAGCTAATAAGGCTATAGTAATACTTAGTAAGTAAAGAATTAGCTATATCTTTAATAGTAGTAAGCTAAAAGGGGAATTTTTAGAGATTTAGGTCTAGTATATACTAGATAATTACCTTTTCTTCTATCTTAAGAAGCTTTATTAAGTTTAGGTTATAATTATATTATAAAGGTTTTCTTTAAGCTAATAGCTTAGTATTCTTTAAGGAATATTATAGATCTATATAACGCGTTACTAAAAGAATATTATATCTTATTTAATAGCTTAAAGTATAAGCTATATCTAAGCTTTATTTAATCTCTATTATATATTATATTATTAAGGTATTATATTTATATTATAAGTAATAGTTATAATAGGCTAGGCCTAAGATAATTCTTAGCTAATTAGCCTTAGCACTTTAGTAACTATAACTACTAATACCTATAAGTAAATAGCTAGCTAGTATTTAGAAAGCTCTAGTACTTATATATATAAGCTTAGATAGGTACTAAATAGCTCCTTATTAAAATCTTCTAATTTCTTCTAGTAACTACCCTTAGGGTTAGCCCCTTATATAAGATTTTAATTAATACTTTCTTCTAGAAATTAAGAGACTCTTAGAATTACTAGTTATAATAGAAAACTTCTATACTACTTTAGTAATAGGCCTTAAGGAGACTATATTATAACTAGCTAATAATAGAAGAATATAGACTAAGATTAAAGTATATATTAGAGATATAGTTAACTTAGAATAAGATTTAGATAATATATAAAGGACGTATAAACTATAGATAGTAAAATAAGAAGTAGAATAGGAGGCCTAATAGATAGCTAGATTCCTACCCCTCTTAACCCCCTTCCTTCTAGCCTTCCTCTAGTAGTAGCTAGGGAATAACTAGTAAAAGTAACTACCTCCTCCCTAAGTACTCTATACAACCCCTAAAAATACTAATAAGGTTATTAGCCTAAATAAAAGAACTAGAAAACTACTTTACTTTAGTAATATACTATATAAATAATAGACTCCTAGCCTAGCTAGAATAGGAAAATAGGTAGCTAAGGGAACTAGTAAACTAACTAGTAATCTCTATAATAAGTAATACTAACTTAGCCCCTAATACTTACTACTACTTTAAAATTCTAGATTCTAACTATTTTAATAGAGATTATAAGGATTATTAGTAGTTTAGGACCTAAATATAGTATAAGCTAAACTAAGACTTATTTAGATTAGGATCTAGTTTAAGATATATCTTTAATAGACTATATAGTATAGTAGCTAACTTAGCCTTTTCTTAGGTAAGCTATAACCTAACTAGTATAACTACTAAATTTTAGGCTTTCTTAGATTAATAATTTAATAATAGTATACGTATAGAATATACCTAATAAAAGCTATAACTTATCTATTAAAAGAAATAAAGCTTTATAAACTTTAATATAGAATTTATAAAACTAGCTTATAAGGCTAAAGAAAAGAATAATATAAATAACTTAAAAACTTAGTACTTTAGTACCCTCTATTATAACCTATAGGATTAAATAATTTTAGTTAAAGTAAATTTATAGTAGATAGTCTAATAGCTTATAACTTAGGTAATTATAATTAAAGAAAATATTTATTAAGCCTAGCTTAGTAATAGATTCCTTAGGTAGAGAATAGCTTAGAATAAAGCTATAGACTAGGAACCTATATAGGTTAGTACTAAATAGTTAAATAAAAGGCCTACTAAGAAATATAAGGTTAAAGCTAGGTAAGTATCTAAGGAAGAGTATAACTAATAAAAAGAAAATAGCTTATATATATAGTATAGAAAACTAGGATACTTTATAGCTAAGTATAAAAAAGGTTTAGTAGAAAAACTACTTAAGAAAGGTACTTATATAGTAACTACTACTATCCCCTAAGAAGAAGAATACTTATTAGAGGAAAAATTAGATTTAGGAAACTAGATACTTTTACCTATAAGTATAGCTAGGAGTATAAGAAATTAGATTAAGAAAAAGAAAGAAGTTTTAGAACTTTTATAAGAAATAGCTAAATAGGAAATCTATAACTATATATATAATTATTAATAAAATTACTAATATATCTATACTTATTAATACTAGATACTTAACTTACGCTATTATTTTATTAAAATTTATAAAGTAGTATAATCTAAAGCGTATAGTTATTAAATAAAGATAAATTATTAGGATTAGTAGAGGAACTATTTAGATAAATACTATAATTAATATAAGAATTAATATTAATAGATATAAAGATAAAATATAGGTATATAAGCTACTTAGGAATAAAGAGTATAATTTAGTACTAGGTAGGCCTTAGATAAATTATTACTATATAATAATTACTTTAGCTAAGAAGTCTTTATATATCTACTTATTAGGAATTAGAGTTAGGAGCTAGAAAGGAAAAAGATCTATTAATACTCCTAAAGTAATTAGTATAGGTACGTTTACTACTTAGTTAGATTACTCTAAGAAAAATAGAAGGATTTAGGTATTTACTATTACTATAAAAGATATTTAGAAAATACTAAAAAGAAATAATATAGAAATCTTTAAATAAAACTATTTTTTTATTTATAATCTAAGTATAAAACCTTTATATAGAAGGAAACTAATAAATTAGCCTTATATTAAAGCTCTTCTATTAACTACTTAATTAAAATCTTAAAAAAAAATAAGAAGGCTATAGAAATCCTATAGAGGCTATTATATAATATATTAAGAGAAGAACTCCTTATCCTATAAAAAGAACTTACTTTTTACCTAAATAAGGGTTTTATCTAAGTAAGTTAAGCTAGTATAATAGCTTTAGTATTATTTATAAAGAAACTAAAAGGTAGATATTACTTTTATATTAACTATTAGGTACTTAATACTATAATAAAAAGAATAGATATCTCTTACTATTAATCTAGGAAATATTATCCTAAATCTTAAAAGCTAAATAGTTTATAAAGGTTAATATAATTTAGGCCTTTTATAAAATCTAGATAACTAAAAGAGATAAATAGAAAATAGCTTTTTATAAATATAAAAAAAAGTATATTATTATTATAATATAATACTATAGCTTAAAATAAAATAAAAGAAAGAGAGCTTATATAATAGGCTAGGCCTAAAATAATCTTTAGTTAACTAGCTTTAGCACTTTAGTATTTATAATTACTAATATTTATAAGTAAAAGACTAGCTAGTATTTAGAAAACTCTAGTATATATATATAAGCTTAGATAGGTACTAAATAGCTTTCTATTAAAATTTTCTAATTTCTTCTAGTAACTACTCTTAGAATTAGCCTCTTATACTAATAAAGGCGCTAAAAGCTATTTTATTAAATAGACTAGCTTATTAATACTAACCTAGAAACTACTTAATAAGTATCTTAGCTACTATAATACTTTCTTTTACTACTATAAATATCTTTAAAAGTATTATTTTTATAGCTTATAGATACCTAATAATTAGTAGTTTTTCTTTAAGAATACTAAAGATAGTACCTATAAAGACTTATCTCTTAGCTATAATAGTAATAGTAAGTAGCGTATAAGTAGCTCTACTTATTAGATTAAAACTTTATAAACTTTACTTCTTTTATATAGTATATAAAGGTATTTAGGTATAGATTTTATATTATAAGGTTCTTATAGTAAAAAATACTTTAAAAGTTATCTATTTTATATATAAATCTAAGAAGATATATACTATACTATATATACTTAACTTAACTACTAAATTTACTAAGTTATAGTTTTTACTCTTAGAATTATTTTATTTACTTTTCTTTATACCTTTCTATAGCTATCTATTAGCTTAGCTATTTATTTTAAAGGCTATTTAGAACTACCTTTTAAGAAGAGAGATATATTAGGCTATATAGCCTTAGCTACCTTTACTACCTATTTACTTTTACTTAAAGCTACTTACTTTCTTATATACCTAGCTACTTATAGCCTAGTATAAGTACTAGTTTTTTTTCTTCTATTAGTATAAAGGTAGCCTTTCCTTTTACTTTTATAGCTTTTTATTTACTATTTTATACCTATTTTTTAAATATAGCTATTCTTTTAGAAGTACTTTCTTTACTATAAAGTTTACTTTTTAAGTTTTATATACTATATATAAGTTTTTTTAAGTTTTTTTCTACTTAGTATTTAAGATACCTTAGAATAAATTTAGTTTAAAGGAAACTAAATTTTCCTAAGATATTAGGTATTAAAATAAAATATTTAAGAAGACTTTTATATAGCTAGTACTTCTTTCTATAATTTTAAACTTCTTAAAAAGTATACTTTAAAGTTATTAGATATAATCTTTTTTAAAAATATTATAGCTATAAGGTACTATAAGTTAAAATTACTAAATATAATCTTTTATTAAAAACTTTATAAATATAAGTTAAGGTTACTAAACGTAATCTTTTTTAAAAACTTTAAATACTAGTTAAGGTTACTAGACGTAATCTTTTTCGAAAACTTTATTAACATAAGTTAAGGTTACTAGATACAACCTTTTTTTAAAACTTTTCTTAAAGGTATACTAGGTTACTAGACGTTACTTTTACTCTTTATCTTTTAATATTATATTCCCTCTAGCATTTAAATTAGTTAGGTATACTAACTTATTTTTTTATTACTATTTTAACTCCCCTCTTCTATTATTATAGATAGGCCTATTATATAATAAATAGGAAGGGTTATATTCTATATTTAACTAAGCTAGTAGTAAACTTACGCTTAGTAGCTTATAATAATAAGGCTACTTAACTATTTATATAACCTAGTTATATAACTACATTATTTATAAAAGATTTAATCTTACGTACTATATAATTATAATATACTAGCTAGTAATCTTAATTTTAATAAGACTACTAATATTAATCTAGTAAGGTTCTAGGCTAAAGGCCTATTTATATCTAACTAGTATAGGTAGAAATTACCCTATTTTAGTATAGATTCTAACTTAAAGGTATTTAGCTATAATCTAGTAAATAGTAGCTTTATAGTAATACCTAGTTAGATAGCTATAAAAACTAATTATCTAAAACTATAGTTTCTTTTATACTAAGTAGTATTACTATTAGGGTAAGGTTATTAGTAGGGTAAAACTAACCTATCTTATAATAGTCTAAACCTAGCTTACGTTCCCTATTAGTAGGTAAATAATCTAATACTTACTAAATTCTACTTTAGTATAATAGGAAGAGCTAATATTAAAGGATTAAAAAGTAATATCACTATAAATACTTAGCTACTATAAGCTAGTTATCCCTATAGTAACTTTTCTAGTACCTTTAGCCTTAAATTTTAAGAGACTAAAGGATTAATAGGCTATACTTTTATAGTTTATATTTATACTAAAAATTAAAATTAAAAAGACTTTTACTCTTTTACTTTACTAGAGATTTCTATTCTTTATAAATCCTCTTTAGGATACCTATATTATAGTTTAATAGATATACTACCTTAACTAAACTTTTTACCTAATAATATCTTTAACCTAGATTAGCCTATAAGGACCTTAACGCTAAAGTTAAGTAGTAAAGCCTAGCTTTACTTTATTAAATAAGTAAAAAAATAATAAAGGTAGTAGTATTTTACTAGTACTAAAGCTTTTACCTATTTTATACCCTTTATATCTCTTTATAATATTAAACTAGAGTTAAACTTAATAGAATCTTCTTTCCTACTAATTTAGCTAAGCCTATTCCCTTAGCTATAGTTTTACTAGATAGTAGATAAGAATAGTAAGAATCTTATTAATCTATTTATACGCGTTACTAATTAAATAATAAGGTATTTAGCTACCTTAAGAGAGTTATAGTTACTCCTACTATTTACCTATACTTAGTTAAATCTCTTTACTTTAATATTTAGAGTACTAGGTAGAAACTATATTATATTAATACTACTTTTTAGTTATTATAATACTATATTTTAATTAGATAGTTAGATTCCCTTATTTATACTAGTTCTAAGTTAGTTATTAAATATATACTAGATAGCTAAAGCCTACTAAAAGTACCTATACTTTAGTACTAAAAAGTATCTACTTTATAGCTAGTACCCTTCTATACTAAAGGCTTCTCTTTAAGGCCTAATATACCTAACCCTTAGAGTTAATCCTTTTCCTAAAGTTATAAATTTATTTTACTAACTTTTTTTATTTATATTATTCTATTAACTAGAAGCTTTTTACTTTAAAAACCTACTATAGTTATAAGTATAACTTAGTATAAAAACTATTTCTTTAAGTAGATTTTTAAAGCTTATTAAGAGTATACTAAATACTATAAAAGTATAGTACTCTTCTAGCTATTAAACTCTAGCTCTAAATAAACTAATTTTAAGGTAATAAACTATTAAGAAGAAAAGAGAACTTTTCTTAAGACTCTTACTAAAGTCTCTACTCTTAGTTATATTACTATAAAGAATCTATATCTAGGTACTAGAATATTAACTAGCTTTTTTTTTAAGAGTATAATATAAGTACTAATATTAAAATAGAATTACCTTATCTTTTAGGATTAACTAACCTATATTTAACTACTATTTATATAAAACTTTTCCCTACTTTAGTCTTTAAAGTTTTTATTTAAGTATTTACTACTACTACTAAAATTTATACTAGAGGCTATTTAACTTAGGGTTACCTCTAAGGCTTTATTATAAGCCTTTACGCTTACTTACTTACTAAGGCTTAAATTTTACCTTAGTAGTAAGGTATAGGTAATACGCTTAAGCACTATCTATTTTTAGGGCTAGTTTATTTAGTAAATAAGTTATTATATACTTCTTAGTAGATTCTAACTTCTATAGCTACTATCCTACTATTTAGATAAACTAATACTTTTTATAGTATCTAATAAGTATATATTCTAGTATCTTAACCTTATATTTAGTTTATCCTATATTACTAGTTCTATTTACTAAAAATAGCCTACTAGTAATAGTATATTTAAGTATTTATATTTAATTAAGTAATAAGGACTTCTTATATATTTAAAGTTTAAAAATAAGTAAAGGTTATTTTAACCCCTAAGCCTCTAATTATTTACTTTACCTTATAAAACTAAATATATTACTACTATTCTAAGGGAAACTTTAGTAGAAACTAGCTACTAAATAGTTTAATTAGTCTTTTACTCTTATACCTAAATTTAATAATTAATTTATATATTAGAACTACTATAAGCCTCTACTAGAGTTTCCTCTAGCTTTACTTTATTTAAGTATAGTTTACTATCTTTTAGGTCCTAATAGCTATACTCTTACTTAAATTTATCTAAAGATATTAAGATTAGTTAATAGTATACCCTAAAGGGATCTTACCTCTATTTACTTTTATTACGTACTTAAGCTTAATACCTAAGTACTTATATAAATATTAGACTCCTTAGTCTATATTTTAAGATAGGTTACTTATAGCTATTATACTAGTATCCTAGTAGATATATAGACCTTAGTTTAGGCTAGTTATATTATACCTCCTTTATAAAGCCTCTCTAAGAAAAAGTATATAATAAAAGCTTTTATTTAACTACCTAGACTAATACTAGCCTACCTATAGAAGAGTATACTAGGTAAAGAGCCTAAATAAGTAACTATAAGTAAGTTTAGCTATAAGTACTTCCCTTTTAATAATTTTACGTACTATTTAACTCTCTTTCTAAAGTACTTTTTATCTTTTAATTACTTTACTTATATACTATTAGTCTTTAGCTAGTATTTAGCTTTAGAAGAAATTTACTTCCTATTTAGAGCTATATTCTAAATAACTTAACTTATTAAAAGGGCTTTATATAGTAAAGGCTAGTAACTACGTATAAGATTCTTACCCTTTATAATATCCTATTCTAAGGAACTTAGACTATTACTAATACTAAAGCGCCTTCTATAAATTATAACTTAGACTCTAAAAAGCTAGATTTTAAATTTAAGCTAATACTACTTTACTTACTATTACTAGGATAATCTTTATTAGTTTCTTTTCCTCTACTTATTAATATACTTAAGTTTAGTAAGTATCTTTACCTAATCTAAGGTTAAAAGTAAAAGTATAGACTTTATAGACGTAAGCATTTAGGTTTAGAAGTATAAATTATACTACGCTCCTAGACTAGTATACTAGCTACTAATAGCTTTAAGGTAAGTCTATATATAAAGTAGAATAAATACCTAATACTAAGTAGAGCTTAAAGATATAAATAATACTTAAATAGGTATACCCTATAGAATACTAAGGGTATAATATATATTTAAAGATTTAATAATTTACTAAATTTTATAATTTATACTACTTTTTATATTTTACTACGTTCTTTATTAATACTAGAACTAAGAGATTTATTATTAAAAGTTATAACTATTATATTTTTCTAATACTAATTATAATTATAAGAAGTTAAGTAGTATCCTATTAGTAGGTAAAGCCTACTAAGGAAATAAATAGTACTTAAAATATAAAGGTTTAGATAGGGACTAAAGTCCTCTAAAATTAGTAATAATCCTTCTATAGGCTTATCTATAGAAATCTTATTATAACTTTTATTTCCTCTAAATAACTAAGTTTAATAAACTTTCTAGCTTAAGGTAGTTATTACTAACCTCCTTAAGCTAGTCTAAAGGCCTTATTAAGCTATTTAATTAGTAGTAGTAATAGGTAGTATATATAAAGGGTAGGGATATAATTAATATATACTAATAATATACGCTTACTAAGTATTCCTTATTAAAGAGTAATAATTATAATACTCTATCCCTAATATAATAGAGTTTAATAAGATTACCTAAACCTTTTAGCTAAGGTAAAGAACTTATTAGCTTTATTAGTATAGTATATATATAGCCTAAAATATCTAAGAGTATTATAGACTTATTATTACCTTAAACTTCTATTAGCTTAAGCTAATAGTCCCTCTAAGAAGCTAGTAACTAGCTAAAGCTAGCCTAGCTATTTAGTAGGTTAAGGTCTTATTTATTATTATAATTAAGTAGATAAATTACTCTACTAACTAAGAATAGCTATATACTACTACCTAAAAAATTAAAAAAAAGTTCTTAATCTATTAATCTTTATTTTATTTAGACCTAGTAAGTTTCCTTATATTAAGTTAAATTAAGCTATAAACTTTATACCTAGTAGTACCTTTCTATTAATTTCTTTAAGTTTTAGCTTTATAACTATACTCCCCTAAAACCTAAAAACTTTAATTTCTTATAAGGTACTAAGTAAGTTAAAAAAAAAAGAATATTATCTAATCCCTAGTTAGTATAGTTTATAGTTAAGACTATAATAGTATCTAATTATCTTTAATCCCCTAACTTTTATTTACTAATTAATAAAAATATCCTTAGTAAATACTTTTATAGTAGTTAGTCTTTAATAAATCTAAGAATTTTACCTCTAATAATTAAATACTAATACTTCTAACTATTTCTATTAATTATTATAGTAGTTTTAAAAACTAATAAAATAGAACTATATATTCTATTCTATTATTCTATACTAACGTATTTAAGTAAAAACTTACTTTAAATACTCTAATTTTTTTAAAGTAAAAGTCCTAGTCCCTAATATACCTAGTAAAGGGTATAAGGTTCTCTAGAAAGAAGGCCTAGCTAAATAAGTATATATAGTAAGGTAAACCTACTAGCTAGGTCTAAGTTTTAACTATAAGCCTTTTAACTATAATAACTTTAATATATACTATTAGAGCTAGAATTACTATAGCTACTAGTACTAAACTTACCCTCTAATTATTCCTTATTAAGAGGTTTAAATTATACTTATTCTAATTATAAGACCTAAAAGAGCCTTATATTAGTATAAGGTAAACTTTATAGTAAAAAAATATACTTCTAAAGGAATAGCTATATTTAAAAGGTAAGTATAGAATAGTAAATAGAGAGCTATAAGAGTAAGGGGAAGGGCTACCTTTATACTAATAAGAGGAGGAAGGACTAGTACTTACGCTAGGCTATAAGTAGCTAGGCGTATAGGAAAGTAAGTAGCCTTAAGTAGAAGTAAATAGGTAGTAAAGGTAGCTAAGGCTATATAGCCTAATACGTCTCCCCCTTAAAAAAGTAGCCCTAAATAGCCCTTAAAATAAATAGCTAAGCTAATAAATAGCTATAGAAAGGTATATAGAAAAGTAAATAAAAAAACTTAAAAGTAAGAACTATAACTTAGTAAATCTAGTAGTTAGGTTTATATAGTACTATATATATCTCCTTAAATTTATATATAAAATAAATAACCTCTAAGGTATTTTCTACTATAGGAACTTTATAATATAAAAACTATACCTAAATACCTTTATATACTATATAAGAAAGGTAAAGTTTATAAAGTTTTAATTTAATAAGTAAAGCTACTTATATACTACTTACTATTACTATTATAGCTAAGAGATAGGTTTTTATAGGTACTATCTTTAGTATCCTTAAAGAGAGGCTACTAATTATTAGGTATTTATAAGCTATAAGGATAACGCTTTTAGGGATATTTATAGTAGTAAAGGAAAGTGTTATAATAGCTAAGATACTTATTAGGTAGTTCCTAGGTTAGTATTAGTAAGCTAGTCTATTTAATAAGATAGCTTTTAGCGCCTTTATTAGGGCCCTTAGGGATAGTAGAGTAATCTAGAAATTTATTAATAAACTATTTCTTATACGTAATACCCTCTTTATTAATAATTTATATAGGGAGTAGCTATAGTAAATCCTAATCTAGAAATAGCTTAGAATCTCTAAAGTAAAGAAGTAAAGGGTAAAATACTAAAAGATACCTTAATCTAGTATCTTTTATAGGAGTTATAATTTATAAGTATACCTATTATAGATAATATAAATAATAGAATAAGGACCTACCTACTATACTAATAGCTTTCTTATAACTCCTAAGGTATACTAGTTAATAGTATTAACTTAGGCTTTATTACTAATTATATAAGCTAGTATAGGGTACTATAAAGTATTTACGTATACTTACTATTTAGCTTAGGCCTATTAAAGCTATTCTTTAAGAAAAGTAATAATATTAGAGTAGGTAGCTAGTAGTTTATTAGCCTAGATAATTTAGTCCCTTTAAGCCTTAGTAAGGTTATCTTAAATAACCTTACTAGGGTAGATACTACTATAAAGATAGTAGCCTAAGTTTATAAAAAATAGAGTTATACCTATAAATAAGTTAACTATATTATTTATCTAAAATTTAGCTAAGTATAAGTAGCTAGCCTAACTATCTTATATAAATCCTATATAATAGTAAAGGAATATTTCTAGTATCTAATTAATACGTTCTATTTAGCTATCTATCTTAAGGTAGTATAAGATAGAAATCTTTATCTTAATATAAAGCTTATAGTAGACTTACTTCTAAAATTTACTAGTAAACTAGGAACCCTAGTTAGAGATAATATTAAGTAGAAGACTATATAATTTAAATACTATTATAAAGTACTAGGTAACTTCTTTAGTAATTAATATTTTATAAGGAAATAAGTAATAGTATTTAGTTAATTAATTAATAACTACTAAGATATATTTATAGGTATAGCTATTAGTAGTAGAGTTAGGAAGTATAATAATATAGTTAATAGAAATATTAGTTTAGTACCTATAAGGTATAGGTATAAGGTAAAAATAGCTATATTTTCTATTACGTAGTAATTTAGTATACTTATATAATAAATACGCGTTATAATACTTTTTAATAGATATATATATATATAGCTAATAATACTAGTTAAATATAAGAAAAAATATACTATAAGGACCTTTATATCCTACTAATATATAGTTATAGTAAAGGTTAAAAATTCTTTATTTAAGTTAAGCGTTATAAGGGATATATAGGCGTATCTTATCTAGCTATAAGTAGTAATTAGTACCTTTACTAGTTATATAAAGGTTAGTAGGTAAAAAATAGTAGCTATTCTTACGAAACTACTTAGGTAGTTTACGTATACTACTATCTAGAAAGTTAAAAGCTTTTTAGCTATAGTATCTTTAGTATAGGCTTTATATAGTAACTTATCTATTAAATAGTTATCTAACTAGTAGGAAGGAGATTTAGATCTCTTATTCTATTAATATAAAGAGGTAGTTCTTTAGAATTATCCTTACTATTAGAGCCTTAAGTCTTAGTACGCTATAAAAAATAATCTTTAAAAACCTTTAAGTATTTAGGGGATATCTTATCTAGGTCCTTATTATTAATAGATATAGATAGTAGCTAAAGCGTAGTCTAAATCTATAGCTATATCCCTAGAAATAAGTTCTTTAGTTTAAGAAGTATTTAGCTATTCTCTATAAAGTAGGGTCTAATTTATCCTTAGGTATATCCTAAGGTTAGTAGCTAAGAGTATTAGCTTTAATATTAGTATTACTAAGTACGTAAATAATTTTAAAATTAAACTAAGAAAGGAATAAAGACTAGTAAGCTTAGTAGTAGTTAAGTTTCTTTATAGATATAAAGGTTTAAAGGTTCTTATAATCTATAATTACTTAAATAGGGTATAAGCTACCTATAATTTCTAGTTCCTATTCTTTAAAAGTATAGATAATTACTATTAGTTCTAAGTTATAGATATTATAGTTATACTTAGTAAGAAAGTATTTCCTAGAGAAGAAGCTAATAGGTTATAGGTTACCCTTATTATTACGTTATTTAATTACTCTACCTAAAGCCTACCCTAAAGTATTAGTAAAGATAAATATTTTTTTTTTTAGGGTTAAAATAGAGTAAGATAATATCTTCTTAAAAAGTATCTTTTAGAGCTTAGAAAGATATATAAAGCTTATTAGTAATAATAATAGGCTTATACTAGTTAAACTTCTTAAAAGGCTTAGTTATATCCTTTTAGGAATATTTTACTACTTTTAACTTTACTACTCTAGTAAGGGAAGCGTAATTCTAAAGTAATTCTAAATAAAGTAGTAAGAGAAATTAGTAAAACTAAGGAATTATAGAATACCTTAAGCTATAGTAGGTATCTCCTATTCCTTAATAGCTTAGATCTTAGCTAAGTCTATCTTTATACCTTTAGATATAATAAGTATACCTAAAAACTTAACCTCTTTAATATAAAATATACTTTTTAAGGGATTTAGGTATATTCCTTTATCTAATATATAGCGTAGTATACGCTTATTATTAGTAATATTATTCTTAAGAGTTTTAGTATATAAGAAGATATTATCTATATACGTAGTATAGAACTTATCTAAATAACTATTAAAAGTAGAGTTAATTACGCGCTAAAATATAGTAGGTATATTATATAATCTAAAAGGTATAACCTAAAACTAGTAAGGTTTAGACTAGGTAGAAAAAGCTATTAACTACTCTAAGTCTAGGTCTATTTATATATAATAAAAGGTATAAATAATATTAAACTTAGAAAAGTATTTAGTACTACTAAGGCGTAATAATATCTCCTAGAAGAATAGTATAGGATAATAGTCTTTAATTATACTCTTATTAAGTATCTAAAAATCTATATAAATATAGATACCTCTATTTAGTTTAGTAGCTATAAGGAGGTTACTATATACTAGGCCTTATCTATCCTATATAAATTATTATTCTAAATTCTTAAGAACCTAATATTTAATAGTATCTATTTATTTACTAGTAAAAGATTATAGTTATTTATTAGGGATCTTCGCGCCTAGTTTTAGTTTAATAGTATAATTATATTTAGAAAGTAGTAGAAGCGTAGTAGCTACTTCCCTATTAAAAACTACTAAAAGATTACTATATTCTTTATAAATTTCTAGTATAAATAATAAGGCTAGGTTTACTAGTTCTTTAGGCTTTAAGTATTTATTAAAATTTTCTTTAGTTATAGTATAGTAGAAGAGAAAGGTATAAGTACCCTAGTACCTAGTATATATCTAAATAGCTTAGGCTAATACTAGTATAATATCTAGTCCTTTAGTTTAATATCCTATATTCTCTAAGAGAATTTAAACTATATTAAATTTTAATTTACTAGTAAGTCCTTAGTAGGTACTAGTAGAGCGTAGTTCTTCCTTATTTATTAGTATAGGTAATTCCTTAGGCGTAAGGGAGACTAGTAGGGTATTTTTATAAGTAGCTAATAGCTTATATTTAGTAATCTAGTAATAGTCCTAATAGTAAGTATCTAGGAAAGTAATAGTACCTTATTAATATAAAATAGTAAGCTTATAAAGAGTATACTATTAGTATCCTAAAATAAGATTAAATACCTTATAATCTTTAAGTAAGAATATAGAAGTTACCTCTATATATATATTAATATAAAGAAGAAAATTAACTTACTTAAAGATATATTCTACTAAGGATCTATTATATCCTTTATAAGTAATTAGATTAAGAAAAGGGACTATATTTATAAGTAAATTAGAGTAATAATAATTATTAAAGAACTTCTAAGATATAAAGTTACTATTAGCGCTACTATCTATTAAGACTTATAAGGTAAGGGAAGAAGATATACTCTAAGTAGCTTAGGCTTATAGTACTAGTTAACGTAAAGGAGACTAGTAATCTAGGTTCCTTACCTAATCTATAGTAGCCTTCCTAGCTACTATAGTTAGATCCTTAGCTATAAGAAGGGGTTAATTAAACTAAGTAGGTCTTAAGAAATAGCTTACCCTAGGTTACGTCCTACTACCTAAGGCTAATTACCTTCTAATTCCTCTAAATTATAGAATAAACCTTTAATATAACTTTAATATTCCCTATTACTATCTACGCTATCTTTATTATTAGACTCTATATAGGTATAAGTATAGATATAGTACTTAATAACTAGCTTTTTATAAGAAGGTTTAGTACCCTTATTACGTTCCCTAAAAGGATCTAGGTAATCCTTAGCTTAATAGCCTAGCTTCCTATAGTTAAAATAGTTTTTATCCTATTTCTTAAGCTTTACTTATAGCTTATCTATTAGAGCTAGGACTTTTCTATAGGTTTATCTATAGTATAACTCTTATTATATTTCTAATAATAAGAGCGTAGTTTAGGGGTAGCTAAAGTATAATAGTTAGGTTAGTCTAAGTAGCTAGGCTAATTAGATTTATTAAAGATATAAAGTTAAGCTTTCCTAATAAAGTAGGTATCTAACTAGTTATAATAGGCTTATAACCCTACTATAGTATTAGTTAAAACTAAAGGTATATAAGTATAAGTAACTTTAGAGGGTAGTTTAGAGTCTATAGTATAAGTATAGTTACTAATATTCTAACTAAGTACTATAATATAAGTATTTATCTAAAAGTAGAAACTAGCTTAAGCCTAATAAATTATAGGAAAGTTAGTACCTAAATTATATTAAAGAAACTCTAAAGACTATAGGTAATTCTAAGCTATAATATCTAAGTTCTTATTACTATATACTTACTAAAGTATATAAAAGTAAGTAAAAAATTAATTATACTTATAGCTAAAACTAATAGGTTTATAGAGTACTACTTAAGCTACGCCTTTAGTATAGGTAAAAACTAAATTAGCTCTAGACTCCTTATTAGAGGTAAAGGATCTATTAGCCTAGTAGTAGTTAAGGATACTATTAATAAATTTATTAAAATCTATAGTATTATTATATACGCGTAGTATCTTATAACTAAAGGCCTTTTAGGTACTATAGCTATTAAGATTAGTATACTCCTTTAGTAAATTAAATATAGATAGTATAAGTTAAGTAATAGTACTATTTAGTAACCTAAATTTAGTAGTTTTAGGTATAAGGGCCTAAAACTTATTTAGGATACTATTTCTAGTAAAGCCTTAAGAAAGAATATAAAATAGTTAACTTAAGTAGTTAATATTATTAGTAAAAAGAGCCTAAACTAAGAGAATACTATTATTATCCTTAATATTATTAACTAAAAGGTATATAGGTAGGCCTAGAAGTATAGCTTAATTTAACTAGAATAGCCTTAAGGCTAAAGGAGCTTATAGGTTAGTAGTAATTTATACTTATAATATATCCCTTTAGTTAGTAATAGTAGTAAGATAGCTTTATAATTACGTAGCTTAGGTAGAAATAGTATTATATTTAACTACTAGTTTATTATAGTATTTATATTCTTTATTTAGTTTATTTATAATATTAGTAAGCTAGCTTACGGAATTATTAAGCTTATATTACTTTACCCTTATCTTATTAATTTAGTATTTAATTAAGAAAAAGCTAGAAATAAGAAGAATAGTAGTATACTCCTTAGGAAGCTATATATACGCTAAAAGGTTATTAGTATAAAAAAACTCCTTAGGTAAGAGGTCTTAGAATAACTAGTTAATAATTATAGCTTTTATTATATTTTAAGTATAATAACTTATATAAGTAAGGAGCTTATCTAGAATAGTATTCTAGTAGTTTATAAAGGCTTTAGCCTAGTACTTATAAAGTATATCCTTAGGCTTATAGTTAATCTAGTTATCCTTTAGTATCTAGAAAATAGTCTCTTTAAACTTTAGGTTATTATCTTTAACTAGGCTAGGTTAATTAGATTAGTAAGGCTTATTTACTAAGGCTAAAACTTTATAAGGATTAAAGTTATTTATCTAAATACGTAGAGGAATTACTACTAATATAAGAGGGCTAAGTTAGCTACTTCCTTTTATTTAACTTAAAGCTTTAGTAGCCTTAGTAACTAAGGAAAGATAGCGTATAAGTGCGTCTAGGTTTAAGAAAGCTAGTTATTTACTTTAGTCTAGAGGAAGGCCTAAATCCCTACTATTATTATTATTACTACTTATCTTAAGGATACTATAAGAATAGTAGGTTAAGGAAAATTAGTAAAGTAAGAGAAAAAGAAAGGAAGGGAAAGTAGGGTAGTAGCGCCTTTATATAGAGGATAGAGAGTATAAAATTTTATAAAGCTTAATATTAGTATAGTAAGTAAAAGCTAAAGTAGTTATATATACCCTATACGTAACTAAAGAAAGGCTAGTTTATTAGTACTATATTACTCCTAAGGTAGTAGGTAAATAACTAAAGAAAGTAAATACTAAAGTAGCTACGTAACCTATATATAACTAGGGAAAGGGTAGCTTATTAGTACTATTTTTACCTTTAAGGTAATAGGTAAATAGCTAAAAATAACGTAATTTTATTAAAAATTATTATAGAATATATAGAATCTAGGCCTAAGTACTCTTAAAGCTATACTACTCTTATAGTAGTTTATATAAGTATATATATACTTATAAACGCGTAGATTTAGCCCCTTTTATTAATTTACTACCTACCTAAGGCCTTATATACTTAATATAGCTACTAAGTTTAAAGCGCCTAAATACTCTATAAGTAAAATTTCTCTCTACTTAAAACTAGGTAAGGTAAGTTAAATAGGATCTAATCTAAGCTAGTAGTTTACTAGGCTTAGTAAAAAGCTAATAACTAGAAACTACTCCTTCCTCTAGCTAGCCTAGCTAGCTAGTATAAAGTTAAAGTAAGCTATTACTATAATTTACTATTATATAAGATAGACTTTATAGTAAAAAAGAGTACTTCTAAAAAAATAGCTATATTTAAAAAGTAAGTATAGAATAGTAAATAGAGAGCTATAAGGGTAAGGAGAAAGGCTACCTTTATACTAATAAGAAGAGAAAGGACTAGTACTTACGCTAAGCCGTAAGTAGCTAGGCGTATAAAAAGGTAGGTAGCTTTAGGTAGAAGTAAATAGGTAGTAAAGGTAGCTAAGGCTATATAGCCTTACAATTAGTATTTATTATTACTACCTTCTTATATTAAAATTAGGTAATTTACGTACCTACTACTTTCTTTAGATATAGTAGCTATTTCTTAGGCTCCTTCTCTAGAATTAAACCCTAATTTCTTATTATCTATTAAAACTATAGTAAGCTAATACCTTACTATTAAAAGTTAATAGGGTAGAAATTTAAATAAACTATTACTAGTATAAGGCTATATAATCTATAAAGTTATTATAAATTACTAAAAAGCCCTAAAGAGTATTAGTTTTTATCTAATAAATATACCTCTTTTAAAGTTTAGGTTTTTAGTATATATTAGCTTTAGAATTACTATAGTTATCTAAGTAGTAAAGTACTATTAAATAAATAATAACTAATTTAATAAGCTATTTATAGTTTTATAGTATAATTACTTATACTTAGATATATATAGCTTAATTTTTAAGATAAGTATATAACTACTAGTAGAATTAACTAGGTAATAATCCTAAACCTAGCTACGTAAAGTACGTAGGGTAGATCCCCTAAAGGGAGTAGAAAGTATAAAGTAGGTTATAGTAAAGCTACTTCCTATTACCTACTATAATAGTACCTAAGGTACTAAAGCTATAAGTAACTAATTTAATTACCCTTACTAAGTTCTCTAAGGTATAGTTTAAAGTAGTATAATACTAGTATTACTATTAGAAAAGAATACCTTATATATTCCTTAGAGAAGAAAACTTATAGTTACCTTATTATACTTATAAGAAATAGATATTTAGTAGAAGTATTTCTAAAAGTTTAGTAGATTTTTAGTAAAGCTATTTATCTATAAACCCTAAATAGTATCTATTCTAAAAAGAATAGAACTTTAGTTACTAACTATATAAATAGGTATAATATTAGTAATACTACTTTATATATAGGTATTAGCCTACCTAAATAAGTAGAGGGTAGTAGTCTAACCCTAAATAACGCGCTAACTAAAGTAAATATAGCTAACTAACTTTTAGGAAATAAGGCGTATAAATATAGAACTACTAGTATAAATACTAGTAACCTAAGTAATAAGTAGTATACCTAATAGTTACTACTACTAAGGGAGGAAATAGATAGGTAACCTAGTAGTATACTATTTTAATATACTATTACTATACTAGTATTAAACTTATATATAGGTTTAGGGCTACGAAGTATAATATAATAAAGTAGGTATAGACTAGTAAATAGGTTTAGTATATTCTATAGATATATAAAAGAGTTAGACTTAAGGTAGATAATTAAGAGTTAATTATCTATAAGAGTAACTTAAGTTAAATATAATAATCTATAAGGGCTTATTATATTAGTCTATATACTATAACCTCCTATAGCTTCTTATAGTACTTACCTATTCTTAAGGACGTAAGAACCTATAGTTATTATAAGGATAGGAGAGAATACTTCTTATCTATACTTATAGTAGTAATAGTACTAAGCCTATATAAGAAAGACTAGGGACCTATAAAGTTAGTTATATAATAATACTATAGCCTTAACTTACTAACTATACTATATTATTACTTATATTATTATAAAACCTACTTACTCCCTAAGGTATATTTGTAGTTATAATAGTAGTTTTACCTAAGGATCTCTATATTATTTCTTTTTAGTACTTTCTAGATATCCTTTATAGTAATAGTAAATACCTAGATTCTTCTATCTTTCTTAGAGTAATCTAACTAAGTAGTAAACGCGCCTACGCTAATTACTTTAGGAGTATTAATAGGTCTTTTTCCTTCTTAGCTCCTAACCCTAATTCCTAACGAGTAGATATATAGAGACTTCTTAGCTAGAGTAATTATTACGTAGTAATAATTTATTTAGGGCCTACCTAGTACTAAATTATACTCTTTATCTTTAGGTAGCTTATATACCTATATTTCTTCTTTATATTTATTAATATTAATTCTTATATTAATTACGGCGTTTATTTAAATAGTTCCTTTACTAATCCTAATAATTTATCTTTATTTAATAACTATATACTTTAGATTATACTACTTTATAAATTTTAATAAAATAATAGTATAAGTTAAGTATCTAGTATTAATAAGTATAGATATATTAGTAATTTTATTAATAATTATATATATAGTTATAGGTTTCTTATCTAGCTATTTCTTATAAAAGTTCTAAAACTTATCTCTTTCTTCTTAATCTAACTTCTTATACTCCTAGCTACGCTTATAGGTAAGAGTATCTAGTTTTCTAAATCTAATTCCTCCTTTAATAAGTATTCTTCTTTTTAGGGGATAGTAGTAGTTACTATATAAGTACCTTTCTTAAGTAGTCTTTCTACTAGACTTTCTTTATACTTAGCTATAAAGTATCCTAGTTTTTATACTATATATATAAGCTATTTTCCCTTTATTAGTTATACTCTTCCTTAGATACTTACCTAGCTCTAGCCTTATATTTCTTAGTAGGCCCCTTATTTAACTATTTAGTACTAACTTATATAGGTTCTTAGTCTATAGCTTTATTCTAAGCTATTCCCTACCTAGGGAATCTATTACTAAGCTAGGCTTAATAGATATTTTCTTTAATTATAGTTACCTAAGTTATAAGCTATTAGACTATCTACTATAGGTTTACTTTAACTAAGATTATCTAATCCTATAGGTTATAATAGAGGGTACTAAGGTACTAAGTCTTTAAGTTATTTATATTATTCTCTTCCCTAACCTTATAAGCTAGTTTTATAAATTCTATATTAAAGTTTATAAGGCTTTATTTCTTTTAATAGATAAGTTATAGTTTTTATTAGGTATATTCTATACGTATACTATTATTAAATTATTAGTCTAAAAAAGCCTAAAATTTAGTAGTTATACTAGTTAGGTTATAGCTTACTTAAGAAAGAGCTAAGTTAGCTACTATATTATATAGTCTATTAAAGATATATCTTAGACTAGATCCTAATCTAGATAAGTTTTAGTCTAGCTTATACTATATTTAGGTCCTAAACTACTAATAATCCTTATAATCTCTATTAAAATAGTTAAGATTTAGAATTTTAAAGTAGTAGTAAGTATTAGGGGCTAAGTTAGTATTACTTATTATAGAGATTACTAGTTAGTTTACTAGTTCCCTTAGCTACCTATTTTCCTATTCTAGCTAGGTTAGGAGTCTATTATTCGCGTAGTATATTACTAGGGTAAAGTAGTTTTCTAGTTCTTCTATCTAAGCTAATAACTTTATTAGTATTTCTTAGGGGTTATATAGAGTGCTTAGGGAGGAGGTAGTTACTTCTACTAGTTATTCCCTAGCTACTACTAGAGGAAGGCTAGAAGGAAGGGGTTAAGAGGGGTAGGAATCTAGCTATCTATTAGGCCTCTTATTTTACTTCTTATTTTACTATCTATAGTTTATACGTCCTTTATATATTATCTAAATCTTATTCTAAGTTAACTATATCTCTAATATATACTTTAATCTTAGCCTATATTCTTCTATTATTAGCTAGTTATAATATAGTCTCCTTAAGGCCTATTACTAAAGTAGTATAGAAGTTTTCTATTATAACTAGTAGTTTTAGGAGTCTCTTAATTTCTAGAAGAAAGTATTAATTAAAATCTTATATAAGGGGCTAACCCTAAGGGTAGTTACTAGAAGAAATTAGAAGATTTTAATAAGGAGCTATCTAGTACCTATCTAAGCTTATATATATAAGTACTAGAGCTTTCTAGATATTAGCTAGCTATTCGCTTATAGGTATTAGTAGTTATAGTTACTAGAGCACTAAGGCTAATTAGCTAAGGATTATCCTAGGTCTAGCCTATTATACTATCTAGGTAGGTTTAAATCCTTATCTTTACTAGTATTAATTAAGACCTAAATTCTAGGGTATTACTAGGTATTTTTAACTCCTAAGGACTATCCTCTATAGTAGTTAATAGTAGTATCTTTAACTATATATTTATCTTTAATATTATAGCTTTTAGGTTAAATAAAACTAAGCTAGTACCTTTAAAGCTACTTAGGATATTACTTTCTATAATAGTAGTATTAAAAGTAGGTATAAAGTATAGTAAGAACTCTATTTAGTAATATAATTAATATAGTTATATATTAAAATCTTAGCTTAGTACCTATACGCCTTCTTTAGAGGGAAAAATAGCTTATATTTAGTAGCTATAATAGGTATAATAAGTATAGAAGTATATAGAGTATAATAATCTTATTATCTTTATAGTATTATAAGAATAGGAGTAAGTTATAGCTCTTATAGCTATTAATTATTAGTAAATATACTATACTAATAGTACGTTTTTTTATATATATATTAAAGTACTTTAACTACTCTAAGCTAAGCTTATTTACTATCTAGCTATTCTTAGAGATAATAATAACCTAATTATATAGTAGGGCGTCTTCTTTATACTAGGTAAAGAGGTAATTCTTACCTTAAAAGATAATAAAGGGTAAAATTATTTACTTTATTATATTAATACCCTAGATATAAGAGGTTTATAGGTAGGAGTTAAATATAGGGGTAAACTAGTATATTAAGATAAATCCTTAAGGAGCTATTATACTCCTAAAGGGTTCTATATATCTAAGGTTATATACCTAGCCTAGTAGTACTTTAGTAGGGTTCTAATAGGGCTTTATAGCTTAGCTATTAATTATATTATAATAATAGCCCCCTTTTTCGTAAGTTATCCTAACTCGCTTTCCTTTAGTAGTAGTATTACCTTATAAGGCGTATCTACTAGCGCTTAATTACTAATAGTAGTTTAGTATATATAACTTTAGTTATCCTATTACTAGGCCCTAATTTTTTAATCTAAATAGGCTAGTTATAGGTATACTAAGGGGAGACTCTAGACTTTAGCTAGGCTATATATAATATTTATATACCTATAAACCTCTTATAGTTATATATTTAAGCGTATTAAATAGTAATCCTCTAACTAGTAACTAGTTATTAACTTCGTAGAGTACCCTATATAATTAGTTAGGTTAGTATTATTATTTACTACCTAATATTATTCCTATAGTACGCTAATAGTATACTATATAGAGGACCTATTATATAGTTCTTATTAAATTAGTATAGATTATTTAAACCTATAAGGTTTATTATCTTAGTTAATAGTTTAATTAACTTATAACGTTTATTAGTATTACCTATTACTTAGCTAATACCTTACCTAAATATAAGTACTTACTTAAGTACGTAATCTATATTCTAGTTAATTTATATAATATATACTTAAGGTAAGAGGTAGTAGTATAGTTATAGTAAGAGAATAGGTTACTATTAGCCTATAAGTAGGTTATCCTATAGCTTATATAAAAGCGTTTTTAGGTAGCTATTAACTATAGTTCTTATACTATAGTCCTATACTATACTATACTTAAATTCTAATTAATTCTTATCTATTATTATTAATATCTTTAATACTATACCTATTAGTAGTACTATTCCCTATATCTTAAGTAATAAGCTATTACTAAACTAAGTTTACCTCCTCCTTCTAATATATAACCCTAACTATTACTAATACGCTTCTAGTATAAGGCTTACGTAGTCTTACTTACTACCTAGTTTAAGGAGGATCCTAATAGTACTATCTATAGCTTCCTTAGGACTATCTATAGAGAGTCCTACTATATTTAAAAGAATAATTTTAGTATATATAATAGGTATTCTAGTATATATAAGGGAGGGTATATTAAGGTATATCTAACTTCTTTCTACTAATATTCTATTAGGGTCCGTTACTAATACTTATATAGATTAAGCCTAAGTTCTACTATACTATTAACGTCCTTAACTACCTCCTTACGTACGTAAACTATAAGATAGATAAGGCTATAGCTACACTAACTTAGAGGGATTTACTTAAGACTAACTAGCTTAATAATAATATTTTACGTAAACTATAGGAGTCTACTTTTAAGTACGTAAAGGACCTCTATCTTACCTTTAAGAGCTATACTAGTATCTATAATTATAAAGTTAAGGAAAGTATAAGTAAGGGTAAAGGTAAGGTAGAGGAGGCTTATACTAAGTTTAAGAGGGCCTATATAGTCTCTTATAAGTATAACCTAGAAAGGTATAAGGTATAATATTAGGTAATTATAACTTAATACTTCTACTAACTATTTAGTAGCTAGGCTTAGGTACTATAGGCTATAAGTAGCCTACTAATATAGTAGTTAATATAAATCGTAAGGCTATATTTAAGCGTAGTAGTACTACTACTAATTAAGAGAAGTAGTACTACTACTATAGTACTAATATACCTATAGCTACTTCTACTAGCGTCTTCTTTAAACCTATAATACTATTACCTACTAAGAAGTACCCTACCCTTAATTTTAGTATTAGGCTAGAGGGTTCTCCCCCTAGTATAAACTTAACCTAGGGATAGGTAGGTATTAAGGTAGTAGTAGAGTATAGTAGATAGTTTACTTAAAAGAGCTTATTCTTCCTACTACTATTAGTAGCTTATAAATATAATATTACTTTATTATAATTATATCCTTCTATTAAGGTAATAAGTAATAATTTAACTAATTTTATAGATAATTCTATATATTTAGTAGCCTTAGCTACCCTAGATAAGTATTCTATAGTCTATTATAGTTACTTATAGGGTCTACTACGCCTTTTTAGCTCTTTAGCTTCCTATTATTACCCCTAGCGATTCTTACTAGTACCCTAAGATACGTCCTTAGGGTTCTGTAGGTAATCCTTAAGTATCTTATTATACTAATCTAGATACTAAACTAGCTCCTAGGTAGATTCTTCTACTAACTAGCCTAGCTATTTTATAAGGTACTTCCTACCCCTTAAGGTAGAGTCCTTATACTCTAAGATACCTTCTATCTTATATCTATCTCTTAGAAGAATATCCTTTAGTACCTAAATTAGTCTAGGTCTAAACTTATCCTATTTACAAGGTTTAACCTATAACTCTAGGAGTAATACGTTAAAGATAGGATATACCTAAGCTATTAATAGAGGGAGGTTAAGATAGTATACTAGCTTATTAACTTTTTTTATAATAGTAAAGAGTCCTAAATATTATATATTAAACTTCTTAGAAGGATAACTTATTATAATATTCTTTACCCTAAGAAGAACTTATTCTCCTTCTATAAAGTACTTATCTACCCTCTTCGCGTTATACTATTTAGTATTACTATACTAGGTATACTTTAAACTTACCTTAGCTACTCTCTATATCTTATACTATTACTCTAGCTAGCTAGTAACTTACTAGTATAGTTTTAGTACCTTTGTATCTTTATCTTATATAGCTAGGGGCTTATAGAGCTAGTATTTATTAGAGACTATATTAAAACCTTTAGGTATAATACTAAAGGTAAGGGTAATAGGATACTACCTATAAGTAGAGTACTTTTTAAGTTATAAGTATACTTAGTATATAGGAGTAGGTTAACCTAATTATCTTATTTATAGTTTATATATATCTATAAGTAGGTCTCTAGTTCTTAGTTTTAACACTTAGTTTACCTATTAGTTTAAGGGTAGAAAGCTATACTTAACTAATAGTTAATCTTTAAGTAGTAGTATATATTAGACTAGAACTAGCTTATAAATACTAAGCTTCTATCTAATAATAGGGTATCTAGGGAACCTAGCTTTAGAAAGTATTATTATAGTAGTAACTTAGCTACTTATTAGGCTATAATTATCTTTATAATAGGTAGATACTAGATATACTTTATAAAGTAGTCTACTAATATAAATATTATATTATATTTATTCCCTTCTTATCTTTTAACTTTAGTAAGTTAGTAACGAAGTTAAGGAGTAGTACTACTAAGGTACCTTAGGTATTAGTAAGGGGATAGTATCCCCTATAGTTTATAATACCTAATCTTATTTAACTAATAGGTAGTATACCTATTAATATACTTATAGATATCTTATTAGAGGTATAACTAGAAGTATTTCCTCTTTAATAGGTCTACTATTTTATTTATACTATAGTAACCCCTATAGGGTTATTATAGTTCTTTAGTAAGAAGTTTACTTAGAGTAATATATTATTAGGAATCTATACTTTTCTATTCTAGTATAGGACTTTACTAGGGTTAATCTCCTAAAATATATTATCTCTTTTTACCCTACCTACTCCCTATTACGTTAGTAATTTATAAATAAGATAGGCCTTATTTTACTCTTAAATTATTCTAATATAATTAGAGAGGTAGTTTAGAATATCTAATATATAGGTAGACTTATCTTCTATAGCTTCTACTAAAAGATAATTTAGTAATAAGATATAATTACCTATACTCCTTAAGAAAGCTTTAGCTATATTAAAATCCTTTAGCTATACTTTAAATTTATTACCCTAATACTAGCTATTATAGCCTATAGTTAGAGTATTAGGGATAAGGAGTAACTTATTACTATTAACTAATATCTAGTTAGGGAATTCCTCTTTAGGGACTATTTTAGAGGGTTAATAGGACCTTAATAGTCTAGCCTTAGAGTAGTCTTATCCTATAGTTACCTAGTTAACCTTTTAAGCTCTAGATATCTAGATTATCTAAATTTAAAGCTTTTATTAGAGAGTAGGTAGTATTATATTATAAAGTACTTACTACTCTCTAACTAGTATACCTTTCGTGTAGTTAGGCCTCCTTAAAGGGCCGTCTGCTAGGTTCTCTAGTCCTAGCTTATATTTAATTTTAAAGTTAAACTAAGCTAACTCCTCTACCTATCTAGCTTATTTAGAGGAGAGTTCTTTAGTAGTTATAAAATACTAAAGATTACTATAATTAGAGAGTACTTAGATTATTAATAGGGTATACTTAAGGTAATACCTCTACGTCTAGAATACTTCTATAATTACGTTTAGTTCTTTATTATAGGTATACTACTAGAGTAATAGCCTAGAAAACTTCTTACTCTAGAACGTAACTAGTTTCTAATAGTAATTAGTTACTAATTCTAACGTAGCTAGCTATAGGAGTATTACTACTATAGTAAAGTTAGAGGTATCTATAAGAACTATTACTAGCTTTATAAAGTTAAAGTACTAGAGTACTAGTACCTTAGTAAACTTCTTTTAAAGTTCTAGAAAGGCGTTTCTTACGTCCTCTAGCTAGGACTATAGTAGGTACTACCTAGTTAGACCTTTATAACTCTTTATAGCTTTTAGTTTTACCTTACTAGTATTAGCTAACTTATAGGATATTAGTAGGGCTTAAGTAGCTATTATATAGTCTACTATTAGGCGTATAATTATAAAGTAGTTATAAATAAACCTTTAGTAAAAGTTCGTAAACCCTAGGAATACCTAAATATCCTTATACCCCTTAGGCTTTAGCTACTCCTTAATTATTTACACCTATATAGGGTTTATAATAACGCTACTAGGTATTACTATAAACCTAAGGAACTTAATAGAGCGTATTAAGAAAACGTACTTACTTACTTTATAGTAAAGGCCCTACTCTATAAGTTTATTAAGAATCTCCTTAATATAGGAGTTATAGTCTTCCTTATTCTTAGAGTAGATAAGGATATTATCTAAGTAGATAATATATATATAGTCTATTAGCCCTCCTAAGGCTTAATAGATATATAATTAGAATATTATAGGTATATTTACTAACCTAAATAGTATAATAAGGTACTTAAAGTAACTATATCTTATTTTAAAAGTAGTTTTCTATTTATCCCCCTCTAGATTTAAAGCTTATAATAGGCGTCTTAAAGATCTAGCTTAGAGAAGATTTAGGCTTTTAATAGATAGTCTAGTATCTTACTTATAAGTAGGATAGGGTACTAATTCTTAATAGTAACTTTATTTAGCCTATAGTAGTTAATATAAAGTCTTATTATACTATCTACCTTTAGGATAAAGAGGATAGGGCGCCTATAGGCAACTTACTTAGACGAATCTAACCCTTATCCTATATAGTCTTAAGGTAGTCTTATAGGATCTCTAACTCCTTCCTAGAAAGGTTATAAATTAGAAAGTTAAAGATTTTTTCCTTTCTTTAATATTAATAGTATAATTATATTTACTATTTAGATAAAGTATATATATTTAGTACTTACTAAACGTAAGCTATTTATAGTATAGCTTCTTAGGAATAAACTTTAGTTCCTTACTATTTAGCTAGTTATCTTCTAGTATTATATATAAAGTATCTTCCTTATTATTAGGGAGGATATAGGCTATACCTAGAGGTAGTTTAGCCTATTAAGAGTTCTTATTATATATACTAGCTACTATTCGTTAAGTAGTTACTTCTAGTAGCTAGGCTAGGTCTAAAGCGTTAGTAACGCACCTCTTAAGGTTATTAATAATCTTAAGTATCTTATTCTTTAGCTAAAGTAGCCCCTAGTAATAATACTACTTTATATTAAGTTCTACGTCCTTACTAAGCCTAGTAGGTAGCTCTTTTACTTTAAGGCCTTCTTAGTATATCTCCTAGAGGAGAGACTATTAAGCCTCTTTACTTAATATACTATACGATAGGTACCCTAAGTAAAATATATAAGCCTACTCCCTTAACTTTAGTATTTTAAAGAGGTCTTTAGTAGAGAAGAGTTTAATATAGTTCTTACTATTAACTTTATCTCCTTACTATTTAAACTCTCCTATAGAAAATTAGATCCTTAGATTTACCTCTTATAGCTATAGGTAACCTAATATAAGGTTATACCTATTAAAATTAGTAGCCTAAAATCTTTAGGGGCCTATAACTTAAACTAAGCTTTTACTATCCTTATAGCTAACTATAAGGTTATATACTTTATTAATACGTAATTAGTTATAATCTAAAAACTTTACTACTAGCTTATTAGCTACTAACGTATCTTTAAAGGAGTACTTATCTACTATCTTCTACTAGATAATATTAATCTCTACTCTTAAGTTATAAAGTATATAGAGTAGGACTATAGAACTATTAAGGAGAGATATATAAACTTATACTTAAATATATAATTATTTCCCTTTTAAGTTTAGCCCTAGTTATAATTATAAAAGGTTAGTAACTAGGGCTTATCTTTTCCTAAATTATTATTTTACTAAGGTTAAGTAGTACCCTAGTTATCTTATTAGCTATTACCCTAATAATTTCTCTAGTATAGTCTTTAACCTCTACTATAATTACTACCTTAGTTCCTAGGAGCCTATTATCTACCTTATTAATAGGGCCTTATTAGAACGTTATTAGAAGGCCTTAGGGACGCTACCCTAGAGCTACCTCCTAAGTTAGAAGCTTTATAATCTTACTTCTTCCTAAAGCCCTAGTTACCTAGCTAGGAGGTAGAAGCTTAATACTTACTATATAGTAAGTTATTACTAGTCCCTAAATAGGATAATATTACCTTACTAGTAGTAGATACTATAGTCTCTACGTTATAAAGTACTTATTTAAACTTAGGCTACGTAGTAAGTATATTAAGGATACCTATACGTTAGATCTTCTACTAATATATCTCTAGGATTCTAGACTATATAAAGGTAATCTTTAGTTTATAGTTATCCTTACTAGTAAGTATTTTAAAGAAGTTACGCGATAGTAAGGTCTCCTTTTATTTAGTTAAAGTAAAAGAAGCTTATAGTATTATTATCCTTCTACTTAAAGTTAAAGAATTAAATATAGTTCTTATATCTAGTAAGGATAGGATCCTAGATTAGCTTACGTTCCTCTACTTTAAGCTTAACCTAGCTATTAATAATACCTTTATTAATACGTTACTATATTAACTCTTAATAAATACTATACTAGATCGTCCCTATAGCCTAGTAGGTCCTAGTAACTAAGTCCTTAAAGACTTAATAGTAATTAAATACTATCTTAATATTCTTAATCTATTACTTAACCTACCTAGAGGTAGAAACTCTACTCTCTAAGCCTAGCTTTAGTTTAGGCTAAACGCTATTTAGTACTTAAATAAGTTTACTAGTATTATTAAAGGCTAGCCACTAGCGATCTAATAAGGGCCTACTAGGTCTTACTAGTCCTAAGGCTTATAAAGTATATTTAATCTACTCCTTAAGGGTAGTAATAACTACTAGTAAGTTACCTCTAGCTTAAGCTAGGAATAGTTCCTAAAGGCAGCCCTAAATAAACTTCTTATTAGTTATAGCTATAGCCTTATAATAGAGTAGTACTATATTAGTATTAGAATAGGTACTTCTACTAATAGGAGTAAAGTTAGGTCCTATAGTAGGATTAAAGTTTTAATATTCCTATAGTTAATATTCCTTAACTAGAAGTAGATTTTTATAGTATAATAGTTAGGTTATACTACGTATTTATAGTATAGTAGATTATCTAATAGTATTACTAGGTTAATCTATAGTTAGCCTATAGCTAGGCGTAAAACTTAAGGCTAAAAAACCTAAGGCTAGTTATAACTATCTAGTAAGGTTAGGAAGCTATACTAAGTCTCTAAAGGGTTCCTAAGCTTAGCGTATAGGAGGGCCTTACGTTTAAGGTCTAAGGTAGTCCCTAGTTTATTATCTAAGGTTTTACCTATAATTTCCTTAACCTTAAACTCCTTAGGCTATAGTTAGTGGTATTATTCCTAGAGAAGTTAATCTACTACTTAGGTTAACTTAGGTAGATTATTAGAATCTCTAATTATAGCTACTCTAGTAGTTAGAGCTTTACCTTTATTATTTTAAGTACCTACTATTACTTAGTATTATTATAGTACTAGAATAGGGTATAAATAGGGTACTATTAGGTTATTATTATAGATAGATCTATATCTAATAACTACCTTTCCTAGTAGGAGTATAAAGGATTTAAATTATAAGAGGTTTATAGGTGAGTTAAATATAGGGATAAACTAGTATATTAAGATAAATCCTTAAGGAGCTATTATACTCCTAAAGGGTTCTATATATCTAAGGTTACGTACTTAGCCTAGTAGTACCCTAGTAGGGTTCTAATAGGGCTTTATAGCTTAGCTATTAATTGTATTATAATACTAGATAACTATAGTCTACTCTTAACTACCTTACTATACTATCTTTAGCTATCCTTAATACTCTAAGCTAGTAACTATAGCTTTTATTAATATCTAGCCTATTATAAAGCTAGTTTTATTAAAGTTATAAATATCTTTATTTAGAATATTATACTTAGCCTTTATATTTTTATAAGTTAGAACTAGTTTTATATAAGCTTAAGATCTTTATAGAGGACTCTCTTATAGTTATACTTTTAATTAAACTTAACTTTAAGCTTAGGTTAACGCGTAATAAAGGTTATAGCCTAGTTCTTACTAATAGGGTCTTAGTAATACTTAGTAAGTAAGGAATTAGCTATATCTTTTATAGTAGTAAGCTAGGGTAGAAATCCTTTTATATCTAGGTCTAATATATATTAGACTATTACCTCCTCCTTTATCTTAAAAAGCTTTATTAATTTTAGCTTCTAATTATATTATAAAGGTATCTTAGTAAGCTAATTACTAAGTATAGTTTAAGAGACGCTATAAATCTATATAGTATACTACTAGGTAAGAGTTACGTCTTATTTTATAGCCTAAAGTATAAGCTATATCTAGGATTCTTTTAAAGGCTTTTATATATTATAGTATTAAGGTATTACGTTTATACTATAGGTAATAGTACGTTTTAGTAGGGTCTTAGTAGAGTAATTTGTATACCTAGGTAACCCACATACCTATAGAGTACGTTATAAAGAAATATACTTTTTATATTAATTTTAAACTACTTTAGTGTAGTTTACTTGCATATTTGTAAGCTTCTCGTTGTGCTCGCTTTCGTTCTCAGCGACCTTTGCGTCTGCCTCTACTACCTGAACAATGAATTCATCTCGTTTCTGAAAGCCAAATAGCTTGTCCATCTGGTCCATACGCAGCCCCTTAGTATCGTGGATAAAGAAGAAGGCGTAAATGCTCGCACAGATTAACATCGATGCGAAGAACAAATAAACACCCCATTCCATAGAGCTGTACATCTGAGGCAAAGCCTTAGTTACGTATTAGTACCTTTATCAATTCAGCCATTCAAGTGTTATGTACCTTCGTGACAATCAATGTCCAAATCCAGACTGACGCTGCTGCCCACGGACCTGAAATGGATCGTAAGGATGCTGGGAAGATCTCAGAAGAGATAATCCATGGCAGACCATTAGCGCTAACGGACATATCAGTACAACATCTAACGGTGTGTCTGGCTGGATTTTCTTACCCAAAACTCCAGGCCGCTGAGTCATATGTTAGCGAGTGATGCACGAAAGAAGAGAATTGCAGAATGCGAGAACAAATGGAAGGGAGATGCGTGAACCTACCACCGAAGATCATTATCATGGCCGTTGCTCCCTTGCCGCCAGCAATGGTTGAATCTGACATCTGCTGACCAACCTTTGGTTTCCCAAGAGCGATGTAGATAGCGAGGTAGTACTGACAGAATGCACAGACCAGCGACGAGACTATCCAGGGCCACTTACGACCAAACTTGTCAATGAACCAGGTGAAGAAGATGATAGAACCGCCAGCCTTGATGAGTCCATAAACACCGGTCCAAAGTGTGACATCAGAAAGTCCAATAGATGTGAAGATAGTTGGGCTGTAGTAGTTGACTGAACGAGTAAGTACGAGTTAGCAATGTCCTACGTGACTTTCCTATACCGGGTACGTACTAGCTGCGGCTCCACTCCAAGCCTGCCACATGAACATAATGAAGACGAGGAGGAAGCGATTGCGCATGCCTGGCAGTTTTGCTTCTTTTGCTGCAGCCTTGATGGTGTTGGCGAACGTAGCGTGCTTTTCATCATGGACGAGCGCCGCGCGTTCCTTGGCAATTTCATTCCGAACGAATTGAACATCTTGAGCGATGTAGGGGTGATCCTCTGGCAAGTTGCGAAAGAAGCTGTACGACTTCAGAGCCTCAGCGTCACGACCTCGTTTGAGCAGCCATGTAGGCGATTCTTTCAGCACTGGGATCATAAGAGCGAGGAGGCCAGCAGGAATCAGCTGCACCGCCATGGGCAGCCTCCAGGCTATCGACTTGCTCCTGTCCATGTTGTGCACAATACCATAGTTGATCCAGAAGCCAATGACCGCACCAGTCTGGTAGAACGACTCAAAGAAACCAGTCAATCGACCACGAATAGCAGGTGGTGAGATCTCGGCAATGTAGATGGGAGATACGGCTGCAATGCCACCCACGCCCATACCTGTAAAGAAACGGCCAGCAAGGACTAAGCTGAGTTGGTTCTTTGGGACTGTGCAGAGAATCGCACCGAAGATGAAGATGGCATCTGATATGATGACTGTCATGCGGCGGCCGAGAAGCTCAAGGGCGGGGTACATGAGAAGGGCGCCGACCAATCCTCCTGCAGAGTAAATGGATGTGATGTTGCTCGTGATATTGTTCTTGTTGGCCGCCGTGATACCGAAATCGCGTGTAAAGCTCTCGTGTGTGATGGTGGTTCCGATGAATGCGGAATCTTTGGCACGAATTAGTACGTTGAATCCCTCCTTGGTCTCGAATGAGCATGTACCGTAACCGTAGGCCAGAACACCCATGGAGATGACGAGTGCGGCCATATATACCCTCCAATTGTACTATAGAACATGTTACCACCCTCGACGACATTAATCTATATCGATGGTCATTACTTACAACTTCTGGAGGCGTCGGCCTATCCTCTGGAGCCCTTGCGAAGCCACCCATGATGAAAGAAAACTCAATGATATCCGAACAGTAGATGAGACAATAATGTTGAACCTGCAGATTGCTTCAGGCTGGGCGATGCTGATGTCAAACCTGGGGTATCAACTTCTTCTTATGCGAACTCGCTGTCGGATCTGGGGATGCAGCTCGCTTCTCCACAAATATCCTGGAGCACCGGCGCAGTCTACACGGGCTAATATCCGAGCAACTAGTCGATGGAAGAGAGAGTGAAACGATCACACCATTGTAAATCGAGCGAGGTTTGCCGGCCACGCGACGCCATCTAGACACAAATGTGCCGAGGGCGAGCCTGGAGTCCCCGGCGGAGTCTCCAGGTGGCGCTGCCTTGGCGCTGCCTTGCCCCATGGTGGACAAGGGTCTGCTCGTGGAGATGGCCAGTTTCCTTGCAGCTCTTGGCATTGGCTGTCGGCTATCGTCTGCGCTAACCAGACGCTTCCGGCAAGCGCGACTGGCGCACCTTCTGAGGTAAGCTCGGCCTGTTTAAGGTATAGCGTAAGCGACGCAATGCCACGAACCCTTCTGTCCAATCGCATGTCGGCCAAAACCCCATGCCAGGACCGACGAGGCGATACCTGTCTACTCCATAATTCTCCACATTGGTGCATCTTCGGAATTGGCGGCTTTGGTGTCGGAACGCGTCGTGGTAGCAGCAACTTTCAAAAAGAAGCATGTCCGCACCTTCTAAGCATTGATTTTCTAGTTCCATACCGTACTTTCACCGATCTCTTCTTCTGGAATCTTATCAGAATGCCGTCCAACGAAACCTATGCCAACGGTAGCAGCAATGGTACCAGTGCTCACTCATTCCCACCAGGCATTCACGTCCCATCCCTGACCTGGTTCAAGAATGATTCGGACCAAGAAATCGATTGGGACGTGCAGGACGAGCACTTTGAGTTTCTCATCTCAAATGGTCTTCATGGAATTGTGATCGCGGGAACGAATGGCGAAGCCGCGACCCTCTCTTCCGCCGAGAAGACACAACTCGTGCAAAAAGCACGCAAAGCTGCTCAGCGCCTAAATCGTGGAGACCTCTCCATCACAGTTGGAGGTGTAGCTGGTTGCACACGGGATGCCATCCAGCAAACCATTGATGCGAAAGCTGCAGGCGCAAACGCATATCTCGCCCTCGTGCCTTCATACTTCCACTTCGCCATGGACCAAGATGCCATCGTGGCCTTCTTCCAGGAACTGGCCGACGGATCGCCAATCCCTATCGTCATCTACAACTTCCCCAACGTCGTAGCTGGTCTAGATATCAACTCTGAGATGCTGGACATCTTGGGCAAGCACAAGAACATTGTGGCTGTTAAACTCACATGCGGCGGTATTGCAAAGGTATCGAGGATATCTGCGTCCTTTAGGAAATCGGAGTTCGTTGCATTAGCAGGTCAGAGCGATTGGTTGATTCCGGCGTTAAGCGTCGGTGCTGTAGGAACCATCACTGGTGTTGCAAATCTCTACCCTAAGGTATGTGGCTAGACATTACCACGACTTTAATGGCAAATTCTGACCCTAGTAGACCTGTATACACTTGTTTAACCTGTATCAGCAAGGGAAATACGACGAAGCCTCAGCTCTCCAGATCAAGCTCTCGGTTACCGAGTGGGGTTTTGGCAAGGGCGGCATTAACGGCACAAAATATGTTGTCTCGCACAAGAGAGGATATCCTGAGTCTAGCTCCGACTGCAGGAGGCCGTATCCAAGATACACCGACGAGGAAAAGAGAAAATGGGTCGTCAACCAAGTCTCGGGCTTGGATGAGATTGAGGCTTCGTTGTAGATCCAGCGCGCAAGCGGGATCGTATACAAGGGAAAGGACAGATAGGTATGCATTTACGGCGCAGCAATATGACATTCAAATTACAACGAGGATAACAAATTCTCTTCAACTATCAGTTTGCGCTCGCCATGACGAACAACTCCATAAACCGACATTTTCAATTCACTGCACGGTCATTGCTTTTCTAGGAACAGCTACTCGCCGCCACTAATGATAAGTCGCACTGATTCTAAAGATTCGCCAGCTCTATTCTCCGTCCCTGCTGATCAAAGGTAATCTGCTTCCCGCTCACTAACGCCTCCTGCAACCAAGACCCAATCTTCACCGCCTTGACCGCATTCTGAAACTCCAAGGGCACAGCCGTGTCATCCAAACAAGCCGCCGTAAACTCATTCGCTTCCTTCACAAATGCTTGCTCAAATCTTCCCCAGTAATCCGCAGGAACCTCCCTTGTGATACCACCATTATGGGAATAATTCACCAAGTTGCTCTATGGATTCAGATTAACACTCACCTTCCCCTCGGTACCAATGATCTCAGTGACATCTTCCTGCCCATGCGGCATCATACGTGAAGCATAGTAATACGCTATCTGACCGGACCAGAATTCAACGATGCCGACGGCGTTGTCGTAATCTTTGTGCCGTTTTAGGCCTGGCTGCACAGCAATGACGCCGTATGCGGAGATGGATTTGGGGACTACCCCGGACCCGAAGAACCAAAGAGTGAGGTCGATGTCGTGGACGGACATGTCCACGAAAACCCCGCCGGACCAGGCGGCGTAGGCGACGAAAAAGCCTGATACGACGGTCAGCAATTATGCTTGAAGCAAGAATGAACGGGCTTGTAAGCAAGTGCGCACCAGACGGATCATGCTTATCGCACGTTTGACTGCGCAAAATCGTCGGTCGACCAATCTTCCCTTGCTTAATTTTCTGTGCAACATCCTGATAGCTCTCGTCGAAGCGGCGCGAAAAGCCACACATGACCTTAAGATGAGGTTTGCTTTTCGCTACATCTACAACTTCCTGGCACTACACCTCCGATCAAGTCAGCACCATAGCCCACAGAACACACCGTCTTCCAGACAAAGTGCTCGTTACGTACCACCTGCACACTTGTGCTCAACGGCTTCTCACACAGCACATGTAGATCTTTATTCATAGCTTTGATCGCCTCTTCAGCATGCACGCTCGTAGCCGTGCCGATGATCACCGCATCCAGACCCGAGTGCATAAGCATCTTATCGTAGTCATCATATAGTGTGACGCCGTAGGGCTCGAGGTGCTGTTTGCTCCATTGGAGCTCCTTCTGGTCCGGGGAGAACGCAGCAATGAGTTCGGCGCGGGGAGTTTTGTTCAGGACATTTAGGGCGTGCCGGGCGCCCATGCGTCCGAGACCTGCTACGGCTACTTGGAGGCGTTTTGGGGACATTGGGTATGATAGCGAGTATTTAAATACGAGTAGAAGGCGAACTTTTAGGGTAAACGGAAATGAAGTAGCTGGTTTGGCTGTAGAAAGAACAGCATCCAATTCTGGCATTATATACATTTTGTGCGCTCCACCAACATCTTTCAGCATGAACTCGGGGGAGGTTTTCGCAGCAAGAGTGCTGTGTACTGTTCAACGGATACCCGCCTTATGATTGGCGAACCAAAATTCTCTAGGAAAGCGCTCGACTGCTAAGCCCATAACGCAGGGCACCTTCTAGCTATTTGTGGGGAAAATAGATGCTATCGAAACCAAAAGCCTTCGGAGGAGGGTTCCGCTGGGTCAACTACAATGTTGAACACACGGTACACGTCACGCAGCAATCACGCTGTGGGTCGACGATAAAAGGAGATAGATTTTCCGCATCTGCATATCCGTAGTGATAAACATCGCGAAGCAGGATCCCGATGGGTATAATCTCACTTTAAATGCCAAGTTGTTTTGCAACCAGAGATAAGAAATCTCGGTGTAATGCTCTACGTTCAATGCCGCCTCTTCGAGAATCTACTGTGTATGTCGGATGCTTGCGCAAATGGTTGTCGGCATCTCGCGTCGGTATCGTGTGGAAGCCGCTAACTACCGACCCAAAGGCAGCCGGGCCGATAAGACCCACTACTTTGAGGTGCCGGGCCGACTTTCTACGTTGACATTGTGTGGAGATAAGGAAATTCTTTCCGTGCTGCTGCTTCTGGCAATATTTTGACTTGCATAAGCATAGTGGATCTTTAGCTGTCAAATCACACTGTGTATGTCTTTACAGCTTCAAGAAATACTAAAGGTGCGTTGGTAGCGTCTTTCAGCACGCTGTAAATCGAATAGGTTGCTGGATCAGGGAAATTCGGGCACTGCAGATGTCTTCGAGGCTTAGATGCAAACTCCACCTGTATATGTGGAAGACTCTATATCTAGGATAGTGATAATGGCCAAGAGTCGTTTCTCCTACCCCCAGACATCAGCCTTCCACTTCCCCCTCTTCTTTAGCCCCTCGACCCAAGCTTTGACCTCCCCGTCCGCCAACCCCTTCCACTTCCCAGCAGCATCTTCAAGCCTTCCATCCACCTCCCTCGCCATACTCGCCTTCCCACAAATATACATATTCGCGCCCTGATCAAGCGCTTCAATCACCCTCTCCGCACACTCCTCAACTCTCTCCTGCACATAAACTTTCCGTTCTCCCTGTGCCCTCGAGAACGCCGTTAAGACCTCCAAGTTGTCGCCCAGCTGGAGCTGATTCTTCTCGATTTCGTCGCGGTAGATAAAATCATTGTGGTTTCGGCACCCGAAGAATAAGATAATTTTGCCGACCGGTTTTCCGAGAGCATGGAGTTTCGCGCGTTCTTGTAAGAAAGCGCGGAAGGGCGCGAATCCTGTTCCTGCGCTGATAAGGATGAGAGGCGTAGATGATGTGATGGGGAGTTTGAATTTTGATTTGCGGATGTGAGCTAGAATTCTGGTACCTGGTACAGTTCCATGTGCGTCTGTGCTGATGCGCTGGTACGTGGGCAATGGGACATCCGCGTTCGAAGCAAGGGCCGAATTTGAGAGGAGGTAGTTCGACGTCAGACCGTGTATTGTAGCGGGTGATTCACCAGGCAACGGTTTGTTGACTACTAATGCGGTGATTGCAATTCGCCGCGGTGAGATTACGGAGCTTGAGGAAATTGAGTAGTAGCGTGGTTGGAGAGCCAACAAGTTCTCGATAACGAAAGAGAGTGGCAACGAATCCCAAGTCTTATTAGGACTAGCAAACTGCATGAGCCGAGCGAGCGTAATGTGCGTGCCAGCGGTGAATCGTTCATATCGCGCTCGGTCTTGACCAAATGCGAGTAGTGTTGCTCTCGCCGCTGGAGTTGGCGCAAACTGAGAGAGGTCCAACACCGTCTTGCGCGCCACAGGGCCACAGATCTCCAAATAGTTCCGGATCACGATCTCAAGAGTGGTTGGTGATGGAGCTTTCAGCTTTAATGACCTGTTCAGGGAAGTTATAGTAAGAGTTTCTTGCCTGCGGTGTTGCACACCAAGGGCATCCAACAACCGATCGACTTCCTCTCCAGGATTGGACGGCCAGATACCAATATGGTCTCCAGTTTTGTACACGATATCGCTGTTGCCGAGATCTAGCTCGAGATGCATGCAGTTCCGGTCTCCGCGCGAGAAGAGTTCGTGAGCTTTCTTTATTACTAGTGGAACGATAGCTGAGTTGGTGGTGGACTGTTGGTGGTGTAGGGATGTCATGATATCGGTTTCCCCTTGGAGCTCTTGACCAGTGAAGTCAACAGTGACAGTGGGCTGATATGCAACCTCCTGTTCTCCGTACCCAAGACTTCGGAATAGAGCAAATACATCATCTTTCCACGTCTGGAAGTCCTCCTCGGTAGCCCCATTGGCATCGTCTCCCTTTTGTCGCGGCATCAGCGCCGAAGCACTTGCTGCATCGAGCGCATCGGCAACAACATCGAGTACACGGTTGTAATGTTTGTAGTTGCTGTTACCGAGACCAAATGCCAGGTACCTAAGGCCACCAATTTCGCGGCCCTTATCTCTTATTTGCTTAATCCATTCCCAAAGTCCAGATGTATTGTCGCTTGGGTCGCCTTCTCCGTATGTGCTTAAGAGAAAGATTACGAAGTGATTTGGCTGGACTCGAGCAATACTCTCCGCATCGTATTCTGATAGATCTGCCACGAGGGCGTTGATGCCAAAGTGCAAGTAACACTCCCTACTGAGAGTCTCTGCAAATCGTTCGGCAGTGCCAGACTGCGATCCCCAGAAGATTACACATTCATAACCACCCTCCTCGAGGCGCCGAGATATGTTACGGGTTGTAGTTGTTTTGCCGATGGAAGCGCTGTCCACTACCTGAGGCCTTTCGAAATACACATTGTAGTGTGGGTCGGCCTTGTCCCAAATCCAGCCGCGAGTGAGGTAGACGAGAAGTGTGAGCAGAAACGAAAGCACTGCTAGGCCGTCCACAGTGGTGGAGGGTTTTATGTTTTGCAGGAGCGACGAAGTACTGATTGTATGCAGTAGCGGGTGAAGACGGGATTGAAGATCAGATAGATCGACTGATAGGCTGAACCTCTCCATGGCTGATGAGGAAGAGCGACGTGGATGACAGTTGCAGGAGGACCATGCTCAAGTTGCTCATGATATATAAGCTTCAAGCACTTTCTGACACTATTGGAACTTCCTCAATGGGCGAGCGGATATGATTACCAAACTTGAAGCAGAAGGCATCATTCCAATAATCACAGTATATAGTATTGTGTGCAAAGTTCGTCAAAAGCAGTTGGGTCGGGACATCGCTGAAGACGCACGAGCGGTTCTCGAGGTGAAGGTTTCTTCTACCTAGTCTTCGTTAGCTTTCAGAAGCGCCGCCCCACGTGCACCCCGCAATTTACGTTACCTCCCTTCGCCTGTCAAGCCCACATCTAGAAATATGCTCCGGATGAGCAGATGTTCTCCGAAGCTTTCCTCTTCAGATCCCATGATTTACTGGCGTGGATATGCATCTGAACGCATTATCACCATGGGTCGTCACAAGGGGCAGTCGAGTGTAACTTCACGTAACCCTTAAGAAGATTTCAACAGCGCTCGAACCTGGCCGTTCACCAATCTCCACAAGCTTTGCTTTGAGTAAATTCTCATGAGATGGCGATACCGTTTGCTTCCATCCCATATGCTGCTTTGTTGGGCGCATGCGCGTTCGTGTATTTCGTTGTATACCCAGTTGTTGTTTACTTTCGCGATGTGAACGGTAGATCTCAACCTTCGCTCCAGCGTCACTTTAGCTAATCGTTCAGGTCTCCGCCGTTACCCTAACATGCACCCCCTCTCCGGCATTTCATCGATACCATTCATGGTTCTAGCTCATGGAGGTGCACGGTCAACCTATATGTCCAAAGTGCACCAGAAGCACCCCGTAGTTCGGACGGGCCCTAACATGCTGTCCTACGGTGATCTGCGAGCAATCAAGGACATATACGGCCATAACACGGCGTGCACGAAAGACGGGTCGTACGTGATCACTTCGGGCTCTCACTATCACCTGGCCGATGTCATCGACAAGCATGACCATGCACGAAAAAGAAAGTTGCTCAGCTCCGCTTATGCGATAAAGAACCTCGAGGGCTGGGAACATAAGGTGGCCGACAAAACACACAAGTTGAACAAGCATTTGGACGAATGCTGCACTGTGCCCTTGGCCCCCGGGGAAGTACCAAAGCCGGAGGATGTCAACGTCGACTACCGCAAGTGGACCAACTTCTTTACGCTCGACGCAATTGCGGACATTGGATTATCGGACAAACTTGGGTTCTTGGACCGTGGCCACGACAAGGTGACGGGACGAAGACTCGATGGTTCAACGTACGAATGTGACTTCCGAGATTGCCTGTACCAAAACGCGCGAAAGCAATCGTTGCTGATCTGGCCATACCAGTGGTACTCACTCATCAACAAGGTCTCTAATATCATCCCCTTCTACAACCGCATGGACAACTTCGCCAGAGACTGGGAAGGAATTCCAGTTGAGCTTGCGCACAAGCGGCTCCAGCGATACCGCGGGGGAGAAAAGCTAGACGACTTCTTCCAAGCTCTGATGGAGGACAAAACTGGACATCCGAACAACCTTGAATGGGGTGAGATTGTGGCTGAAGTGAGCATCATGATGAACGCAGGCTCTGCAACAACTGCTATTGCAATGACCAACGTGCTTTATCAGCTCCTCAAGAACCCGGAGATGATGAAGAAGGCAGTTTAAGAAATCGATGATGCGCTTGAAGGGGAGGAAGATGAGGAAGATGGCGTCATCGCATACGACAAAGTCAAGCACCTGCCCTACCTTCGCGCCTGTCTCGACGAGTCGCTCCGCCTCTTCCCGCCAACACCGCACGGCCTTCCGCGGGAAACACCAGCAGACGGCGTCGACATCCTCGGCGACTACATTCCCGGCGGCGTTTCTGTCGCCATGTCTGCATTTGTCGCGCACAGGAACGAGTCCATGTTCCCGCAGGCCGATCAGTTCATTCCGGAGCGGTTTTTGGGTGAAGCAGGGAAAGCGCTGCAGCCCTATTTCCTCGCCTTCTCGGCGGGTGCGAGGGGCTGCATTGGCCGCAACATCTCGTACCTGGAGCAGACGGTGGTGCTGGCAAGTGTGTTGCGGAGATATGAATTCGCGCTGAGCAGCCCGATTTGGCAGATTGAGAGACTGGAGACGATGAATTGGCTGCTTGGGGAGATGCCGGTCAAGGTGTGGAGGAGGGACATTGGGAGCAAGACGGCGCCGAGCGGGTATCGGTAAGGAGGGAGGGACATGACTCGCGGGCCTTTGCTCATAGATCCGACGCGCGCCAATCGGCAGCCTGCATGTCATGTCCATGGGTATCGTAGTGAAATAGGTACTCGTGATGGATGAATTCCTCGATTTAATCTATTCAACAAAAGAAGGCAGCAGCGTCGGTAAATCATGCATGTGACGCACGTGACCTGCATGACTCGCCAAGTCTGTGCCTGCCATTGGTCCCCGCAAGTTGCAACTCCGACTTGTCCACACGGCTGCGTTCGGAGCAAGTTTTGATCTGTGCCAGTCGCGAATCGCGAGCTCATGTTGCTTCTTCCGCCTACTCACAGCTGAGCTGATGCATGACACGATCCAGCAGTACGCATGTCACAGCCAACACCACAGGAGCAACAGCCGCCAGCTACTCCTCGGCCCACTTCTGATCAGCAGCCGGCCGTGCCTCGTCCTGCGCGGTCAAAGAATGGCTGCAATGCGTGCAGGTCCGTTATAATCTCATATTCCCATGACTACATTCCCTAACTGGCGCCTAGGAGGCGAAAGGTGCGATGCAATGAACGACGGCCGCGATGTGCTCACTGTGAGCGGTTGAACCTGGATTGCACCTGGATTCGGCCAGCCCAGCAACGCAGCGATACTGGGCAGTCATTGCAGTCACTCGTACCCACAAGCCCACATGGCCCGCATCCGCAGTCATTCAACTCCAATCTGCTGCCTTTGGATGGCTTTGGTATGGGCGGGAATGGCCTCTTTGACTTCTCGGGTCCGCTTGAAGCTATGTTCCTGAGCCCAAACTCGTGGCCCTCTGACCCCTCCCTAGCCGTAGCTACCTCGGACCTAGATCCAGTGCCTCAGCCAATCTACCAATTACCATTCGGTCACCAGTCTTCAGGTCCGCTCATGGAAACCGCACCAGCTGCGACGCACCGAGGGGCCGGCAGCATTCAATCCTTGCCAGACCGCGGACCGCATCAACCCGACCCGGCTTCGACTTCGCCCTTCTCAGCTGAAAATGCGCCAATTGGACATGTTGATGAAGAGCTGCTGCTCAACACCTTCCTACAGATGCTGATGCCGCCTATTCTCACCCCTGTCGAGATTGGGCCCAAGTGGGCATCAACTAGAGCTTTCTTTGGATCAATGGCGGCCGAGTCGCCTGTAGTCCGAAGCGCAATCATGGCATTCGCCGCTATGCAAATGCAACGAAGTGGCCTAGGCGGTGATGTCATGAAGACGGACTGGAGACCATTGTACGACAATGCTGCTCGGCAGCTGACAGGAGCGCTTGCAAAAAAGCGGAAGAATGAAGAGAATGAGAACTCACAAAGCGGATTGAAATATAGCTTAGCATCATTCTTCCTGCTCACATACACCGATGTACGTCGATCACAAAGCCCACGAGGTTTCAAGGTTTCATTGGCTTCATATGTACTTTGTGTCGTTATATTATAGTTGAGTTTCACTGACAAAATCTCAGCTTCTCACCGAAACGCTCCCAAGAGCTCATGCAAATCTGCGCGAGGCTTACACGTTAATCCAGAATGCCACCAAAACGACATTTTCAGTCCCGGAACGACGTTTGATCTCATGGCTTCGGCTTCTGGATGCTCGCGCTGTATCAACCGCTGGTGGCGAGGGTTTGTTTCTGGCCGATACGGACGAAAGCTTATTCGACGCATCACCTGCCGCCAATTCTGGTTCAGAGCCGGAGACGCTCGACACGGAGATTGAAGAGATCTTGTTCGATGTGCTCTATCATCCAGGGATCGTCTTTTACCAAAAGGTTCAGTCATTTGTCGGACGCATCACCCGTATTGATCCTTGGCATCGCAGTCGCGGTACTGTGTCTGATGAGACAGAAGTCATGGCTCTCGCGGCGCAAATATCAAAGGACTTACATGCGCTTTACGGTCAGCGACCGGCGTTGATGGACCACGCTGTCGCGGGAAACCTGACGGAAAAGCATCTTGCTAAGAACTTAGCAGCAGCACTCACTCGCAGCTTCCGAACATACCTCGCCAACTACTACGCTTCGTTCCTCCATTTACAACGTGTAGCTCATGTTATCTACCCTAAGACGAAAGATGTTACTACTGCTATTGTCAATATTAAACGTCTAGCGCATCTTATGGCCGACGAAACGCTACCAGTGAATCTGCTGTGGCCACTACTCATGTGGGGCTGCGAAGAGGACGACTTGGAGGAGCGAGCATGGATAGTCAATGCGATTAGAGGCCTGGAGAGTATCGCTACTAATGCCAAAGCAACAGCGGATCTCCTTGAAGAGGTACAGAGACGACAAGATGAGGGCAAGAGGAGGGTCGATGTGCGCAGCGTCAGTCAGGAGTACTTTGCTAGCCATCACTTTGCAATCGTTTGAACGTGATTATTTTATGAGCTCGACCACTGTTCCCTGAGATCCGCCAGAACCTTGTCGGTCCTCCAACCAATAAGCTTTTGCAAGCCAGTCAAGTACTCCACGCACGCGTCTTGCTCCCTTTGATCTACCACATACGCGCCGCACGCACTTAGGATATGACTTCCTTGGAACATGGCGTTGCCGCAATGCGAGTTGCTGACCCCGTACCCGATCGTTATCCGCATATGTTTTCGGATCGACGCATCCGCCGCTTTTCGCGCCCGCACGCCGACGAGGCCGACTAGTGATGCGTTCGGAGAGTAGATCGTGAGCAATATTTTGCACAAGTGGTAATACTGCAACCCAACAGCGACCACACCTTGTGCGCATGGGAGATCAGGCCAGGATCCCAAGAATTTCTCGCCGGCGTCAGGCTCGACATGCAACGCCGAGAATGTCCAGGGCTTTGTCCGCTCCCATTCATCGACCTCGGCATCCAATTCTTTCCACTTGTTCTTGTCCAGACTATTAGTGCCGCTGTCCTCGAATACACATTGGAGGACTGAGGCGAATAGGAAGATAACTCGATTGGCCCATGCCTCGTCGTCGAACTCTCGGAACACAGATGAGTGCCGATAGTTCTCAAGGCTCAAGTTCAGTGTCTGTTGTGTAGTCAAGGACACGTATATGTGTTGGCGTAGTGATACCCAGCTTGCCGATTCACGAAGACCGCCATCTGCTGCGAAGGAAGATATGCTGTTCAGGATTCGCGCGGTGCCTGTAACAAGAACTGATCAGTGGAGATCTTAGTACAGAAGATAAACGAAAGCGATTACTGAGCCGCGTTCTAGAGCAGAATGTGAAGAATCTGCCGAGCCTGCGCGCCCGCACAACCTACCGAAATGGTGGCACTGATCGTCTGCATCACCCATCTCCTCATGAAGGCGCAGGAGAATGACAGCAACGAGAAAATTCTCATCCCAGTGTGCTAAGGGGTCTTCCAGGGCTACAATGAGCGCCTGTAGGCACTGATCAACATATGGCTGAGAGCGATCCTCGGCTACCTTGCCCATCAACCAAAGATGGCGAGCTGCAAGCCCGAGGATACCGTTCAGTATCACCGGGAAATGCGTGGCGCGCTTTGGCACTTCCTTCTCAAAATGTTGTCGTGAATCACACACATCGATCCAGTTAGTGCAATAAATAATATAGTGATGGAACAGACGCGCTTCGTATGCGTTATTTACCGGCCATCGGAGATTAATCCCCGGCGAAGGACTGAACGCAGAGGAGTTGTAGGGCGAAATGTTGTTGTTAGATTCGAGCGGACTCTTCTTCTGGATAGAAGGACTTCCGTGCCAGCTGTCTGTCGTTGGCAACAAATCGGAAGTTGAGGCGGAGTTGACGTCTTTTGGGACAATACAGTCGGCAGAGGAGGCGTTATGGGTTGTACTGGTTGGTGAGATGTGATTGCTTAGCACATCATGAATAGATGGCAGATTACTGGTGGAGTGGAAAGTGGGTACTGTGATACCTGGAAACGGTGAACGATCCTGGTATGACAGGAGTACGTTGTCGGACGCGCTGTCATTTCGCTCCACGATTGACCCTCGGCTTGGTTGTGCGATAAGAAGATCGTCGCCGGCCGCATCTGATGCAATCTCAAGCTCACGATTGACTTCGTCCTCAATGACATGCGCCTCGTCATCTTCATCTGTGTTGGGGGCTATGAAGCGTACTACAAATCGTGCAAGGTCAGCTGTTTGCGCGAGGACAAGTTCCTGGTAAGGTCAACACACTTGAACTGGGAATGTCAACCCAAGTCTGCCCAGCCCGGAATTCGAGCGACTGTTCCGCCGAGCCGATGTCTTCGCCAGCGTTGAACTTGACTGCCTTTACCGGGCGAAAGCGGAATGCGTTTCCTCGTATGCACGACCTTTTCCTCTCGGTGCAGTATTTACATCTTTCGGAGTTGCGCAGCTGCACACCTACTAAAGTCAGACTCAGCACTTTTGATAGGCGAGGGTTAGCTCTCTTCTTACATTTGATATGACGTTCACGACATGCCTTACTGGAGGTTCAACTTAGCAAAGAAACGGCATGGTGGGTCTGGCCCGGACATGCGGTGTTACTGTGTACAATCCACTTACCATCCGCTTCGCTGTCTCATCCTCAGTGCGCTGCTTTACGTTTGAGAGGCCGCACGGTGATGTGAGGGTGAGAATAGCAAGATTACTAGATTGGAGCTGCAAGCGGGAAACCTGTCCGTTTTTGACGGCAAAGCGATGTTGAGGCTGACTAGATAACCCCGCATCTTGCCCCAGAATTACCTCGAGATCGCCGCACCAAGCATCCACCACGGGGCATTTTTCCTCGTCTTTTGGCTTGCAAATCTGGCAGTTCATCGCGCCCGATGGCCGTCGCGCTCTGTTCCGCGCCAATCGGCCCTCAACAGCTACGACCTTAATTGCCGGTCCAATAACTTAACTAACGGCGATGCTGACTCGCCTCTCGAACCGGCGCGTCTGCTCCAGCCAATGCAGCATGTCACAATTACACACCTTAGGAGACCTATTAGCGTTTAATAACAACGGGATGTTCCCGGCCACCCCCGCAGACGTCCCACCCCCGCAAATGTATGCCCCAGAAACACGATGACACCGTTGTAATCCAGCCAGGATCCGGCCCGGCGGTGCTCCCAAACCACGGCGAAAACTACGCGACACCATGCATCATCTCCAAACGTGGCAATTCGTGTCACTTCTAGGGTTGGAGTCTGGATCAAGTCTAGGGGCCTTGCCCGCCGGCAGCTAAGATGATGGTGTTGATTCTGGGAACATAAGTAGATTGTGAAGATCCACTTTGGAGGTCGGATCTATCACCAGGACTCGCTGAGCCGAACAATAGGGATACTTGCATCGACTCCTTCTCAGCTCATCTTCTCCAATCTTTTGAAAGTCCCCTGAGGTCTTTTCACTGTCGCCAACCAGCACAATGGCGTATGACTCCAAGAACGAAAAGAAGGTCGACCTCGGACGAACCACGAGCATAGATAGGATCGAAGACATCTCCAATGCACGCGAATATGCCGATCAGATCGCGGAACTCTCAGGCATCGAAGCTACGGCTGCCTCGAAGGCTGCTTGGCTAATCTCTATTACTGTCTCGCTCGGTGGTCTACTTTTTGGTATGCCTTGAATCTTCATCTTGCAAGGGAAGACCTGCGTACGAGAGCTGGTGACCGCATCATGCTCCTATTCGTTCAACGCATACTTAGGATCCTTACTGACAATCATTAGGCTACGATACTGGTTATATCTCGTCGGTTCTCGTCACCATCGGGAAGTCTCTGGGCCACGAGCTTACGTCTTCCGAGCAAGAACTTGTCACGTCACTTACCTCCGGTGGTGCCCTCATTGGTGCCGTGATCGCTGGTCTCCTCGCCGACAAGTACGGCCGAAAACTACCCATCTACCTCGCCTGCCTTGTCTTCGTTATCGGGACCGTCCTTCAAACGGCGGCATATCATCTCCCGCAATTTGCCGTGGGTCGTTTCGTTGTTGGACTGGGTGTTGGCAGCGCCGCCATGGTCGTTCCACTCTACATCTCTGAGCTAGCACCAGCCAAGTACCGCGGACGCATGATTGCGTTCAACAACATGTCTGTTACATTCGGTCAGTTTGTCGCTTCAGCCATTGGTGCAGGGTTTGCACAAGTTGGAGGCTCGAGCTCACAAGCCTGGAGAGCAACCGTCGGAATCGGCGCGGCGCCCGCCATCATACTTGCAGGGCTCCTGACCCTCTGTCCGGAATCTCCTCGCCAGCTTGTCGCCCACGGAAAAGCGGACGAGGCGAGTGTTGTGCTCACACGCATCTACCCTACCTCCACCGAAGAGCAGCGCCGCGCAAAGATCATGTCCATCGAAATGAGCATCCAAGAAGTTACACAAACAATGGTCGATGACTCCCTGTGGCAGACCCTAGCCCGCATCTTCACCACGCCATCAACTTTTCGCGCTGTCTTTACCGCATGCACCATCATGGCCATCTCACAGCTCTCAGGCTTCAACACGCTGATGTACTATTCGGCCACACTTTTCAAAATCGTAGGCTTCACCAACGCCACAGCCGTCGCTATCACCGTGTCAGCCACGAACTTTGTCTTCAGCGTCGTAAACCTTGTCATCGTCGACAAATTCGGACGTCGCCGCATTCAACGCTATTTTGAATCCATCGTCTCTTTTGTGCAAATCTGCATCCTTACAGATAAGTACAGCCCTGACCTCGACACACTCTCTACCTGTCCACTCCACCATTCATCCCCACATACGCAAATGCTGAATGCAGCATCCGTCTCGCCACTCTCGCGTCTCCTCTTTCGCCACATTGATAGGTGTTGAAACCAAACACCTTATCAGCCTCCATCTCATTATTGTAATACCACCGACGCAAACCGGATGGAAGACTACACCACGTTCTATCAACATCTAGCGAAGTATGTTTTCTTTATGTAAATAATCTGCGCGTCCACGAGACAAGGAGCAGAAACGCTGGTTGCTGACGCGACATTGAATGGGCCCTTTTCATTCGTTGACTGGGACGACAGAGGTTGTTGATGACCCAGCGCTTCTTTATTTCAACTGCACTTCCCGGACGTTAGAGATGGATGTGGGAATTCAGAACGTAGTAGCGACTTCAGGAGGAACCGTTTTTAAGAATGAGTTTGACACCATCATGCGATTGATCCGCATGCACTTGGTGCAATAATCCCTTTCTCAATTTATCTCGATCCATTGCCCAGGCCGAAGGCATGTCATATTTCTCAGCTGGGACGAATTTGTTGAGCGAATATATAGACGTGAGATGCTTGTGTTCTTTTTGAACATGGCGGCTACTCGTTTTGGATATCAAACGACGAGAATGAAAATGTGTATGCTTGTTTATAGCATTCTGCACAGTCAACGTAACACTCCGCCTCCATGGCTTGTTTCTTCGAATTCACTAAATTCGGTTTCGCGATGAAGGGGTTGGGAGCCGTGGGTACCGGAGGGGGACATCGTTCTTCGTCATCTCCTGTGGCAGAGGTAAGGACTTTTTCTGGGCGTTGTTGGGCACTCTTTGGTCACTATATTCCTGTGCGGAGGTAAGTTAGTAGGGTTAGGAAAGGGCTTAGAGTTGATAGAATAAGGACCCCCCAGCATTCACCGGTATCAGGAGAGATGCGTACTCTGTGTCATGACAGTAATTTAGTGTCGTCCATATATCACGGACTCGTGATTGACTGGCTTTCACTGTAAGACCAACAGATTCATTGGACTTCGTACGATTGAGTTTGTTATTATTATTTTGACCCGAAGACCCCGCTTTTCGTCGTTGATTGCGCTCCATTGATACTAGTGAGAACAATCTCGACGAATAAAGGTTAGTGGAAGCCGTGAAATGCGCGGCTACGAGAGCAGAGAGTCTTTCTGCTCGCGACGTGAAGCGCGTTATGCGAACATACATAGAGTTCGGACCTGGTCTGAACATAGAAACTCTTGCAATGAGTAATGCGAGCAAGATGTCAGCTTTGCAACATCCTCAGTAGCTGCCTTATGTTGAAGCGAAGCCATGTGCCAGTTATATTGCATTGATCACCGGTGCTAATACATTATCGTACAAGCTGTGATCACCCTGCCATGCAGACCGTTTATCTTTCCACACTACATAGACTCGCTTACATTCCGAGCACGGCGGCAGCAAAAACAAGCCCGAAGACGCAGTTAGCAATACCAAGGTTAACAGCGGCGTTGACAGTCTGTTCAGGAGGAGACTATAACCTATAAGCAAAGACCTTGTCGTTACCAGCAATCAACTTACGGATGTGAAACTTGCAGTTCCATTCGTGTGCGACGTAGGTATACCAGATACAATAGAGCTCACACTAGGCGTGGCAGGGAGGACGAGAGTTGGCGCAGCAGTGCTCGAGGTCACTGCTGCTGCAGCGGTTGTAGGGGTCTCGGATGTTGAGATAACAGAAGGAGCTTCTGATGTAGCAGTGGCGGCAGAGGTACTACTGGCGGGATGCACAGCTGGACTAGGATCAGGTTGCTTGCCAGACTTTGGTTCTGTCTCAAGATCACAAGTCGCGCCGACCGTGCTCAGAGTCCTGCCATAGTACTTCCATATGTCGTAATTGTCTGGGCCGGAGCATTCGAGACAAATCTCGTAATCCGTCTTGAACACCTCACTGGCACATGGGTTGGGCTGCTTGGAGATGGTGATGGCAGTGCCTGTGTTTAAAGGTCAGTTGCGAGATGACAGTACCAACTGAGCAGACTTACCGCAGGCGTCATGACAATTATAAGACGGTGTTCCTGGTTCCTGACGTTTAAGAAGCTTAGCGAAGTTGACCTCGTCAGGGGCCAAGGCAGTGACGCTGACAGCAGCGGTGAAGCCTGCGAAGAGGAGTTGTGTAGCAACCATTCCGATCAATGGAGCAACGTAAGTTGAAAGAACTCAGAGAGTATGCAGATGAGGTGCACAATAAAAGTACTTCGCATGCAAGAACGAGGCAACGGTCTTGTAGCTTTCTGGTCTGCGGAATCTACTACGCTCCAAAACGGAGTGACAGCGGTAAACTTCTGCCGGCCGAATGTCGGAGATGCAGATTTTATCTGATGGGCTGATAAGAGGGGGCGCCGAGTGAATTGTTTAGCCCAAGCGAGGTCAACCAAGCAATCTTGGACTCGTGTGGCTCGTATTATTGCCTTGGCGTTGGCACTACCGTTTGATAGCGCAATCAGATAACTTTAACTAATTTTAGTCGCTTACCCTGAACGGATGTGCAGGAAGCCCAGGCCGCCCAACCTGCTTATTGGTTTGAGCGATTATTTTGGACGGTTCAGATGCTCAAGTCTGGCTGGAGCCCAGCGGTCGCCCTGGTGGGACGAGGGTGCTCATTCGTCCATAGATGCCGTAGACAATATTTGTTGTCCTTGGCGATGTAAGCCACGACTCGCTGTAGTAGGATACGAGCCGTAGAGCCACTCTCTGATCTTGCGAGCGGCATGGCATCATGCCACACCTGATTTCGAGTACCATCCCGACCTAGCATGCACTGTTATATATCAGCGGGGCTGACCGTGGCACCTGTGTGCTGCTCGCCGAAACCCATCTTCAACATCTAGTTTAAACAAATATTAACATGCACTCATATTGTTTTTCTCTGTTTGCACTACTGCCTGTCCTGGCAAGCGCACAAACTCATGGCGAGGGCGAGGAGGGCAGTAGCATGGGCCCAGCAGCTTTTTTGTGGCCATCCGATCGACCGTGGGATGCCTCAAACGACAACAATGCGCCATGCGGAAGCGCAAGTGGGCCATCAAACAGGACCATCTACCCGTTATCTCAAGGTTCGGTTGCGCTGAGCATTGCGGATGACGCATGGCACGTCGCTTTCCGCCTTGCGGTCGGTAACAGTGAGTAGCATGATGAAGGGATTAAGTATGGCGACTGAGGAAGCTCGACAGATCCTACTTCGCAAGCAGATTTTGATGACCAAATCGTGGATAACATCACAGATGTTGATCCAGGGCATCAGTGTTATAAGATCGAAGCGCTTGAAGGCATCACTGAAGGCACAAATGCGACGATTCAGATGGAATACTGGGCAGAGTACGAGGGCGAAAACAATGGCAACAACCAGTCATTCTTCGCATGTGCCGATATTGTACGTGTTCATCATCTCTTAATTTGTCTTGTTTGGTCTCTTACCTCTTCAGGTCAGACGCTGACAATGCTTGTTTAGACCTTCGTGGAAAGCAAGAATTTTAATATTCAAGTGCCTTGCTTCAACGTCACAAGCGAAGATTTCGATTCGCCAACACCATCTTCCACCTCATCTTCTACCGCAACGCCAACTGGAGGGCTTAATGCTTCGCAATCACCCTCTTCAGGGTCTTCTTCAGGTGGGAGTGGACTCTCTAGCGGGACAAAAGCCGGCATTGCTGTAGGTGCGATTATTGGAGGACTTGCACTGTTTGGCGTCTTCGGGTTCTTCTTGTGGCGGAGGGGTAAAAAGGCCGGCGTGCAGGGAAAAGATCAGTATGAGCTTAGGGCAAAGAACTTAACGACTCCCGAGCGCGAGAGACAACTTGAAGCGTAGAGGCGGACAAAATAAAAATAGTTGTTGAATTTAGTGTTCCGCCTGCATTTGATAACTGTCCCCAGCACCTTCGCGACGTTCTCTTTGTCGTCGTCGTTGTCGTCATTTTACTCTTTTCCCTTGTCTTCCTTATTATTTTACGGTTATATCAGTACTATATAGCCTAAATATCAATACCAACTAGAATAGCAGGTAATATCTTTAGGATCTATAAGAGCAGATTGCAAAGAAAACAGTTACTAAATAGGTGTCCATCACGTCCTCCATAAAAACGATGCCTTCCCGCCAGTAAGATACGAACGACACAAAGTTTCCTTATAAAATGTTAAAGTCCAGAAGCCCGGGGAGTTCGTCTATATATGGCATAATCAGCCTAGTAAAATATGGCATAGTTAGCCTAGTAAAGTTAATGGGTATATTTAAACTAAAGCTTGTTTGAAGTCCCTAATCGAGATATTCCCTACACCCTGTACATGTACCTCTCTCTATTCAGCCTCCATGCTCAAAATCAACAGAAAACCAAATTCTGCAATGCTCAATGGCGACTTTCCATCCTTTCCCTCGACTGCTGTTCCAACTCCGCATCCAGATTTTAGGATTAATGATTGAGAAGCGAAGGTTCCGAGTCAGAAGAACATGGCATCGCAACGGCGGGAATTGGTCTCTCTACCCCAGTACCAGTGCTGACCAGAGTAAGTCGGGAATTCCGTCAACATTGTAGTTACCAAAAGGCTCTATCATCAACTCGTCTTAACTCTAAATTGTGGCGAACTTCGATTGTGGCCTTATATAGATGAGAAGCGAACTACTATCACAAGAACACGTTCGACAAAGGAATCAGGTTACGTTCGAGTTGGTGAATGGAATCGAATTGGATGAGATGGACAGGTTCTACGACGTTCAAGTCCGCAAGCTCCCTGGTTTCCCCGAGCTGATGAGTTTTGATGTTTAAATGCAGTAGAAGGACTTTATTAAGAAGACCTGTTGGCGGCGTGTTGAAGAGAGCATTTTCGGATTGTAGATAGCTGGACCAGTAACATGGATCTACGAGGAGACGAATGGGGCATACATGGGCTACATCAATACTAATCAAGGAGAAAAGGAGCATTATACGAGGTTAGAAGCGATGGAACGGCTTCTACAACTTCCACAGATTAATCTAGATCATAACAGTATCAATACGAATACTTTGATATTTTCAGCACTTCTTCCATGACAAGTTCAATATCTCGCCAAAACCTGCATCCGCCGAACCACCTTGCACATATCCGTTGGCATTGGATGTTCCTGTAGAGACCGTAGCGGACAAGCTAATTTGAAGCCTCGCATTAACCTTTTGACACACGGATGGCTCGTCATCTAAGAGTTCGCCATCCTTGTGCAGAAGAAAATCGTCCTCAAAGGGGCCAGTGACCTTCTTTTGAATATTCCCCTAAATATGATGATTAGCATTCCGAACTCTTGCAACGAGTTATCGAGTGTATTTACCTTTCCCTTCAGGTCTTTTCCAGTCTCATCGATCCATTTCCATCGACTGACTAAACTTGCTTCTACACCCTTCTCGACATACACATAACCTCTAAAATCGGCGGAGGTAATATCAAATGTCCAACCTGGCGAGTTTATCCCTATTTTCACCCTGCAGAATGCTCGAGTACTGGCAGTCCCAGCTTTAGGTCCATCCGCGGCGGTGAAATTATCGAATATGATCGTCAGGACGGAATTGTCCCCCGCTAAGGCAACGTTGACTTGACCAGGTCTGCAACCATTGCCGTCGAGTTCGACATCAAGCAAGACTAGAGATACTTCCCCGGCAGGTGGAAGAACTGGAGCAGCAGCAGGTATCGCAGAGACGAGAGTCAAGGAAACAATGACCAGCAGTATAGCAGGAAGAGAATACATCATTAGAGCGGTTGATCAGGCTCGTGGCGATAATAGGTCAAGTAGGCTGATGGCAAGAAGATATACCACAACTAGATATACCACATCTCTTCTAACTTCCTAACCCCACAATATGGATATGGTTCCTTCTCTCCACCCACGATAATGATACGACAGTTGGTCGGCTACGTCTCCGCGCAACAGATACCCAGTATAAAATGTTCCTTCCCACCAATGACGAACACAGCTGAAGCAACACGAGATTGATCAAGATTCCAAATATAGGTATACCCGATATCTTGTCGTCACTATGTCCAATCAATTACCCATGGTAATGGACTGTATTGGGGTGGAAGCGGACTGAGTAATTTCTGGGCGTTGTTCCCACATTCGGTATGCAATTAGCCTATGCAACTAGCGTACGAGAGTACCTTGCCGTAATATAAGTCGCCGCGCATCACATATTGCAGAAGGAGCTCGAACACGCAGGCGGGAATCCCTTCATGTCTCCTTCGTAAGACACAAAGATACGTACATGTAGCACAGCATCGGCTGCCCTAACGGACCAACTCATTCAAAGGTGTTTGACGCATTCGTGTGTACTCCCGCCTTAATCGAAGGAGGTGCAGCAGCACCTATAAGTCATCAAAGTTCATAACCAACTTGGTCCTTGCGATAGCTATTCGGATCGCCGGCCTGTCACTGGATCCCTCTTGGCATGTCAGCTTCCCTGCTTATTCGGCCAAACTGATCGTTTCAGCATATATGTAGCGCACATCCTTAACCACCACAGACTCATTGCACTAACGGCGAGCTCTGCACCTTGGCAAGCCACATAAACCTATACTAAACTACGAAAGTCCATTATCGGTCGATATACAATGCATTACAATATAGCATGGGAATGTTGACGTCCATCCGATGAGCGAGCCATGACTCCAAGCTTAGGGGCACCTCTATCGAAAAAGCCTACACGATATAATCCTAGGCACTATTCGCATTTGCAGCGACGAGATGCTCCCATTCCTGCTTCGAACACCACTCTTCAACCGACTCAAGTTGCAATGCCACTCCCAGATTCCAGGCACAACGTTCTTGTCAATCCTGCCGCCATCATATCCAGACTCAACACAGTGGCCGATCATGTGGGCATAATGTTCCTCGCATTCGGCATCTCTCATGTCAAAACTTGGACCACTATCCACAACCCGATGCGTTCACCCAGCAGCTGAGCTCTAGTTTTCGCGAAGTCTTGGAAACTGACCCCGGACTTAAGTCCAATGACCTTCTTGCCAGGTGTACTACGAAGTAAAGCATGTACGAGAGAACCTGTATCATCATTGCCAGAGTACATGGGAAACAATGTGGAAACTAAGGGTTCGGCGCACGCTAGGACAAGAGTATTTTGTCTTTATTATATAAAAAGTCAGTGTGCAGATCGAACTGAGAGAGCGGTAGGCCAAGAGGAAGAAGATAGTAGTGCTGGAATCAGTCATTTCATACATACCAATGTTGTGTTCAGCAACATACCAACAATATGTTTTAGGTAATTCTCCATATATTGATCGCCATAGATCACATTTGTCTTTTCCCTGGTCTCCGGGTACCCCACTTTGGGATGTTCCTCGGGGAAATACTTTCTCGCAAAAATGTTAACTCCCTCACTCAACTTGCCTACAATCCATCACGCCTCGCATAATGGATCCCACCATCACTGCTCCCTCCCTCGTAGCGCCGCCAAGCCCGCTACTCACCCTTGCGCTCAAGCCTCATTAATCCTACACGCAGCAGCGCCAGGCTCATGTAGCGTATTGCGGCGAAGCCTGGCGCGGTTTTGACATACTGAAAATTAGCCTAGAACTACTACAATGAGGGCTAGTCGCGCCTAGTGCCGCATTCGATGGTTACTGGTTTGGGAGAAGACCTTAGGCGAGCTCAAGGGAAGATGCGATTACCCGGTAGGGTCGTTGAAGCGTCGACTGTTTCGTTGCCCGAGTCTGCGTCGTAGGCTGATTAGAAAGAGTCGTATACTGTAAAAGCCTGACTACTTCTTTCTTTCAGCTAGCAGGGGGCGGGCCTTTTGGGAAGTGATGCATTTCATATACGTAGGCCTCTAGCTAATCCACAGCTCTACGCAAAGCTTTGTCTTTCTTTAGCAGCTTAAAGAGATTACGTAGAGAGATACGGCTCTATTCATAGCTTTCTGATAGTAAAGTAACCCAGATTACCTGCCGCAAAATCCCGCCCCCTGCTAGCTAAAAACGACGCAGTCAGGTCTTTACGGTAATGTGAGTTGAGGTTTGAAGTCAACACCCCGGCGCGCGTGGGTGATCATATCACACTAAAGAGTGCAGGCGGGTCTAATTCTACAGGACTGAGACTGTCAGTTGCTGTGCCTTCTCAAAGTAGATCACCGCCACACTTAAGGGCGAGAAGGGTTCAACGCCTAAAAGGAGAGATCTGGTGAAGCTAATTTTGCAACGTGTGGCCCAATTTTTTTCTTTGGCAATTCAATTTGTGCCGAGAGAGATTAGGTGCCGCAGCTAGAAACCTCCTACAATGGCGTCGCTCATTTCTGGCACCCAATTCATGTATCCGACGATCGAAGAAGCGGAGCCTTCATATAGCTAAGCCTTCCTGTAAGGTGGCAAGTCTTCGGACTCTCCAACCTGCTCAGCCTGCCTCGCCCGGCGTCTCTCCCTACGATCTAACTCGCGCGCCACTGCCTTAGCCAACTTTCTCCTGTCCTCGCGTTCTTTCTGCTTCATCACATCTTCACGACCTTTTCCATTCCACAATTTCCTAAACTCCTTTCTAAATTTCCGCTTAAAGGTCAAGAGCTTGTCCGCTTCCTCCTTGGCTTTGTATTTTTTGTGTTCTTCCTCGTCGTTGGTATCGCAGCAGTCAGACTCTTCTTCGCCGCAGCCTACGAGTGGTGTGCCTTCGAGGCCAACGGTTGCTTGGTTGCGTGCCTTGTCCCAGGCTTTGGTGCGGCTATAGGCGACGCAGCCGGTGATGCTGACAACGACGAGGAAGGGAAAGGCGAGAAAGAGCAACATTACGATGCCAAAGGCGATGAAGTCTTCGTCCATGATGAGTCGGCTTTTATTTTGGTTTGGGGGTGAATAATGCTATTCTGTGAAGTTGCGATGGGGGATCTGGACAACTATCTCATTGATTAAGAAGTGGTAATTTGCCACCCGTGGCGCAGCATTCCGCGGTACGTCACCTGAATCAACGAATCAAGTCATAGGGTCAACAAACCTGCTCATTGGTAACCTTTGCTCAACGTGTTTGATGCTTGTTTTGCATATGGTTACCCTATACCTCATAGCCACAGTGCCCGACTTTTCTCTTCGTAGATTGATGCCTTCAACCCGCCCCATGTAGAGGAGTATGCATTGAGCATTACACTCTGTTGGTAACATAGCATCGCGATTTCATTCACTGTGGTTAAGGACCATCAAGATAGAAGACATGATGGTGCGTTTGGTTGCTTCAAGAATGAATATGATGAGGTACGTCTAGTCGGTGAACTAGACCTCTCTTGAAGACCGTTGTTGCAAGCTGATTGGGTATGGGCGCAGCCGGGTCCTCGCTATCCCTCGCGCGATTGATTGTGCCTGTACAACCACGATTTCCGGCGCGAATGCTTTATTCTCCACCAAACTCTAGCTGTATATTGCATGAACCTCTCCTCCATCTAACGTCAGTCAATGACCTCTAACACCGTATGCCCACCTTCCAACCAAACTTAAGACACCTTGCCCAAACACACAACACCGTCCCAACAACCGTACTCGCCCCTGCCCACACAATAGGCACCTCATATCTCCCGTTTCCCGCCTGCAGCAGAGCCCCACTCAACGGCCCACCCACCAGCGCTGAAAACCCAATAACACTAAATGCCATACCTAGCCTCGTCCCCGTCTTCGTGATATCGCTAGTATATGCCGCGAGAGTCGTGGGGAAAAGGCTTTGGAAAGCGGCACCGAAGATGCCATAGAAGACGGTCCAGACGTAGTATGCAGGAATGGAATGGACGGCTAACCAGGAGAAGAGGATGAGGATGTTGGAAAGAAGGCATAAGGTGAAGGTGTTGAGGACGCCAAGGTAGCGGTCTGCGATGAAGCCAGGGAGGACGCGGGCGGGAATTCCTACGCCGTTGAGAAGGATGACGAGGTTTAGGGAAGTGATGTAGGGCATTGAGAGGGTGTCGCGGGCAAAGGAGGCGATCTGTGGTGGTGGTCAGATAGGTATCCGATGTATGATGATGCAGCGGAGAAGAAAGATTCATTTTTAGATGAATGGAGGTAGCTTACATAATAGAAGACGCCGTAGACTGGCGGCATGAGAAAGCACATGCCTATTACATGCAGGACGTATGGTGTATCTTTCAATGCCTCCCACTCGACCAGCGGACCTGACTTCCTGGGCGGTAATCGTGGTTTCATGAATGCAATGACAATGGCAAGACTTGCTACATTGATGAAGCCGAGCACCCTGACTGTCCACCCGAAGCCGAGTGTAGGGAGCAACTGACGCACAATAACGGGATAGATGATACCGCCAGCGGAGTTACCAGACGTTACGATTCCGAGAGCTATACCTCTATGCGTAGAGAAGTATGTCGAGCAAAGGCCCATGATGGGAACAAAGAAAACACCACCTCCTATGCCGGTGCATAGTCCCTGCGTCAGGAGTAATTGCCAATATGTCTTTGCAGCACTGAGGGTGAAGATACCTAAGATCTGAAGCGCAATTCCCACCGCCACGATTGGCCTAAACCACCCCCGATCTAGAGCTCTACCACTGACCAAACCAATAGAGAACAACAGCCATGCTTGGAGTGATCCGATCCAGGAGATTGCCGATGCAGGCTCCGGCAAGATGATCTCGTAGTAGGGTTGAAAAGCACCGAACGAGTTTACAAACCCCCAGGTGTTCAGAATAGCGAACCAGGCGCAAAGGACCTGGGTCCAGGCGACGACACCGCCGTCAGGAGGTGGGCCCGGATCTCTGATGGTATGTGTAGTAAGATGACTTGTAACGCGAGATAAGGCGTTCGAGCGCCTGGAAGCTGAACTCGAATTTGGTTCGCCTCGAGAATTGCGGAGTTGAGAGACTATTAGTTCAACGCCGTTCTGGCTAGAAGCTTCGGCGTTCTCTCCGATGCTGGGCGCCTTCTCGTCATCCTTCTGGTTCTTGGTGGGATGCATGTCAACTAGCAAGCGATAGTAGCAGTATCTCGCTAGAGGGCAATTGTTTTACTGTTTCAGCCCGAGAGGATGCGACATTCAACCCAAACGGTTGAAGTCAATGAAGGGTATGTGATATCTTGGCAAGTGCGGGTCGGCGGGAAGCCGACGGAGAGAAAGACGGGGCCCTAAGCGGCACGAATATGAAGTCGTACTAACCAGTGGTAATAATACAGTCACAGAGCATGCGAGCAAACCATAGGATGCCGAAGCTCCTGGCACACTGACTAACCTCAAGGACCGATTATATCCCAAGCATGACGTTGAGCGCAGTGTAGTCTTGAGGAGTGAGAGCAATTCGCTGTAAGAAGCGGCAATAAGCGGCAGTAGCGTGTAGGCAGATGTTATCCACCCCTGATAGCGACGGGCATGGGGTCTAAGTTGCCGATGATGACGACCGACATCGGCGCGCGGCCTTACTAAGCAGTCTATGGGGTATTTGTAGAGTCTGGGGAACTCGGCAGCTGTTTTTGGCACGTGGTTAGTTATACTACTGCGGCATAATATTTCCGTCGCGGTCGTGTCGAGGCGTTGGGCTGGCTCGCCATGTAAGTCTTGAAATCCAGTACGTCTGTCATCCAATTGTCATGATCGATGCAAGCCATGGCGTGGTTGAGCAGCGCAAACGGGTCTCTGCTGACGACCAATCAGACGGATGCATAGAGTGCCGAGACTGGATTACCTCGAGGCAAGGCGCTGCACGAGCTCCAAATCGCGCTCGTGGTGGCCTGCAATGCTGTACACCCAGCGGCCCTCGACCTTTTTCCACCAGCGATTCGGCAGGTAGGCTTCCCTGTTCTGGTCAGCGACGTGGCCGCGGGCCCGGGGTGAAGTCCATCGTACAGCATGTAGTATTCGTCGCGCTGGTAGGGGAACTCTATGCTCGGCGGGCCCGGCTTGGACAAGAAGCCGTCGGTGCCCGAGTCGGCGTCGGCGGGCGTCATGGCGACGTGTGGCCGCTGGTTGCCCTTGTTCTGCGCGTGTCGTCGGATGGAGCGTACGGTGCTGTCCAGGTGGGCCTCGAGGATGCGCGCATACCACAGCGGGCTGTCGACGGCACGCCGCGCGATGCGTGCACTGCGCGCGACAAGTTGCGTGTTCCAGTCCGGCGTCGTTCCTCGGGCCACCACGGGGAGCGGCTCGCCCGCGTCGAGGTACGCCTGCCAGTGGGCAAAGTCGAGGACGAGCCCCAGGTTGTTCCACGCCAGAATGCACGTCAGGCACGTACACAGCTCGTGCGCGTCGGGCGCCTGGATGTGCTGGTACGGCCGCTTGTGGATGCTCAGCTGCTTCTGGCGGGCGCCGGCTGTGAGCAGCGCCTGCACGGGGGCGGGCGTGTCTGCGAGCCGCTTCGGCCTGGGGAGGCACTGGGCCAGGAGGCTGTAGCGACGCTGGACCATGGCGTCGCCGAGCACGCCGGCGTGGGCGTCGACGAGGGCGTGGAAGCGGCGGTTGACGGCGCGGAAGCTGAAGGCATCGCGCGGCGCGACGTGCCTCAGGCTCTCGAGGATGAGCTCGGTGGGGAGCTTGCTGAGCGCAACCATGGCCTCGCGCTTCTGCCGGCGCGTAGCCTCCTTGCGCTGCATGCGTGCGGTGCGCTTGTTGTGGAGCGTGAGCGCGGCCGTCGTGTCCTCGCGCGCTGCGTCGGCGTCGTCGTCGTCGGTGTCGTCGCTGACATGTCGCGGCATCTGGACGGGGCGCGTGCCGTGGTAGACGGCGGTCGAAGCTGTGTGTGGTAGGATGGCCTGCTGCCTGAGGTAGGACTTACATGCGTACTGTCACGGTAGTCGATGGCAGCCACTCGGCCACCACGGCCACATAACGTTACATTTGATGCGGTACCTAATTTGAAGCCGCCGATGTCATGTGATGGCGTCATGCAGCACACATGCCCGGCATTACTAAGCAGCGGCAATACATATGTACTCATCAGCGCATCCGTGCCACCCCCAGCCTGAGACTGCCAAACATGACAACTGCAAGCTTCGTGCACATCGATACCGCCTCCTACCAAGGCAAGCCCTGGTCCAAGGTCGACGGGCCTGGCAGCAACTTTGCTCAAAGGCGACATGGCCGGCCAGTCTTCAACCTGCGGGGGCGGGAGCATGAGTTCACGACCGACAATGCTGGCTTCGCAGTATACAAGTACCCCGCGAACGAGAAACTCTTCACGGATGAGACTGCCGTAAGAGAGGGGTACTACCAGGAAATCGAGAGGCTACTTCGCAGCAAACTTCAGCGTGTCAAAAAAGTAGTCATTTTTGATCACACTATCCGTCGACGGCAGAAGCATTCACCGCGCCAGCCCGTCCAGCAGGTCCACGTTGACCAAACACCTGCCGCAGCAGAAGCCCGCGTACGACGCCATCTCCCCAAAGAAGAGGCAGACGAACTCGTCAGAGGCCGTTACCAAATCATCAACGTCTGGAGGCCCATTGAGAACCCGGCGTCAGACACTCCCCTGGCAGTGATAGACTGGCGTACCACCGCTCCAGACGACTTCATCGCGACAGATCTTCTGTACCCTAAACGTGCTGACTCGGCGGATGTGGATGACCGCGGCAAGGAAGTCCTTCCTGATCCTTGCAATTACACATCGACTGCGGGGTACGAGGTGAGAGGGGAGACGATGGCTGTAGCCCCGAGTGAGAAGCATAGGTTCTACTATCAGAAGGATATGATGCCTGAGGAAGTGCTGCTGCTCAAATGCTTTGACAGCCACGGTGAGGGTATGCCAAATGGGCAGCATGGATTTGCGGTGAGAACACCACATACTGCGTTTAGGGATCCGCAGACGCCGGCCGATGCGCCTGGGCGGCAGAGTATCGAGGTCAGGTGTTTGGTTTTCTATGAGTAGCGACCATTAGCTTGCAGTAGAAGAACATTAATGCAAGCTTTGCTTCATGTGTGCGAGAACCCGCATCTTTCTCAAAATGATTGGCGAGTTTGACGTATGACTTTTAACCATAGTGCGTGGCACTTTCCAGTCTCACAAGTCTTCACTCACCTTCACCGACCCCTCACTCCTAATACCTCGCTCTGTTGCCGCACCCGCGCCTCCACGCCTCAACCTTTCGACATACTCTAGACCGATCAGATACTCCACCTCAACGCCCCGCCCGACTCCAAACTTCCGGGGTACTAAGGCTCACACTTAGATCCGCCCTTGACAATGAGTAGCCCACCAGACAAACATACGTGGCGCTTCAGCAATGACACTCCAATGACACCACCGCCTACGCCTAGAACGGCTAAGAAGACTCAAGAAGCAAACCCGCGAGCTGGGCGCTATTATAGATATTTCCAAGGCGTAGCGAGCAGGGCTAAGGTAGAACAGGAGGCTGAATCAGAGAGTCTAATAAGAAAGAGAAAGAAACTTGCGAGGAAGAAGGATGAGAGGAGGCGCAAAACATTAGCAAAAGTGAAGCAGTTGGTGTCGGTGAAGACAGGACAGACCACAAGGCCTGCGACGACAGTGAAGAAAAGGGACAATAAGAAAAAGTTCCTGAGCAAGAAAGAGAGGTTGAAACTGCTTAGGAGCAAAAGGATGCGGGTGGAGGACATCGACACAACCCCGCCGTCTGTTTCTCCTCACCAGCACGAAGATTCTACAAATGTAGTTACATCGCCGGAAGGACGACCCCCATCGGACACCACGACCACTTGCTCTCCCGACATCTTCGACAGCGACAGCGGCGCCCAGTGCTCCGCCTACAACTCCAACAACCACATCATCGCTCCCTTCACCCCGAAGCTCGGAACACCACCGAACGTCTGGAAGGGCAAACTCCCTGCGCATGAAGATACCCATCCATCCTCCACAGCATGCATCCCATCACCACATCCACCCTTGCAGGCGCTCCCTCGCATGAACACTACCACCACCACCACCACCACCTACAGAAACCTGTTCCGAATCCCAGAAATCATCACCCCACAGGCCCTACTCAACCCCGCACCCTCTTCTTCTCCGGTTCTACTCGTCGAAACCATCATCTCCTTCCTCCATGCAATGCAAAACGAGCAATCCCTCCTCGTCTGCCAATCCCTCGATTTAGAATCTCACCTCGTTACTCTTCGATCTACACCATTTAAGCAGAACGTTGACGCCATAGCAACATTGGAACGCGCCACGGAACTTGTAGATGGTTTGTGTCACGATATATGGGTCGAGGAATATGCATTTCGGGACGAGATTGAGGTATTGGAGGAGGAGTTAGAGACGAAGGAGAAGGAGAAGGAGAAGAGGAAGAAGAGAGAAGGAGAAGGGGGAGGAGAAAGCAGAAGTGAGAGGGAACAACAACAAAGATGATGTTAAAAGCGGGGATGGAAATGATTGGAAAGAAGACCTGTTAGCAGACAGGTTGGAGACAATGAAGGGTGTAGTGGGAAAGCTAGTTGAGGACTTTGATGCGGGCATATCAAAATTAGGACTCAGAGGGTGATTGGGTAGTAGTGACGTCTTAGTGGAAGCCTTGAGTAAGTAATATTGTGAGTCGAAGCGAATCTGTTTTGACCATGTTGCAGAAGTCTGCAATACATGTGGTACCTGAAGAAACGAGCACGTAGTCACGATCTAAGAGATCATTATGAGATACACGAGCTGATAGCTGTGGATAATCGTGTGGCTACGGCGTACTCTGTACGACCCACTTCTGAACTTCGTCTACCTAAAACCATCCACCCCAGTACTTTCCTTGTGTTTTAACTTGTCCTTGGCTCTTATGTAAGAAACTTCTTGTGCATCCCGAACATTCGTAAGGGACACGTTCGGCAGTGTCTGATACCCGCCTTTTTCTCTACCCAGCCGTCGACCTTCTCTTAGAGCATAGTCGTAAGCTCCTCTATAGCAACACTCTTTTCCGTAGCGTATGCAATTATCGAAGTCGCGTCAACATTGCTGCAAGTTCCGCTACCAACAACCCTTGTAGCTGGCAGGGTACCATCTATGTCTATATCAGTTAAATCGCTATCAAAGGTCTAATATGCCTACTCAGAGATTCCACAACAAGACCACACACCTTGCTCGCGAAGCAATCTGAGACTTCGGCAAGCTTGCGATGTAACATTCAGGTCCTTCTGCGCCGCCTCAAATCGGCGACGATGGGTTGAGGTTGCGCGCGATATTTCCTGTAGCAGCCTGCAGGAGCTGGATAGCCTCTCGTTGCAGTGCCACTTTATTCTCGTTGTCGTCAAACAACTCGGTAATCTTCCGAAGGAAGTGATCATATAAGACCGTGATGTGTTTTGCGCATGCCTTTTGTTGACTACATGCCTGTAGCAGATTTGAGGAGATTTTTTCCTGTGTTTTTAGGGCGTCCTTGCGCAAGCGCAATGCACCTTACGCGTAGTAAACAGATTTCCCGGAGATCCGTAGTATCATTAGCGCTGAGAGATAGAATTTGAGCAAGAGCCATGTTGAGCAGCTCTACAACATCGTCCTGCGACTTGTGGAGTTGTTGTGGTAACATTGTTGACATATTTATACATTTGACTTCTTTAGGTTCTGGTGTAACTGCTTTGGAAGCCACAGCAGACTGAGCAGAAGCGTTCGTTTGTAGCAATGATGCTGGGTGGGGCTGAAGTGGTCGCAACTTGCAGAACGTGCGTGGTAATGGTGGTTAAGGGCGGTCCAGCTGGTGGGGCTGAAATTGGCGAAGGTGCTGAAGTCGTGGAGTGTTTAGTATAGGGGAAATTATCTGTTAGCTTACGCCGATAGCAGGACGGGCGTAATTGGCGCACGAGAAGAGACGGAAGAGCTAGATAGGAAAAGCGAGAGAGCTGGAGAGAGATGGAGAGCGAAGACAGAGAGACAAGTCACCGTCCCTGTCTGACAGTAAGCAATAGGCAATTGGGTGGTCAGATAAAACAGAGAGACGTCGCGCTGCTTGCCAGAACGGGCGTCCAGCACCTCTACGAGGCTACATAGTCTGAAGGCGTGACGGTACCGGAGTGTTGGGTCAGCCGTACAAAGGAGCACTGCGGTAGGTGGTGTAGTAAGCGCAAGTGAAGGCCGAAGATTGAATATATGAAGGGCTGTGGCGGTCATGTGAGTGTCTACCATGCATGATGTGTGGACTGGACTACCTACTCGGTACCACGACATACATAACTAGTCGACAGTACAGTGCATAGGAGGTGTCGTTACCGGCAGTGTGGTCCCTGTCTTGGCCCTCATGCACGGAGGACAGCGAGCGGTCGCGCTGCTGTACGGCACCAGCACAGGCACGCCAATCGCCATCAGCAACGCTCCTCGGACTGCGTAGCGTATTGTATGTAGGTACCTAGGTAGTGTACTTTACGGGCGTGCGAGGATGCAATTGATTCTTGCAGTGCACATGTCTGTTAGCCGCTCGAGGCCCCGCCGACGCGCGCAGGGCGGGGCGAGCGCGAATCGCCCGTGCACAGGCGTGCGGCTTCATTGGCCGGGGATGGCGCAGGCCAGGCCGATGGCTGGCAGGGGCAACTAATAGGTAGGCAGGAGCAGGCAGGCAGGCCGCAGCTGCAAGCCGCACGGCGCAAGCCAGAACAGCAGGTGCACTGGTGCACTGGTGCACTGGTGCAGGCCGAAGCCCTTGGCACGCCGTGGATGCGCGACCAGCAAAATCTCGCCAGCACCCGCACCAGCACCTCCCCAGGCTCCCCCGATGCACGCCGCGAGCCCGCTGCGTGCTTGTTGTTTATAACGACTCACGGCCGATCTGCCCACCCTCGCCTTGCCCTCGCCTCGCCCTCGACACCCGCCCGCCCCGTCGCACCCTCAGCCGAAGCTCCCCACTGCCAGCCGAGCTGCACCCCCTCACGACTCGGGCCTCACGACCGCCTCGCCGCGCCCGCGCCCGCGCCCGCGACCGTGTCCTAGCACCTGCTCCAGCACCAGCACCTGCTCCTGCTCCTGTCTCGCCGTGGGCTCCCCAATGGCCGTGCTGAAGAGAGACGCGGCGCCCCGCGACGCGAAGCCTGGCGATGCCCCCTCGTCTCCCCTCGCCCGGGTGATGCGCGAGTTCGAGGACCTCGTTGACCGCTTCGAGACGGGACTGCTGCGCTCGCTCGACGATGCGGGAGACGCCAGCCCCGCCCAGCTCAAGGGCCGACACTGCGACCATGTTCGACGTGAGGCCTGTCGGTTAGCCATCTCCGACCTGAGCAATCAGTACGCGTGCAAGCACATCCGGCGCTCGCTCGACCAGGCCGAGTCGGCGGGAAAACGCGTCGAGGAGCAGTTGCAGAGCCTGTCGCTCAGCGGCAGTGCACGAGACGACGACGACCTGGGCAGCCTGCACAATGGCTACTTCCGCCTCTACTCGACTGAGCTGTTCGACCTGCTAGGCCAGCCGGCCGAGCTGCGACTCGGCACGCTGCGCTTCCACAGGCATTGCGCCGCCCCCGAGACCGAATCACTCCCGCACCAACAGCCTCCACAACCCTGGGTCACTGTTGAGCTCGCACTGAACCACGCCTTCTTCGTCGCTGATTCTATGGAGACGCTGCCATACCATACCTTCCGTCTACCAACTACGCCGTCGTTACAGAACCGGGGCATATTGAGCAGAAAGCCCGAGGAAGGCGGTGCCTTCCCCTCCTTTGACTCGTGGTTGCTGTTTACATTCCTGGGCAACGGCTGCATCAAGCTCGAGGTGCCCATCGAGATGTGCGCAGACGTCTACGGCGGCCGGCTAAGAGGACGCGAGAATGAGGAAGTACTGTTCTGGGGATTCTTCGTCGACGACGATGTGGAGTAGTAGCGCATTACACGTTTGCTTGGACTGGAGTTTTAGGAACTGAGCTAGACTGGGCTTTGGCTTTGGAGTTGGGCGCAATCGGGCTGGCGGGCTCGGCCACCGAACCAGGGTGCTTGGACATGCATTGACGACTCACGAATTTCTTTATATACTCACACCTTCACTCTCTTCTTTGTTCCCATTGCGGATGTATCCCTATATTGGCCGCCGACCGACCTTCCTTCACATCCATATCTATCTGTTGTACTTTGGGGCGGCATATTGCATAGCATTCAACTCTTTTTCAAAAGGCGGAAAACAGATGTAGATGGTAGATAGGCAACGAACGCTACTGGCACACAACATCTGAGTACTTTAAGCTTGGTTGTCATGATAGAGGTTCAGGGAGCGAATTAGATCCCATGGAGAAAGGTTCTACCGAGGTTTTGCCGCCTTCACTTTCTTCTCCCACCACTTGACACTCAATTTGCTCCCCTGTCATCACCAACACGGCGCCTATCACCACACTAATGAACTCGAAACCTAGATCCACAGCGCCAGCATCACCGATTACCTCGAATGCCGCCAACACGGGCTTCAGATTAGGGGAGGACAGGCAAGTTTCGGATGCCAGCGATAGCGACCAATCAGCGACAAGCGAGCGGAGCCTCTCACCATCGAGGAAACGAACGAAGTCCCAGAAGAGACGCGAGCGAAAGAAAGTTGGCGCGCTAACCGATGAGCTTGGGGAACTTTTAGGTGCTGCTTTCTCTTCATCGAATGCAGATTCATCGGCGGCGGTGGCGGCGGCGTCTGTATCCGGTATGTTTGAACTCTCGATGAGGATGGAGCAGATCATGCATGTCAAGTGGTGTCTTCGGATCACGATGATGATGAATGAATAGTTGACAGTGATATATAGGGACTGCAGAGCCAGCAACTGAAGATGTGGAAATGCAAACCGACCCAATACTCGCCGGCAAGAAAATGAGTAAGTCCTCTCCTATCATCCATGCCCACCCTTCTCCTTCCCACCATCATTACTTTCCTCACATCCAGTAACCCGCCCCAGACAGACGTACACGCCAAAACCTCGCCAAAATGGAAATCCGGAAACGAAAAGCTCCCAACAAGCGCGAGTCCAACCCAAAGGAAAGTGTTCTGCAGGCCCAAGCTGCTGCTGCTGAGCGGAGAGATATGACATTAGATGAGTATCAGAAGTTGCGTAACAGTAATCAAGGGAAGGCAAAGATTGAAAGGAGTGCAAGGCGGGCGCGGAAGCACGCAGATAGGAAGGGGAGGAAGACGGAGGAGGGAGGGGATAGGATGGACATTGGATAGATGGACGGTGGAGACGAGGAAGGCAGAAGGTCAGTGTGGCTTAATGCACCCTCGATGACTACGACAATAGTAATGACAAGAATGTGAGAAGACCTAAATACAAGCCACTATATCCAGGTCGCTAGCATCCACCGCGTTTGGGATCTCCTGTGCAGTATTGTGTACGGTGGGCATGTTGTTATCGCATGGCGAACAAGGACTGATTCAACCGTGCGTGTCAACTCAAATACCCCAATACTCGGGTTTACCAATGAACTTCTCCACGCACGTCAACCGCTGGTAAACCTCCCCCATGGAAATTACCCGCGCATTGCACTTTCGCTGTGCTCTCTATTGTCCTTAGGTTTTCCAGTCAGCACTTCTAACCAGCAACAGAATCACCTCACAGTACAAAATGGCGAAACGACAAGGAAACCAGCCCACTGTGGAAAAGGGATCGAGAGCTGAGAGGCGCTTCCATCGCTTTCGAGTAAATTGCCTGCGAAATTGGTACGTTCAGTGCTGCCGTTGCACCGGGGCATACAAATTGCTGCTCAGATGCGGCTTCAACTTCAACCCAAACTAAGGAAGGCACGTATGAAAGTGCGAGGCCAAAAGTAGTAATGGGAGGAATGTGATTACCATGACCAGCATTCGCTATTTCTCTCGTCCCTCCATATAGTAGATACAGCCATCAACCAGGTCTCTAGTTGAGCATATGTGCAATGTGAAGCCATCAGCGCATATCAAATCAACTCCGGTCCAAAAGTTTTATTGCAGGCGCAGGCAGGAGCACCACCGTATGTCACCCGGTCAATTCGAAATCGACACAGACACACTGCATATATGTGGTGAAAAGGGCGGTCCAGCTATCGAGCATAAGGGAGCCTTGATTTCTCACTGTCTTGCAAGCACTACTAAATTCCAGACCTTTTCCTTGCCCTTTCCATGACAACCCTCCAAGCCTTTCCGAGATCACCCGGTCGTCGAACACCCCACGTCCCTCTCGCCCTCCACGGCCCTTCAGCCTTTGCATCCCTCAACAGCATATCCCAGTACATGATTGAATCAAACCCTGCAAAATTTCCCAACTGCCCAATTGATAAGTATCTCCTCTTCGACCATGCAACCTGCATGGCAACATCTCTTTTCTGCTCCTCCAAGCTCGGCAGATGCAGGTGAGGCGAGTTGGAGAGATAGGCGGTAGCCCAGATAGCCTGTGCTTCGGCGTTCATAATCATGTTTCCGGACAGAAAGAAGTTTACGAAGACGATGGAGCGGGTGCGATCATAGAGGGGTGCGATCCCGCGGTAGAGACGGTAGGGTGTTGTACGGGGCTGTTTGAGGGTGTGGAGCGGTGGGTTGGAGAGGATGGGGAATCGCTGCAACACATTTTTGTCGGCTTCTGTTTCTAATGTGGTCCATTCTGCTTTTTGTTCAGAGGAGCAGAAGGTTGGGTCATGAGGCAGACCCAACTCAGCTTTGAGCTCGTCGGAGAAGAAAGTCAGGCTTGTTGTCCAGCCTGTGCCAAGGAGCAGCGCGTCGCATGAGATGGAGGTCTCATCGCTGAGATGGAGAGTGTGGTGGCTTGTGGACTTGATGTGTGCGCGATGCACGATGACGCGAGCAGATACCACGTCCCAAAAATCTTTGTGATGCAACATGCCACCTGGACTGTTCTGCCAGAAAATTCCCGGAGAGTAGTCCAATTTGTCAAATCCGCGTTCTTTTGCCTGTCTTCCTCTACTATGGTAGTTGGCTCGCTGTTTTGCGGACGTGTCAATTGCACCAAAAAGCGAGGAAACAAGCCATATGCCTATCCACGTTCGATGAAGTAACCATACCCACCAACCATCATCATGCCACATGCTTGGTTGTATCAAGCCCATGGCTAATGTATTAGCAGATTCGATAGTATTCTGGTACGGTGACGGAAGATCAATCGGTGCGAAGAAACCTGGTCCCGTGCCGTCTTCACGAATGATCCAGTGCACCTGGGTATCTGGAGAGAAGGATCGGAGAGTCATGTAGAGCATATCCGCTGAGGATTTTCCAGCGCCAAGGACGGCAACATGCTTGATTTCTGGCCTTGAAAGGAACTCTGTCTCGCCAAAATTGGTCGAGTGAATGACTGGCGCTCCGAACTTGGTATGATCCCTGAAGTGTGGGATGTTGGGTTGTGAGAATTCGCCCGTCGCAACAATCAGCTTTTGTGCAATGTAGATCTTGGTGCTGACTCTTCCTGAAACACCGACGTGCACTTCTCCATCTCGCGCGGTAAGTGTGCGGTCATATTCATGTCCAGTGAGATCGCGGCATGAAATGCGCCACTGTCTCCGCTCGTCGCTCTGGTCGCGTGTTACATTCACGATTTCAGCACGCCTGAGTCTGTCCTGCAAACTCTTTCCATCGTGGATCATCTTCTTCGCAAACTCTTGCAGGTAGTCGCTCATCCACTTTGCTCTGAAGCACTCGCCAATACATTCTTCTCTTGGAGGCTTCCTCATTTTCAGGTCTGAGTACTCGGAAATTCCTAGAACGAATTGGGAATAGAAACCTGGGTAGATGCGGTCTTTACTCCAGACACCGCCAACGTGTACATTGCGGTCTAGAATGACGACTGAAGCCTTGGGGTGCAGGTCTAGGTAGCGGTGCGCCGAGATGAGGCCTGCAAATCCTGAATGTGTTAGACAACGCAAAGGCGATGGAACATAATCAAAAATACCTGCGCCTATGACTACCGCATCATGATCTTCTTGCTGAGGAGACATGGCTTAAAGGTGGGGAGAAGGTGCGATGTGGAAAACTCTATCAGCAGGCGTATTAATATCATCAGTTCCCAATTTGCCGATGTAGCAGGCGCTCGTATAGGCTGAGAGGCGCATAGGGCACTAGTGCTTACGCTGCACCTGCAGCTGGATTACCCTTCGCCCTGCATACGGTCTCCGAGAAGCCATCGCAACGTTTACTAATTGGATTTGATAGGTCAATTACTTCATACCGTGGTACACCTCCCATCTTTCTTGAAGGAAGGGAGGTGTTACGATGGTGTATTTGAGCAAATACAGTCTGGAAGCGAAGTCTGGAGCGAGGGAACATGGGCTAGTTATCAAATTCAAACCAAATTCAAAGCTCTCTTCACCGCGAAAACGTCGCTCTCCCAGGCTGCCGTGATCTATAGTAAAGCTACTTCTTACTACTTGTAGTCAGACGCCAACCGTCGGTCGCGCTTTGCAACTTGCTGAGGTCGACTTTGACAGGTCTTTGAAGCTGTTTTCGGGTATTGTGCGTTCCCTGGAGGGGGTGCAACGCATTCATCAAATTGCACTGGAAGATACTGTGGAGCCTGATCGTGGACCTGACTCGGTTCTCCTTGGGTTGTTGATGGAAGATGGGTACTGGGCGACTTGAACGACGGTGGTGTGGTTGCTAGATTGGGTGTATTGAATGAGTATGAAGTGAGTCTTGCGAAGAAAGTCGTATGTACTGTTCATACTGGACTGTGTGTATTCTAGTGGAGTCTATACGAACACTAATTCAGAGGTCTCGCATATTGGTCGCATACCAGTAGGTACGTGTCCACAATAATGAAACCATGGAGTACAGAAGCGGTGAAAACAGATGTAGCACTATATAATGACTTTTGTCTTGGATTCAAGAAGTTTCGTACTGACCAATCATCTCCTGGGATCTTGAAGTTTGGCATCCGACAGAAACGGCTTCCCTTCATCAGTAGCTATTACTATATGCGCTACGCTTACTCCCTACATACTTAGCTGCTCAGACCCATGGGGCCATGATTCTTACCACATGACTTGTCGAGCAAAATAACTGCTTCAACGATCGCGGCCGCGACCGAACGAACTTCACCACGTCTGGCCGGTCTCCCGCTCCCAGGTCCTGACCAACAAAGTAGATTTGAGGTCCGGGAATTCTTTTCGATAAGTAAAGGCAAGACGGCGAAGAATCCTTTCTAGATATCCGCTCCTCGTCTCATTGGAGCGCCCAGACTTTCCGAGGAGGTCGCCAATCTGCCAAGAAATGGTTTCGCCGTGGGGGCCAAAGCGAGTGTCCTGGAAAAGATCAGCGTGGTTCGAAGCGCGTAACTTGATGTAACGTACCCGCGTGAGGCCTCGTTCCTCCAGAGCAGAGAAGATCTTGCCTTTGATGGCGATATTGTTGCCCCTTTCCATGGACATGTGAGGGTCGCACATGATGTCAAGGACACACGTTACCCACTACACCCAATGTTAGATATTGTCTTTCAATCAAGATTAGCGGAGCACTTTACAGGCATCATATCGACGAATATGAACGGTTCAGCCATTAGCTCGGGAAAGGAGGATAACTTGGCGACAACCCATGGCACAAGCTTTCTCTCCATGTCCGCCCGGACCTTGACTGCTGTCCGTCGTAGAAAGTCGGGAACATCATGACCCAAAAGCCTACCTTTCAGCATTTCCTTAGTTGTCACGATCATCGAGCCATCAATCATCTGAACGCCAATGGACTGGTACAGGTTAGCAGAATATTCGTCATTAAAAGGATACTCCCTACCTCAGCAGCTACCCTATGGTTGAGCTTATTCATAACGAATCTCACAACTTTAGCTTGCGACGTCTGACCAAAATCAGTCCGGCCCCATAGAAGGTCGATTATCGGAGTTTGAGAGTGCCCCTGATGGGACAGAGACGCCACAGCATTCTGTCTGATTGGGGGCCTCAGATGATCTTGGTCGTCATGCCCGTCATTGACTTGCAAGCTCCCACTTCCTTGTTTATACAATATTCCCGTCCTGACCACAGGCGAGCTATTATCCTTAGTCGATGAATGCATGAAGGCGGTTGTGGTCGCTGTTGACGCACTTGTATCAGTCTTAATCTCAGACTTGCTAGGTTGATCAAGCGGAGACAGCGCGCTAGCTCGGTTTCGGTGTTCAGAACGGCGACTGAAATTTCGTTTCACACTCCCCAGAAACTTTCCCAAGGGCGTGCGGGCCTCAATAGGTGCGGGAGTCGCCGCACCTTTGTGGGACGTCAGGTCTTGCTCTACCCGGACGAGCATCCCAGTATCACCAGCCAGAAGCCTCTGGTGACTCTCGACCCATTTGCCGTATTCCTCGTCATGCATATCTGCGAGTATAGACTCCATCGCGTGTCTAATCTCTTTCCTCTTTGCGTTTTCCCCAAGCTTTTTCTTCGCGATCGGCAATGCGTGAAACGCAAAAACATCGTTGGCTCCTTTGAAATACTTATGAATATCTTCAGAACTGAGCTCATCTGGATCCACATCCCAGTTCCATCTGGAAGATATCTTATTATCTCTATCTTCATGAACGAGGTGTTCAGTGCTAGATGTCGCCCCATCGACGTCCATCCTAGGGTTGTTGGCTGCCAGAACCTGTTCGTTGGTCGTTTTCTTGTAGCTTGCTGTTGTCGTCTGATTCTCTCTTCTTCTTCTTCTTTTTCTTATTGTTCTTTGGGGCTGGAGCAGGCTCAATGACGTTCAATTCAAATTCATCAGTCTGCGTTGCGCAGCCCTGAATGCACTTCATAATGCTCGCTCCTATTACGGTTCTTCTTCCTCTTCTTTATAACTGGCGACTGCTCCAGGTGTTCCACTTCTGAATCACTAGAGGCTTCATTGACAGTACCAGATCTATCGTCGCTTAAAACATGTCGAAACACGTCGTTGGTTGCTAGTCGCTCGGTAGAGTTTACTGGAACTCTTGCCCTCAATCCGTTCAAGCTTGCTACAACATCGCCCAGCACATCGCTTCCGATCTTGTCGCTGTGCAGCCGTGCACTGGCTGCGATGATGGACTGGACACTAGTCTCGACTCTTGCAGGTGTATCGAGGTACTCGCTCAGCATCCAGGTAATTCGATGAATCATTTCCGCTCGAAAGATATCTCTCATTTTTGCGATGTTTTCCACGGGCGCATTCTCTGCTCGCATGTGTCGAGCTAGAATATCAATCCCCAACTCTTCAAGAACACCCTGTGGGAAGCAGATTCTGACTATACCCTGCACAGCTTGCTCAAAGACATCATGGTGAAGTGCGGTTGACGACGAGATAACCTTCAAGCGGAATGCCCACTCATCTCTGTCGGACAATGATGCTGCGCGTTCGCTCTGGAGTGGGAAGTAAGGATCTTTGTCGCCGCGAAACGCAGATTCCGCAGGTGCAAGACGCGTATCATTTCCAGGTTGTCGTGAATGGTCGAGAGCGCTATGTGGAGCGCGTCGAACGCGCTTCCATCCAGCATCGGGACTGGGGGATTTCGAGCTCTATGTGGACTTAGTATGGATATTAGGGTACTAAAAACGTGTCGACTAACCTTTCGTTTCTTGTGGCCGTCTGCCATTACGACCACGATTTGGCTGAGAGGCAACGGGAGACCGCGAGCCCAAGTACCTGTCGGGTAAGGCCTGGAGTGAGCTGAAGTCAGGTGAACCGCGCACTGAAGCCTTCGCGTAGCGATCTACAGCAAAGGTTTCGGAGGCTGAAGCAGCTACGGAAGGAACGACGATGGTGCGATCCTGCTATTGCCACTGCGCAGGTATGAATAAGGCAGAGGACAAAGTGTGGCAGAAAAGGGCAGTTTCTGTGAGTCGTAGGTGGGGACGAAGATTAGCAAGCGAACGCTTGGGCCTCGACAGCGTTGGTGAAGTGAAAGTTGAGGCACCGTGAGCCAAGCCGACAGCGACGAACTCACGGACAAAGCATCGATGCTCTCCTTCAAGGTATCAAGCATGGTCTCTCTCACATTTCAAAAGTTGATTCCTTTATACAGATATATATGCCTGGTTCTTACATTCTCTGCACGCAGCCAGCTATTCTGCTACAAACCAACATATTCGTTGGCAGTGTCACAGAGGGAGATGACATGAGGGTGGATGTACGTTGAAAACAGCGAAGATTGCTTGACATGTATATGTTGCCGCGTCGAGTACTGATTGCCTAGATAAACCGAAAAGATGAGCAGGCGGGCGCGGGTAGCAACGTTGTGGTGCTCGCAGCAATACGCGTCGTGGAGTTTGGAGGTCGGGACAGGAAGCGGCGACACGTCGTCACGTGCACACGAGCTTAGCGGCCCCAGGAACGTTAGTTAACTAGGTAGTGGAAGGAATGCCCTAGCAGTCACTGCAGAAGCCGGACCACCCATGAGCCAGCTATGTGTCGGTGAGCAGCACGCTTTGGCTGTTGCTGCGCGCCTCGCCATGGCGCAGTCGTAGCCATTGACGGTGAGTGCTCGTTCTCACCGTCAACGCTAGGTCATGCCCGCCAAGACAATCGCTCCCGTCGGCTCCACCTCGAAGCTCTTTTTTTCCCAGCTTGCCGACACGTCCCCCGCGTCGTCACACAGTATGCCACCGCGCTGTGCCATTCCTGTCGCCCCGCCATTCTCTGCGACATGGCGGCCACAGGTGCGCGTCTGCGACTGACTGTCCAAGTGCTCCCACTCGAGGCGGAACATGCCCACGGCCCGCACCGAGCGCAAGCCGTTGCGCTATCCAAAGGAAGGAAGTTTGCCCTGCCCGTGCAGTCCGAGGACACGTTTGAGCAAGTATGGACTCGCATTGAGCAGCGATACAAAGCCAACTATCTGAACGCCCAACAAGCTGCGTAAGGGCTGGCCGTCCCCGATTCGTCTGCAACGCATACTGACAATATCACAGTACCTTCACCATCAAGAAGCTCCAAGATGCATACGATTGCGATCTCGACGTGGGCGACACGGTCAGCTCCATCTTCGAGGGCGAGACGGACCCAGCAATGCGTACCATCAAGGTCGTACCGTCCTTCGTTAACCGCAACTTCTCCGTGCCTCCTACGTCGAACCTACGACCCGGCCATGCACAGAAACGACTCAGAGAGCTCAACGTCGGCCAGGCGAGCAAAAGACGGAGGGTCGAACAGCCGCAACTTGAGGATATGCAGCAGGCGGGTGACCTTTCGCGCGACCAGCCCATTCCCACCACCGAGTCAGAGCGCAATGTGGACGGTGGTGCAGGTCAAGGCGGGCTTCGTGCTGGCCGTCTTCGAAGACGCCCGAGAAGCCGTCAAACGGGAGAGTCGTGTGTAATCGTGAAGGACGCTCAGACGGGACATGTCGAGTTTGGGCCTCGTATCAAGAGCGAGTCGCAGAAACCTGAGACCCCTGGCGCCGCAGTGTCACAGCGTAAAGACATATATGAAGTGCCAAGCTCACCAGAGGAGGGAATTCCTTCGGCACAAGCAATAGTAACTCCTAGATCACGCGCGGGTCGCCGGCCGAAACAAAAGCGAGGAGGAGGACGCCCACCGAAAAGTACCGGCAGTGTCTCTCAGCACACCTCACTGGCAACCTCCACGCCCAATGTTTTCTCGCAGACCGCGCCGCCAAACTCCATAGGTGAAGCCGACACTAGCAATGAAGTAGGCGAGGCTATCGCGATAACCAGTGGCGAGGCTTCGACGTCGAGATCCGCAAGTGCTGCTCACTCGACAAAAACCTCGCCTGCTATGATACGCCCACCGGCGCGTTTTCTAAGCCATTCGCCTACACCGGAGGTATCAGGGAGTGAAAACGAGTCCGAACACGCATCTGGTGTTTCAGATAGTGAGGATGAACATGTAGAGATGCCCGAGGTCCCTGTGGAACCCACAGTGGAAGACGCCCCCGTGGAACCTACACTGGAAGACCTCCCCACGGCACCTACATTCGAAGATGTGTCTGCGGAACCTACACTGGATGTCACCATCGATCAGACTGAAGACGCGATACCCTCGTCCCCACCTCATCTCCCCGACATGCTTAATCCCACGCTCCTGGCCCCAGAGACAAGCCAGCCACTTCCCTCGCAAGTCCAACCAACAGCCATTCGCAAAACGCCTGTCCCTCTTCCGCCACCATCCCAACCACGCTCTTCACAATCTGTACAGTCTGTCTCCGCACAAGCAGCAGCTCGCCGACCTGCCGCTCGCTACTCTGGCTTCAGGTCTCTGAGGGAACAGCTTGTGGAGGCGACAACAAAGCCTACAACGCCGCAGACTAAGTCTTATGATCCTCGAACGCTGGATCTCGGAAAGCTAGCTGCGAAGGCGAAAGGAGGAAGCAACAGAGTTGTCAGTGCAGGAGATGGGGATGATAGTAGTGAGGATGAGGAGAGTAGTAGTAGTAGTGACAGCGATTAGAGACGCTGGATAGTACAGGATTGCTTTAGCATCATTGGCGTCGCAGTCAGGTAGTCCTCTCGAAACATTATGCTTAGGATGAAAAATAGCGCTATCAAGCGTAATATCCATGAAAACGATATGTACACCAACTACGTTAAACCCACTTCCCGCTCTCCTTGCCCACACCAATCTGCGCCCGATCCAAAACAATGATCCCCTTTCCCATCATCTTCCCACTCTCCGCCAACTCAACCAATCTCTCCAAGTCGCCCAATCCCTCAAACACATTCGTTCTCACACTAATCCCATGTTTTGCAACAACCTCTAGCATACTCCTCGCCTCCTCAGGACTAGCTATCAACGAGCCCCTAACGCGTATATCCCTAAAGACTAATTCTTGGAAGGGTATAGATACCAACGACGGCTGCGCGATTTGAATCACTGTGCCGTGCATTTGCGTGATAGCGCAGCTTGTTGCCATGGCTGAGTCTGCGTCGGAGACGTTGAGGGTAATTTTGACGCCTTGGCCATTCGTGACGCGGTGGACCTTGTCAACGACATCCTCAAGTCCTCGTCTCGCATCAACAGTAACATCCGCACCGCCCAATGTCGTTAACTCGAGCCCTTGGTCGCGCGCATCGATACCAATGACGTTTATACCCAGCGCTTTGGCAAATCGTACACCTAAGTGGCCGAGGCCGCCCCCACTGCCTGTGATGGCGAGCCACTCGCCTTGTTGCACAGCGGAAAGCACCAGGCCGCGGTATATAGTGCAACCTGCACATGCGAGCGGCGCTGCAGTCTCGAAACTAACACTGTCGGGTATCCGCGCAGCCTGACTCGCATCGATCCTCGCATACTCGGCGAAAAACCCATGCGTAGACACGCCGCAATATCCGCCACTAAACTGACAATACTGCCGATAATTCTCGGGACCAAGGCAGTCCGCACATGTGCCGCAGGGGTGGTAGATTATTCCTGCCATGACGCGATCGCCGGGTGCGAAGGATGTTACCGATGAGCCGATGGCGACGACTGTGCCGGCACCTTCGTGGGAGCCTGTGCAGGGCAGAGATGTGCCCATTACGCCTTTCTGGACCATGGAGTCGGTGTGACGCAGGGAGGCGACGGCGATCTTGATGAGGAGGTCGTTGGATGAGAGAGCGCATGGGACGGGGACTGAGTGTATTTTGTAGGGAGCGTTGAACTGGGCTTTGTGAGACTAGTTGCCCTTAGATTTGATATACGGTGGCGTATACCTCGACGATTTGCGCCGCTTGCATCTTTCCTGGGATATGTGGTGAAGACATTGCTGCAGCTTTGCGGGTGACAGTTTTCGCAATGGTTGCTGGAAGTTCAACTTGATGATGATGATGATCCCCACCTAGAGTAACGCGGCGTTGGTGAGTTAAGTATGCCGAGGAGATCTTCCTATTGACATTTGCTGCGGGCTTAAGACGAGGCTCCGTTCGATTATCATCGTCCCTATGACGCCACTTTGGAGGAAGTTGTGACGTTTAGTGGTCTTAAGTCCGCGTTGCTACGTTAGCGCGCGGGGCCCTTAGACCCTTCCTCAACCGCGTCTCCGAAACTCCTTTCGTGGTTGCGGCCGCTGTGTACGGTGTGAGTACATCTTGATACGACAAGATTTGCGGAGGAAGGTCGAGCTAGGTCGGTCAGGTCATAGTGACTCGGTTGAAGAAGCAATCCGAGCTCTTCGCAACCTCAGACCGCATTCCCGATGTTTGAATTTCTTTCAATTCGTCCGCGAGAACAATAGCTTGTCTTGTACCAATCTGGAGAGCGATGGTATGCAGGGTTTCTATGCACCATTGTCGAAGTTTGGGGCTGGAGAGATCAGACTGACCCACGGCGTACACAGGCCAAATGAGGTGGACCATGCCCGTTGACTTTGCAGGATCAAGAAACGTACCCGGCGCATGGATTGTGTACTTGGATGGATGTCTTTGTTGCCCTGAGGCTGCTGGTGGCTTTGATAAGAGAGATGTAACAGTCGGAAACGGTATCATGCCCGTGATTTGTGGGACTGAGGCAACGACCCTCGATGCCGTGGTGCGCATCACGTGTTCGGCGGCTTCTTTTCGTGGTGCGATTTCTTGTACCGAAAACAAGGGTGGATCATACAATTCGAGGCCCTTGGTGACGTTTTCGCGCATGATCTTGTATAGATACATCCGGCAGGATCTGAGATTGTTCCACATTTGGGCTATCCAAGGATCCACGTAGACATGGTAACAATCGCCGAACTGATACTCGGATGGCTGTTCCAGATAGATGGTCTCGTAATGCCAAATACTGGGCATGAGTGATTTGATTTCATCCAACTCGTTGTCAATGGCCAGAGCAGTGTTGACCATGGTGACTGGATTACTTCGCTTGTCCTGGCTCAGATTGATAGCGTCATGTATGACATTTACCACTTTAGTTGTCCATTGTCGCCCATGTACGTCGTAGTCTGAAGTAGGATGAAGTGTCTCATACAACTCATGCATTCCCTCGTGGACCGCTGTACCAGTCTCGAGTGCCACGAGGAGAACAACGCCGTAGAACTGATGAAAGATGCGCCGCGAGATGTCAGACTTGAATTGCTCTTTTCCTCGAAGACTAAGGAGAGCACATGCTCCAGCGACATGCTTTGCCCAGGCTTGTATTGACTGCTTATTTTGGGAGACCATGTTCTCGTACATTCCAAGCATGATTACGGAGATGAGGGTGCTATCCTTGACGGCTGTCGCCTTGACTCGAAGTGCGCTGTTGGTGATACGAAGTGCTTTGACATAGGCTGCTTGGGCCTTTTGCATAATCATGGGGCTTTTAGTGGAAGTGGCAAGTCCAGCGAGGCTCGCAGCATTTACGCTACTCCGTAAGATTTCTTCGGTGTCTGGCCGAGCGAGAAGCTCCGTGACCCATTCAAATTGGCCCCTGGGTACGATTGCCGGCTGGGCAACGTAATTGGAGACAAAGAATCCCTGGGCTTGCTCTTCTATGGAAGGGATAATTTCCCACGTCAAGCTCTCGGGTGTTGGGTACCGCATATAGTGAACCATGTGCGTGCTGGACCGTGATGGAAGATCATAATCTGATGTTTGTTGTGCTTTTCTCTTCGAAGTGGTTGGCACCTCCTGTTTCGCAAGGGCTTCGTATCGCTTTTCCGCCTTCTTTGCAACCACATCGCTCTCATTTTTGAACATCATCGACAACATGTCACGATAGCCATGGCATTCTTTCCCTACACGAAGGCATTGCGAGCACGAAGGTCGTTTTTGGTCGCACTGCAAACTCAGTTGGTGATATTAGGTGGCCAAGGCGGGGCGCGTACCTTGACCTTCCTGTCCCTGCAATTCTTGCATCCTTTCGAAGGTCTTCCGACATTGGGCATCCTGACAAATCAACCAGAGCAGGGCGATTCCTTGGGGAATAATTGGGCTTCCCGGGGGCAGTGGACGAGGAATATGCTCGACCTTGTGAGCGACTGCCTAATCAGTAAAATGCCATGCACAAGATGCTAAGCTCAGATCTTCGCTGGAAGATGATAAATGATCAAACTGCATTGCTGACTGCTTCGCAATGATTTCGGATGCGGCGCGACTCGAGGCGCAACGGATGTTCTTGAGTGGTAACTAGTCATAAGATGTCCACAGACTGCACGAGAAGAAGCTACAAGCTGACGTAACTTAAGACGGGCCCGTGCTGTACAGCTTCTCCATTCAATCATTGATGTTCAAACATTCAATTTGAATGCTGGAGCAAGTCATGTGCATACCAAAGCCTCGAAAACACGAGTCGCGACGAGCGTGAAGCTTTATTAATGTGTTTCTTGGGTGGTGGTTTTGGTAGTGATTGTGGTTTTGGTAGTGATTGTGGTTTTGGCTGTGACTGTGACTGTGATGGGCTAAGATTATCTTGGTATAATAAAGTGATAAGGTTGAGGACAACTCTGTACATATACTCTATGACTTTCTAAGTGAGTTCTACACTTTCAAACGCCATGTTGACCTGACCCATCCTAGCCTGAGCGTCTGCATTCCAACGCATCAGGGACCCCCCAACAAACCCACACAGTGTATAACTATGACATGTTTTCTTCGCCCGGATTTTCTTCCACACATTCACCATCCCTTACTCGGCAACGGGGGCAAACTCACAGGATCCCAGCCCCTATCCCTCCCACCAGCATCCATATCCTCGTCCTCGCTCTCACTACTCTCCTCTCTCCCTTCTCCGTCCTCAACATCCAACATCTCTTCATCCTCCTCGTCGCCACTATCTTCAGCAATGGGTCTAACATCACTCCCTACTAGCGCCGTCGCCGCAGCACCACCACCACTATCATCTCTGTCCCCCTTCGGCCCGCGTCTCCCCTACTCACACCCTTCCCACCCTCCCATCTCTCAAGCCTTCGCAGCGCTCGACTCAGCATTTTAGCACGGTAATAACTCTCCTCGCCATGGTCGTTGACTTCGCCTCCAAAATCCAACGGGACAAGGCCCGCGGGCATGGGCGGCGGCGTCTTGGTGCCTACCTCGATGTCCGCTTGATGAACAGTCTGCGCATGCGTCTCTTCATCTGTGTCGTATCCCTCTGGCATACCTTTACACCTTATCCAGCTTGCCATGAAGAGATTTGCTTTTCTGCGCCGTTTGGCAGCGGCTTTGTACTCAATACGAATCCCGCGGTCGAGAATGACATCTACGCGGCGACGGCGGTACTGCTCGACGGCGAGTTGGTGTTGGGTTAGAGGTCGTGTGCGTTTGTGAGAAGGGTCAGAGCCGTTTAGCGGGAGATAGAAGCCGTGGGGGCCGTTGAATGTCGGAGCGGAGGTAGAAGGAGATTGGCCGTCTTGCGAGGTGGTAGCGTCGAGTTTGGTTTTGAAGGTACGGCCTGCTGTGCCGCTGGCGGCGGTACGATTACGCGACCAGTTACCGCGACCGGGACCTTTTGGTGCGGGGGTAGATGCTGGGTTGTCTTCGTTGAGAAGCGTGTTGATGCGCATGTTTGGTGTGGATTTCTTGCCGGTATTGTACACGCTGAGCGGTGGGGAGACAGATCGTGTGCGGTCGGTGTCAGAGGGGTAGTCTCGCTCTATGATGGACTTTGCTAGCTTTCCACGACCACGCGCAGAGCCTATCACGGTTACTACATTTGCGATGCCAATGATGCAAGGACATGAGGGCTTACCATGAGATGGTGACTGGCGGTCTTTTCCAGGCGTCGAAGCGCCATCGTCTGCTAATACGGAGAACACGGGGTTCTGATTGAAAGCTAGAGAGTATCAGAGCGAGTCACACACAGCATGGAAGTAGGCAAATTGCACGTACCCTTCTTGTTGGTGCGCTTCGGACCTGTGACGACAGGAGCCATGTCACTTGCTAGGATAGCGATCCTCTCCTTGCGCTTGATCTCGCCAAAAGTCTTCTCGTCGGGTGTGTCGACGTTCTCCAGTACCTCCTGCTCGGGCGACAGGAACTCGAAGGGCGGGCATTTGATGGGGAACTCGGCCGTCGCTGGATCATCGGCAGGCCCAAGCTGTCCTGGGCCGAAGGGATTGCTCTCGGCAGCCTCCTTGGAGTAGTCGCTCTCGAGGTACCACCACATGAGCCAGAGAAAGGCCGTTGCTCTGCTTCTGCTGCTCAGGTTGGATCGCATGACGAGGTCGAAGAAGTCGCGCGGCGGGAGAAAGTGCAGTTCGGAGATCTTGGGTGCGTACTGCGACAGCACGAAGATGAGGTTGACGGGGTTGGTGCGGGGGATTGGGGCGGCCATGATCTCTTCGACGGTGCTGGGTTGCTCGTGGTCCTCGGTCGCGCCCTTCAGTATGGACTTGAGGCGCGGCGCGTCCTGGAGCTGCTTGTATGCGTTGGGGTCCTGGTGGGCCTGCAGCGAGGGGATCGAGTGGTACGTCCGCAGCTGCGCGCGCATCTCGGGGAAGACTGTAGCAGGTCAGCTCAGGTCAGCCAGGCTGGCTGCTGTGCAGGTCCACGGCAACTTACAGTTCAGTGTCGTGTTCATGCGCCCGACATTGACCAGCAGACACACCATGGCCATGTTGATGGCGGCCGGGCGCTCTGTCAGCAGCTTGTCCTTTAGGATCTTGCTGCACTTGCTGCTCTTGGCCATGGCATCGAGGTAGATGTCGGCGAAGGTGTGGCCGAACGACTTGTCCGACTGCTTGGTGAAGACGCGCTGCTCGTCCTCGAAGACCAGCTTCAGGAAGTCGAATTGGATGTCCTTGCGCCACAGCGGAATGCCGTCATCTTTCTTGAGGTGTTTGATCTTGTTGCCGCTGTAGACGGACGACACGCTGCCATTTGCGTTGCGGCGCGTCGTCGTCGTCGTTGCCGTGTAGTAGGGGCGCGCCGCGTCGCCGTCGCCCGCGGGCTTGGAGCCATCCTGTGCGTCGGCTGCGGCTTCGCTGTCGTCGGGCGCGGGAGTGTTGGCCTGCGACGGGCTCGCCTTTGCGTCGTCGATGGCGGGATCTGCTGCGAGAATGTGTCGCAGGCTGTTCCTCGAGTCGGCCTCTTCGGAGCGAGGCGGCGCAGGTCCCGTCGTCGGCGCGCCTGTGTCGTCCATCGAGGACATGCGCGCAATTGGCCTACGGTCGAGAGACCAATAACTGAACAGAAGGGGGGGCGCTGTCCAGTGTCACGAAGGCAACGCGCACATTCAGACAGGCACGCAGGTTGGAGGTTGCAGCTGAGCCTGAGCTTCCACGCTAAAGATCCCTTGAATAGGTACCTACCTAGGTACCTACTACCAGCTAACCATGGCATCACGAACGCTCCTTCGTTCGCACGTCAGCAAGCATCAGGCGTCACAGTAGCAGGCCGAGTTCCAAGTTTGCAAGTATCAGATCGCGTGCATTGAACGCACAGGCTGCTCATGCCACAGCCCATGCTAGTCTATCTAAGTAATCATCGCTCGAAACTGTGCTTTTATACGAGACTCCCTTTGCCCAAGTCGTGCCTTCTGCATCTTTGGCATGCTGTTCATGCACACCAAAAATAGCTTGTAGACCCACCGCTGAGCTGGCCTTGAAAAAACAGCCACCATGATGGTTACCACAAAGAACCGGGGTATTTCCGTCAAGAAGCCCTCCTCATCAGTAGAGCAGGGCAGTAGGTAACCTTCATGAACGCCATCTATGTGCGAGCATTAACCAGCAAACTTTTCTCCAGCCGCCCCAAAACGAGTCGCGCTTCCCTCCGCGTGTGGAGAGACCAGAGACCAAGGACGGCCGAAAAGACGCTGTAGCCGAGGCATGTGACCCGGGAAAAGGAATCGCTTTTGTTGTGATAGGAAAAACTGAGAAAGAAATGTCGTCCGCATGTGGAAGACCCGGAAAGCGAGATCTATAGCTCCCCAAGCAGCATGCTTAGCGAAGAGCGAAGGCGTAAAATGTTCGTAATGCATGCCTTCATGAAAAGGCCGATGGTTCTGCCGTCTATACTCGAGCTCGACAAAAATGCGTCGAAAGGGTATCCTGTGCAAGTAGAGCTCGAAAATAGGCAGGTCCGCAGTAAAACAGTCGTTGTCTATATGCTGGTTGGGGTATGAGATTCCGGGATTCCGTATCGATCCGCAGTGATCGGAAGAATTCGCAGAAACATTCGAGTAGTGTAGGAAATGAAACGCAAGCCGCTGTTGGAGCGACACGACGACCCAGGGTATCGCAGAGGGGAAATTAGTTCCTGGGCTGGCGGTATCGTGAAGCGTGGAAGGCCGGGTTTACCACCAAGAGCTGCCGCCAGGGCCAGATGGGTTGCCGTAGCCTCCACCATAACCGCCGCCGCCGCCGTAGCCTCCGGCTGCAGGAGGAGCATAGCCACCAGCAGGAGCACCATAACCGCCGCCATAGCCGCCCTGAGGAGCGCCTCCCCAGCCTCCGCCGAAACCACCACCTCCGCCGCCGCCACCACCACCCATGCGACGAACGTCACGAGTAGCAGCGCCGCCGCGACCACGACCGCCACCTCGACCTCCACGGCCGCCGCCGAAGCCGGAGCCCTCACGAGCAATGGACTCAAGGAAACTCGGGACTTCCTGGTTGGCCTCCTTCAGGAGATCTAGCAGATCACGAACAACACCGCGGTTGCCACGGTTGAAGAAAGCAGTAGCGATACCAGTGTTTCCGGCACGACCGGTACGTCCAATACGATGAACATAGTCATCAATGTCGGTTGGAAGATCGTAGTTGACGACGTGAGTCACATTGGGAATGTCAAGTCCTAGGTTGATGTCAGTGTATTGTCTCACGCGCGGTTCATACGAAGGAGCCTGCATCTTTCGAAGGAACTGTGTCTCCGCCTTGCAACAGTACAACAACACAACCATCCTCTTCATAAGTATGCTGGTATACCATGAAGCATTATCGTATGCTAAGAGGTGATTGTTTGGTGCGTTGTGGTATCCATAAGTACCCAAAAGATACAAGCTCCTTCGATTTGGGGGGATTGGGGGTCTCTTACCTCTAGCAGCAACAGCAGTGGCAACGAGAATGGGGCAACGTCCATTGCGGAACATCTCCAGAGCCTTCTCACGCTCACGCTGGGTACGGTCACCATGAATGGATGTAGCCGGGAAGCCTTGGTTAATGAGGAAGTCCGACAGCGAATCAGCCATACGCTTTGTCTCGACGAAGATGAGCGAGAGACCGGCGCCGTGGGTGTGAAGAATGTCCAGAAGAACGGAGCGCTTGTCGGCATCCTCGACGTACTCGATCTTCTGTGTGATGTTCTCCGAGGTGGAACCGACGCGACCGACAGAAAGGAAAATGTATTCCTTCAAGAAATCACGTGCGAGCATCTGGATGTCGCGGGGGAAAGTGGCCGAAAACATGAGTGTCTGACGAGCAGCAGTAGGAGGCATATCCTCGCCCTCGACGATGCGGCGAATCTGAGGCTCGAAACCCATGTCCAACATGCGATCGGCCTCATCAAGAACAAGATATTTGATGCTGGCCAGGGAGATGCGGCCACGCTCAATCAAGTCGACCAGACGACCGGGGGTGGCGACGAGGAGATCGCAGCCACGCTCAATCTGGCGAAGCTGGGAACCAATGTCGGCACCACCGTATACAACGCAGGGGCGTACCCATGAACGGTAGGCGAACTTGCGGGCCTCATCGAAGATTTGGGAGACCAACTCACGAGTGGGAGCGAGTACAAGAGATGTGGGGTAGGCCTTGCGCTGGCGACCGTAGCCTCCAGCCTGCGTCTGGGGAGGGGGAGAAGGTCCGTGAACGAAGGCCTGGGCGAGAATGGGAAAGAGGAAACCGCCAGTCTTGCCGGAACCAGTCTGGGCACAAGCCATCAAGTCACGACCACCCATGACGATCGGAATGGAGTACTTTTGGACGGGTGTGGGGACCTTGTAACCAGAGAGCTCAATGTTGCTCAAGAGATGGTCATCGAGGGGCGGATTCGTGAAGCGTGTGACGGGCTCGGGGACACCCTGGCCAGAAGCCTCGACCGGGATGTCGTCGTACTTCTCGAAATTGATACCGGTCTGCTGCTTCGAGGGATCGTTCGGTACGCCAAAGAGGTCGCGCTCGAGACGTGGGTTGGCTGGGCCTGGGACGTGCTTGCCGTCCTTCCACTGTCCATCGCCAGATCCACGGGCTGGGCCAGATCCGCCACCAGGCTTGCCATATGCGTTGGGGTCGAATCGGCCTTGGGGAGCGCCGCCCCAACCGCCACCGCCCTGGGGGCCGTCGCGGCCGCGAGGAGTGAAGTTGGGTGCGTTGGCCCAGTTGCCGCCGCCGCCGTTCATCTGTTGGGGCGGGGGACCGCCATAGCCGCGGCTGCCAGCAGTTAGTATACCTTCCTGTGTCGGGTCCGGGTCGTCGACTGACCTTCCAGGTGCTGGGCCCCATGCGGAGCCACCGAGACCACCACCACCGTTCATCATCGGTGGGCCATCCATGGGCGCGGGTCCAGGACCTCCGGCGGGCTGCGGGCGTCCTCGCAGGTGAGGGGGGATGTACGCAGAACGCTCGCCGTTGAAGCCGTTGGGGGCGTGCTGGGAGTCGTTCAGGTTGAGACGACCCATGTCGAGTTGTTCAGCCATATTGACGGTGTTGAGTTTGGGTGGGCTGACAAGATACGTGTGGATTTGTGTGTGGGTTGTCGTGCGGCGAGGTTGCAGAGAAGATGTCTACTTTTCTTCGGCTAGCCCAGCGGTGAGCGACAGGCGAGAAAGCGTTGAGGTCCAAGGACGAAACTTTTCAGGTTGCAAACGGGCACCTGAGACTCGTCAAACAGGTAAGAGAACGCCTCTGACCTGTAACGAAATGGAAAAGAGTGTGAAGGCCTGGAAAGGAAGGACTTCAAGATTGAGACTGTAGAGTTGTGCAGAACACAAAGCGTATGTGTGTGGTGTGGAGGGTTGCGAAGAAGAGGAGGCAGCTGCGGCCGGCCCACGAGCAAGTAAAATCCAAAAGTGACGCTAAGCGCTTTCGGCCTGGTCCTCGCCACCTTCCAAGGTGAGTCGGTGAAACTTGGCGGTGAAGGAGCACGAAGTCAGTCGGCTAGGCTACGTGTCAACTGGTCCATTGCTGTGTCTTACTAGAGACCGATTGCAGACTCTGCTCAGTCTGCTTGTGGTGGCGGGGGAACTTCGTACGTAGCTTCTATTAGTCCTCGTCCTCGCACGGGCACGAGCTGTCCGATGCCTCTAGATCAGCACGTGCCTGGGCCAACTGACGGAACGCTGCACGTAGATAACTGATGTAATGCATGGACATATGCAGAAACAATCACAATCACTTCACATTCACAAATACGCGGCACCAGATACCTATAAACATGCATATCATTTCTCGTAATCTAGGCCATGCTCTTATCCTTGAAGCTACCAGTCCCAGTGTTGCTTTTTCCCGAGCGCGAGCGGAGAAACAGAGCACAGACAGCAACGATACCACCAAGAAACATGAGCTTCTGTGCCGCGGACAGGCCCTCATCAGAAGAGGAAGCAGCCGCCAGGCCCGGTATCTTTGACTTGGTCGAGTCCTCCTTTGCGGCGGGAATATTGGCGACTTCGCTACTCTTTGCAGACTGAGATGAAGAAGTAGTGGTGATGTCGAGATTGTCGTCGGCAACCATTGGTTCTGCCGCGCCGTATGTATCTTGAAGGCAAAGTAAACTATCAGCAGCTCTCCACCTTATACCAGCGCGGGACGCACTGGCTTTAGAGTTCCGCGTGAATACCTTCCTCGGGTACCTCGAGCTCACCGCTCTTGGCAATCTTGACGGTCTTCACTGGCTTGTCGCCAGTGCCCTTGGGAACATTCTCAATCTTCTCTACGATATCGTATCCTTCCAGGACCTCGCCGAATACGACGTGGCGGCCGTCGAGCCAGCTTGTGACTACGGTCGTGATGAAGAACTGCGAGCCGTTGGTGTCCTTTCCGCTGTTGGCCTGGTGCATATGTTGTCAGTGGATGTCATGCAAGCAATGCTACAATAGAATTCAGATGATCTGGTCCAGGAGCTTGGGTTCGCTGGGGGCCTTCTACAGCAAAGTGCCAAAAAGACGGCCATTACTTGCGAAGGCAATGTCAAAGACAGCACAGTAGAACCGCTTGATATTTATCCCAGCAGGGCGATCTAGTCCACGAGAACCTCAGTCGTAGGAAACAGCTACTCACCATACTCAAAAGACCCTTGCGGGTATGCTTAAGCTTGAAGTTCTCATCCGGGAACTTGGCGCCGTAGATGGACTTGCCACCAGTACCATCATGATTCGTGAAATCTCCGCCTTGAATCATGAACTGCTTGATCACACGGTGGAAGGTGGAGCCCTCGTAGCCGAAGCCCTTCTCGCCAGTAGCTAGAGCCCTATGTAGTCGTCAGCCTACTGCAACATGACATGCACAGCGAGGTCAACCCTACCGGAAATTCTCCGCGGTTTTGGGGACGGTCTTGCCATAGAGGCCGATAACGACACGGCCGAGCTCCTCCTCTCCGTGAGTGATGTCAAAGTAGACCTGTAAACACATTTAGAGCAGGTCTGCTGGTATAGGATACAAATGCATACCTTGTGGGTGATCTTAGGACCCTTGGTCGCCTCTGAGGCCTGCGCAAAGAATACAAAAGCAAACGAGAGCACCAGGAGGAAAGAGATGACAATTCTCTGAATGGAAGACATGGTGTCTAATCGTAGGTTCTGTTGGCCAGGAATTCGACGGGTTTAGGAGGTAGAGTTGGGCCCCTGGGGAGGTCAATGGTAAGGTTGCTGTTGAAACGTGGTGTTTAGTGCTGCCCGCTCCGTCGCACCTTCCCCTGCCACTCCTCACCGCCTGCCCACCTAGGTAAGGCGCGCTTTAAGAGATCCTTGCCGCGCCGTCTCCAACACGGTCACAGATGCGCTTCGACATCGCGAAACTTACTGCGGGAGGGCGCGCAGCACCATGGTGCGCTATCAATTGGACCTACCAAAGATGTTCCGCTGACATGCCTAGGTGTTCATCAACGGTTTCAGCTTCACAGAAGCCACTCTCGTGAAGCGCTCCCTCGAATCTTTCTTCGGCATCGGCCCCAAAGTCTCGCAGCGCATCATGGCAAAATTCTACATCCATCCCTGGGCCAAAGTCGGCAGCCTCAAGAATGCCACTGTCATGGATCTCACAGCCGAACTCGCAAACATGAAGATCGAGAACGACCTAAGAAGACAGGTGCAGGACGACATACGGAGACTGAGAGATATGGGCACATATCGGGGACGTCGGCATGCGATGGGGCTGCCGGTGAGGGGCCAGAGGACGAGGACACAGGTGAGTAGAGATGCGATGCTGGCGGCCGAGGGCATGGGTTGTGGATGGATACTAACAATAATGCTAGATCGCAACTGCGCGACGGTTGAACAAGATAGAACGAGGAGGTACTGGAAGGGTGTCGATGTAAAGGCATATGTTCACATGTGTATTATACTGTATAGCAAGCCATCAAGCATGGAATGGAGTTTATGAAACAAAAGACGGAAATCCAAACGACTTCAATCCTCATCCATCCCTTGCATTATGCGTGTTAGGTGTTTAGCTGGCCCGTCCAAGCTGACTCGACGAACTCATCGTCCACTGTACAAAAGCATCTCTTATCGGTGATTTAGGGGCGTAGTGGTATGGTCTACTTTCGCTAGTGAATGCATACTTCCGAGGAGATTTCATCAACACGTTATCTTCTATGCTCCATACACTGCATTCGTGTGCCACTCCACTGCCTACCCCGAATGTGCACACAAGACTACTTCATTTCAGGTGCCAGCTCTTGTCCGGAGCATACACGAACATCCGATCAGCAGTGATCAATCTTAAGCGAGCAAGGAGGCCACAATCTTGTAGTCTCCTAAGTAGTACAAAGAAGCAGTGTGTAGGTCTTCAATGTTGAAGAGACTGCTCAGATGCGCTCCCTCAATTCGGACTTGACACATTGACTAGGTCGGCTATGCATATGGCAAGTCGTTTTCCGTATCATATTCAATTTCTCCCTCAATATTTGGCATGTTATGAAAAATTGTACCAAAGAGAGTGCGCCATGATACAAAGGAGCCATCGAAATGAACAACAGCAAGGAGAATTATATTTGATAGGGGTATAACAATGTCTTGCTCCAGTCACGAACACCCACCCAACCCTAATTAGAAGACGCAAAAAAAAAGCCTCCACCCACCAGAACAAACACTCAACTCACGCGTACCTTATCCCCTCTCAACTACTCTCATCGCTCCCTACTGCTTTCCCGGCATGACCATACCCTCCTGCGCCACATACTGCTCCTTGACCACATGCTGCTGACCCTCCCCCAGCAACATCTTACTCTCCTTCTCAGCCTGTACAATGGTGCAGCAAAGACAGCACGCGGACTTGACCAGATCCGTCACGCATGACCCTTCGAGGTTGTGCTTTTCGCGAATCTCGGCGGATTGCACGGCTTGGAGTAAGAAAGAGGCGCCGAAGCAGGAGGTTAGGTAGAAGAGGAGACACTAGAGGCGGTTGGGAATGGGTCAGTGAGAGGTAGGTTGGTTGGTGGAGGATAGGAGGGGTGAGGGGGAAAGGGGATGCAGAAACAAAAGGTATTGGAGGGATAGGAGTTGGATGAAGGAAGAAGAGAGACGTACAGATGTGTTAATCGGTTCATATGTCGTCATGTCGCCGTTGTGTTCTAAACGGTGATATGTCTTGCCGAAAGTAACGCAGGGCACGCAGCAGGTGATGCAGCCTGTGATCATCATCAGCCCTATTGTTTGTTCATGTTTTTTTATCTGTCAACTCCAACACCTGTGTAGAAAAATCGATGAAGCCAAGATACCACCTCAATCAACAATATGGAATATAAGGGAGAGATGTAAGACGTACAAAGATCAAGGGGACTGAAGCACGCCCACAAGCTGGCGCTCCATGGCTTTCCCGCAGTCTTGGAGTTGATTTTACCATCCTGCAAGCTGCGATTGAGCTTGAGCGTCCAGTTGTTGATTACGTTGCTGTCGATGAGGCCGGACATGTTGACGGGTATCAGACAGGACACACGTAGGTAGATATGAGAGCTATGTATACGTGGACGAGAGTTGCTTCGGGCGTTTGACGTGTTATGCAAATTTAAGACAAAAAAGAGCGTAATGTGGAGACGAGTAGGTCGTGCCGATGATTATGATATGAGGGAAAGAGTGAACTGACTGTTCCAAACAAAGAACCTCATGTAAAAGCGCCTACCTCACTAGCTTTATATATAACACCCCCTATTGGTACTTTCATTCTTTTCCACTGCCCCTTCCCCTTCCTGTAAACGGCACAGACGGCCCCAAACCAGCGCCATCTTACTTCCACACCTCCCCTTCGCGCCCCACTATCTCGTCTCTGCAAAACTCCGTCTTCGAACCCTCATATCCACACATGCGAGCGGCGTGCCAACATCTCCACCGCCCCCATCGAACCGTTAAGTCCTCAAAATTCGAAAAGCCAAAGAAGAATCTCGCAATACGACTCACTAGTCAGGTATAGCAGGTATAGTGCAAAGCAGAGCCAATGAAGCGTATGAACTTAGGGGGGCTGCGAAGACGAAAACAGCAAAATCTCTCTATTTAACAGTCTCTACAAAGGCGAGACATCGGCATCAGATTACGACGAGGCCGTGCGCGCTCCCTAAAAGGCTTGTTGTTAGACGTGGTGGTCGTGCAGGTTCAGCTGAGTGATTGAGGCTTTGCATTTGGTCAATGAGGAGTCAAGATGTGCGCCACTAGCGCCAAGGTGCGGAGATGAGTTACGAGGGAGCGTTGACGATCGTAGACGAGTTTTGTAGAAAAGAAGCGAGGAGGAGGAGAGAGGCCGAGAAAGAGTCGAGTGGGGGGTTTTATGTAGTTCACCGGTCGTAGATAGGTACTTTTTGTATCTGCATAAGTTGAGACTAAAAATCATGATAGTGATGCACCACGGTCTGGGTTTGTATGTGTACGTGAAATTCTTCACATGTGTTTCATACAGTAGGTACGAGTGGTGGGCGCCAGATAAGGTGGTGCAAAAAGGAGTTCGTGCTGAACCAAAGGACTAGGTATGTATATACTGTCGATAAGGCGAACGACCAGCACAGACAGGAATGCGTCAGCTTGGAAAATTTCCTCGCTTAAGTTTTCCGTTCATAACCTTACACTCCTCGGCTTCTGCTAGGCTGAATGGATACGGCCCACGCAGAGCTGAATTGCGAAGACGGGTTCTTTGAACTTTTGGAAGCCTGATCGCCGGCTATGTAGGCAGCTGTAGCGCCAGCTGGGTCAGTAGCGGAGACGGTAACTTTGGGGGCCATGAGAAGATAAAGCAACCAGAAACATTCAGAGGTTTATCAACACGTTCATTGCCCTATGCTATCTAATCTGATACATAGGTCATTCACGCCTGCCTGAAAGTCCATCCTATCTGTCCTGTCCTGTTCAAACATTCAATCTTGTGCAACATAGCATATATTCAGGTCAGTTAAGTCAATCCATCTCGTATCCAACGGGCGTATACAAAGCAACTCGCTCGCCCCTTCATGTTTTCCCTTGGGAACTGAAAAACAACGAAGAACAACAGGATATCTCAAGCACATTGCCGAAGTGCGGTACCAAATGGAGATAGAAACGCGAAGCTCCACAAACCGCTAAAAAAAACCACGCAAACAAGAATGTTTGCCTGCTCGCAGCAGGCGGGTATGTGAATGTAATCGAAGAAAAAAGATAACGCAAAGTGCATATCGCGCTCTCATAGCCCACAAACACCGAGGCGACGAAAGGGTCATACGCGCAGCCGCAAAATTACTTTGTACAGGTAGAAGATGAGCTAAGTTTGGCGAGGCGAGGCCCATAGATCCAGTCTTAGGGCCTATATTAGGAATCAAAAATTAGGAGATAAAATGTCGTCCATTGGATCGATACATGGTAGCATTGGCGCAATGGTGGGGTTAATTGTTGGCTTAGTCGAAGGCTGTCTCCTCTTGTACCATCAAGGGGTTCACGCGAGAGTCATTGCGGGAGTTTGACGGAGGATTTGAGCCATTTGAACCCTTCCGTTGACCACCCATGCTCATGCCCATGTTCATGAGAAGCATGCCCGACTCTCGGCGTCGCTGGCGTTGTTCTCGGGCATTGCCAGCTTGGACAGCGCCATTGAGACTTCCATATCCTTCTCCTTGATATGGCTGCTCATACGCTGGAGTGTCATAGCTAGGACGGAGAGGAATGAACCCGGACTCATAGCCACTATACTGCGGCTGCTGCTGCTGCTGTTGCTGCTGCGGTGGTTGTGGTGGTGGGTAGTTCGGAGCAACGCTCGCTTGGAAGTTTGGCGGTGCCCGGTCATAGCGTTGTTGGAAAGTTGTTTCGTTGTATGCAGGCGTTGGTAGATCGGAAAACATCTGTCGGCGAGGAGATCGTATGGCATCATCTCCTAGGTGAGTCGGGTTGTTGCGTATCTCGTGAATCGGAGAACTTGCTTCGTCGAGCGCTGTGCCGAAAATGTCCGTGAAGTCCGTCAAGAAGAAGGATATAAGTGGAGCGGGGATATTGAGAGTTGGAGCAAAGACAATGCCTACATTTCGCACGGTCATCTTGTTGACCGTAGAGTTGTCGACGATCTCAATCAAGAAGGATGAGAGGTGACGAAGCAGCTCGAAGTTTACGTTAGGCAGCTTGTGTACAAGAACGTTGAACGTCTGGATCTTCTTGCTACGCTCGTCCATATCTGACAATGTTAACATAGCTTCAAATCAAGGGTGGCCAGACTTCTTACCGAGAACTTTAAGAAAGTCCAAATGCAGCTCTCGAGTGAGGATGGAAGCGGGAAGTTCTCGCAAATACAGTTTGAGAAGTGAAGCGACCGCATGAACGTCGTAATACTGTCCGTCCAGGAGCTTGATGTCACCTTCGTTATTGAAACGATCACGCAAGCCCTTGATGACGATGTTGGACCCACTAAGCCTAAAGATACCTTCTTCGCTAGTTGCTTGTTTTGCTTTGAGATACTCCAAGCATCGGTAGACGACAGCTGGCAGCTCAACAGTGACACCGGTTGGCTGAGTGAACTCAACCGCTTCTTGAAGAGGTATACCAAAAATACTGCGGTTTGGTGGCAGTGTTCGCTGTTCTACGGGTGGCTGTAGTTGATTACTTATCTGAACAGGTGCAAGATCTGAAGAGCCGCGGCCCCTGAAACCGAATATACTGCGCTTCTTGTCTTTAATAGTTGTAGCTGTAGGCCCAGGCGCTAGCCTGTTACCCCAGTTCTCAACGTCCTTGATAGGCGTGCCATTGCTTGGACCAGAAATGGAAGGATAGTGGCCGAGGGCATCCTGAGAAAATGATGATGTCTTCGGAGACCCTCGCGGCGGTTTGCTCCCCATGAGATCTCGATGGTTCGGGTTTGGACCGCGTACGGGAGCCTCTGCTGCTACAGTGTCATCGTAGCTAAGGCCTTGTAATCGATCCTTGTCCAGATCAGGGCTATCTTTCCTCTGGGAGCGAGCTGAGTCTTGACTGGGTTGTTGCTTCTGTAAACGCGCTGCAGCAGGTCCTTGTATCTCTACGGGTGAAGTGGTCTCTTCTGGGTAGTCTACGTGCTGCAGAAGAGCATCGACCCAGGCATCGCGCTCCTCGTCATTCTCTGCACAAAGCACATGGCGTACCAAGCTTGTCGAATCCTTTCGTTTAGGTTCCAGAATAAGGAAAGCATGTCGATACTGGTTGTCTTCTGAGTCATCTCGTCGCTGTGGTGACTGATTAGACTGCTGTTGAGACTGTTTGCCGATCTGAGCGCTCTGCAGCTTGATGGTGCCCAGGTGAGCACCGCCTTCTGATTCGTAGTATCTAAATTCGGGACCATCGAGGACGAAAAAGCGAGCCTTCCAACCACCAAAATTCTTGCCGCGCTTGGTAAGATAGCCCTCCTTTCGCTGCCGAGTTTTTGGTGCAGCTATCGCTGGACCTGGGGCGGGTTCTGGCGCCAATCTGTCGCCAGCTCGTGCTCCAATGACGTCAGCAGAGAGATATTCGCATACAATCAGGGCTGTCTTCTCGTTCATAGGAGTCTCTAGGATCGTATCAAAGTACTGGTTGAGTGCAACTCTGCGAGCATCAATTCTAGCAGGGGCATGACCGCTGAAGAGAGCCCGGTCAGGAAGTTTCCCTTGAAAGTCACACAATGAGCGCAGCTGAGCATCAAGAGCAGGAAGCGTGGCGATAGTCTTCTCAACGCGCCACAACTGCTTGCTGTCTGAACGGGCGTAGATGGCAAGGATGAAGACTGGATCCTCTTCCTGTGGCCTGGGGGCCAAGAAGCTCAAGCGAGACGGCCTAAGACGAGACGAGAACACTTTGACCTCGATAGAAGGTAGTGCATTGGGAGGAAGCAGGAGTCCTGGGTACTGATCGGACACGAGTCCACGATAGACATGCTCTCCATCTGAGCCCTCGTACAAGGTGCTCGAATCAGAGTCTGGGCTGGGCTGCGCGCCTGGCACTTTGAGAAGATCAGATGCAGTATTGTTGTTCTGAGTGTGCTTCTGCGCCTGCGCCACTGCGGGCGACTGGTACGAATTGGGTGTATTTGGTGGCAGGGGGACTGGTTGCTGCAACGCTCGTGCAGGAGGAATCATTGCGCTAGGTGACATGGGTGGAGACGCTACCATCTGTTTCGGGTTTCTTGGCAACGGCGAGCCTAGTGGTCTGTCCGTGGGACGCGGACTGGACGGCAGCCCGGGACTCATCAGAGGCGAGGTGAAGGATGCTACGCTCCGATTGGCCATCATCGAACTGTCTGAGGTGGCGGGACTGAGCATCGCGTTCAGAGAGTTTGCTGGTGGATGGCGAGGAGATAATGGAAGCCCAGCCTGGAGGGGGTTGAATAAGCGCGGCGACAGGGGGGCTGCCGCGATTTGATCGTTCGCAGGCGCTTCGGCAGGCGTGGTTTGCTTGCTCTTGCTCTCGCTCTTCTTCTTCTTGGACTTGCTCCGAGCCTCCTCATCCTTTGAATACATGGCTTCGCGGACACGATCATCCTCCTCACGGGTTTTCCTCCGGCCCCGTTGCTCAACAATGGGTATTTCGTCGACTTCCAACGTGTCATCATAATCAGAATCATCGTCGTGCCCATGCACCGCCTGGTGAAGATGGGCGCTGGTGGTGACCGGCTTGGAGAGGTTTAGAGGAGCGGGCGGAGCTTTCCGCAGCGGTTGCGCAGGCTTTCGTGGCGGCGATTCGAAGCCATCTCCGCCAATCACGGGCGTTGCTTGTATGAGAGAGATTTGCGGGGGGTGCAATTGTGCTTGGCTGGATGCAGTTGAAGCGCCGGTAGTCTGTGCTGGTGGGGTTTCTGGCTTCGGTTGCTGCGTGGGAGTGTGCTCCGTGCGGCTGTTCTCCAGCAATGCAGCGTCCAGGCCGAGCCCTTTGCCGCCAATATTGAGCGGCTTCACAGAGTAGTCTGTTGGCGAGTTCACACTTGACGTAGGGTTCGACGCGGTGTGGGCCTCGGAGGAATGCGAGGGCGACTGCGCCAGCTGTGAGTCTGGTATCAAGTGCGGTGCGTGGTGCTCCTGCGTCAGGGGCGATGTCTTGTGCTCGGCAGGTCTGGTGTCGTTGGCCCTGGCAGGTTCGTCGGGCCTCTCGCTGAGGGCCGGGGACTGGCTGGAGTCGCGCTCCGCGGCAGAGGTGAAGGTGTCGGATGCCTGTGGTGCACCAGGCACGGGCGGCACCTGCTCGGCGAACTCCTTGACCTTCCTGCGGTAACGGTCCTTGTCCTTGAGTGCGCGCTCGAGATCCTTCTGCAGCCCGATGATCATGGACCGTTGTTTCTCGACCAGCCGCCAGAGCTGGGCGTTGTGGCTGGTCGTGCTCTGCTTCTCCTTCCAGAGGGCCAGCAGCGCAGCCTCGGGTGAGCCTGCAGAGGCTATCAGACGGCTCATGTCGGGGGGGTTGGCGGTGCCCGTGTCCTGCGAGGGCCGGGAGACATGGCTGGCGGGCGCCCGGTGCTGTGAGGCGCTCGAGGACAGCGAGGACGCGGCCGAGTCCATGGAGGGAGTGCGGGCGGGCGCCGTTGGCCGCGTCTCAGGGCGGTTTGGCCGCGAGGGCGGAGGCATGGCGACGGGCGACGCTGGAGGGGAGAGGCCAGCCGACGACAGCGTGGGAGACGAGGCGTGCCGTAGCTGGGCATACGCAGACGGCCGCGCAGGCTGGGTGAAGGCGCTGGCGGGGACGGACGGCGGTGTGGGCGGCTGCGCGGTGTGGTGGTGCGCTTCCTCGGCGGCGAGCAGTGCGTCGAGCTTCTCGCGCGGCGAGCGAGGCTCTTCGCAGCGTGGGGCGGCGTGAGCAGGCAGCTGGGCGTCTGCGAGCCCGCTGGTGGTAGTGGCAGTGGCAGCGGCGTGCAGAGGACTCGGGGCGGGCTGGCGGCGCCCGCGGCGGTGGTGCTGCTCGTCCACAGTGGCCGGCACGTCGTGCGAGGGCGTCGTCGAGTCGCGGAGGGTGCGGGTGGTGTCCGCGAGAGACGGCGATGCCAAGGGGCGGAGGGGAGGGTCGCGGTGGTGGTCGGGCGAGGTGTGCAGTGCTGGCGATGCTGGCGGTGCTGGCGGTCTGCTCTGCTGGAGCATTGCTGGTGCAGGTGCTGCGTCGGCGCTCATGCTGCCCAATGCAGGCTAGCTGGCAGGGCGCGCCAGTACGGAGCGGGAGCTGGAGGCTAGGTCGGTACGGTACCTAGTACCTAGTACCTACTGTGCTGTACCCAGACTAGGCCTGTACAGACGGTGTGGATTAGTGGGGATCAGCGTTTCGCAGCCTGTTGCGTTTTGGCTCTCTGGGTGAATGGGATGCTGCCCGCATCAACACCTGGACGTCGAGCGCAGCCAGCCCGCCCTCAGCATGTACAGCAGGCGCAGCGAGCGAGGAATGGGAATTGGGAATTGGGAATTGGGAATTGGAAATTGGGGATGGGGAATTGGGAGACTGCACATCGGGTGGCAGGCGGCCGCTGTTATTCGCCGCTGTACGCGCCTGCTCTGCTGTGTGTACATTGCAGACCACCAGTAGGAAGCTGCCCAGGTGGACAGGCCGGCCCCGTTGGAGCCCATGTCCGCGTCCATTGCCTCCATTCCTCGGACCGCCCAGCCAGCGCGCCAGCAGTCTGTACCTGCATCGACGACGAGCCGAGCACGCCGCCACCACCGCCGCTGGCCCTGAGTGCAGAATGCCCTTCTGACCTGTGCGCCCGCTCACCTCTGCACACACTTTGCTCAGCAAGGTGAAACTCTGGCGACGCATGCTGCATCTGCGTCCAGCCCCGTCTGCTGATTGGCCGGGCCCTGCACGCTCATCACCTCCGAGTCTCAGGCACCGAACGGGGCGACTGTGCGCGAGGCCACACCGGCGACTGGCGCGGCCACCTGACGGCTGATTTGCCATTGCACTCTGGAAACATTGTCTGCCTCTGGGGTGCAGAATCGTACGACTTGCGCTGCCCGCTCGCTAAAGGCATTGAAAGACGTCAAGTACTTCTGAAACGCCACTCCATCGTCCCCGCGCAGCGATACCGTACCTCCTTCCTGCGCGCTTACACAGTAAGCTACCGGTAGCTCTAGATAGGTACGCTTCAACGACTCGTGAAAGCTGGGCCATGTTGCAAGGTAATCCGACACGTCGTTCCACCGTCTCAAATTCGGATTCGAACCGTCTTGCTGTGATACTGGTCTTGTCACGTTGAGCGCGAAGGAATTCGTGCCGCGCCTGCCGCCGCCGGCGCCAACGGTCGACGGCATGCTGCACCTCTGCCGCATGTCAACCCCAGAGTCCATCTCCACGAGCAAGTCCGCGGCTCACTACTGCAGGGCCCCAGCAGGGGGAGATGAGGACAAGCAGTAGATCCTCTTCGCTCTCTCCTAGTACCACCCAACACCCACCTCCTACTCGACGCAACTTTACGTCGAGACCAAGTACGACAACGAACGATTGCCACTTAGTTGCAGGTCTTCATCTTGACTGTTGTCGTATACAGATTAACGACTTACCAAGCTTCCATGTCCAAGGCAAGACGCAGGGATAACCTGCGGCAAATGCAGCCTCGACCACGCGACCAGCATACCCTACATGCACAATCACCCGGAGACTTCTGTTTCCGCACAAACTTGCGTCAACCACGAAGATCCCACGACATTATCGAAATATAAATACCCGATATTACCGGTATTAAGGGTCCGCCTACTGTACTGTACATACGAGTCAATCGCACAGGATACAGTTACAGAGACTCTTTACTGTTAGCAGGTACATAGGTAGACAACGCACGCCTCATCCCGAGTTCGAATTCCGAAACAAGCCTGACCCTTACCCTACCGTACCGTACATATGTAGTAGGCTCGGCTATATCCACCCCCCGCATTACTAGTGGTGCGCACCCCTGCATACATGGACCAACTCAGACATGCGAGCAACAATCCACCATGTTTATTTCTAAGCCACAGCTTAACCGTTAAAAAAAAAAGGCGAGAGTATATATGATAACTAGTTACTTCTACGAGTGCCTTTTGTTTAAGGTGGATAGTCATGACCCCTTGACGCTCACAAGCATCTATCTGTGCGGAGCATACTCTACTCACTTCCAAGTTACTTGTCCTGTCTTGCTAGTTAACTTGTTCCTATTACCTACCTAATTGCCTACCTACCTACCTACCTGCATCTTCTAAAGACGTACCAGCGCAGCATAACTGTCTTCGAATAGATGCCTCTCTTCCGATGGATAGATTGACTCTGTTGTGAAACGCATCGAAGCAGATCTTACTTGCTGATGCTAATAACTAAGGCCAAATCAATATGCTCAACAACCCTAGTAGTATCTTCTAAGCTAATATTATTCATCTACATCATACGTAGGAACTGTGGGATTACCAACTGACGTATTGGTATTAGTGGTGAGTAGATTGGTGGTGAGGGGGGGTGTCGAGCTTCTTGGATACCAAGGGTTTGTATACTTGCTGTGTAGGTCACGGGTAGGTAGGTAGGGAGAAATCACACACTGTTGGAACGCGGAAGTCGCTCATTAGAGCGAGAGAGAGAGAGAGAGAGAGAAAGAAAAACCAGTGCAGTGTACGAATAACGATAAAATTCCTAGGTGGTAGGAGGCATAGGTGATGCCCTGCGGATAATAGGACTGAGTGACTACGTAAAGCCGGGAGTAGACTACGACCCACCAAACCGACAAGGAAAATGCCCAACTGCGTCGTGCCATGCAGCAGCGGTTTGAATCGCCTCCAAGTGACGCCAACGACCCTCGCTCACTTCTCCCTCTTCATCTTCATCTCATCGCTCTTCGTCCGCTCCGGCGGCTCCTGCCTTACAAAACACTCGCCGACATAATGCCCCCCTTCGCACGCAACAACCCACTTGCCGATGCCGTATTCCTCCGGCGCCCGCCTCACGCCCCTCCCTCCACCCCCTACAATCAAGTTGCCCGGTCGATAGTCTGGATCAGCGAGCATGCGCTTGATGACAGAGCAGTGTATCGTAGCGTTTGCGGGGATATCTCGTGTCTCGCCTTTGGGCAAGGGCCACGTGATGGCGCGCCAGGTGCCGTCTTGTTGGAGGTCCATCCGCCGGAAGGGAAGGTATTCCATAATGTTCCAGCTTACGACGCTCGTGCTGTTGGAGCCGTTGTTGAATTGAAGAACGTCGTGGATGCGGCCTTTGGTTGCGGCGTAGTGGAGGTGCTTGTGGAAAGCAGTGTCGGGGTGCGTGCGGTGGTGTTCGCCGAAGTGTTCGGAGTCGACCCAGCTAGTACTTGTGACGTTTGAGGTGGCACCGTTTGATGGACCGTTTGTAGTGTTGTGATGATGGGGTTCTGGGGCATCGGAGACTGGTGCTGGGGAGCCGGGATCGACTGCGATGATTGGCACTACGGTTTGACGTCGAGCATTGATTGCTGCATTTGGGTCTTCGTGGCAGCAGTGCAAGGCCTCTAGCTTGTCTTCGTCGAATTCGAGACCAGCTTTCTGCGCTTCTCGAACCATCCAAACAAGAGGAACATGGCTCAGTGCTGCATCGTCATTTGCGAGTGGCCAGCCACCACCAATATCCTGATGCTATTAGCCTCGGTCGCCTAGCCCTCGAGATCTTCAGAGCTTACTGCGTGACAACCTGGAAACCACACTTCTTGGATATCCTGCTCACCTTCTTCCTCATCCTCGTTCCACGTCTGCACAGGATCGAGGGACATAACAGAAGGTGTGATAGAATGTCCACTGGCATCGCATTGTGAGTAGGCAGGACTCATACTTCGCACTCCGGAGGTGTCGTGGGGGTTCCTGAACCGTTCAGGCGGCGCTAGGGTATCACGGCGTCCCCTATCCGCCTCTCCTGTTTTCTCGTCTAGTCCCGCTCCATGCATCATGTTTTTGAGGTGATTGTGTTTATGATGACGCTTGTAGTACATTGACCTGTCTGGCTTCTCCTGACTAATAAGATCCTGTCGAAATTTTGCACGGCGCTCATCGATAGAGACGGCATGTCGTATCACCCTAGCACTACTTCGGGCAGTATACGGGAACTTGCTGCGCTGCATCCAGGCGTTTTCAAAATGTGGAACGCTGTTGACTGTGTCGAATAAACCAAGGAAGCGAATGGGGCGGACGGGACGACTGAATGTTTCTCTGAAGGCGCACATGAACTCAAGAAGCTTTTCCTTTGCTGACTTTTCTCCTGGCTTATGGTCGGGATCTTTGCCCTCGGGCAGCCGACATTGCCACTTTTGGAACGTTCTGGAGTGATTGTCAGTCTGGGTACAATGTTGATGCCGCCGTCGTACATACTTCCATGCAAACTGACACATCTCCTCATTTCCAGCCTGTTCGGATGTTAAACCTGACAATTATGTTGGTTTGGTACATATACTTGCCGAAAGAAGGCCGACATGATCTAGCATCTCGGCAAGAAAACGAGCAGTGTATGCGCCTCTTGAGAATCCAAAGAAGTATATGTCGTCTCCAGGCGTATAGTACCGCATTAAGAACTGTAGGCTATATTAGAAATATGAAACCGCTTGGAGTTGACCTCGGAAGGTGAAGAACTAATTTCTGCATACGCGCCGCTCTTCTGAGATCAACTAACTAGCGAGCAACGATTTCGACCATTAGAAATCTAAGCTTACCTTGTATCCTGCCATGACATGCAGGTCGAAAGAAGTCCCTATGTGATGTTAGTTGTTGAACACATCTTATCGATGTGGTGTACTTGCCGACAGCGCTGTCCTTCGCCTTTGCATACCAGCTTTTGAACCTCTCAATACGGCTCGTCCGTGTCATGGACCCACTGGCTCTCGTAACGTATGTACCAATTCCAGGCTGGTAATAATGAAACTGGTCGTCTCCGTTTCGATCCAGCATACGATAGATCTTGAGGATATTGGAGTCGGCGTCGGTGCCGGAGAACTTGTTGCCAGTGCCATCGAAGCAAAGAACGAACTTCTTACGCACATGGGCCCGCCCCTGTGCAGGCGCGGCGTACTCCATTGGTCCTGGGTTGGAAAAGAAGTCGACTTGCGACGCGGCAGTTGGAGGCCGTGACTGCTCGTAGTCCTTGGACGCCATGTCGTTGCCCTGCTCAATTAACAACACGGCCGACAAGGAAGTCAAGCTGGATGAAGGGTGAGGAAACGTGCGGCCACGACACAGCTTTTGGCGAGCACAATAAGTGAGGAAACAGCGAGTCGCGCAGTAGGGTAAGTGGCATGCATGTTCTTCGCCATGAGACTCATGGCTACTGCACCTGAAGCATGTGCCTCACACGGGCGAGGATCGCACTTGGTCTCGCATCGACACGCAGTCAAAAGGTGCTTACCGCTTGTGGTTGGTACAGATCGAGCAATGTCCCACAGCTGCGAAGCCGCCGCTAATCGCTCCGGAGAGCTGCTGGATCTGTCTTTACCAGTCGATCAATTGTGGGTCTGCTGGACGAGCTTCGCATTGAGACATGGCCGACCCGAGATGACATGACGTTGACGAGCTTCTTGACGACGGAGGACCAGACAGAAGGACGTTGTTGACAAGTGCTTGTTGAGGTACACGGCAGCTTTCACAGCAGCCCGTTCCCCGCCTCTGCGACACGATAACGATGCCCTCGAGCTCTGAGGGCTTGAAGTAGATCGTATGCAACAGCTTGGCCAATAGATGCGCGCGTCGGCGATAATGGGCAATTGGATCGAGAGTCAGTAGAGCTCGAGCCACGCAGCTGTCGAGTGAGATTGGCACGATACCGGCATGGGGGTATGGTTGTGATTATGCCGGCGCCAATTGGCTCCAAGCGTCGTCTAGTGTATGCAATGCTGGGGATCGATGGTGCAACTAAACAGTTATGCTCGAAGATTTGTGAACAGGCCGTGGTCGTCCCAGAGATCTCGACCCTGAGCGCGATCGCGGTGCACGGACGGTGTCGGGCCGCTCGTTTAGCTCATTGTCTTGTCACCCAGGTCCTTGTACACCGTCGTGACAGTATAGGTAGCCCATCGCAGTGGTTGGTGGTAGCAGCGGCCAGCCATTGCTTTCATCCCGTGTTCCATGTGCGGCCCATGGTTCTCCTTCGTACCTTCGTGTCTCCCGACCTCCAGCTGAACGGGCCCCCCGTCAGCTCTGCGCTCGCCAGCTCCGCATGCGACTTCACACCATACCGTAAGAGATGTGCTGGCTCTGTATTGTCGGCGCCACAAGCGCTGGTCTCAAGCTGAATTACGTCCTCCCGCATCCAATTGTGCATGCCCTACTTGCCAATGTCCCGCGGGCAACTGCATCGGGCTGTCGATCGCTCAATTGAATTTTTCCCTTCGTCTGTTATGGATGCATGAAGCTACCTCGGTCATGGTCGAGTGGAGCCCTCCCCCCAATCTGTCAGTACCGCCATCTGCGACTGAATTAGCCCGTGGCCATATGAGTGCTCGAGTCGCGTCCAGTGGCCTCCTGCCGCATGAGGACGACGCCTCAACTACGTCCACCGCGTTGACGCCCCGCTCTTCTCTCACATTTCATCATGTTGCACAATCGGCGCATGAGAATCATTGCTGGCTTCGGGATGCCGGGCTGCTCACAGAGTGGAGAGACAGCAGCTGTTCGTCCACCACAACCGGCCTAGATATGCAGTACTCGATGTCCTCGCAGCGAACAGTAGTGCAGAACCGTCGAGTCTTGTCTTGTGCTGCACTCCTCTCGGCCAGCCACCACCAATGGGAGCAAGGCTATTGAAGCTGAGGGAGCTTGGACTAGGTGAACCCACAACTGCACTCTCCGCCGAGTACAGATACGGTTATGGGCCAGTATGCACGGAGTGGGTTGCGTCACAGCGCCATTCGCCGACTGGTCATGGTTGATCGCGAAGGCTACATCGTAGCTGCCGACGATCACTGGCATGTCAAGTGGCTCCTGTCACCCAGGGACACCGCTCTAGCTGCCGGAGCAATGGCGCTTTTACACAGTAGTGCCGTGTCCACAGCTTTCACCAAGCTACCCCCAGTTCTTCTTTTGAAGCTCTGCAAGTACTTGAGTTTCCGTCGCTCTGCTCTCCATCCTCTCATCTAGTCACACGAACTATCTCTCATCATGCCTAGTCAATTGCGATCCTTGCTCGGGACCATCAGAAAGAAACCGACAAAGGCCAGCGATGGCAGGTCCGCAGAGGCTTATGGCGTGAAGAATGAGCAGAAGACATCTGTTATCAACGATGTCAGAAATATGGGTGTTAAGAATGCCAAATTCGCAGTCGAGGCAATTACGACTCTAGCCTCTGGAGAGCCGCTGGACGACAAAGATCTCTTGCTGGAGCAGGGAGTCGAGATGCTCCAGAGTTTGCCGCCAAACAGTGGTCTCAGCGCGAAGGTGTCAGATGGCTTCATCAGCATGCTCTGGAATGACCTCCCGCACCCGTGTCCGACCCATGCCGGCCCATCAGCACGATACCGCAAACACGACGGTTCTGGTAATAACCCTCACGATCCTGAGATGGGCAAAGCTGGCTCGCCGTACGCCCGTAATGTGCCGCCTTTGAAGCCGAAAGGTAGATCCATCCATCCTGATTAATCCACGTAGCTGACGAGAATTCCAAGGACCCAATTTGCCTGATGTTGAAGATGTGTATGAGGCACTGCTGAAGCGCGATGGTCCTTTTCGCCCGCATCCCTCTGGGCTGAATCGGTTGTTCTTCTCATTTGCGACTGTTGTTATTCACGAATGCTTCCAGACCTCGAGAACAGATCCCTGGATCAATGAAACATCCAGCTACGTTGACCTCAGCACTCTGTACGGCAACACCGAGAACGAGCAGAAGCGGGTCCGAACTTACCAAAATGGCGAGATCTACCCCGATTCAATCGCCTCAGAGCGCATCATGATGATGCCTCCTGGTGTTGTCGCTGTGCTCCTTATGTTCTCCCGAAATCATAATCACATCGCGGAGTCGCTTCTTTCCGTAAATGAGGACGGTAAATACAAGCCTTGGGATTCTCTGGACGAGAAAGGCAGAAAATGGTAACCTTCCAATAGACCGATATTAGGGCTCTGTCGGCTAACAACTCGAAAGGCAAGACGAAGACATCTTTCAGATCACGCGCAATATCAATGTCGGATTTTTTGCTTCGGTAGTGCTCCGAGACTACGTCGCAGCCATCCTCAATACCCCCCGAGCCAATTCTGAATGGTCTCTCGATCTCGGCAAGGAGATAAAACAAGGCGGGAACCGTGTTGAGCGCGGAACCGGTAGCCATGTGTCTGTAGAATTTGCGGTCTTGTACCACTGGCATGCGGCACTCAGCGCAGCCGACGACAAGTGGATGGAAGACATTGTACGCTCCATCTTCCCAGATCTAAGGCATGTCGACGATGTTACGATCGAAATGTTCCATGAGGTCATGAAGCACTATGGCCATGATCTCATGAATAAATTGCCCAAAGACTGGACATTTGGAGGCTTACAGAGAGGAGCGGACCGAAAATTCAAGGACGACCAATTAGCTGAATTGATCAAGTCCTGCATTGAGGAGCCGGCGCACGCCTTTGGGGCACACGGAACACCTGCCAGCCTGAAAGTTGTCGACCTCTTGGGCCAGTTACAGGCGCGCGAAATGTTTAACGTTTGCACCCTCAACGAGTTCCGCAGGTACCTGAATCTAAAGCCTTACGAGACATTCGAAGACTGGTGTTCAGACAAAGATACGGCAAGGGCAGCAGAATTGCTCTACGGTCATATCGAGAACATGGAACTGTATCCAGGCCTCATGGCCGAATGTACAAAGCCTCCCATGCCCGGAAGTGGCGTGTGCCCAGGGCAAACTACTGGACGAGGCATTTTGGACGACGCGGTCGCGCTGGTCCGAGGGGACCGATTTCTGAGCTACGATTTCAACAGCAACACCCTCACGCAATGGGGTGCAGCGCTGCTATCAGAAACAACTCCAGGCGCTTATGGGGGAGTGTTCCCGAGACTTCTCTTCCAAGGTCTGCCTGGCGGCTTCACGGGCACTTCGCCTTACGCGCTATTGCCGTTTTACACACCCGAGGCTGCTAAAGGTATTCTTGCGGGCAACAAGGTGCTCGAGAAGTATAAGCTTGAGCGGCCTCCGAATGATTACGATATCGTGAGCGTACAAACTCAAGAGGGATGCAAGAAGGTCTTTGAGGATCGCGAAAGCTTCGTCGTCATGTATCAAGCTGCGATTCGCCAATGCACAGCTGGTCACGATTTCATGATCGGGTGGGACGAACAGAAGAAACATGACGAGCGTTCTAACATCCTCCATAAAATCTTCTTCGAGGAAGGCTTCGAGAAGAACATCAACGAGTTTTTCACCACCACCGTGCGCACTCTGATCAAGCAGAACTCACTGGAGGGCGCCAAAGGAAGGATGTCAATCGATATTGTCCGTGACGTGACGAATATTGCGCCGATTCTCTGGCTTGCGGAGCGCTTCGCTCTCCCTCTGAAGACTCAAGAACAACCTCGCGGCCTCCTGACGATATATGAAGCATTCACGGCCTATCTGGTCTTGTTCATGTACCAGAGCTTCAACATCCTCCCGGCCAACGAATGGAAGCTCCGGGAAGGCGCCTTGAAAGCAGCAGCTCCACTCCGCTCCATCTTCGAAACCCACCTAAAAACGCAAACAGGCATGATGGAAGGCTTCGTAGACTGGATGGCCAAGGGCAGCGCTTTCGAAGTTGGTCCGCATGCGGATCGCATCTATCACGCGCTGGCGGATACAAAGCTTCCTCTGGGCGACCAAGTGGGCGACTGCATCGGCATGGGTGCGCCCGTCGCCGGTAACTTGACACAGCAAGCTTCCCTCCTGATCGATCTGTATCTCAGCGCTGGGTACGAAAAGTACAAAGAACGCATCATCCAGCTCGCACACACGGACCCCGCATCCTCCGATCGCGAACTGCAAGGTTTCGTCTACGAAGGCATGCGCCACGTCGGCGTCGTGCCTGGTCTCCCCCGCGTAGCTACACGAGACATTACCGTCAACGACGGCGTTCGCGGCCCCATCTCCATCAAGAAAGGCCACACCATCCTCATCGCCACGTCAAAAGCCGCCATGGACCCCGTCGCGTTTCCGAACCCAGAGCTTCTTGACCCTCACCGCCCGTTCAAGGACTACACGTTGCTCGGCCACGGTATGCACTTTTGCTTTGGCGCACGCCTCGTCGGGCCGACCCTGGCTTGCACACTGCGCGAGGTCTTCAAGCTGCGCAATGTGCGTCGCGCGCCGGGCAAACAGGGCCGCTTCACGACGACGGAGCACCAACTCGCGGGTATCACCATGCGGCACTATCTCGACGCGAGTTCCAAGGAGAGCCCTATACCGACTAGTCTGCGCTTACACTACGATGGCGATGACGTGCCTGCTTCTACTGCTAGTGGCGGTGTGAATGTGAACGGTGCAAATGGACCGCCCCAGTTGCTCAATGGACATACAAATACGTACGCTAATGGGCAGCCGAGTAAGTATGCGAGTGGGCAGTCGAATGGACATGCGAATGCGGGTGGGGATAACGAGTATGGCAATGCGTATACTATTGCGCCGTAGGAAGGGCAATTGGCGCAGCACGCTGAGCTGGCTGCGGCTGGAGGCCGGAGTGCGAGTCAGGAGGGGAAGAAGCGGGTTAGAGGCTCATTGTTGTGTTGGTAGACTGACTCACTGCGAGCGAGCGAGGAGGAATGGAGTCGAGTTCTGTGTCGCGGGTCGTATGCGTGCATGTATGCGGCACTACACTGCACTGTAGGCTGTCAACATGATCTTAGTCAGATGAATAATGGGGGGAAGACAAGGAGGGGCAAGGGGAGGGGGCAAGGGGAGGGGCAGAGATATCATTTGCCTATCATCATGTCCCTCGTTTACTTTACATTATATTGCTCCAGTCAGTTTTCAGATCAAGTTGCTATGAGCTACGATTACCATTAGAAATGAACTGATACGAGAAGGAAAAAAGAAAAAAAAAAATCTGCTACGCTTCGACAACCTGGCTAGTTAGAATTTTGAGCACTTTTGGTTTGAATTTTAGTCTTTTTCTTCTTGTCTTAAATTTGTTTGGATGTCTTGTCTTGTCTTGTCTTGTCTGGATGTCTTGGGTGTCTATATGCAAATCAAATCAATCGATCGACTAGGTAACGACAACTCGCGACGCATGCATGCATGAAAAAAAAAATGCAAGACTCTTAACCACCACCACCCATGGCCCATGACCTCACATCATTCTACTATTTTACACATGCCCCTTTATCTCGCGAAAAGTGGACTTGGCAGTATTTCAGTCTCGCTAGCTTGAGGGGTGCCTCCAACTCACCCAATTGGTTATGAGTTTGTTTTCTAAAAAATTACTCCTTCTTCGGCCTGCCATTGATTTCCTTGGTGGGGGTAGTGCTGTCAATATCCAACTTCTCATTCCCCTTTTGGATGAAGAACTGGCGCTCGAAGAACTTGAGTACTTCATCGATGAGACTACAACCACGCAATTAGCCAAACACTCCTTAATCAAAAGCAATCACAACATCTCGAAACATCCTGATATGAGAAAGGAGTTGAGAATGTCAGGGGGTGAGGGAGGAGGAACTTACATAATCGGCGCACTGATCCACAGCACAGCACTCCACTCGTTCCAATCCAACGGGACGACGCTGAATAGTCCCTGTAGGAATGGCAGATAGAGTAAAGCAAAGTGCAGCGCCATGGACAGACAAATGGCCCACACGAGCATCATGTTCTTCCACAGCGGCAGCGTGATCAAGCTCTCCGAGCTAGACAGCGCGTTCATCGCATTCAGCATCTCAATGACAACCAAGATGCTGAGACTGACGGTGCTAGCAGCTTGCGCAGACGTGTTGGAAAACATGTCACATCCGATTTCAGGGAATTTGGCGTCGCAGCTGTGGAAGTGGCGCAGCTGGTAGAAGGATATCTGCGGGCCCGCCGAGTTGAACATGAACCACCATGCGTATCCGAAGACGGTGGCTGCGCCCACATACGTCCCGATCACCATGTATCGGAAAAAGAGCCACCCGGAGATGAGCGGTTCGTCGCGCTTGCGGGGCTGGCGCTTCATTACGTCGTGGTCGGGCGGGTTGAAGGATAGGGCGGTGGCGGGTAAACCATCTGTTACCAAGTTTACCCAGAGGAGCTGCACCGGGATAAGTGCCTCAGGCATGCCCATGGCGGCAGTCAGGAAAATGGAGACGACTTCGCCAATGTTGGAGGAAATCAGATAGCGGATGAACTGCTGTGTGTTGTTGTAGATAGAACGCCCTTCTTCGACGGCGCCCTCAATCGTGGCAAAGTTATCGTCTACGAGGACCATGTCGGCAGCGAGTTTGGCCACGTCGGTTCCGGAGCCCATTGCAACACCAATGTCTGCTTTCTTGAGGGCTGGCGCATCGTTCACACCGTCGCCTGTCATGGCGACGACTTCACCGGCTTGTTGGAGGAGATCGACAAGTTTGGACTTGTGGGTTGGTTCGGTGCGGGAGAAGAGGGACGCGTGTTTGGCGGCTTGCATCTTCTCGGCTTCGCTGAGATCGTCGAATTGGCGACCAGTGAAGGATTTGCCCGTCAGATCCTCGTTGGGGCCAAAGACTCCGATTTGGCGGCAGATGGACTCGGCGGTGTTCTGGTTGTCGCCCGTGATAACTACCACGCGAATACCAGCGGAGCGGCACTTTGCAATAGAATCACGAACTTCAGGGCGAGGAGGATCCAACATGCCGCACAGACCGATGAGGGTCATCTTCTGCTCCAGCTGCGTGTACTCTTTCGTCGTCTTGGCCTTGGACAGAAGAGGGTTCGATCCGACATCCTCGACTGAAGCTACAGCGATGACGCGAAGACCGCGGTTACCGTAGTCGATGACTTCCTTGTTGATGAGGCTGGCCAGCTGCTTGTTGAGGGGTACCTTCTTGCCGTTCTTTCCAATGATGACGCTGCTGCAGCGGTCGAGGATGGACTCGGGAGCGCCTTTCACGAGGAGTTTCTGCGAGTTGCCGTTCTTGACTAGGACAGACATACTCTTGCGGTCGCGGGAGAACTCATAGGTGGCCAGGCGCGAGTATTGGCTTTCGTAGTGCTTGGTTGCGAAGTCGAGGCGGTCCTCTGGGGAGGTGTTGGCGCGGCTTGCGTTGACCCTCGCATCGGGAGTACCGACCTTCTCAACTAGGACACGGAGTGCGCCCTCGGTAGGCTCACCAACGAGGCTATATGTTCCGTTCTTGGAGTCGTAGGACAGGGCAGCCTCGTTGCAAAGCGCAGTAACCTCGCAGATCTGTCGAACAGTCTCGGACGACGCGGCGAGGTTCTGCAGGGGCTTGCCTTGGAACGAAACTTGGCCCTCGGGAGCGAAGCTGGTACCCTCGACGTCAAACTCTTCCAAACCGCTTCCAGCCTCGTTGATGAAAACCAGCTTGTTCACACTCATCTGATTGGTGGTCAAGGTACCAGTCTTGTCCGAGCAGATGACGCTGCAGCTTCCCAGCGTCTCCACGGACGGCAGACTCCTGACAACAGCGTTCCTCGCAGCCATCTTCCTTGTACCCAGAGCCAAGCAGGTGGTGATCACAACCGCCAAACCCTCAGGAATGGCGGCGACACCGAGCGAAACGGCGATCTTCAGGTAGTAGATGGCGCCCTTGGTGAAGCTGCCATGGCTAGGGTCGTTGAAGTTGCGGATATTGATGAGCCAGACCAGAATACAGATGCCCGTGATGACCTTGGCCAGCTGGTCGCCAAAGTCATTGAGCTTCTCCTTGAGCGGCGTCGGGGCCGAGATCTGCGCCGTGATGCTCTCGTGGATATCGCCAATGGCCGTGTTGCCGCCGGTCAGAACAACCAGCGCAGTCGCATGGCCCGTAACTACCGTGGTGCCCGAGAAGAGCATGTTGACCTGGTCCTGCTTGACCGCATTCGCATCCTTGACGGCACGGGTGTCCTTGGACACGCTCTCGCTCTCACCCGTCAGAATGGACTGGTCGACGTTGAAGCTGTTGCTCTGGATGGAGAGGATCCTGCAGTCAGCGGGTATCCTGTCGCCGATGGTGACGGAGATGACATCGCCGGGGACGAGGTCGTCGGCCTTGATGCGCGTAATGTGTCCGTCGCGAACGACCTTGGCCTCGTTGGCCGAGTATTCTTGGAGGGCGGCGATGGCCTTTTCGGCGCTGGTCTCTTGCGAGACGCCGACAACGGCGTTGAGGATGAGGATGGTGAGGATCTGCAGGGAACATTGTGAGGGCGTGCATAAGAAGCTCTCGGGCACGAATACTTACCACTGCCGGGTCTACAAATGCCGTCCAACCCTCGTCGTCTTCAAGGAGCGCAAGCACAAAGGACACGGCGGCCGAGCCAAGCAGGATGATGACCAGCTGGTCCTTGAACTGCTCGAGGATGAGCTCCCAGATGGGCGTGGGCGGGTCTTCAGGCAGCGCTGTCCCCTTGCGTTAGCATCTGCATGTCTCTCCACGCCTGCAAAGCCTGCAAAGCCCGCACAGCTGCCGCGACCTACCGTTCTTGCCATGTTTCGCTCTTGAGCTGCGGACCTGCTGCTCTGAGAGGCCTCGTTCCTCCGTCACCTGAAAGTGCTTGAGCGCCTCAGCGGGCGACTTTGTGTAGGCATTGTCCATGGCCGCCCAGAAGCTTCCCTGGCAAAAGCCCTTGTGGTCGAGGCGTGTTTTAGTCTGGCGTATGCTCGCTCGTCAATCGTTGCGCGCCTTGGGGCAGGTGCAGGTACGGACGGGTACAGCTAACGTTAAAGCTACCGCGGGGGTCTTGTCGCCCAGTTGGCGGTAGAGGAAGCGAGCAGAAGAAGCGACGGGATGCGGTGCGCAGAGCGGGCAGCAGTCGCAGAGCAATTGGGAGAGGAGAGACGTCTCTGGTAGCTGCGCGGATAGCAACGGGCTGGTCGCAAACGATGGTCTGGCGCAGAGATTCTGCAAAAAGTCGGCTCGTCGAGGTGCCAGAAATCTGTCCTCTGCTCTCTCGCCCGCGACGCCAGGCCACGCTAAGCCACATGCACATGGACTGTCCACTCGCGGAAACCAAACGGCAGCCGTCCGCTCTATCGTGCACGTTGTGCCTTGTCGTGTCTCGATTCGCGCGCACCATGACACACAGGCTTCGCACCTTCGCATCCGTTGCCATCCCTGGGCGTCTCTGTCGGCGTCCTGGGTGCACACTGCATGCTGTGAGGCTCTGCAGCTGGCTGCGACCCGTCGCCGATGCGGCTCGATTCCGAGCGGAAGCTGCGGCCGGCACACTCGGGGCTGCTGCTGCTGCTGCCCCGCGATTCAGGTCCACCCCACCTCGACCGCATCGCCAGCGGCCAGCGTCATCTGAAGAGCCTCACGTGCCTCATCAGGCCTGCTGCAGGGCTTGACAAGGTCCAACATCCATCGCCATGCTTAACTCAGCACCTTTTTCGTGTCGAAAGCTATGCATGCCAACATCTCTAAAATCACTCCATAGACAGTCGTACAAGTTTACATCCTTCGATTATCATGTAGCAACTACATGTCACTATGTACTGCACCCTAGCTAAAGGCATTCCACCATGCCGCAGTCGTCACAGGGGTATTAAAGAGAGCTTGAGGTCCAGAAAAAAGTCCTCCCAACGCCGAGCCTGAGCCGTTGGCTCCATCAAATGCTATCGTCATCATGAACATGCCCAAACCCAGCCTATACATGTCGCCGTGTAGCCAAAATGCTATCATCATAATACCGCTTGTACGTGTCAATATACCGGCGCATACGCTTTACGCTGGGAACAAGTGAAAAAGATCGAGTCCGCGACATCATCATCGGCTCGCACAATACGTCCGGATCAACCGGGCGATGTCTCTCGTGACAAAGGGTTTGGTGACGAACCCCTTCATCCCGCTCTTGACCGCCTTCTCAAGAGCAGCATCTGTAATGTCGGCACTGACGGCGAGGATCGTCGGCTTTGGACCCTTCTCGTATTCTTGCATCGATAGGATCGTCTGTGACGCCTGGAATCCATCGAGCAGTGGCATCCAGAGATCCATGAGCACCACATCGATCGCCTCAGATGCCGGTCCGTGGGCGTTGCGGCGCATAGCCTCGACAGCGTCGTTACCGTTGAAAGCCGTAGCCACGTTCTTGTACCCCAGTCTCGCCAGCATGTTGACAAGAACCTTTCGATTGATGGCGTTGTCATCTACAACAAGAAAATTCAAAGGCAACTGCTCAGCGAGGTCGGAAGGAATTACGTCTGGTTCTGAAGAGGATGCACGATTCTTCGAGGCACGAGGCGGGGATGAGGTGCCTCGTGGGGTGATGAGACCAAGGTTGTCTGGCGAGGAGGAGGCGGCATGGACCGTGATCAAGGGTGTATCTGGAGCTGTGATCGGTGCTCGGCGCTCACGGTCCGTCTTGAAGGCGTCTGATGACAGAGGAGGGGTGACGGGTGCATGATTGATGTCGAGGCGTGGTACCTCAGGGTCCACCGACATACGAGATTTTATCGACGGGGTGGGTGAGCCGAACGGAGTGGATGGACGGCTGCAAATCTCGCCTGGAGTGAGTGGAACGCGAACCTCAAATTCCGACCCTTTTCCTGGTCCTGATACATGCGATCGCAGGCAGAACAGATCCCCACCAAGCTTCCTCGAAATGCCTTTTGCAACCATCAAGCCCAGCCCAAGACCCTCACTTTGACGTGTCGTAGAGTCGTCCTCCCGCGCAAAGGGTTTGAATAGGTGCGGCAGAAAGGCTGCCGGAATGCCCGAGCCAGTATCTTTGATATTGATGATAATGTAGCGACCTTTGGCGCTAAGAGTCGCTTGAAGTGTGATGGAGCCATTCTGGGTGAACTTGATCGCGTTCAAGGCTAGACAAGAAACCATTTTCGCAAGATCCCGCTCATCAATAAGGATGGTCTCCGGTACGTCAGGAGATACGGTCCATTCGATCCATTTCGTGTGAGCATCGCCGTTGGATCCCCGCGTCCGTACCTCGATTCTTTCTCCTGTATCCGTGGCTTCTGCAATAGCAGAATCTGGCCTTCCCCCTACCTTGAGAGCGTCATTGATCACGTACTGGAGAACTTCTCGCAGATTAGTATGGCGAAGCCCTGGCACTTTCGAATGCTCCGAGGCGAACATTGGCGAGCTTGTCGAGTCACATAGGCCAGACATGGTGCCATGAGAACACGTATTGTCTAATCGATCCACTTCCATACTTGTCGAGTCTGGGGGACAGGACATGGAACCACGCGATGGAGGTTCCTCTGACAAAAATTCCCGGACTCGTCGACGAGGGGGTCGTGATACACGTGCTTTGGAACCAACATCTGCCCACGATACCTCGTCTCTCCGTCTCTTGATTCCTCGATATGGCCTTGGCATGCCGTTTCCGGAAATCATGAGATCAGGTCGCATCTCTCGCCAGAAGGTGTTCCACTGCTCAGGAGTTTTGTCCAAGGGAGAGACCGGGGTTTCCGGGACGCCCATGTTCATGTCATAGGCATGAACGACATTGTCGGCTGCTTCAACTGCGCGTCTCGAGCTATCTGTGACTCAGTTAGTATTGCGTTATGAGCTGCCAAGTTATGAAGTCCGTGAAGAAAGGCGAACTACTGGACGATGCCTCCGGTTGAGTGCTTGTACGTGGAGTACGAACCTTGAACAGCCTCAATGTTTTCTTTCAACGTATCGAGTATTTGACGAGTCCGTGGATCAAGTTGCAGTGTTTCCGACGCTTCCTTCACATTGGCCATCATTACGTCTAGCATGCCAACGACGCCCTGCATCGGGGTTCTCAGCTCGTGTGAAAGGCTTCTGGCGTAGGGCTTTAAAGACTGGGCAACAGAAACTGCTTCATGTGGCACAATCTTAGGCTCCTCGTTTCGCACCGGCTGTGCTGCACTAGCAAACTCCTGCCCCTGCAATACTCGTTCCAGGATTAAATCCTCGAGGCCGTGGAGTAACATCTCGAGATAGGCCCAACTCAATTTACGGCGTGCTGCCCCCTCTTTACCCCACATGACCCCAAAATGCGCGAAACATTTCCCTTCGGCGAATAATGGAATGCCCAGGTAAGCTTCGCCAGGAATAATGAGATCGTTAGGGTTATTGACAATGAAGTCGTTGAGTTTTTCGGGTATGATCAAAATCTTGTCGTGCTTCATATACGCGCAGGGGCATTGATAGGCGTGATATTTGAAGTTGCGCAGGAGATGGCCAGGTCCATCGTTACGATCGTCATTAATGTAGAAAGCTTCGCCCATCAAACAGGCTCCAGGTTCCCCAATCGGTGGTAGTTCTACGGCAACATCTTTATCGTCGACCAGAATTCTCTTCGAGACAAAAGCATATTGAGCATCGGCAATCTTAGCCAGGCCTTCGGTGAGCAGAGCCCAGAAACTATCTGTGTCGGCGTTTCGCAGACTGTCTTTCAGTTGGACGAGTTGCTCAGTGGCATTGCTTTCAGCTGGGTCGAATAAACGTGACAGTTCGTCCTTGAACCCACGCTCGCCCTGTTGTACGACCATGCCTGGCATAGGCCTGGAGAAACAGAGCGACTGGCGTTCGATTATGTCTGGCGGAATAGCAGTGGGTTCGTCCATCTTTCAGATTTCCATCCGGACCACAGGTGACGGGGCTCCAGAATGGTCCTTGCTGGGGTGGTGCTCTGATGTGGTCGGAAGGTTGTTTAATCCAGGCTGGGTGTCGACGAGGTAAGCAAGGCCACGCTGGGTTGGTAGGGCGACACGAGAGCGAGAACAACGGTACACGGATGTTAGCCAACGGAGACGGCAACAGGAGGATGAACAGATCGGTTTCGGAAGCGGATGACAAATGAACGGTGGAGTAGTGAAAGCAGGATGGGCAGGGTGAGGAATGCGGTTGTGAGCGGGACGAAGAGAGGAATGCGAGGGATGAAAGGCACAAGCGGCGATTGTGGTTGGTTTGCGCAGACCGACTGCGTGAGTTGCACGTAAGAGGGCTGGCCGCAGGTTTGCGACTTTGCGCCCAGCAGGATCTAGAACACGTCCCGATGCTGTGGAGGCCTTTGGACTCCGAGCGCCCGCCGTGCTGCTGGACGCATCTGGGGCGCGATAGCTGGCAGCCTGGCCGCTTTCAAAAGGGGCCGGCCCCCCGCCCGCTGCAGCTCACAGACTGAGGCCATCTGTATTCTGTGCCTTGTCGTCGTCGTCGTCGTCGTCGTCGTCGTCGCCGCCCTCACCAGAGCTGGCTGATTGCTGACTGCTGACTGGGCTCTTCTGCTCGTCCGGAGAGTTTGTCGCTGATCGCTGAGGGCGCCCTGGCAGGCGTCGGTAAGCAGTGAGCAGCGCAGAGTGGGTCGCACTTGCTGGAGCAGTCTAGACGCGCTCGGCTCCTGCACGATTGGCAGCACTAGCCCGGTAGCTCCTTCCTCCAGCACACGGCCCCTTATGCACACCTCCTCCGCCCCGACCTGGCCGCGTTGCCGCTTTGGCGCCTCACCTGCACCTCACGATGCCGTGACGAGCCCAGCAATCTGCCTTACCCGATACGAGCGTGGAGATGAGACGCTCGCCATATGTTCCTGGCATCGTGGGACTGCCCGGGGCTAGGCAGGTACATACAGCACACACACATCAGGAGGCTCAGGCTGCATGCTTCCAAGTGCCCTCAGATGATGGCACGCTCAACATCCGCCTAGCCCACAGTCCAGGCGTGAGGAAACCTGCAGGACGGACTCGCAAGCGCTGGTGCTGGAAATCTGATCGACTCTTGGCCGCCATGGACGCGGCCCTGGAACATGCGCATCAGTCCCGCGACCCTCAAGGCGTACCTGGGAGAGTCAACATGGCATTTGTACATTCATATGTACGACTGTCTCAAACCGGCTGGACGCCTTGGCCCAGTGGTACAGCCACGACACCCATCGACGATCGGCATTCAGCCAGCAATAAGTGTACACAGTAGCCTCACTGCAGCGCTCGTGCGTGCACTCCATCCCCAATGAGCTTCCAGTCAGCTCCAGCTGGAACATGCAGCTGAAGATTGCTTTTTGGAGCAGGCGGGTGCTTCGGCATCTGAGCAGTTTGCTCAACTCATTCCAAGACTGTCGAAATCAAATAGATCGCAAGCTTCTCGCGGCTGTCATTGATTGTGTGGAGTGCATTGAGGCTTGCTAGTCTATCATCCATTGTGCTTCATGACTTCATCTATCTGAAGGCCTGGGCCGCTCGCTCGGTGATGCTTGGCCCTTGCGGCTCTTATTCCCATAGACTAGAGATCGACTAGAGACTAGAGGCAACAAGTTCAAGCCCGCTTGCCCTGGCGAATCATCCGCAAGCCCTCCCGAGATGCCTCGTCCGAAAGATCGCGGTCGCGGCTCCTATCTGAACGCCGAGTCCAGTCTCCGCGCTCGCTGAAGAGCGTATCCCAAAAGTAACGTCGCATTTTGTTGTCCTTTGACGAGGAGCGGTCTTGATACCACCACTAGGTATGGTGATGTGCAATTTGCAGCAGGCGCTTGGTGGGTGCGGGTGCACACCATGCTTTGCTTCCCTTCTGACCCTCTCCAAGCTTCAAATTACGGTGGACACCCCCCGTCGCAAAGCGGTCATCTGTCGGCGCGCGACGACTGGAACATGCTCCTACAGGTGCAGAACCAGCTAGCAATAGTGCCCGGGATCTCATAAACCCGAGTACCCGGAATTAATGCTCCAATCTTTGCGCACACCGCAAAGCATACATCCTTGGCTACCCTCGCCCAAGGCTTCACATCTCGCTAACACCCATTCAGGAGACATGGTATTCTTTTGTGCGACTCTTCGACCATGCACGCCTTTGTGTGTCGAGACACCTCACTGGCCAAAAGTCAACCCCAAAAGCCGATCACGCCGAAGCATCTAGACCGGGCGAGGCGCAATGATCCCAACACATAACCTTCTAAACCCTCCGAATGCCCTCCGAGATCACCAGCATCTGACGATCGAGTGCTAATGATCGTGTTATGCGCGTTCTCGTAAGACCAGGCGTCTTGATGTTGTGCAGACAACTGTTCAATGTTGTCTGACTGCGCATCAACACAAAAAGAACTGGTTCACAGGGTCCGTTTATACAACTCAAAGGCCTTCCTCCATACCAGGGCCACATCCAGAGCACGAATGCTATTGATCTTCAAGATTGGGGGTACTTACAGAACATACACAGTACTCTACAACGCGTCGCTCCAGTGTCTTGTGAGTCTGGTCACAGCGCGAACATGCACAACGAGGCACCATCTCAGCAGCTAGCCCACCATGTCCTCGTAGCCTCGTCCCACATGTACCGGTATATCTAGTCTAGTCTATGACGATGACGACATGGGAGCCCATGTCCACTACCGTTACGCCTGACATGAACCTGGATCTCTTGGCAACGGTCTGGACCATACCTATATTGGGACCCCTTGTTTGTATACGATTACAGCAAGGACCTCACCAATTTTTGCATTGGAGGCTACATCAGGCGCAGCGCTAGGATGTGCTATTCAGCGGATTGATGGTCTAAGCGTCTTACCTGAACCGTGGGTAACAGCAACATAATTAGTAGCAGACCACTATGTCGAAAGGATTTTGTGAAGAAACTGTGGTCTCATGATCCAGACAGCCAAATGCTGACATTCATCCTAGCAAACACTCTGTTTATAGGAACACCAGGAGATGGTTTGTTTCACGACGCTGGTGAACCATCACTACCTTTCATCGATCGTATGAGGGCTTCGCTTACACAATGGGAATGATCGTTGCTCAAATATTGGAGCGCAGGTACCTTCTTTGGTCTGGCCAGGCACACACCCCACAGGCGGCACTTCTCCTTATACCTACAATGCCCATTCTGCATGCCACGTGTGAAGCTACAAAGTTCGGGATCTGAGCTTCATCAACGCCCGCGGAGCAATTTCTGTCACCTGTCAAAAGTTTACAGTATACTTGGCGTGCTTATCGCACGATGCAGGCCGAATTATATCTCGAGGTACACCATCTCAGCGCTTGCGAGAATCGCCACAATGCACTCCCAGCTTTTCAAGGCTTGCAGTGTTTCATATCTCGCTAGTTCCTTCTAGGTGTGTCGTCCCGAGTTGTCGTATTCAGTTAAGGTACATGGCTTTACAGACTGGCCTGGATCAAGCCTTCAAGCCTTCAGGCGCCACGATCGTTTACCTATCGACTCATTTTCACACCTTCGTCATACATCATCATCATGATCTAGACGTCAAAGGCGCTACTGTATAGAACAGCTGTTGAACGCCAGTGCATTCGCTCAGAGTCGAATCGAGATTATGCACCGTGCTACGCTAGTGTCGATGCTTTCCGCAAACGCCTACATCCAAGACTATTGCCACACGTACTTGCGCAGGAGTGCTCCAGGTCAGTTCGGGTACGTTAGTCGAAAGCTTTCATCAATGGCAATCACTGGATTTCGCTTGCATGAATCAAGTGCATTTCGAAAAAGGTTGATACAGGGTCACGAGGCCCATGGAAACCGCGACACGAAGAGTTGCCCTTATTATTGCGTCCGGTCGCTGCTCACTCTGGAAACAGCCGAATCAGCACTATCTATACTCTAATCATACCTGTTCTTATTTCTGACGTAATATCTGGATCAATGCTAGGAGAATCGTCAATTGAGGGTCAGAGCCTATGTTCTTTTGAAATGTCAAGCACCTTTGTTGTCGTTAACTAACGTCCTGGCCTGCAACTTTGGTGTATCCCCTCATGTCATTCTTATGGTAGTTTAGAAATGATTTTTGATTCTCCGTCTGAACAGTGAAGAATGGCCGATCGGGTGACTTGTAGTCGGGTGACTTGTAGTCGGGTGGCTTGTAGTCGCGTATATCCGTCGGGAGCCCGTTAATAGTCCCGTACCATTCATGCACCACATCTGGAGGCTGACACGCGTATACATATCCCTTCCTTCCAGTTGATAGTAGGCAGAGGGCGTCATTATAATTAATAGTGGCACCCCCGTAAAGAAAAAAAATGTAAGTATCCTTGGGTGTGTTAGCATAGTCTAAAGATACCGCGTACTACTAACTCTATAAAGACAGCTCATGTAGCACCATAGAGACTATAACTTTACAGATTAATCTTACTTGCAGTTTAACCAATCCAGAAATTTCAGATTATTGCGCTAGTCAACTTTAATATCTCTGCTAACATGTCCAAGAATACTCTCACTTTTTCGTTCATGGGGGTGGTAGAGCGCTGGCCAGACTCGAGCTGATACCTATAGCTTAGCTCTTCCTTCAGCCTTCAAGCGCGCGTGGTATTGATCTCGCATCTCTCTTCTTAGCATTTTGCCTGATGGTGTCCTCGGGATCTGGATAACGATTAGCGTCACTTTGTCTCGTATTCCATGATCGAAACGTACCGCATCAACAGCTTCCACACCGCCAGTGAGCCATTTGTGTTTGCTCAGCCTGTTTTGCACCCATTCAACCAACTTACTTGCCACTGCTACTTCGCCCTGCTTATGTCCCTCAGCTGTAAGTACAACCCAAGCTCGAACAAACAGCGATCCATCGCCCCGCCCATTGTCTACACCAGCAACACATGCGTCCCGCACGAGGCCTTCCGGGTGGTCGAGCAGCGTGTCTTCGACTTCCGTTGCAGCTACTTGTAAGCCTTTGACCTTGATCATCTCCTTCAAGCGATCAAGATAATGTAATCGATCAAGCTCATCGCGCAATACCAGATCACCTGTACGGAGCCAACCCGGTTCAGTAAATATCTCGGCTGTAGCTTTAGGATCTTTGAAGTAGCCGGGGCAAACGACGGGTCCACGGGCCCAAAGCTCGCCTTTTTGACCTTTTGGTACATCTTTTAGCGTATCTGGGTCAACCACTCGACCTTCCATCCCAGGAAGCAAGTAGCCAATAGAGCCTGGAAGTGCGGGCTCAAGTCCAAAGATGCCTGGAGCAGTTGGACTTGCGATACTAGCAGCTTCGCTAAGCCCATAGCCGCTAGGAATTGGCATTGCAGCACCTTGAGGGAGCTTCTTTGCTAGTTGGTATGCAACGTCTGGTGGAAGATATGCCGCTCCACTCACGGCACCTATCACGGAGCTCAAATCGTACTTTTCCGTCAGTGGGCTTTGCGCAAGTTGGCGGACAAGTGGCGGAACTAGTGGAAGATGAGTGATCTTGTATTTTTCGATGGTCTTGAGTGCGACCTCGAGGTCCCATTTCGGCAGCATGACATTAGTGTTCTTCAGGAGATTCACGCGTAGAATCCACAGAATCATACCGTAGGAGTGATACATCGGAATCACACCAAGTGTTATCGACGGTGCCAACGGCTCAACGCCCGCATGCCGTGCCCCTTGAACAGCAGTAATGAGCGTCTGCATGCCCGAGTGGTACCCATTCTTATGCGAGATCATCATAGCTTTCGGTAGTCCACTCGTCCCCGACGATTGAAACAAATATGCCATGCGATCTCCACCCATCAGCTTCCGCGGCCGTTCAGGCAGTCTTTCCCCTTCTCTCACAAGACTCTCAATCGTCCGATGCCCATCTACGCTGTCCAGCCTCGCATCATCACTCAACACAACAATCTTTCTCGAATCCAAAATTAGCTTCAGCGGCAGATTATCGCCTTCTCCCGTCCCTAGCTTGAACGCCCCTTGGAGTACCGGAAGGAGCGACTCGTGGCACATGATACTGGTGATTTGCATTTTCCGCAGCACCCACCACAACTCATAAGCCGTACTCGCCGGACTAATCCCCCCAAAGGGTAACTCGGCTCGAAAACACGCATGCGCAACCATCGGATAGTGCATATGATTTCTCGAAAACAAACCCAGGATCTCGCCCTCGTCTTGGTCATTCAACGGGCTCTTCCCTAAACCCAGCGGATTTGGTCCATCGTGCCGGAATACCCGGGATAAAGCGCATACGCGTGCGTAGAAGGCATGCAGCGTTACAACTTCTTGTGTCACTGCGTTGATGAATAGAGGATAGTCTTCTGGTAAGGGTTTGTTGGGCGGGAAACAGAGGTCGTGAATGTTAAGATCGGATGGCGTGGGTGGGAAGGGGCCGAACGGTGAAGAGAATATGGCGTTATCGTGGGGGATGTACTTGTGTTTGTGGGGATCTGGGGCGTTGGTTGCGAGGTAGCGGGACCAGTGGGGTTTGAAGACGTTGTAGGCCATGCTGGATGAGAGGGTGTGAGTAAATGCAGCAAGTTGATCCACAAGTTCGAGACTACAACTTGACCGGCCTGAGGTGGATTGGTATACAGTTCAATTTTCCCTCGGCGTCGTGTCGGTGGAAGCTCATCGTTGGCGTTCCGAGGTGCTGGTGCTGTTCGCCCCGCGTCTGTGTTCACTGTTGTTCTGACATCGTACACGCGAGTAAGCCAAGCCAATACTGAAGGCGCGGTACCAGTCTCAACTCGGAACCTTGGACACACCCCCATGAAGGAAAAAATGGGAGTATGCTTGGATGTGTCAGCAGCAACATTAAAGTTGACCATGCGCTTTTGATTAATCTGTAAAGTTGTAATCTCCATGGTGCTACATGAGCTGTCTTTACAAGCAGTCAGTGACAAGCGGCTTCTGCAGACTATTCTGAGACATCCAAGAACACTCCCATTTTGTTATTTCATAGGGGTAAACATTGAAACAATTGTGAAAGCTAAGGCAGTACAATGTGATAATGAAGTCAAAGCAGGTTGTATTAGAAAGAGTAGTAGGTAAAGCTGAGTCAGCCAATGAGCTGCTCCTTTGCTTCTCAAACCCAGCAAAGAACGCAAAGCAGGAGATTTTCGAACCGAGCATAAGAAACCCAGAAGAGGCTCGCATGTACTTCTGCTAATGATGATAATGCTACTACAATGTGGTACCCTGTACATGTCAAATTTGAATCATCTCCCCTTGTTATCTTTTCCCCCTATCATTCCCCTTTGCTTCGTGTTTTTTGCTCTCCATGGCGCCAAACTTCCACCTCCAGCAACCCAGCCAACGGCCATAACAATCAGTGTAAACGGAATCGCAGTCAAGAAGTACCACCCATAAGTGGACTTCAACTCTGCGATGCTCTCGTTCATGCTATACAAACCCGAGACGAACGTCAACGGGATGAAGACAGTCGCAAGCCAGGTTATGCGCGCCATGTTATGGTTTTCTTCTAGTCCGCGCCTTGAATCCTCGATCGATATCTCAGACGTGACAATAGCGGTGAGACGATCGACGCGCTCTTGAAGTACGTTGACGGCGGCTAGAACGCGGCGGAAGTCCGGAACAATGTCTTCGAAGCCGTCGAAGTTTTCGAAGTTAATGGCGGAGGCGTCAGAGAACATTGAGCGGGCTGAAAAAGTCGATAATGGAGAGCCTGGTGCGAATGAAGGATGAGATGCCGGAACAGTAAGTCGTGCCGCAGCGGGGAGTGCATGGTTTAGCGTCTCGGTGACCATTTCTCTGAAGACGGGGATCTGACGACGCCATGTATGCAGACGCCTAAGCGAAGTGTCGATAGCATCGCCTTTGGAGCGGAAAAGTCGCGGCATTTCGAGTTCCCATTCGATCTGGCTTAGACGTGCTTTTACGTAGTCGCACACAATGAGCCACTCCGCACAGATAGTGTATATAGTCGGTTTGGCAAGCACCTGAGCGTTGACTTCGTGTCCTTCGGTAATTTGGAACCAGGGAAAAGCGGCTGTCATCTGAACAATGTCTTCGTACCATGACACAGAAGACTTGATGGAAGGAATCACTTCGGTGTCCATCTTCGGAGTAGGAAGCCAGTTGGTTCGATCATACCATAACGGCTGACCTTGAGATACTGTCGGATCCAGAAGTACGATACCAACAGTTCCATTCCCGCACTTCTTATCCTTTCCAATCCACACCGTTGTGCGCGTGCGCATGATCGACACAACAGCACCGTCTCTGTCCTGATAGTGCCAGTGATTTTCATCATTGTCGGGTCGGCGGAGCACATTCCAGGTATTTGCCTCTAGTCGTGATTCCTCGAATGATTCTTTGGAGTTATAGTACCTCAGCCGCATGTTGCGCATGCGGAACCACTGACGATGCTTCATGTTCGAGATTAGACTTGGTGGCTGAGCCCATGGATCGCGCGTATTGTGCCACACGTAGTCGTCGATCTGCTCCCGGAAAAAAAGAGGATCTATGTCGAATCTTGATCCAAGAAGCTCAATGACTTGTTGTGAAAGGTCCTCAACAATGAACAGCCTAAGAGGAGGTTCTTTCAACTTATCGTGTTCCAGCGCATGGAGAACTTCTTTGAGCGCTATTGGCGTTTTGATTGGCGTAGTCGTCGGTGCCATTGTTGGCTGATACTCAATGAATGTTATGTTGGTTTTGTTCGCACGTTGCTCGCGCTCCCTTGGACGCTTCTTCAACTCATTCCAACGTAACGGCGTTGTTCCTACTTGCATCCAATCCGCTAGATGGCGTAGTGTTCTCCATGAGGTCGACAACGATTTGATATGCGCAAGATATGGCAGTCTTTCGCTCTTGCTGATATTATTTAAGAAGATGAAGACGGGAGATCTTGTCATCAATTCACTTACGGATCAGGTATCTCCCATTCCTCCGCTACCGAACCACGTTCGTAGCAGTCTCCAATCAGTGCGTATGGATCACCAATATTATGCGGTATGGCTTTCGCGGACCATAGCGCCGGCCGCATGTCTATGGTGGCCGTCTTGGCGGGCTCCGCCTTGCGGGTTGTGGAGTCTTCGGATGACATGCTAGCCTGTGTGTTTTCCAGATTTCTTGTAGATTGGCCGTCATAACAAGTGCAAACAAAACCGAGCAAAGACGCGCGCAATGATCTGGGCGGCCTATATACCACTCCGTGCGCAAAATTGTCAGGCGCGCTTGGGGCCAAAACAGGGGAAGGGTGAGGCTGAATCCTTCAACACTCTGCCTTTCGCAGTGTAACGCTGCGGCAATGCGTCGAATACGATCAGTCAGGCTCCGTGTCGGACAAAAAACATCACTACCTGTCGAAAGCTTACAGTCAGTGAAGGACGCAGAATGTTCGGCCAAGGTGGAAGTTGTTGTGTCTGAGCGATGGGGCTCCTGATCAGCAGAAACTAGTGTCATACAGTTTAGGCTAGATAAAACGAAACTAACCCTCCAATGGTAAAAGCAGATGGATTATGTAACGTAAGCGCTTTTCCAGCCTCCTTTGCCATCAAGAAATTAATGTGTTCATCGCTAAGTTTTTTGAGGCGGGCTTTCAAACATCTCAATCTCGTCCATTGGAGCGCAAGTTGTGTTGTTTCCCAAGAACCTCTTCTCGCGCTAATCTATGGTACTAAACAGCCTGGCTGCTTGGAAACAGAGTGAAGGCTTGTAAAGACCAGCACAAGAGGATCTATAACTGGCGCAAGAGCGCCACGATCGACAAGTCTACGCAATGCAAGTGAGGCACTTGCATTTCTTGCGACTGTAATGTAAGTGTAAGGCTGCTCGTCTTACAAGGTATATCTGAAGCTGGGATGACGATGTCCAAGTTGTTCGACATTATCCTGAAGCAGTCTGTCATCTCGCTCTCCTCTATCCCGCTTCTTGTTTTCCCAGCCTAAATACATCATCTGTGCCAAGGCAAGGAAAAACGTTATGACCAGCGCACCGAGGCTGACCAAATGGCCCAGCGCGTACTTTGGTGCATCCTTTTGAAGATAGATAAAGGTGCCGATGAACGCAGAGCAGTTCGCGATGGAAATTACAATGCCGATACCGACTGCTCTCACATAATGTGGCGCGAGGTTGTTCGAAGCCCAACCCTGAATTCAATCAGCTAGGTATATTAGGCTCGACACTTAACATTAAGCTTACCATTATCATAGGTGACCCTTGAAAAACACCAATTGCCACGAGGAACGTTCCGGCATATCGTACGGCATTTGTCTTCGCCACGAGCATCATAATATAGCCGCATATACTGAGGATTGACCCACCGACGATGAAGTAGCCTCGGTTCTTGAACTTGTCCGAGAAGTATGCTGTCAGCAACACTGTGATGAAGGCCGCCATGTTTGGCGGAACAGTGAAAAGCTGTGCAGTCGTGGATTGATAGCCCATACCCGAGATAATCGATGGAAGAAACAGAGAAAAGCTCTGTTAGAGGTCAGTATATCATGACGTACATCCCCGGTTTGCACTTACGTATAGAGGGACAAGAAGAAAAAACCATATGAAGGAGCAGAAGTACGTCTGCGGAGCCATGAGCGCCATCTTCATCCAATACCAGCTGAACTTCTCGTCCTCCACAGTAACAACAGTGCTGGCCCCGTGAGCATCAAGTCTCATACGTTGCAACGCCCATTCTTTCTCTTCGTCGTTGAGAAAGTGCGCCGCAGCTGGTGTATCCGGCATAAAAAAGAAGCAAATGATGCCAAAGACCACTGTAACAGCACCTTCGACTAATAACTTGATTAGCTATCTGGGTTACATAATGTGTATCGAGTTAGGTCCTGACTTACTGAAGAATATCCATGGCCATTTATCATACCCACCAACCTCAATCTGCGCCAGCCCCGAAGCTATCAATCCGCCAAACGCCCCAGAAAGTGGCGCTGCACAATAGAATAAGCCAGTCCTCAGAAGCATCTCATGCCTGCGGTAGAACATCGCGAGATAAATAATGACTCCCCCCAAAATCCCGCCCTCAAACATCCCTAGCAGAAGGCGACACACCACCAGTCCTGCAAACGACTTGATGAAACCCATGCATGTACACACAAGTCCCCATGCCGTGATCAAGCTTGGCAAGTATATCCCCGCGCGCAGCCTTTTGACAAGTAAGTTTGAGGGGGCGTCGACGAGGATGTAAGGTATGTAGAAGACGAGAAGCGCGACGTTGAAAGATGTACCGTGAGTTATGTGTAGATCGTCTGTTAGGCCTGCGATTCGGGCGTTGCCAATATTGGAGCGGTCTATGAAGGAGAAAAGCCTGGAAATACGGGATTAGCGGGGGTTTTAGATTCGTTGGAGGACTGGGTGCTACCTACCATATTCCGAATAACCATGGTAGGATGCGTATGTCGAATTTGCGATTTAAGCGCTTGTCAAGTTGGGGGTCTATGATAATATTGTCCGGGTCAAATGCTTTCTCAGTATGTGCAGTATCCGGTGATACTGGCTTTTCCATGTTGGTAGTTTTTTGTTTGTTGGTCATAATTCTAATAAAAAGCAGATTTGAAGATGCGAGGTACGGGAGAACAAAACCAGAGGCGAAAAGGAGAATGGAGTGAGGTACAAAGAAGCAAGGAGTAGTGTTATAAGCATCACTGCTAAGTCGGCTACTTGTATAATTACCGTTATGCTAAGAGCACCCCACACGCGGGGGAACAAAGATCAACACTATTTATGCGGGGATATTCTACATCGGGCAGGGCGTCGGAAGAACGTCAGCAGGATAAATAGGTACCAAAAGTGGCTTTCAAGGTTACAAATCAGACCAATCAGATGAAAAACAATGTCGGCACGCGGTATACTAGCCGTGGTCAAAAACGTGGCGGCCTAGGCTTTTGCAGATCCTCCACTCCTTACTTCGTCATCCACTTCCAGCATTTCCTGGCAACAACTATACTTGGGAGATCAACAAGGCGATAAAAGATTTCCGAGGCTACTGCAACCGATGAGGCGCAGACGCAGAAACATGCTAGGTTGTTCGCGGCCTTGCCCGTGCCGGTGGTGTTGATGTGAAGGTAAAGTTTGATGCCGACGGAATAGATGACGAGAGATTGGACAAGGAAGCAACCTAATAACTGTCAGAACGAACTACGAATAGATACAGTCTAGGGAGACTTACTGAAGCTTCGTTTGCCCAACGCAACAAGTAGCCTACATCGAAGCACGCCCTGCGGCCACTCAAACGTTTCAACCAAGAGTAGGGCTCCAAAGATGATGAGATAGTTGTCTACTCGAGCCAGAGGTTGCGACGTGTCCAGTTTCTCGTTCAGCATGCCGTCTGAGTACAGTCCCGTATGCCCGTACAACTCGTTGGTTCGCATCTTTGGGTTCCAAGAGATGAAGAGGTATTGCAGAGCTACACCTGTAACAATCATAGCAACGTACAACGGCCAGATATGTACTCGAATCCTGCCCAGTCGGATACCGGCGCGTGATCTGAGCTGGAAGTCCATATTGATGACAGCATCCGCGACGAGGAGACCTGTAATACTGTACCATGCCCAGCTCTGTACCCAGAACGCTGCCGCGGTGAAAACTAATAGCGCCTTGACGCGCCAGGATACGCGTGTGTATGGGACGATTATCATCGTCATGTAGATGGTATAACTTTGTTGGAAGATGGCGGAGACGATCCAGAGAGTGCCCGAAGGGAAGACTCTGTTGGCAGCCTGGCTGCTATAGTCTCTGTTCAACCAAAAGGTCTCGAAAAGCGAATTGAAGTACACCAGGAAGTTCCGGAGCCGCATTGGAGAAGCTACTGAGATATTCCCTGTGAGCGTCAGGTACTCGGTGATGTAGTCCGGAGATGCGAGGCTGAATGACGCGGCTGCGAGGGAATACGCGACGAATGTTGGAATCCATAGTCTGATACTGCGACGGAAAATACTCGACGCGCACACTTCTCGATTATTATCCAGAAGGTATGGCACACAGATTGTACGAGCGGAGAGGAAGATAAACCAGGAGTAGATCAACGTTTCATTGCAGAAAAGCACTGAGAACGATTTTCGAAGAATTATCTGGTAGGTTGGACCTTCTACATTTTTTGAGTCTGGTACCGCGGTTGGTAGAAATGTTTGGAAGAAGACGTAGAGGAACGACTGGACTACGAAAAGGCCACGGAGGCCGATGAGATAGTCTTGGGCGGCGGTCGTCGTGGTCGACGAATGCATCTTTGACGAAGAAAAAAACGATACTAAACGAGAGGCTAGAAGTTGAGACTTCATGATGGCGATGATTCTTTTTGCGAGCACGTCAGTAAAGACTTTGTCTTAATCAGAACATATAGTGTTGGAGACTTACATCAGCGAAGACTCCTGCTCATTGAAGGGGTCGCATCCAGACTCTGCAACGAGTGACTTCAAACACGTGCCCGCATGTTACAAAAACCGAGTACTCGAGTCTCCGTGGGGAGAGCCGAGATCAACATCTTAGTACCTGTAATGTTCTGGAGCGAGTGGATGTTGTACCCCTGATAACGTCGCACGACATGTCAAGACCAGCATTAGAGTTTAAATGCTGCGCCAAAACACTCAGCTGCGGTCCGATACATTCAGCTTGTATGCGCCAAGTGAACCACACATATACTAGTGCGTCGAATGTCGTCGTCGCGCGGGAGACAGAAGTTGAAATTTAGTCAAACGCCACTCGCAGTTCTGTTAGCCGAATCTTGTTCTCGCAGCTATTTCATATGGGCAGATTGTCTTATCTTTGACATCGCTTCCGAAATTTGGAAGTTGCAAGGGTGATCCTTTGCGGCTTGCGTCGCGGCGTGCTTAGTGGGAGCTCAGTCTCAAAGCCTGTCTTCAATCTCAGTGGGTTGTTTGTAGATAAAAATTGTATGAAGACTTTTGCAGATGCCATCGCGTTGCTCACATGATTTCTTGGTCCTCACATGCATGATACCAGCTATCTTAAGTGGTGAAGGTACTGCTTGAGAGATACCGACCCGGGCTTCCCCGGCGCAGGTTTTTCTAAAAGAGACTTTCCCGGGTCAAGCCTGCTTCTGCTGTTTATCTAAAAGATGGCGTTCTGCTTATAGGTTAAGCATTCGGGCATTGCCGCCGCCAACATGCGGGCTTCCCGAGATGCGCATGGTATCCACCTCACACGTTTCACGTTTCTTAAGTGGACATGTGGTACCGCACTCCTTAGATGAGAATTATCTCTAGCGATGTGTGCGTAGGGACGGGAATCGGTTTCGTTTATGGGTCATGATAGTCCAGTGGTGCCTTACGTCGACTCGGCGAAGTCAAGTGTTAACGGGGCCGTTAAACCACAGCAGCTGTAGGCCCGGCACATTTGCAAAAAAGTAAAACTATAGCGTGTCGGCTTCGCATGTTTGGTGGCAACGGCTGAGACGTATCGGCGTGGGGACGCTGCTGCACATTGCATGCAGGCACCAGAGAAAGAAATCCGCATAAGCTCCAGGATACACCTGGTTCATGGGCTTTGATCGTCCCTGGTTTTGGCGATGTATACGACTGCAATCACATCTGCCTACCCAGGCAGAATCTTCAAAACTTCAATTCGTGCACAGCAACTATAAGTTCGCTACTTCAATGTCACGGCGAAGCCGATTTGCGACCAATAGAAATCGATTGTTCTACATCCTCTAGTAAATTGATACAGGAAAATGTCTCGTTCGAAAAGAATTACAGACAAAAAGAAATCCACAATGCATCGTTGGAGCGAACATCACTTCCTCGCGGTCGGATTCCACGAACTGTACTTGACAAGCTGGCGTGCATGTCCGTACAACCCAATAGTCGCATTGACCACAAGGTAAAAGGGGTAAAGGGCTGAAAAGATAATTATCATCCTCCGCGAGACGAACTCAGATTTCACTTGATTGGTAATCCAGAGCGTGGCGACTAGGCAAACGAGGCTGTTACACGAGTTTGTTAGCGAGATGCGTCTAAGCTGAAACGTGGTCTTGTAGTACGAACCTGATAATGAAGAGCCACTGTGACACTGGGTATTGGAAATAGACCAGGGTCCATAGTTCTTTGCCTGATGACGGAAATTTGACGATAAGAAACGATAAGACGAGACACGTGTACTGCGTGACTAGGTAGTAGGACGACTCGCGGATGAGCAGAAGCGAGAGAACACCGAGCCGGGCGGTGACGTTGCGTTTCGAGTGCGCCTCACGTAGTGGATCCTGAACGTCGTTGTAAACCATCTTGACATGTCGCATACTCGCCTGTGCCCAGCCCTGAGCCCATCTAAGCCGCTGCTTCCAGAATGCGCTGACGGTAGTCGGTGCAAGCTCATACGAGGTGACATTGAGATCATGGACAGTCTTACACCCGCGTGAGAAAGCACGCAATGCAGAATCGATGTCTTCAGTCAACATGGAACTATCCATTTTCATTTCACGAAGTAGTGAAGTCCGCCAATAACCGTTGGAACCACAAAAGAGGCCAAAACCCCACATTGTAGAGCGCCCAGGATGTGAGACCGCGTATATCTTGTCGAACTCAACAGCAATCATGCTGGTAAGGAAGGTATCGTTGGAGTTAAAGACGATGCATCGGCCCTGAACGATGTCGACTTCGGAATCAGCCATAAACCGTTCGGCTGCCCATCTCGGACTATTGGGGTGCGGGTAGTGGTCACAATCGTAGATTGCGATGAGGTCTGAACCAGTATCTAACGTCAAGAAATAGTTGAGATTCTCCGCCTTAGATGTTGAGGCAGGGACTTTGATGATTCTCGCATGTGGATATCGTAGCGGAAGTTGATGTAACTCGGACTCCAGCGGCTCAATCGGGTTTGGGGTATTATAAACGATGTTAATTCGAATCCGTTCCCGAGAGTAGTCAAGCTGCTCGAGAGCGTACATGGCGCGGTCCATGATGATATCTTGTTCGTTCGGCAGATATGCAACGATGATGAGATCAAGAATTGGTAATTGGCGGTCCGCCGTTGGAAAGAGCCATCCCTTCTCTTGCGCCTGCGTAATAATCTTCCGCGCCTCGCGACAGGGAGTAATGCTGAAGAAAGCTTCCAAGACAGTCGTCCCGGCGATGTAAAAGTTTGTACACATGTAGATGAACCAGAATATCGCAATCAAGCCATCGCTGCAATACATGTACAGGCATGTTGAGAAGACGTAGTACGAGGCCACGAGACCGAACGGTGTCCATTCCAAGATAATGGCCGACAAACCCTGGACAATGCCAGCGAATGTCCAAGTTTTCTTGGTGGATGCTTTATTGCTGAGCTCGCTAGGAGTCTCCTCGACTATCTCGATGATATAGTCCTTCGGGTCCGACATAGCGTAGTTGGCGAGTAGTTTAGCGCAGCGGTGCTTCACTTCTAGTAGCGAGTAAACGAATGGATAGCTCAGCACAAATAGTGACGAGAGTGAGGGACAATATCAAACGAGTGATGATGGAGTCATGGAGAACAGTGAGACCGGCTCTTCGTCGATGTAACGCGCGACGAAGTTCAAGAGGAAGCGCAACGGACAATGAGAAGACTGATAAGACATAGCCGTAAGTGACCCGAGGTACGGCCAACTGAACTTTCCTGCGGCTTGCAGGATCGACAACGACCACAGCCGTCCCCGAGTGAAGTGAATGAGGTAGGGATGTAGCTGTGGTGAAACAGCATTATGTCCATCCTTGTACATGCATGCAGAAATGAAAATGCTCTAGGGAAACAATCCTAGGTAGGTAGTGACATCTATGCCACGTAGGGAGGTAACAAGGTGATAGTTTTCGCATATTCGTTGTCGTGAACGATTATGCTTGTCGACAGGGTTGGCGATACCGGGAGGCGTACTAAATTAGCGAATAATTCTGCTAGCTTCCCTCTCTTTGTCCTGGTCTCTGGTGTATCTCGTGTAACAGAAGTTTTTCAAGCTGATCCTCAGTATCCGGTTCGAATATTATGCGGTGACTCGTCTCCACTTAAGGGACACAAAATGTCGACGGCACCGCGAATGTAGCCAGTGTAACGAACGTTATGGCGCTATCAGGTATGACCGAGACGAAAATCGGGTTCTGGAAGGAACGATATCCAACAAATGAGTGGATGGAAACTGGGATGCTCTGTAGAAGCGGAGCGGGCTCAACAAATTGCGGGAGATAGAAATGTGGACCCGTGCTAGCACCGATTCGCTTCCGACCCACAGGCGACGAGAGCACAGCATCTTGTTGTGCTTCCTCTACCTGATCAAACGCCAACTTTTGCCTGCATATAACAATGCATGCAGCTATCTAGAATAAAACGTGGACCTGCCAAGGCATTGTACATGTGTTGTCTGTCCTTCGCTGCAGGCCCTTGTACCGCTGTGGCGGAGAAATGACAACGATTATGAGCTCTGGACCAGGTAACGGTCCTGCGAATGATAGGGGTATATTCGCTGCCGAATCGTTGAACTACCTACCATGACGATCTCGAGTAGTAGGACGGCTCCTCTCAATCCGACAGACTGCCCGCTCTCCTACACATCCGCGGATGTCCTTGCACAGCTTCATCGGTGCGTCCCTCCTCTGGCTCGCCTTTAGCATCTTGCGCCGTTGCTTGTATTCATAGCGAAATAGCCGTCCACCGGTGCTGATACGTCTACGTCCTTCTTTTCCTCCTTTCGTTCACCCACTTGCCCATAATCATGATAATTTCCACACCATTGCTTTTAGCCTTTCTTTGTGTGAGAACCATTGTCGCGCAAGTTCTCAGAGGGCAGCAAAACTGCACTTGTGGCTTCTACAATGGTCAGACTAATGAGGTCTTTACGGACGCCATTATTGTATACTTCAACGAGACGAACAACCTACCGGACGACCTCGTCGCTGAAGCCTACACACAAAAGTACGAGAAAGATTGGAACGCTATCTATCGGCAAGGTGCAAAATCATCGAATGTCCGACTCAACGCCTCTGAGTCTCTTCAACTCTTCGTGCAGCCCTCGACCGATGATCATGTGGTGTACGGCGGAGGTATCACCACAGTAAGACGTGATATCCAGCATGGCTCCTTTCGTACCCTTGTCAAGTCACCGAGACAATCTACACGAGGCTCTTCCATGTCTATGATGTGGAAGTACAATGAGACAGAAGTCGCAGAATTATCGGTCATGAATTCGGACGATCAATCTGATGCGTGGGTGGGCACCTTTGTCAACAATGAGTTCACAACGCGCGACTTGGGTGTCAACTACACTCAGCTCCTCGAGAAATCCGTGGTCAATCGCAACTATACCACACTTGGCGGAGGTTTTGGAAATGACAGTGTTGACCCATGGGACTACGTTGAATACCGAATCGACTGGACTTCTGACTACATCAACTTCTATATCGGCGGCAATCTGACGAGACAGGTGTCTCATAGAGACAATCACGCCATGCCGTCGGTACCTTCTGCTTTCTTCTTCAAGCACTGGTCGACGGGCAACAGCTTCTCCATGCAGGGGCCTCCAAAACGAGAAGTCGTTGCCAACGTTGGCTGGATACGTATGTTCTTCAACTCCTCTTCAACGAGCCAGGACTCTCGCGGAGATTTTGACTCTCGTTGTGGATTTACTGATGCCTGTTCCACGGACGACTTTGCACTTCGAGGGTCCACCCCGTTTACCGAAGAGGCAACGAAGAAGTGGGAGCAGGATACGCACAAGAGCATCAAGCGAATGCCTGCATTATGGCTCTCAGTGGCGTGTATAGGTGTTTCTACGTTCCTAATTTTTCACACGTTGATTCGTCGTGCAACACAATCCAATTCCGGTGACCCTGGTCAGCCTCCAAATCTCACCGCGGTCAATGCTCTCGCCGAAAACGCTCTCCAAGAAAACGGGCATAATGTAGACCCGCGTTTGAGCTTCTTCCAGGTTTCTTCCGAGACAAGCCGACCAGCATCTTCCAAGTTCGAATCCGTCGATGATCTTGCCATAGAGAAACTGGGATCTAGCCAGCGCACCTCAGTCCAAGGAGATTCAACTTCCAGGACCGTACCATCGCCACATAACTCTATACGCTTTGATAGCCGTGGTACAACGCCTCATATCTTGTCGCCCCTCAACAGCAACTTCAACACTACGAGGGAAGACCTAGCTTCATTCAAGTTTCCCGGTGTATGTTCTGAGTCGACACTTGCCTCGCCACAAACGCCCTATACTTCAGCTGACAAGATCCAAATGGAAACTGTCACCGAGTCCGCGCTCCCGGCTCCTCGCATGAGACTCCATCCGCCTCCGCCGCGTCAACGCATCGATCATCTTGCCGGTCTAACAGCACTCTGCTCCTTAGTAGTAACGGTCATGCACTTCGGCCTGACTTTTGTCCCTGCTATTGTCATACCTGGCGCACCTCAACACAACAAATCAGAGTACTGGGCCCAGAAAATCGTCGCGCCTTTCCTGCTCAATCAAATGTGGCTCGGTGTCTTTTTCACTACCTCCGTACGATTCCTGACTGCGCCATATTTGCGCAGGGGTAATGTCGAAGACATAGCCAAAGCAGCGGTGAGGAGGACGCCCAGACTCATGATACCGGTTGCCAGCATAGCTTTATTGGAGTATTTCCTCATTGACGTAGGCGCAACGAAGTACCTGCAGTATATACCGAGCTTGACGTGGTCAACATGGCCGTACGTGACGCGATTCGAAAATGCCGGACAGTATGTGTCTGAGGTACTAGAGTTGGCGTTCCTGATTCCTAACGCTGTACCGCAAATCACCCTGCACTATTGCACCGGCGTGCTGTGGACTATTGCCGTGCAACTTCAAGGTAGCTGGCTTGTCTTACTCGGTGTATTAGTTGTGTACGAAATCAAGACGCCGTGGAAGAGGATCGGATTCTACACCTTCTGCTTTGCAAATCATTGGTATGCGCAGAGCTGGGGGTCGTACTTGTGGCTCGGGCTGCTGCTGACTGACCTCGACGTCACGTACAAATGGAAGACGTACTTGTCTGCACGGCCTCTCGCCTACTACCCACTTCTCACGTCCTGCTGGCTCTGTGTTCTTGCAGGCTTCGCTGTAAATGTGGTGCCTAATTGGGTGGACGGAGACTTCAACTTTGCTACTTTAGAGCGCGGAATTCATCCTGATCCAGCGACAGGCGACGCGATTACCAACACTGATAGCGCGGGGTAAGTAGAGAACTCACCCTAGAACTGATCTAAATACTCGTTCCATACTAATCTCACTTTCACTACTCAGGTATCCACCATACTACACGCCCCGCCTCAATGGCCTACTATTTGCAGGCGGCATGCAAGCCATCGTAGAGCTATCTTCGTTCGTACAATGGTTTCTCTCGTCTCCCCCCTTCCTCCTTCTCTTTCCGCACATCTTCACAATATACCTGCTACACGGCCTTGTGTTTTGGACATGGGGCAGCTGGCTGTTGGTCTTCTTAGCCAGTCGGGACTTCAGTTATGGAATCAGCGTCGCTATTGTAGGCGTGACGTCTTATGCTGTACTTTTCTTGAGCCTGCCTGTCATAACTCCTGTGATAGAAGCTCTAGGGAAAGACGTCACGGCCCTGGTGTGGATGACTGCGCAGGAAGAGAGTCCGCCAAGAAGGGGAACGTTGTTTCCTTTTCCGAAGGATTTGTTTAGGGGACGGGCGGTGAATGCCAAAGCAGAAGACAATATGGATGTAGAGGCTCGAACGGTGGATCGTACTTCTGCTTCTGAAACCCTGCGGGGTAGTGTTGGGGTTGTAAAGGAAAGGGCAGTCAGTAAGGCGTAGCGGCTTTGCGAAATTTCATGTACATTGATCAGTCGCTACAGTAGAGACGTAGATTACTTGATCAATGGTGCTAGTGTCAATAGTGAGGTGAAGCAGGAAGTAATGCTCAGGCGCATAGGTAGACCAGAGGATGAGGCTCGTTATCATAAGAACATGCGGTGAATAACATCCGCTCGAATTGAATTTGGCGAAGCTCCAACTTTCTTGCTGCGGATCCAAGGCTAGTGTACTCACTGCTACGCCCATGGCCTTAAATGGGGTTTATCGTGTCTAAGATTCTATCTGCAAGTATAAGCATCTTTTGATACACGAAATAAATCAGACACTACTGGGATAAGCGTAGAGCACCTTGGAACTGATGACCGGTCTAAATTCTAACTATACGTACAACATCCATAGCGATGCTCCACTTTGCTGGCTAACATATTGAATGGTCAGTTGCATAACATTGCACGGAGACTCAGATACCTGGAAGACATCATCGATGGATCTTCCGTTCCCTGTTCCTCATTCTTCTGACGTCGCAATACCTTCCAGGCTTGTCGTGTCTTTCGACTCTTCCTGGCCACATCATCCTTCTTCAGACTCTTTACGTGTCCCACCATCCCCATTCCTCTCAACTTACTAACAGCAATGCACAAGTAGACTCTCAAGATCGCCGTTCCCTTGAAGTTGTTCATTTTGCTCTTGTGACCTTCCGCCATCAGGCTCACGATAGAGCCTTTCTTTTGTGTAATCGTCGTCCCTGCTTCGAAAACCGAAAGTCGCCTGCGACTGTCTTGCTCAGGTAGACATGGCGGCGATCGTGGAAACAAGAACCGCGGCGTCACTGGCGATGCTGCCGTCTCTGGGTGTGAGAATGTGGCCTTTGTAGGCGAGGGTGTGCGCGAGAATAAGAACGTGGCCATCGTAGGAGAGACCGAGTGATCGAATATTGACAACGGCGAAGCTGGAAGCAGTGGTGATGCCAAAGGAAACAGTATGTGCCAGTCGATTGCGAGGGTTGATGCTGGAGGCGAGAGGAACGGGTTATAAGGTGATATTGGAGCAAGATTGTGCGATGGTGTTTCGGGCTCCCAGTATGACATTGAAGGTATAGGAGGAGCATTCGGGGAGATGGGTCCAATATTAGAGCTTGAAGTAGTCTCCGGAAGTGGAATAGTCGCTCGTCGGGGTGTTGGGGGACGAGGTACACGCCAGAGGGCCACTGACGGGACGTGTATAGTGAGTGAACAGAGTCGTGGACGAGCTAGCGGCATGCTCCACGTTACTCGGAGAATACTGGCTGAAGATATTTCTTTGAAAGGAATCGACAAATGTGCGTGGAATAAAAGTGAAGCAATTAGAGATACAAGCTATCTCTTAACAGAATCCTGATAGTCCTTATATGTGACTCCATGCGAGCGGGATCTTGAAGCGTTCATAACAGCTCGAGACATCAAGTCAGCATCGGCATTCCCAACAAGGAAGCTGTCTGACCTGGAGGCGCAATGCGGTCCCAGCCATGACCGTAAGTGAATTGCTGCGTCTTAGACAAATCCAACACACACTATAGGGGCGAGCAGATAGTTCTAGGTCCAGCATGTATTAGTAGAAGTAAGTTCACAGCTCAGTACGCACATTCAATCTCCATTTAGCGACTGTGACGCGGTAGTAGGTCCGTGCTAGGCTAGTTGCTGTGTGGGGTTGAGACGAAATGAGAGGCAAGTGTCATTACGTGGATTAATATGGAAACTGCGACCAACAGTGCATCCGATCTGTTGTGGCCGTGAATCTGCGTGTCAACCTTCCTTTCTCATCTTGAGACATTAGAGTGTGTTGTTAGACTCTCCCAATGTCTCACGATTCTTGAACACTGAGAGCGGACGGCAGTCTCAGAAGAAGGGCTTCGGCGAATACAACTTCTAGAAGGTATTGGTACGATCCACAATCGTTGAGCATTTGTTGTTGTCCATGATTGAATCTAGAGGATTTTCGATCCTTCTTTGAGTCGTGCAGAGTGGCACCTACCATCTGGAGGTTCAATAGGGGCGGTTAATCTTCGGCAAGATCTCGCCAGCAGAGACAAACCGTGGAGGGGTCTGGGGAAATTGTGGATCAAGACGCTGAAAAGAAGCTGAAAGTCTGAAAGGACGTCTTTTTGCCGCCGAAACTAAATGAATATGAACCGTGGAATGGTAGCGTAGCTGAATCTAGTAATTCTGCGGTCGATCAGAGTGACGGCCGCGTCGCCCCATCATTACCCCGAACTCAGCTAACTTAACAAGAAACGTGAGCCGGCTGTTCCCAGCACGCCGTCGGGTCGCCCGATATACAAAGTAACTTTCTTGGCTCTTATGATGCATGAGCGGACGGCTTTCCTGATAGGTACATCCGCACCATGCGCGACACGTCGATGTGGGGTAGTAGTGGGTAAACGCCCTTGGTAGGATATTGAGAACAGTAGACATAGTCCGCGAAAATACCACACTCTCATATCAAATTGCCGACAATGACTTCAAACGTCCACCCGGCGGAGACGCCAGATTGGAACAACCTCAGCGTGCTTCACAAGAATACACTTCCAGCTCGCGCCTACTTCCACAATTACGCATCGGAAGCCGATGCTCTCACTTACGACATAACTAGGTCTAAATCGCATAGCCTGTCTGGAACGTGGAAGTTTCAGCACGCATATTCTCCATTTGAGGTGCCGGAGGGCTTTGAGTCGACTGGCTTTGATACCTCGAAATGGAGCGACATCGCTGTACCGGGCATGTGGCAACTGCAAGGGTTCGGGAAGGGCCCTCAGTACACAAATGTCGTGTTTCCTATAGCAGTTGATCCACCCAACGTCTCATTCACCGAAAATGAGACTGGGTCTTACGTCAGGAAATTCAGAGTCCCAGAAGAGCTAAGGAATGAACAGATTCGCCTCAGGTTTGAGAGCGTGGATGCTGCATACCATGTTTGGGTGAACGGTAAAGAGGTTGGATATTCGCAAGGAAGTCGAAACCCAGATGAGTTCGATGTGTCAGATGCAGTCGACCTGGATGGAGAGAACACTTTGGCCGTCAGAGTGTATCAATTTTGTGACGGCACGTACATTGAGGATCAGGATCAGTGGTGGTTAAGCGGCATGTACGTTCTAGAACTCGAAGGTAAAAGCTACAACTGACAACCGCAGTTTTCGCGATGTTTTCTTAGTTGGTTTTCCCAAAGTTTCTCGCATTGAGAACGTCTTTGCACAGACAGTGCTCGACGCTTCCTACACAGACGCGGAACTGAAGGTAAGAATCAGCGCGACCGGATCCGGCAAGATCGAAGTCAAAGTTCTGGATGCGCAGAAACAAGTTATCATTTCATCTAGTGCCAACATCATCACTGGAACCGAGACGCAGCTCATCATTCCAGTGAGAGACCCCTTGAAGTGGACCGCTGAATCACCCCACATCTACCACCTAGTCGTAACCCTCGACTCAGGACAGTACGTTGCGCAAAGGATTGGTTTCCGTCAAGTGGAGATGAAGGACGGTCTCATCAAAGTCAACGGCAAAAGAGTTGTATTCCGTGGTGTCAACCGTCACGAACATCATCCCACATTTGGTCGAGCCGTACCCTACGAGTTCATGAAACAAGATCTCATAACAATGAAGCGCCACAACATTAACGCTATTCGAACCTCTCATCAGCTAAACGACCCACGTCTTTATGATCTCGCGGACGAAATGGGCTTCTGGGTGATTGACGAAGCAGACTTGGAGTGCCATGGTTTTGAAACCATTGCCGATGCTGCACTTTCCCCTGCAGAGCAGAAACTACCTTTTCGCGAACGTCAGTTACTCACTAGGCGGAAGGCTGCCGAATGGACGACGAACAACCCGGTTTGGACTCATGCGTATGTCGATCGTGCTGACGCACTGGTCAAGAGAGATCAGCTGCATCCTTCTGTCATCATCTGGAGTTTGGGCAACGAGGCATTCTTCGGTCAGAATTTCAAGGCGATGTACGAGCATATCAAAGCATATGATGATAGCAGGCCTATCCACTACGAAGCAGACATCTACGCAGAGACGATGGATATGTATTCCAGGATGTACCCGCCGATTGATGAGATTATCAAGTTCGCCCAGGACAAAAGCAAGACCAAACCTTTGATACTTTGCGAATTTGTATGTTCTGGAACCCTGCTAGATCTGGTAGCTAGGCTCACAACGCATAGATTCACGCAATGGGTAATGGCCCTGGGAATATCAAAGAATACATTGACGCCTTCTACAAGTACCCCGCACTTCAAGGTGGCTTCGCTTGGGAATGGGCGAACCATGGTCTTTTGACCAGAGATCATGAGACCAACGAAGAGTATTACGCGTATGGAGGGGATTTTGGCGAAGAAGTGCATGATGCAACATTTGTCATGGACGGGTTGGTCAACTCTGATCATAGTCCCAACGCTGGCTTGATTGAGTACAAGAAGGCGGTTGAGCCTGTGCAGCTGGCAGACTCTAGCAACACAAAGGTGAAGTTCATTAATCGGTATGACTTCGTTACATTGGACCATCTGGTATGCCAATATGAGACGGTAGGTGAAGAAAGTAGCCGGGGCGGCGAGGTACAGAGTGGCTCAGTCGAGATTCCATGTGGCGTGGCACCAGGCCAGACGTTCGAAGTGGACATTCCGGAGATTCCGAGCTCTGAGGACGAAGTGTTACTCAACTTCTCGTTCAGATTGAAAGAGGGAACGCCCTATCTCCATCAAGGCTTCGAAGTCGCGACGGCTCAGATACCCATTTCTGCCATTGCTCCTCCCAAGCGACCACTTCCTAATGACCAACAAGTTAAGCTGGACACATCGGTCAGAAACACGTTGAAAATCACGGCCGAGAATGACATATGGGAGTTCAACACACTACACGGCACACTCACATCGTGGCTTCAAAACGGCACGCAACTCATCTCTACCGCGCCGAAAATCGATTTCTTCCGTGCGCCTACCGACAATGACATACCCCAAGACGGCTGGGACTGGACCGACAAAAAGCTACATTGGGCCAAGATATCGACGCAAAAAGTCACATGGACCCAACCTAGCCCAACTTCAGTTGAGATTACGTTACATCAACGTGTGGCACCCCCGACCCTATCATGGTCCATAGACTGCATTTTGACCTACACTCTCGGCGCGAATGGAAGTCTAACTATCCACGTCAACGGCAGCCCTCAAGGCGAAAATCTCCCGCGAACGCTACCCAGAATCGGCCTGGTCTTAGAGACGCCAAAGGAATTCCAGCAAGTCGAATGGTTTGGTCGCGGCCCAGGCGAGTCGTACCGTGACAGCAAGTTTTCACAGCTTGTGGGCAGATACAGCGCTTCCAGCGTCGATCAGCTATGGGTCGATTACGAGGTTCCACAGGAGAGTTCGAATCGCACTGATACGCGGTTCCTGTCGATTTGCAACGCTCAGGGCGTGGGGTTGCGAGCGCAGTTTACAGAGCGAGACGGCGAGCAGAAGCGGCTGTTTGACTTCCAGGTTAGTCATTACAGGATGAAAGATGTTGCTGAGGCGAAGCATCCGTTTGAGTTGAAGAAGAAGAAGAAGAGAGAAGAGGTCGTGCTCAGGTTGGATTACGCGCATCATGGCTTGGGGAGTGGAAGTTGTGGACCGAGGACTTTGGATGAATATGCGTTGTTGACGGGGGATTTTGAGTTCGAGGTACTATTGCACGGTCTGTGAAGGGCATGTGTAAAACAATCATTGTTGGCCGGCGGTTTGTGGTCGTAGTTAGAGTACGGTCGGTGTTGCAGAGTGTGTGTGGAAGTTAGGAAGCAATAGGCGCGACATCTACTGCGTACTACTGATAGCGCAACACCAGCTCGCTGCCGTCGTGCATTCCTACATGTCTACCCTGACTAACATGCAGATCAACAATATATTGTACCATGTATCCTTCCTATGCCGCTCACAACACACCTCAACAACAACCTATGGAAGCATCCAGCACGAACTGCTCAAGTCCACCCTAGGATATATGCATACCCCACACTATTAATGAGACCAGTGTGCCGGTGTGGCGTTCGGCCTCAGACTTGAGGTCGCAGATTCCGAAAACGGCCGGCGCAACCGCCTTTGTGGGTAAGTCGCACGGGACGACGCGCACGCGCACGCAGTTCCTAAACAAGACACGATGAAGCTTATTTTGACGGCAGTGGGCCAGGGAGTTGGTTCATATCTGGTCTGCTATGCAGATCTGGAGTTACAATCCATGAGCTTGCACGCGATTCTTCTATAGCACGTGGCCATGTCTTCGCATACCGCGCGAGCTAGCATTGCATCTTTGCTAATATTTGTATGGACGTCACGGAAGGAGGCATCGATATGATAAATGACAACATTCACGACCATCACCATGTCAAAGCAGATTATTAGGAGCACTGGAGTATCGAGTACGCTTCGCTCCGAGGGAAGGTATACATTACACATGGATATGAAAGTTATGCAACGGTATAAAACATCGACTTTGCGTCGTGACTGACTCCATGTCGAGAAACCACTCCTGTTACTACACGACTGCATGGGAACACCTCCCGATGCAGCGCACGCATGCCAACATCATATGACGATATTTAGAACATGCGGTGGAAAAGACGTTTCCAGGCAGGCCAGGTCTTGACCTCCTCGCGCTCCTTGTTGATGAGGTCCCAGTCGAGCTCACGACGGCCGGTATCGACATCCATCTGGGCGGTGCGCAACCATCCCTCGCGCTTCCAGAAGTAACCGCAGATCCAGAAGGCGGCAACAACGAAGAGAGCAAGGTAAGCTTCGAAGAAGTCCTCTGCAGTACCGGTCTTCTGACCGGGGTCAAGGCCGAGAGGGGAGACGGCAGTGTAGAACTATGTCGAGTTAGTCATTGGGTATCTTAGGCGGGTTTGTCAGAAGGCTCACCTGAGCGCAAAGAACGATGAAAATGATGGCAAGACCGAGCCATGAGCCCCAGACGCCCAAAGCAGCCTTGAACGGAATCTCATCGACGGTGTGGCCGTGGTAGGCCCAGGCTTTGCGGAAACGGATGTGGCACAGGCAGATGGAGCCCCAGGTGAAGAGAGCTGCCAAACCAGACAAGGCCACGAACCAGTCGAAGACGGTAACACCGGTAGCAGCCAAGTTCATGTAGCAAAGAGCACCCCATGCAAGGACGAAGATGACGGAAAACAGAGGTCGTCCAGAGCGGTCGACGTAGGTGAAGATCTTGGGTGCATAACCTTGATCACCAAGGGCGGTAAGGGTACGCGATCCACCGTAGACACCGGAGACACCAATGGAAACCACGGAAACGAGGATGACGATGTTCATGAAAGTGTCGAAGCCGTGGAGGCCAGCATCCTTACCAGCAATCACAAAGGGTGAGGTGTTGGCACCGTCACCCGAAGCACCGAGGAGACGCTCATCATCGTAGCGGACGAGAAGACCAACGAAGGTGAGACCGAGGACGTAAAACAGGGTAACACGCCAGAAAATTTGACGGATAGCACCGGGAAGGGACTTGAGAGGGTTCTTTGTCTCGGCGGCAGCCAAACCGACCAGCTCAGTTCCAGAGAAGGCGAAGGCAGCGGTGACGAAAACTGAGCAGAAGCCCTTGAATCCATTGTTAAAAGCACCTGGGTCGTACCACGTGCGGGCACCCCAGTAGGACGAGTATTTGCCTGAACTGGGACCGCCACCGCAAACCAGAATCAAGGCAATAATCATAAAGATGACTGTCGCGCTGAGCTTGATGCAGGACGACCAGAACTCTTCTTCGGCATAGCCGAGAGTACCGAAAACGTTGATCAGAATGATGAAGACCCAGAAGACAGTCATAAACACGGCCACATTGACGTTTTTGGCGCCATCCCAATATTGCACGGTGAGGGCGGCCACGTTCAATTCAAGCGGTAAGACAATGGCCCATTGGAAGACGTAATTCCAGCCCATGGCGAAACCCCATGACGGATCGATGAAGCGAGTAGAGTAGGTATAGAAACCACCGGATACAGGGTACATGACGGCCATTTCACCAAGAGCGTAGACTGCAAAGATTGTCAGTGCCACACACACGCACGCCAACAAGGCGCTCGGTTACTTACCGACGTTGAAGATCATGACTCCCATGAGCGAGAAGTCAATGAGGACAGAAGCGGGGCCCTGCGGTAAATGTGAGCGCGTGTATGACATGGGACGAATGCGAAGCGCAACTTACACCCTTGTTGAGGGCACCTCCAGAACCGACGAAGAAACCAGCACCAATGGAACCACCGATGGCAATCATGTGCAAATGGCGCGTCCTCATCGACTTGTCGAGGACGACGAGTGCGCCGCCCTTGGGTCGGCGCTGGAAGGACTTCATGTTGAGACCATTGCGGGTCATGAAGCTCTCGTTCTCACGCCAGTCTTCGACGTTGACGTCGCGCTCCGACTCGACAGTCGGGTGCGGCACGCTCGTCTTCTCATCAGGCGGAAGTACCTTTTCGTGGTCCATGATGGGCGATGGACAGCAATGTGCTGGGGGGAGGAGAGACGGATTAGAGGGAGACGCACACAGACCCTGGGAGCGGCGTCTTTAAAGCAACTCTGGGGGGGTGGGATCAATCAGCAGAGGGGCAGGCTAAATACAAAGCTTCCCATGTACAGTAGGAGGGAGTTGGCTCGCGGCACGACCGACAGGGTGGCTGTCCCTCTGTCGGTGAGCGCACGGGCCCACTTGGCGGCATCCTTGACCACAAAGGACCAGGCATCCCGTAGCGGAACTGATACGCTGGTTGCGGCGTGTGATTGGCCGCGCGCACGCGACCACGGTGAAAGAAGCGTTGGACGAACAGGCACTAGCAGCAGCATGCAGGGTGGCGGTCGCGGCAACTCTTGGTGCTAGCTTGGACCTCCCCATCGCGGGGTGTGCTGCGCGTTGGCATCGGTGGCGGGGGCGGCGTTGGCGGCTTCGCCTGGCGGGCCCCTTGTTGGCCGACCCGGTGGATGGATCGGAGATGACACCCCAAACTGTCTGATAACGACGCGCTATGGGCTGGCGTCAGTGTCTAGTGATGACTAGAGTGTCTGCAGCGACATTCTAGCAGCCTTTCTAGAACGCGCACTCGCATTAGCTGGTCCGCTTTTCGTCGGCTGGGGGGCGCTGCTTCCTTGCCAGCTGCCTGTCCGGGCATCAATCTCGAGGGCGACGCGAGTGCGCGGCGGGGGTTCGTCTTATCTGCAGTGTGCAGCATGGAATGCGACGAGTTTCGAGAAGGGGGCCATTATTGGTTGCAATGAGATGGGAGCCAGAGTGATGGGCAACGAATTGCACGCCTAGGCTGTGGATGGAGATGAAGATGACGCTCACGTGCGCCGGGGCGGCCCCCCTGTCGACGGTACGCTCCTGCCTGTTGCGGCCTAGCGCGCTCGTCTGTCCATCACCCTTCTTTGTCACAATGAGAAGGTGGCTGTTGCGAGGCGCCTCGTGTCTGTGAGCGTCTGTCACCGCGCGAGTCGCCTGTTCGCTGGTACGCGACAGCCAAGAGATGGTTCATGACAATTCATGGCCATAAGACTGGATAGCAATCAATGCCGATGCAGAGGTGTATTGTGTAATTAGTAGCTAGATCAGATGGAATGATTGCGGCGCAGTCGTGTGGTAGACACACGGCATTATTGCGTTACATTGATCCCATCTATCTGAGCTCAGCCTACTGCGTACTGGCGCAATACGGAGCTCGCTTCAGTTGCTTCATGTCCGTGGATTCCTCTACCGTCTTCCTGCTATCTCACTGACTGTCTTCTTGCACCTGCAACTCCTTCAGGGCAGCCTTATCAGCGCGTGGGGGCGTCCTCGTCGTCTAGGGTCGGATCCTCATCATAAGAGGCGCACCACTTCGCGTGTTGCTCACTCGATGCTACCTCAGATCCACAGCCGCCGACGTCTCTGAGCAATCCTCACTTCCTCTTATCAGAGTGCGCGAGAAAAAGAGCACCTCACTTGCGATTTACGCCCCTAGTCCGGGGGCATGACGGCCAATTGCGGGCGGGGCATTTGCTTACTGGCGGCCGCCCAATCCCAGCCAATGCCCAGGCGCGCTCCCCGATCCCCACTAGCGCAGGATCGCGTCCACGTCGCCGAAAGCAGTTTACCTATACGAACGAGAACAGCGTCCCCAGAGTCGCTTGTTGGAGTCGCCGCATAGTCGTGTCAGAGTGCCGTGATCCGGGACGCCGGTGACCGTAAGGCACACATCCTGCGCGCATCCTGCCAGCTTTGCGAGCTTTTCGGTGCGCTGATGACTTATTTCATCAACGTTATCAGAGAGTTGCGGGCTTAGCGCGGCTCCACTGATAACCAGTTCGTCTGAGCGTCACTGATAATCCGTGGTTGCGATCCACTGTCAGAGCAGCGTGCTTCTCCATCAGGACACCTTGCCGCGGATCCACTCGCTTACCCACAGCACAGTTGGTGTCTCAGTCGACACGCGAAGATTCTCGGATCGCATCGCGAGATGGAGCGTCTGGTGACGTTATTCCGTGTCTCATCGTTGATACACAAAGCTTGCGACAACTCATCTTCTGTTCCAGGGCATACAGCAAGGTAGACTTCCAGCATTTCTGACATGTCTCAGTTTCGTCATGCCTTGCGCTAGCAGCGTGTCCGACTTGTAGACCTTGTACCAGGCTGTGCCACGCGAGGCATTCTCACCGTGTTGCTAACCAGGTGGTACCTGAACACCAACTCGCTGCATGACCGACAACATGACTGCGGTCCAGCGTACAAGAGTCTGGCCATGACGAAGCACAGCAATATATATAAGTAGACCGCGGTGTTTGTACGAAGTTGCCTTGCAGGCAGGAAGCGAGAACAGCGTAACCGGATTTCAACAACGGACAATACCTCAAGCTCGTCGAAACCTGTTCACAGGTATATGTCCTACCTCGATATGCAAGTACGCAGACTCAAATTTTAGAGCCGTCCCAGTCTTGACGTCCCGCGCTTGCAATATCTCCCAGTCACGTTATATTTCAATCTTGTTAGCGATTACTTTTTCTGCTTCCTGTGCCTGCATCTACAGTCTTCATCGTACTACTACTTCAATCGCTTACCAAATCATCTTTTCAATTGTTTCTGTTACGTAGCAGTCATCATAGTATCATTTCAACCAGCCATACAATAAGTCCAGATTACATCACAGGTCATATCATCACTTAGTACCGTATTTTCCTGTCCTCTTCGTTGTTAGCTAGCAGGGGGTGGGCCTTTCGGAAGGTGATGCACTTCATATATGTGGGCCTCTAGCCAATCTACAACTTTCTACAAAGGTTTGTTTAACGGCTTAAAGAGATTACGTGGAGGAATACGCCTCTATTTACAGCTTTATGCAGTAGCTTAAAAAGATACCTAGAGGGATACGGTTCTCTTCACAGCTTTGTGCAGCAGCTTACAGAGATACGTAGGCGCATGAAGTAACTAAGATCACATCCCAAAACGCCCGCCCCCTGCTAGCTAAAAACGAAGAGAGCAGGAAAATACGGTATCTCCTATGTCCCACTCCATACTCCTTCTAATCGCCTCCTCCCGTTCAAGCACAGGCTCATAGTCCAGCACTCTGCTCGCTTTATCAATACTCCACGAACACCCCGTATCCAAATGTTCTCTATCCTCCCTCCGCATCCCCGGCGTCACACTCGCCAGCGTGAAGAACCGACATGTCCCTCCCGGCCCACTCCAGCACACTCGCCATGGTCCACATGACCCAACAAGGAACGACGCGCACTTCTGAGTAAACGACGGCGTATCCAGCAGCTCCGTAGCACGTGCGTATAAAGTCGAAGGACGGGCAAGACACGCCGTCGGTGATGAAATACGCCCCGCCCATTACCACCATCTGCGCCTTCTTGGGTGCGAGTTCCGCGACGCGAGCAGCAAAGTGGAACAAGCAGCAAGGACGTGGGCGTGTACTACGGACTCGATATACACGAATTACAAACATCTTGTCGTTTGGCTGAGTTGCGTTTTCCACTACTGTTGCTGCCCGCTGCTACACACGCACGCTTGCTACAGTCTGCGGTACCAAATTTGTCTCGCTGCCTAAAGTTTGAGGAGCTCTGGGTGGTTGGATATTGAAATTCATCAGCTTGCTAGGTCACAATATGATTCGAGTGTATCTATTCACTAGTCATGTACGCTGAACAAAAGCCTTGGTGTTTATTCCTATGGAGAATAGTCTAAGACGCGGCGTAGCTAGTACCAATAGACCTCATGTCACTCGGCAGTCGCTCTTCCAGCCCCTGTGTCCTCCAGAAAAGCGCCGAGGGCGCCTTTTTTAGTTCATGTTCGTATTTCTCCCCATACCTACCCCAGAAACTGAGTGGATCTCTCTGTTTTTGAGTACGTAAATGGACGTGCTGGTCAAGAAGCTAATTTCTCGCGTCCGCGCTGAGTTTAAGTTACGTGTTTCCCCATACCCCAGAAACCAAGTGGATCTCGCTGTTTCTGAGTACGTAAATGGGGCGTCCTAAGTGCAAGCCAATAATTGCCTGGTGCGCTCTTTGACGAGCGATTTCGCTGAACCAAGCTTGTATGGAAGTTATAATACTGCTGAAGAAGAGATGTTCTATGCATCGCGTTGTTAGCGTGAGTTATCTTAGCACTGGTGCAGATCTAACGGCTACCATCGGCGTACGTCGTCGCGGATATGGACTGCGTTTGATACTCGTCGGTAGGAAGCGTGACACAACTATTTGCCGCTGCGATCGATGGTCTTTTCAGACTTTCCTTATACGGCAGGTAGACCTTTCGCAGTTGATTGATGGAGGTAGTATACATACCTATATCTTCCTAGGAAGCACAATATTGAGCATGCATATCGACTGAAGACGAGTGAAGATTCACATACTCAGTTGTTTTCTCTCCAATGGGGTGGGAACGCCCCGTGGTGGACACTGCCCCTCATGTGGCTGCGAGGTCCTCTATCTTGGCTCAGCCATGGCTTCAGGCTGCCGCGTCGCAACAACTCCTATCCTTTATGTTTCTCTTTCTTGTCCTCTATCCTTAATCATATTCTCGTTTGAAGGCTCAACACTGCATTCGCTTCATGATATATCGAAAACAACTCTTCACAGTGGCATACAAGCGCTTTCGCTCCACCTGACAAGCGCGAGGCCACACGTTCGCCTCATGCTTCCCGGCTTGACGGAAAAGACTTCCTGGACATTTTCTACAGTCTTCCGGCAAGCAGAAGGTCTCGCTCCACCGATCGACGTTTGTTGTCTTGATCTCATCCACTCAAAGCTACCATGGCCCGTTACAGTCACCTACCGCTTGATCCACACGTTCAACAAATTCGTCTACTAAAGATTGCTCCTATAGGATCCCATGAAGACTTCTGGTCCCCGCTAGTTTGTACAGTCCATACGGTTAACCTGGACTCGGCGCCGCCGTATCGAGCCTTGTCGTACACATGGGGTGAATCGGACGCTCCCACATATGGCATATATATCGACGGCGGATCCTACGAGGTCAAACAGAATCTCCAGCAATTTTTAGTATACTTCAGAAGCGATTCCGAGAATATGTCTGGCAACACATATCTCTGGATTGATCAGATCTGTATCAATCAGGGCGACATGGTTGAGCGTAGTTACACGGTTCGATTTATGTCCACGGTGTACCGCAAGTGAACTCTCGTCATAACGTGGCTTGGATCTGAGCATGATACCGTCCGCGCTGCATATGACTTCCGCATTACAACATCGGTCGACGCCCTCGCGGTATTGCTAAGCAATCGATACTTCACACGCCTGTGGATCGTGCAGGAGGTTCTTCTCGCTCGCGAAGTTCGTGTTCTCTGTGGCTATATATGGTTAAGATTTCAGGACATGGAAATGCGGACACGTCTGGAGGAGGTTCAGATGCGAAATAAAGTGTTCAACCCGGCTCTCTACCTGCTTTGGGACAGCATACATAACCGACGGAATCGGACCCTAGAGCAGTGTATTGAGCGCTACAGCTCTAACCACTGCGATAAACCGCATGACAGAGTCTATTCACTCTTAGGGCTTGTCAACAGTGAAGAACTCATGGAGATAGATTACGAGAAGTCAGCCAGGGAAACCTTCCTGGACACCATGAATGTTCTCGCTCGAAGCCATTGGAGACGGCACCCTAACGCATGGTCTTTTGAAGAACCTCCATATATGGCAACCTCCTCATCCCTTGCCGGTAATATGGGCTTCTCACAATCAGAAAGGCACGAGTTACGCGATCTCACTCTACAAATATATAGGTCTCAACTGAATGCAAGATGGTACGACGAAAGCGGTTACTACGAAGGCAACTACGACGATGAAAGCAACAATGACGAGGATTAGATTCTCGGTTCGATTGACTTAGCTTAACACCCTCTCATACGCAAGAAATCCCCGGATTTAAGCCAGCAGGCTCGCAGCACAAAATATTAACACAACTCGTTAAAGAAGGCTATAAAAGATCTGTAAGCCTTCCTCCTCTTCTTAGGAGTGCTAGATAAACATAGGAACATTTTTTACTACTTTCTTCTACTTGTTACTGCTGTTTTATAGCTTCAAAGACTCGACTTAGTGCTGACTTATTCTTACGCGCGAGAGACAACATCTTGAAAACAATACCGATGTACCTCACGAGCTGACACTGTGACAATGGGCTAGGGCAAAGTTGTTTTTACGCCTAAGGTGTGAACGACTACACGTTATCTGCACGTCAGCTAAGACGCATTCGGCCACGTTGTCGCACGTACCATGTGTTCGGTACCATTGATGTCATGATGTCACGACGAACAATCCACTTTCCTCCTGCATATTGAACTTCAGGGCGTCCAGCGTGACTGTCATTACTCAGAACAAGACAACTGGAAATTACAACGCACAAAAAATGGTGAAGGACAAGGAAACAGTCATTGAGTGAGTGGCAGAGTACTCGACACGGGGCAATTGATCATGTAATTGATTTTATTGGAAGGGAGTTCAATGAGCTTGTCAATATGTCTGCGAAAGAGCTGCAGGACTGGCTAGGCAGCGAGGAATCCGTTGGAGCAGGCTGGTAATTCATTCCTCGCATTCACCATCCTGAATTTCTAGGCTCGAATCCCGTCTTTTCCGTCTCCCCCTCCTTTCTACGATTATCTTTCCGCACTGGTTCAACCATATGCCTAACAGCTCGAAAGGTCCAAGGACGACGGCTCTGGCGAGACCATCGGCCATGACTCCGGCCGCAAAATCATTGCCATCTTAGAAAAGAACCCCAAAAAGGATCCCAGCAAGTATGAAGAAGACGATATCGATCACATGCGTAAGGTAGTCGCATACTGCAAGAGGCATCTTGCACAGGAGGAGAAGGCGAAGCAGGACACGAACAGTAAGAGCTATAAGAGTTTGAAGAACTGGGGACATGACGCTCAGAAGACTTAAATTTGTGGTTGATTTTGTGAATGATGATTAATACGATGCATCCCCCCTGAAGCAAAAGTTCAAGGCGTCTTCTATTATCCGGCGCCCTACACGTGGAAGAGAGGATGTGGTGTGGGCCTAGGGATCTTTTGTTTCGAATTCACCATTGTGTAATGTCTCAGCCGCGATGAAGTCGATATCTCAGTCATTCAACAATACCCAATGTAAGTGATGTCGGGTTGAGAGAATGTGTTCCACACACATTTCGTATCAGGTGTATCTGCGTATGCGTTGTATGTGATTTACAACGCGTCTCAGACCCAGGATCTTTATGCTAGTCTTTGAACAGTTCGCATGCTTCTTCACAATACTCTCGTGTCTCAGCTGAGGCAAAGTCAGTTCATCCATGAACAATGTCTTAAAGTCGCTTGTCTCATTTTATGACATATATCTCGCTCATTGTGTATCTATAAAACGTCTGGTCTTCTATGCCATCACAATGTTCTCCTATTATCCCCACGTCCACCCTATATACCCACACAATACACCTCGTATAGCAACAATTATCAGTCGTATACCATCCAGTCTTTACTATGTGGCAACACAGTGCAACTAGTATATCCACGATGTCCGTCAAAATGGTCTGACAGAGAAGTATATCTTCTTTCCCGCGCTCTACACCACTTTTCCCGGCAGAACAAACAGGCAAATCAACCACTTTGATCTTGTGAGTCAAAACACCTATTCGAACAAGGACAATGTCAAACTCTACTAAATCTTTCGGCAAAGTTGCTAAGGCGTTGACCGCCTTCCTGCCCCATGGGCAGAAGAAAACCTTTAATCAGGCCTTCCAGGAGAAGCTTGATAAAGCGAGACCCGCGGAGAAGGCGTGGACTCGTGAAGACTATATGTCTGCGGGCGTGGATGTTGCTAATCCCTGCTTGCGAACCGATGCAAGTGACGGACTGTGGGTCTGTTGCTGCGGCCACGAAAATACCCTCGTTCACTACCAGGGTGCTTTTCCGTTCAAATACCTGAAATGTGGCCGGTGCGACCATATTCTATGCCCGCACTGCCGCACTTCAGAGATTCTGACCCCGGTTCAAGCCCACATCCTGCACGTAGAGTTGGATGAGCAATCCAGTGCGCGCAGGGAAGAAGTCCGATTCTGTCGATTGTGTCGTGCGTGCGGTCTGATGCATCGAGCGAGCATGGATGGTTGCCATGTTAGATTCTCGGAAGACAAGTGTCGATGTGGCGAGGCATTCATGAAAGAAGGATCATACTTCTATATTGGTGATGTCTTTGCATGGCGATGCGACCCGGCCGGACGAGCAGTCGAGTTGAGTCTTGACCAGAAGCTTGCCGCATCGGAGCGGTACTTGGCCAACCAAAAGACCGTCCCTGAGAAGGTTAAGTCTTCAGCAACCGAACTGTATCCTCCTCCGGGCCTGCCCCGCGTGCAGACTTCGTACTTCAGTCTCGCACAAGAACCTCGCCCGCATCAGCTACCTCGTGGGGCGACCGTCACAGACCCTTCCCGCCCAGTTCGCCGTGGAGCCGTCCGCCGACCTCGCGAGACATCACCCTCCGGTGGTAATCTCGTGCGTCTGGAAAATGGACCTTGGACTCCAGACAAGCTCGGTGCAACCATGGTCAGACGCCCCTATGCATACCGGGAGGGCCACGAGTTGCGAGCAGTCAACTGCTGAAGCTCTAGTGCATCTTCTAGGGGCACGTGGCGCAGGCGTCATGATCAGGTCTGAACACCTACAAGTAAAATTAAAATGTCTATTATCAAGTCTATACGTGCACGTGGTGGATACAAAATGCTTAGAACTTAACACAGTCATATCAATGAGGAGGCGAGAAGGAGACAAAAGTTAGTAGGCATAGAATCCTTCGTAATAGTGAACTTCCTATTTGCGCTAAATTAAAATATATGTTACATTCTTTCTAAGGCTCTAAGGCTCGAAGCATTTTACTACGAACCAGTCACTCCCATTCGTCCCCCGCCATCTCAACCAGGGTTCGCCAACCAAACAAATCAACCACATTCTCAATGCCATCCATAGTTGACCTCAGACCCAAACTACTCTTGCAAAGCTCAAGTAGATTGAAATCGAGCCTCACATCAGCTTCGTCCCAGCATCCATCAAGACACTCGTGTGAAACGTCAAATCCACCCCTTCTACAGTTGCCTCAGGGCCCTACAACTCTTCCAGCATATACACAGCACCACACTCAACTTGCAGACTGGAGAAGACATTACCACCAACCCATCCATCACCCTTGCAAGAAAATACAACCAGACTTGCCACTTCACCCAAGCTCAAGAAGCCCCAAATCCTCCACCGCTAACTTACTACTGCTACCCCGTTTCGGCACAATGCGCACAAATCTCATAACCCGCCTTCGCACACTATTCACACGCATCTCCCGGATCAGACTATCAAAGTGCAAAGTATGCAGGATCCTTGGCCACGGCGCCTGCAGGGAAGACGTGAGCAATGAGGACATAAAAGTTTCGAAGTCGTGGAGTTCGGACTGGGATCTAGAAGAGGAAGACACAGAAGAAGACGACAACCTAGAAGAAGAAGAAGAGGACGAAGAACAACTTTTATTGAGACAGCTCTTGTCGTCAATGTCCTCGCTATCACTAATCTCACTGTCATCCTTGTCATCCTTGTCATCGTCGGAAGCGGAGGGACTGGAATATACTCTGGGGGAATTTGGGGCTGGGAACAACAAGTACAGGCAGGATCTGGAGGCTTGCGCTATGCGGCTTAGGATTAGGCGGGAGAGGGAGGAGGTCGTGGAAGGAGAGCCCTGCCATGGTGGCGATGCGAGTAAGGAGGATGGGGTGGTGGTGGTTAAGAAGAAGTCGTGTGCGTTGGAAAGGTCCAAGGTTATGTATGGGCGGGGCGGCGGGAGGTATAGTCGTGTTAGTAGTGAGGATAGTGAGGGTAGCGTGATCATTAGTTTGGGTTGAGATGTTGTTATAACGGCTCGTTCGTTACGCCATGGCACCGAGAGAATAGGTTATGATCATGGTTCAATAACTACACGGGGTACGAATTTGTTGATAATGCCAATGCCGTGGTGCTAACATATCTAATGGATGATAGAAGGACGCGGAAAGCTTCGTTGCGAAAGTGGGAAGTAATCATGCATATGACGAACAGATTAACGAACATCATGTTGCATTTACAAAGAACAAAGGCGCTTCAAATTATACATGATAGGGATCAAGCAACGTGAATAATCATAACTCGTCAACTTCAATAATGACGTCCTCATCGCTACCAGTGTTATGCTTAGGATACTTGTCATACCAGTCTTTTGGATCTCCCCCAGGAAGACAGAGGCCAAGCCGCCAGAAGTAGTCGCGATGCGCGAAGAACAGTTGCCAGAACTTGAAGCGCGTTGGTACGCCCCATGCAGGTTTATCCTCGTCACTACCAGCAATGCAGTGTGCGTCTTCGTCGCCGACACAGTAGTGGACGTCAGCGATGGAAAAGGGGAGGTCGGGCTTGGAGATGTAGATCTCTTCGCTGTGCATGGAGTAGCCCCATTCACTCAGGGGTAACAGAGGCACTGGATCGTCTGCGTGGGTTACACGATGGAATGTGTTGTGCGCATGATCCGACGTAATGTTGAAGCGCTCGTCAATGTAGCTATTGAGCTCCTTGTTGCCGAGGCGCGGTTCACCAAAAGTGGTCACGTAGGGATTCCACCCACGTGCCTTGAAATCGAGGCCTGCAAGCGTGGCCACGGCGCCGCCCAGCGAGTGCCCGACCAGAACCAGCTTGTAGTTGGGATACCTCTCCAGCGCTTCCGTGACATGTGGTAGTACGACTTTGCGCGTGTTCAGCCAGGATGAGTAGAAGCCGGTATGAACGGTGCAGTTGTCGCACTTGGGTGGATCCGCAGGCGGTGGGTCCTCCCCGTCGCCGGTCTGCTCAACTCTCGGGGCGATGAAGTCGGACGTCTCGTCGTCATCATCGCCCGGGTAGGGCACGTATTCCTGCGGTATGGTCGAGAGGTCTGCGATGGTGTTTGCGATGGAGTATGTTCCGCGGAAAGCAAGGATGAGGCGGGGATTCACAGGCGAGTGCGAGAGCGCAATGTAGCCGCAGGAGTCAGACAGGAACGGGCCCGTATTCCATGCCTAGAGACATTAGCACTCACTGCATGCGACACGAAATGCCATATCCGGCGACTCACTGCCACCAACTCGAACGTCTCGAAGTCGCGGTCCGCACACCGGCTCGCGCACTGGAAGGGCTTCTGTATGCCCAGGCCAGCTGTGCCCACGCAGTACGAGATGTCGACGATGCGCGCGAGTTCTTCGAGCTCCCAGAAGAGCTGCTGGGTGATCAGGGTGTCGTTGCTGGGCCCGCGGACCAGCGGGTGCTGCGTCGCATGGCCGCGACTGGCAGAGAGGGCGGCGAGGGCGGCGAGGACGACGAAGAGCTGGAGGAACAGGCCGAGGAAGGAGCCCATGGGTGGTGTCTATCACATAGTCCGTACTGTGTAGTCCTGGGCTGGTGAGGTCAGAGGATGCTTGCGGGCTCGGAATCGGATGTGGCAGCAGGCGTTGCAGGCGTCAGCGCCCAGGGAATAAACCCGGTCGCCAAGCCGTCGCAAGACCGGACACGCCATTACATCATACCATGTGCATGCCCAGCTGCCGTCGTGCAAATGGGAGCATTCGGCCGGTTCCATAACTGCATGCACGCTGCTGACCCTGACCTGACTTGCTGCCCACACCCAGGCCACGCCTTCTCGCAAGACACATCGCTCCCGTTGGCATCCGCATAAGACTCGACCGTCTTCTCTTGCTGCTGCTGCTGCTGCTGCTGCTGCCGCTGCCTCCGTCCTCTCCCTCTGGGCCGCACACTATCGCTAGCAACAACAACAACACACGCAGCCATGGCCACGCAGCACTCGTCCACAGAGCCACTCCGGCCCGTCGAACCACCGCCCCCAGCAGCAACAGACTACGCACCTCGCCCGCTGACAGCGCAATCGAACACGCTGCAAGTGCCGGGCATCCAAGTCGACGGGGCGAGCGATGACGATGAAAGGGGACGGAGCACCGAGGCTCGCGCCGCGACGCCCGTCAACAATGCCAGTTTGAACCCCAGCGTCAACCCCAGCGCAAACGTCAGTCGCGCAACATCGCCCAACCCACACCACATCTATCCGCATACCCAAATCACATACGATGACCCCGACTTCCGGCGGCCGCCGCCCCTCAAGTACTCGCTGCGCACGAGGCGGAAGTCGATTTTCTGGTTCTGGACGCTCATCTTCGTCGACTGCATCCTCATGCCCATTGGCATGTACTTTGGCATGTGGTACGGCCTGACACGCGATCAATTGTCGGCCAACGCGGTCTTCAGCATCAGCACCGCGCTGCTGGGCACTGTATCCATTGTCGAGTACTTTGTTCGCTTCCATCGGTTGTGGAAGAAGAACTCGCATTGCAGGGTCATTGGAGCGAAGAGGTATTATCTCGATTGGTTCCATTGGAATCTCTCCGTCGGATGGTTCTTTGTTATGATTGAGCTTATTGCGTGAGTCGCCCAACTGTCATCATGGCGAGAGCATGAAGAAACTAACGCAGCGCAGCGGCACGTGTCCCCACGACCCTCCTATCCGTGTTCTCGCAATGCCCGCACCAACCATGCTGTTCGCCATTGGCGTTGAACTGCTCCTCGTTGATATTCTACGCATCATGAAAGTCCCTGCGCCTTGCCGCATCTCCTCGCTTCCCCAGGGCGCACCGCTGCGCCCAGGCATTTACGCATACATTGAGGACATCTGCGCTGTCGACGGTTCAGGAGGGACTGAGTTCCGCCAGAGGCTGAATCTCAGGTACCAGGCTAGCAAGGCCTTCCGCGAGATGCTGCACCGCCAAACGCTGTTCTGGGCCATTGGCGCCATTGTGTGCTCTTGTGCCACCACCATAATCGTCTTTACCATCCAGCGAGACGCTGCCTATGTTGTATGTGCTCACGCTACCTCTAAACTTCGTTCTATCGCTAATTTATGCCAGCTCGGCTGGATTTTGCCCTTCCTCTGGGCCGGCGTCTGGACGGCCATCACCATCCCATGGGTGCAAAGAGAACTCACCAAAGAATACGAGCAGTGGACCACAGCAAAGTGGAAGGCTTAATTTTCTCCATACGAGTCACGTTCCATTTGTACCTTTCATTGTAAGATTATAGTCACTATTATTATTATTATCATGAGGTAGTTTAGCCCACGGGTATTGGGCAAATCATCGCGATGGCGTTTCGTCTGTTGGTTCGCACGACACCAGCACGACGGCTATGGTGTTCGAAGCAGTTAGATACCAAATTTGTTTCGCAGAATGAGCATCAAGTATCGGAATGTCGCACGCAAATAAAGTCCGCACAGCAGCCACAACTCTGAAACCCACATGTCCACCATCTAGACCTAAGGGTAGTTAATGCTCTAGCTTCACACCTACATTCACATACCCCGCGAGGGACGCGTAAACCCGACCCCAGATCCTGACATCACCAGTCCAATCTCCATGTACACCTACCTACTGTATACGTCGTCCATTTTCTTGTTTTTGATAATCATCTCCCCCACGGCCCTGTCCAATGATCGACACGGCATTACCCCGTCCCATCCTTCGAACGGCTGGATAAATTCCTCCGCCCAGAGCTAAAAGCTTGGGGGAATGACATCGTCCAAGGATTTAGCGCCCGCGGGTACGGTACTCCTCTTCCCCAATCGGGTCTGGGCGGATGATATGTACATGTCTCCGGCTTGCAATGTTGGAGACTACCACCTACCACGGTATGTACATAGGTGGTACAGCAGTTGTGTAAGCACTAGGTAGTCTAGGTAGGTGGTACATAGGAGAAGTATGTAAAACAGTGCGCTGACACAACAGTCGTAATGCGTGCGATTTGAGAGTGAGTTGAGATTCTAGCAATGGTGGTTTGTCATGCACGCACATGTTGCTTGCCTCTTGGATGGGCCTATCCTCTTGATGTATTGCATATCCATGTACATACGGGGCTTACACACGGCTGTGACGGAGTAAATGACGGCGCGTTTTGGTTTCAAAATGGCGGGTTATCGCATTGTATATAGGACAACTGCCTTGTCGCTGTTGAGCCAATGTGCGCTTGGCGCCCACTGATCACACATTAGTCACGAAGATGCAGGATTTTCCCTATGTATACGTCGTCAAATCTATCACGACGACGCCCGCGGCCTAATCTTCAAGTTCACGAGCTCAACCTCCAAGCTCTCCATGTCAATCAGTACCACAGTGCCTGTCTGCCTAAACCTCGGCACACTGACCAGAAGCACTTTCTGTCCAGCCGGCCCTTCAATAACCCTTTTTCCAAACCTCTCCTGACAACCTGCGAAGTAGATATGTGGACAGTCCTTCAATAGTAGTGGATCGTCATCTTGGAACGGGTAACACCACAAGGTGTCTGGAGCAGTGGGCGCTATACACCGCCAGCGCAGCATCATCTCCATGACTTCGAGCGTGGCGACCTTCTTGACGTATTTCCGAAGGTCGGCGACAGTTTGACCGCCTGTGCCGAGGACGCGATATCCTTCTATGTCGCCGTCCCATGGATTGGTCACAGTGTCGAGCCCGTATATGGTTTCGTTGCTGGTCGCTGGTGGTTCGGCGAAGAGGCGCGATTCTGGAAACAGTGCGGGATGTAGGGGCTGCTGAGGTAATGCGACATTTGCGGGATCGGAAGCTCCTGGCAGTAAGGTGACGGGTAATGAAGGGAGAAGTTCGGAGAGGAAGGTGTCGAGGCGTTCGGCGGGCGAGGCGTTGTACGATGAGGCGTCGTAGCCGTAATTTCTAGTCTTAGTTTTTTTTGAGGCAAACTCTTCGCGCGAGAGGATTGGCGAGGCTTGCGCGAGGGAATCGCCTGCTATGATGAGGCGCGTGATCATGGACGCCTCTGTCTGGGTCGGCGGGCCTGCTGCTTCCCCAGTGAGGTATTCGAGTAAAAGATCTAGCGAAATGTCGTCGTCATCTGCACCCGTAATGTCCAAGCCCGATACTATCGCCAGTCTCCCAGCTCTCTCGTGCTTGGGCGTTGGCTTCTTTGCTCTCGATAGCGCCGAGTCTTCGCGCTCCCATCGCTGCGGTTGCCGTGGTAGGTCTGCGTATTGTGTGGCTATGACTTGAAATGTGCCGTCTGCTTCCTCGGTTCCAAGGGCCGCAAGCACACAGCCCGTTACATAGTGTGAGCTCAAGCTCTCGCCTTTCACCCGGAGGCGGCCAGATTCGTCCTCGAGCATCATTTGGTCGTCGCCAGAGGAGGACGCGTACGTTTCGCGGTCTGGTGGAGCGGCTATCCAGTGCTGTACGAGGTCAACACACACTGTCGCAGTCTCCGGGTGCCTTTGGTCCTGAGTGTACATACCTCTTTCGATATGTCGTCCAAAACGTTCGGTTTCAGGTCCATCTCCATGTATACAGTCCCGACTATCCAGCAAAGCTCCCCTTGCCGCACGTCAAGTACTCGTTCGACGAAGCTCGCCTTCTCGTCTCCCAGCTTTCCCAAGGTCAGCTCTACCTTCGCTACGATGTTCCTGCGCAGAGATCCCGTCATTGTGTGGTGGCTTTGCATACCTTGAAGTCACTCCAAGCGTCCTCTGCCTTCTGTTTCACAGCCTTCTTCAGCATGGCCAATCGTAGGAAGTACATGTCTGCAAACTGTTGTCCATAGTGCTTATCGGAGCCTTTCGGTAGCTCGAATGTGTGTAGAGGGCTATATGCGGAGGGGTTTCGAGACGGAATGTATGGCGCATCCCCGCTGCTGCTGTTAGCGACCTTCTTAGAGCAAGAGCAGGGACACTTACAAGGGTGCGCCTTTAAGCATATCACCGTCAGGGGCATCCATTGTTTACCGTAAAGCCTTGAAAAGGGGAATGGAAGTGGAAGTGAAGACGAAGCTGTGTTTGTGCAGTTGGCCGACCTCGAAAAGTTGCGGGTCACGGAAGTCGCGTCGCGCGTCACCCGCGCTATCCTAAAAGGGTAGTCTGAGAGCTACCCGCGCGCCCTCCAACCATCACAGAAACTATTTACCTACATAAGCTGCAAACTTACATTCAAATTGTGGAAACCCTAGCAACCTATAGCTCTTTGTTAGGGTGCTCGTTTTGAGACACAAAACGGAGAGCAGTTAATACGAGGGCTGCGGAGAATGGCAGGAGTAGATTAGACACACTTTCGATATACTTCATAGCGAACAAGCACATAGTCAAAGTCAGAGGTATTCAATTGTTTATTTCGCCGTGTAGGCTATTCTGATTATCGCACGCCAAAGGCAGATATCGTCTTTCTAGTCCTCCGCTCGAGCCATAGAGCCATACACCATCCAGGCCATGGCCCTTGCATTACAGCGTATCTATTTCTATACCAGCAAGTTCTTGTCTTTTGAACTCCAAGCTATGATGCGCCGACCATGCTGATATGCTGTACCGAAGGCGCCAAAAGCCACGTTGATACGCCAAAGTCCGAAAGACAAAGTTGATTAAAGAGTATTATGTGAGAAGTGGTAATCCAATCCAGGTGGACTCGAGAGATGCTTAGAACAGCAGAGCGACACCACCAACGACGACGAGACCAAGAGCTGAGCCGGCCATTTGGGTGGGTACAGCAGCAGCACCGGTGAAGGGGATCTGTGATGTAGGCTTCGAGGGAGAGCCGGTGCCGGTGGCGGTGCTCAGGCTGCCGGTACCAGTCGGATAGATGGCAGTGGTTGTGCCGTTGGTGGGCAGGTATGAAGCGGTGGTGGTGGCGGCGAAAGCAGCGGCGAGAGCGATGATGGAGAACTGCATTTTGAATGTGTTGTATGGGTGCCGAAGTCTGACGGTATGAAGTTGGAGTGTATGTGAGAACGACTTGATTGGTAGAACAGTGAAGATGTTTGGACTGTCTGAAGAGATGCTTGAGTTGATGGTACTACTCACTCTGTCTTACCATGGCTCTTATATCTGCGCGAACCAAGTAATTACTCATGTCACCAGCACCTTCCAGGCACCTGGAGTCCGCCGCCTGCGTACCCACACGCATACGTATGCGGACAGCCCACATCCCAGCCCCTTTCAGCCCTACCCATCCAGCAAACAAAGCAGGCGAAGTCCCCTGGGCCCACCGTCTTCGACCAAGAGCCAGTCACACAGAGCCCGAATGCAGGAACCAGCCCGCGTGGCTGTTAGACGGTCTTGTCGGCTGGTCCGGTGTGGGATGGAAGAGGCTGGTCAACCCCAAAAATAGAAGATTCCAGCCACGCCGTTTGCGGCGAAGACCGCTAGGCGCTCCGCCTCCGGGCTTTTCCACCACTCACTCGCCTCAACTGAACAACGCTAGAAATCGCGCAAGGCACGAAGATAAGCCATCCTTATCGATGAAAATCTCTTGATGGTTACTACGACCTACTAGCTCGGTTGTTGGCGTGATTGCAAGGTGGTACGAGCTCGCAAGCTGTCCCGGTTCCCAACGTCGCGCGACAGTGCAGGGCCCCGATACACGTGGTGGTCTCGTGCACATCTAATGATGAATCCAAGACCCATAGCTCGTTTCACGAAAGAGGGTTTACGCGCAAGACGATGATATTTGACTGATTAAAGAACACGGGGTCCGCTATTCATATCCGTTCTCCACGTCGCTCAAGCTTAGGAGCATTGTATGTACGCGTGTAAAATATAGGTATGGCTAAGTCGCCGACGCAAACATTGGCAAAGGTTCACAAATATTGGAGTTTCATGGATACTGGTGAGGAGAGATAGCCCTAAATTTTCGAGAAAAGGGTCACTTGAACGCAACCATCGCCCAGCCAAATCCAAGCTTTTGAAGTCGTCGACCACACCTTGTTCGTTATTCTTGAATTCGACCCCATGCCGTCAGCCAATCTGTACTATGTAGACTACATAGGAATTCTCTTCGTCTTGTAGGCGTCAATAGTAGCGCAAAGGTTCGCCCCGCCCGTAACCCGAAGGATCGCTGTGGATGTGGAACAACCCGAGTACCTATGTAGATAGCTAAGGAAAGAAAACACGCGCATCGTCGTCATAGGCTCGTGTCCGCCATGCAGACCAGGGATGATCGTATCGTGGATTTCGGTCGGACTAATGTGTGCCGGTACATGTAGTATGTCTCAAGTCTCCTGACCGCAAACACCCGCTCAATCAAATATCGATGGCCCACGTGTTTGGACATGTGATACCTCAAAGACCTAGCAGAATTACAACACTTCATGCTTGAGTCCTCCTACGTCAAGATCAGGATTAGTGGTTTCACGTTCTGTCTGATTAGTTTACATCCCGACCACGTGATTTACACCTTTCACCAGGTCGCATGCCCGACCGCGCAGGGTCTCCCACGTTTCTCTCCTCTCTTTGTATAGCATGAGGCTCCTTCACACTGGAACATTCCATCATTCTCTTCTTCTCTTTCTGTTCAACCAGTCCTCGCGATGATCAAGTCATACTCGCCACTAACTCGTTCCACGTATCTTCATCCGAAACAAGATGTTTTGATATAAGCTTACGCAAGACCCCTAGGTCGATAATCCATTGGCGGTCAAAGGTCGAACCATAGTTGGATCGAGCAAGTGATGATACATGTAAAATCAAGTGGTACAGAGACTGGGCGGCTAACTTGCATTCAAGATATAAACAAGTATGATATTTGCCTGAGACAAGACTGTAGAACAGCCATGTCTTCACCACCAACTCCTCTCTGCATGCATTCATCCAGCTGGTAGATCTCCTCTTAGGTTTGCTCCTTCAATCAAGCCCTCTTGCTTCCTTCCATGTCCTGTTGTTCAACTAAGATGTCCGCTGACGTTCTCTCTGCGCCCAAGGACTCGGTTCACATGTACGCCGCGCCCCTCCTCCCAAGTCTTCGTCCTTGAAGAGCCTTCGCAGCATTATCGTTCGGCTGTGCGTCACCCCTACCGCAACCTCCATCCCTTTCTTGCGCGATCACTGGCCCAGCACACAAGCCCGAATTGAAGCCACAGCATCCAGCAGCACAGTCGGCGTCTGAAGTACACGGGCCAGTAATGAACTGCTTTCCAGCTTTGTTGCCAGCTCCATTACCGGTAGCTGATGCAGACTGTGCAGGTGCTACGGCTGGTTGAGCCGCAGTGGTTTGGCTCTGAGTTTGAGCATTCGCATCGGCGTTTCCACCTTGAAGTGCTTGAGCTGCCGTATCGTTCGGCTGTGCGTCACCCCTACCACAACCTCCATCCCTTTCCTGAGCTATTATCGCCCCGGCGCACAAGCCAGAATTGAATCCACAGCAGGAAGACGCGCAGTCAGCATCGGATGTGCATGGCCCGGTGATGAATTGCTTTCCAGCATCTGTAGCGGGCGCAGTCTGAGCAGGAACGGCGGCTGCTTGAGTTGCGGTCGCTTGGGCATTCGCAATCGTGTTTCCTTTTTGGCCATTAAGAGCATTGTTGTTCGGTTGAGGATCACCAAAGCCACATCCTTCTCCGCGTTCGTTGGCCACAAAAGGGGCAGCGCACTTCCCAGTTTGAAAAGCGCAGCAGCCAGAAGCACATTCAGCATCAGACGCGCATGTTCCCGTGATGAATTGTGTTCCTTGGGCAGCAGCATAAAGAGAGACTCCATGGTTCGTCAGCTTAATCTTGAGCATCGCAAGCGGAGGGCTTACAGTTCAGAATTGCCACAATCTTGAAGATGGGTGCCATTGTAGGGATGGTTTTGAGATGCGACGTCTAATGTGAAGGAGTGAGTGGTGTAATTAGTCGTCAAGACTAGTTGGTTTGTCGTCAAGACTAGTTGGCTTCGCCCGGAAGTAAGAATAGTTGAAAGGAAAGTAAGAAGAAAAAGTCGGTGTTGAAGTTGGTGATGGACTGAGGATATCCTGAGGATAGCCACTATATATTGAGTGTCTTTATTCGAGTGACATCCAAAGTAAATCTTTCTGACACTGGCGGCCTGATGAGGAAAGGATAGACGCTGGTTCCGAAACGAGAGAAGTTACTGAGGCCTCATAGTTACTCCAACGGGCGAACAGATCCGTGTGGCGATGATGGAGGGTAGCATCAAGATGGGCGCTGTGGGGAAGGCGTAGCGCTGAATGTCTTGTTTCGTCCCTGATTTAGTCTGCGAATGAGCCAGCGCGATGGGCATTGTGCCTGTGTTCAAACACGCAGAACCCAGGAGGGAGCACAAATAGGTATGAACATTATGCGTTGATATAATCCCCGGGTTGATCAGTATTGTGGAGGAGTGGTTGTTCTACCAGGGGTGAGGGGTGACGAACGTTGCGAAGCATCCCGAAGCGAACCTACCAGCGCACGCCAGCCTCATTCACCCTCTCTCAGCCACTACGAGACGCATGCCTCAAAGCACGCAATGTTTCTTCTCGGTTTGAGGAAGTAGAGCGCCAAAGAAAAACACTGTTACCTTCTCATCTTAATTTTCGCGGCATAATCGGATCGCAAAGGGATCAGACCGAACCAGTCTCGGATATCCCGGCCTGGCGCTTGGGACGTCTGAACTCCGCGCGAACCCTACACGAAAGGCCCCTTCTAAATTCATCCCATTAGCAATCCCGATGGACCGTCACTACGTGTTTGTATTTGGTTATTGAAGATTTTCATGGCTGCACCCCCATGAAAAAAAATTGGGAGTATTCTTGGATGCGTCAGCGTAGTCTGTAGATGCCGCTTACCACTAAATGCTTGTAAAGACAGCTCATGTAGCGCCATGAAGACTACAACTTTACAGATTAACGCCTAAATAGTATTGTGTGGGCTTGCGATTTATCGCGCGCTTGTACATAAGTCGCCAGTGCTGAGTGGGATCATCCTGATCGAGAAGGAGGTATTAGAGCCTATATGTTTGAGTGAGAATGTAGAGAAAGGCTGTCGATTGAACAACGGCTGAGTGAGCGCTTTCGCTTGTGGTTGTTTGAGGAAGCTGAGCCGTAAGTTATGGTGTTTTTTTAACTTCATGTAGCTTGCAATGCTCCTCCCATGTCTTGTTGTCCCAGAATAGTAAGAGACAACCTGTACACTCGTGAACGTACATAAATCGCCACGAGGTGCCATTCCAATTGCTGTTCCCAACACGCTTCTTTAATGAATTCAGCGCCGTGCAGCCATAATGATGAATTCTAATGCTGTGGGGCGATCTGTTGACAGGCCCAAAACATTCTGCGCAGGTAGGTAAGGTACCCGTGGTATTTGTGGATTGGCGCTTGGCCGTCGAACTCCCATACTTCTTTGATGTAGCTCTCAAATCCGCATCTCCTAGAGAGCGCTTTCGCCTCACTGAACCTTATCCACTCGTCTTTGATTACATCCATCATGTCCTTAAACAACTTAAATGGTCCATCAAGGAGGCTAGCAGACGCGTGAGGATCAGGGTTGTTTGGCGATAGTGAAAGCCGTCTTGCATGCAATCGCAGCTAGACCGCACAACAATCCCACTCTAAGCCCCACAATTCCGCATTGTACGGCCCGTTCACCCTTTTCGGCATCGGAAGCTGGTGGTGTTGAGGTGAGGACAAGAGTGGGGTGCTAACGGGGGCAGTTTCCCCGACTTCGCTTGCTAGCTATGTCATGACGTTGAGCCTCAAAATAGTCCATAACGCTTCCGACTGCAACAAAATTTGATCTCAGACACATCGAAGCTTGAAAATCTCGTATAACGGAATTTGGCATCATGGCATCTCCAAAGACCATTCGCTGGGGCATTCTCGCAACCGGAGGCATCGCCCTGACCTTGTAAGTACCCCGCAATACCCCGCCGTAGCTACTCACTGATGCTCGTCACAGCACGAAAGACCTCCTGGTCGACCCAACCACACGCGGAGTCAAGCATCTGAAGCACACAGTCGTCGCGGCCGCTTCATCATCATCCAAGTCTCGCGCAGAAGAGTTCTTGAAAGAGGTGGGCGCGCCCTCGGAAGCGACAGCATATGGTTCCTATGAAGAGTTTGTGAAGAACCCCGACATCGACGTTGTCTACGTCGCAACGCCACACTCCCACCACTTCCAAAATGCCATGCTCTGTTTGGAAGCGGGCAAGAATGTTCTCTGTGAGAAGGCCTTCACTGTCAACGCCGCCCAAGCACGTGCACTAGCAGAGAAAGCAAAGGAGAAGAACCTCTTCTTGATGGAGGCTGTTTGGACGCGCTACTTTCCCCTCTCGATCTACGTCCGAGAGCAGATTACTTCGGGTCGTATCGGGCCTGTGGCGCGTGTGATTTCCGACAACAGCATGGCGCTTGATCCCGAGAACAACTTCCCAGATGGGAAGAACCGCATGGTGAACCCCGATTTAGCCGGTGGAGCTCTTCTGGATCTCGGTATCTACGCTTTGACTTGGGTATTCCAGACATTATACCACACACAGCCCGAGAACTCGAGGCAGGCTCCGAAGCTGCTTGCTTACGTCAAGAATTACGAACCTACTGGCAAGGCAGATGAGCACAGCACCATCATCCTCAACTTTCCAAGATCGAAAGAGGCAGGTGGCGAGGCGCACGCAGTCGCCACGACATCACTTCGCGTCGCTACCGCACCTGGAGGAAACATGGACCTACCTTTCGTCCGCATCCAAGGGCCCAAGGGCGAGATTCAGGTCTTCGGGCACTCCTTCCGACCGCTTTCCACAAAGATTGTCTCCAGCGAAGGCAAGGTGGAGTCCAAGGAATTCCCAATTCCCGGTCCTGGAAAGGGTTCCGGTTGGTACAACGGCTTCGGTGGCTCGCTTCAGGCCGAAGGTGAGGGTCAAGGTATGTTTTGGGAGGCGGATGAAGCTGCGGATGCGATCATCAATGGCAGGAAAGAAGGTAAATTCTTGGGATTGGATGAGAGTATTTTGATTATGGAGGTTATGGACGAGGTCAGGAAACAGGGTGGACTGGTCTATCCCGAAAAGATTGAGACTACAAAGTACCCGACGCAGTTGTAGATGTACGTAACCGGCTCTGCTACCTCGTTTTTAGTACTAGCTAAAAAGGTGGATCCCATTATTTAATGATGCGCTATGCAATCATGCACGTTGTCTATTCCACGAGAATACTTCGCGCATATTCTTCACTGAGGTGCGAGGCAGAGCGCTGCAGTACTCGGTGCGTGCAATGTTCTTGAACCAGCCACATAGCGGACAATACAGTACTGAGCATGGTGAGATAAATATAATAGGCTGCTAAACAAAAACTGAGCGTAATGCTACAAAGAATGCTACAGGTACCGCCACACCCCCGCGAAAGAAAAAACGGGAGCATTCTTGGATGTGTTAGCATAGTCTGTAACTGCTTGTAAAGATAGCTTATGTAGCACTATGGAGACTACAACTTTACAGGTTAATTAAGAGCGATTGGTCAACTTTAATATTGCTGCTGACGAATCCAGGAATACTCTCGTTCTTGACCTTCATGAGGGTGCCCATACGTCTTATACAAGTACAAGTGCCGCAGCCAACTACATACCCATTCTCAGCTCCGCTTAACCAAGCGAGTGATTATATTTGCGGCGCGAAATTAACATAGCTTCAAACACAGAAGACGAGCAAGTCGACACTAAAGAGTACGAGCTTACACTTGAGGAGGAAATTAGTAGCATAGCGCCCGTCCTTGAGCATCTTAGGGAGCGGGATGACCACATGCAACTAATAAGCCCACTCCAATGGGTTTACATGGCCAAGTGGGCTGACGACAACCCGCTCATGGGCTATTACTCTCACCTGAAAGGAAGGCCTCCAGAATACAGTGCATGAAATGTATGTGACTATGAACGGACTCCCAACAGACATACGTGAGTCCTAGCCGCCTGACCGGCCATTCCTCACCGTCCAGACCGAGATTCGAACAGCATTCCCAGACTACCTCAAGATGAGGGGATACACCAAGGCTGCCGACGAAGACGTCAAGACAACAAAGGTGCTTGACATCTCGAAAGAGCTATACGGACTTCTTGCCCAGCCTAGAGAGGGACTTTCATACGATAGGCCTAGAAAAGAACGCAACGGAGCGCGCCAGCGCCAGGAGTTCGGAGGGGCCGAGATTGCTCGACAAGAAGGGGCTGCTCTTGTGGCACGGCGGCTTCTTCAGTCGCATCCAGATGTAAGTTGTAGGGCTTCCTATCTTTCGATCTAGTACTAATAACTTGGATAGGTTACGCTATGTCTCCCTATTCGCTTCAACCTGCCGCATTGCTTTATCTCTGCTGGAGGAGCAACAGGTAGTGGAAATTCTCCATTTCCCACAGTCCTTCGCGCTCTGGGTTATCTTTAACGATGGGGAGGGGACAATAATTCCTCTTTCGATTAATCTAATTAGAGGCCGTACAATGCCATTTCTAACTGAGAGAGCATTCTACGTCTCGTTCTTGGTACACCGCTCCAGGAACTGTTCTAGTCTCTCAAATGCAGAAACCACAAGCGAGAAGATACCTACCAGTTAAAACCTTATCATTCGCACAGGTAACAATACCGCGTGAACACTTCCAGCTCTTTTCCAAACTCTAGCACCGAGTCTATAAAGCATTGAAGACATCCAGACCAATCTTTTACTCAACCAAGTAAGCGACTTGAGTGCATTACAGATTACACCCTCGTGAAGAAATCCTGCTACTAGTAACGAGGTGCTTCTATTATATAAACCAACGAGGACTCTCAAGAAGTTTGGGAATGTTCGCCTTCCTGTAGCACTCCTGCCTACTATTTGAGCTCAGATATCGTCCGGCGAGAGACAGCTATATTCAGCCTGATGTCGTGTACCGGGCTGAAGTCACGAAACAAGCTTCGTGCCGAGGCTGGAAACCCGGGGACTCCATCGCAAGAACACGCGTGGCTCATTGAATCTCATTTAAATAGATTACTCCCAATGCTATGTGATCGTGGAGGCTACAATTTCTCCATGTTATGACATCAAACTCATGCTGTGCGACAGTGATTCTACATGTAGAAGGGACTGCATATCTAAACCGGTCATCCCAAAAATGGTTCATGCTGCCTATACGTACAATTACTTATTTACGAAGTAGAAAACTTAGCAATAAAAGAGATGCACTAAAGTGAAGCTGCTTGTGCGTGTATGTTTTGCACATCTCGAGGTTGTTCCATCGATTCTGGACTCAGCAGTTGGTCGAAGCGAACGTTTATCCGGTGGCATGTGGCACAAGTAATATATCCAAAAATCTTTGACCCGCAAGCGAAAGATCTGGGGGGTAATTTCCTAGGTTATTTTGCGCTTTGCCACCAATTATGGACAATTATGCCAGGGCGATTAATTTCCACAACACCCACAGGACGTTCGATGGGTCGAGAAATCCCGGTTCACAGCTACGACAAGCTTCGCGTCTTAATCTACTCAGGGTCATACGAGAACATTAGGTCACTAGGGCTCCCATTGTAGGTATTTCCGGTGCCAAACGAAACATCATCCTTGTGAGATTAGCACCTCGGAAGGCTTCCGACAGAGCCCAAGGAGAATGATTTGGGTCTATATAAGATGTCGGAAAGTCTGTGGCAGAGAATCAAATTTGCTTCGGGACCTTGCTCACTGTTTCAGTGTAACCTTCTCTTCTCATCTGCATTCCTTCGCATACTTTGAACATGAGGACCCAAGCGATCCTAGCTAGCGTAGTTGCTTTGGCAGTGAATGTCAGCTCTCATGCGACCTTTCAGGACCTTTGGGTCAATGGCAAAGATCAAGGGGTTGGTTCTATCTTGTGACGCTTGAAATGACAATTACTGACAACTGTAGTCTACATGCGCTCGGTTACCAACGAGCAATAGTCCAGTAACGGACGTGACGAGCAATGACATTCGATGTTAGAGAACACCCGGAGTCGTTCCATCAACAATACTAACATCATCTTGCAGGCAATGCCAATCAAGGTGCTGCGGCCTCAAAGTGCAGCGTGGCTGCCGGCGGGACGACGACTATAGAAATGCATCAGCAGAATGGTGACCGATCATGCGCCAACGAGGCTATTGGTGGCGCCCATTACGGGCCGGTGCTAGTTTACATGAGCAAGGTCGCGGATGCAGCCACTGCAGATGGCTCTTCCAGCTTTTTCAAGGTCTTCGAGGACACTTGGGCCAAGAATCCCTCGGGGTCGAGTGGCTCGGACGACTATTGGGGAACGAAAGACCTCAACACAAACTGCGGCAAGATGGATGTGAAGATCCCGTCCGACCTCGCACCAGGTGACTACTTGCTCCGAGCCGAAGCCATAGCACTCCACTCGGCGAGTGGTTTGAACGGCGCACAGTTCTACATCACCTGCTATCAGATTACTGTTACTGGCTCGGGATCGTCAAGTCCTGCTGGCGTCTCATTCCCAGGTGCCTACAAGGCCACAGACCCCGGCATTCAAATCAACATCTACCAAAACTTGGCCACGTACGTCGCTCCTGGGCCGAGTGTGATTGCTGGAGGAACAGAAGCCGTTGCTGGCAAGGCGGGTTCAGCTGTTACTGCTACTGGGGGATCGTCACAGCCTACAGCGACTGTGAGCAAGGAAGCCGCGTCCAGTACATTGAAGACATCGGTAAAGGCCACATCCGCGGCCGCATCCGCCCAGCCCGTGCCGACCACTGGAGGCGGAAGTACTGGCGGTTGTACAGTCGCGAAGTATGGACAGTGTGCGGGAAGTGGTTATAGTGGATGCGCGACATGTATCTCTGGTTCAACGTGTACAGCGCAGAATGGGTATTACTCTCAGTGCCTTTGAGTGGTATAGACATGCCATACTCTCTTATATACCTAGCATCCACCACGGCGATTTAGGTTTCGGCAAGGACGGGATCGTCTTGTCAGTGCGACTGAAATAAAATGAATTAGACCACTTATGGCTATGATCGCAATTTTCTTAGCCACTGACAACACTAAGTTTGATACTTCTTGCACCCCCATGGAGGGGAAATGACAGTATGCTTAGATGTGCCGGCAGCAACATTAAAGTTGAAAGACCGCTCTTAATTGATCTGCAAAGTCGTAGTCTCCATTAATGCTACACGAGCTGTCTTTACAACTAGTTAGTGGTAAGCCGCATCTGCAGACTGCCTATGCTGACACATCCAAGAATACTCTCATTCTTCCCCTCGTGGATGGTGTTTGCATGCACGTGATCAGATCATTCACTAACCGCTAGCCTCTACTCTGTCACGATGAGAGGGAACCATCGCACGTCTATTAGCTACGCCACTATCCTGGTATGTTATCACCAGCGGTTTGCGTACCCGACTCCTAGATGAGAGGCTCGGTCAAAGTCTTCGACCAATTCGGTTGCAGCAGCCTCATTCATTCGTTCATGCATGGCAGGCGCAGGAGAACTATTGGATGCTCCCGAGTGTTGGACGGCGAGAAGGCGAGCTACTGTAAGGCTCGAGGATCTATGCATCCGACCAAAGCACGTGCAGGGTGCGTTGATGAAGTTAGCGCAATATCTGCACCTCGTGCGACACGTCACTTACGCCATCCAACAGCCACCACTTTTAAACGCCCTGGAAGCGTTCGATGAACAACACAACGACTGCCAGCGCAGAGCGAAGGTAATGGAGGGTGCAACCCCCGCCTCGAGGCTTGTGCGGTCATAGTCGATCCATCAGCGCGCAGCGCGGATTTAGTAAAATTTAAGGCTCCCCAAGCAGAAGCGAACACCGAGCAAGTGCCATGTCGAACACTTGGTCAGTGGACGCCCGCCATGTATTGGACGAGACAGCGAACCACTGGCCCTAGCACAGGTTTTCAGGAACAGGAGAATCTGGGAATGTGATAGTGATATGGGCTGCATAGAAGGCAGGAACCTGGAGATCGCAGGGCTGAGCGGTTCGCATCAGGAACACTTCCGGCGTTGACACGTTACTGTGAAGTGTTGGTACATGGGAAATTGCTTGATGTTTGTCCAATCGGATGGATCGATCCTTCATTTCCACATGCATTCGCTTATTGCGCTGCTGTGATTCGCATGCGAGCTTTGCAGCATCGAGAAGTCGAGCGAGGTGTTCGACATGACGCGCTTCCGGCACATTCATAATAGTGGCACGGAAACGGAACGGCGCGCTGCTACCTTAACCGAAAGCGGGCCGAAGGCCGAAGAAACTCTGGGCCAATCTGCGAGACACATCTGGCATTGCGTCGGCACTGAGAAACTAGCATGGCAGCGTCTCGGTCGTCCTTCAGTGCCAGCACATCGGACCAAGCTAATAACGGCAATACAGCAACTTCGAGGTTTTGACCCAGTCCACCTCATTGGTCTCCCCATCCCAGCCTTACGGATTTTGAACAGCATGACATAGTGCCATTACCAGGTTCTCGCGGTTCCAGCTTCTGTCATACAGCTCCTGCTCCTCGTTCCCCCCGCAGTTGCTTGCTCCCAGATGTTTCTGCCGGCCAATTAAAGTCTGAAGGACCTGCCAGCGCAACATGGCATCACCTTAAATTTCTCCTCCTAAGCAGATTGTGCCACAGCAGCTGCGGACTGCATTGCTTCGAGATGGTGGTGTGGCAACAGAGCTGGCCCACCCTTATAGGACCCCGAAAGTGAGGCTCGGATTAGCGGGTTCGGACTATAAACAGAGGGTGGAAGTTCTCAGAGCAGGTGTTCTTCCCAGTCTTGTACGCAGTTCAATCCTTTCCGTTCCCCACTTGCAAAACCGGACCCCGCCTAATACTACTCACCAGAGCTATATCCTCACCATCCCTCCGCATCTCATCGTAGATATGGCAACTACCGAGAGCTACGTCTCGAAGCTCCAGCGTACGCTCGCCTATACCAGCTTCAGCACTGGCTAAACGTCGTAGAATATTGCGCCACGCATCAGATTGCCCAGCCACAGTTCCAAGACTACTCTGACCCTCGAGGTTCGCAGCCCTTCCCACGCTTCGCACATCATACTACATGCTTCAATAAGGTCTGACATAGATTCACAGGCATAAGAACTGCATGGTCGAGCAGTGTATTCGTACATGGGCGCGAGTACCGGGCCCACCTTTGGCGAGACTACCGCTACCTCGAACAATCGCGTGAGGAGGCTGCTGAAGTAGCTTGGGAAGACCTTGACTGCCGTCCCGACAACGAATGGAACGAGCCAAGCACAGTACAGTTACAATCGCGGCTATACCACGTCTCACTAGCCTTCCAGTCACGCAGGGAGACGGCGCTATGCTCGCAAACCGGCCCACGCGACCTTTTACCCATACTTGATTGAGGCGATGGAACGGGAGCTTCACGAAGGTCCCTCACTACACCTTTGTGTGTCGTGGTACACGACACATATGTACATCATGCTGCTCTGTCTTCCAGACATCAATACCCGGGATTCCATTTACTTTCCATATCACTTCGTTTCGAATGAGGCCTTTGCTTGTCTGCAAAGACCTACTTGCACGCCTGTTCTTCGCCGACAGGGGGGTTTTCCTTCTTCGCTTTCTCTTTTGCGCGTTAGGGTGTCCATGGACTTCATCTTCTCAGATCGTTGTTTCGCTTCGACCCATCATGACCAACCTACTACGGGTTTGGTGTGCCCCATTGGGAGCCTACTACTGGTCTCCTACCTTCGAGTTGCGTACCCATCTATCAGGATTTTCCTTGCAAAGCTGTAACGTCCAAGCTTATTGGCAAAGCGTATTAGGAACCTATTTTTCTGAGCTCGATATCCACCGACATAGCCTAAACTAAGCCAGTTGGTGGCTTTCCACGTATCAATATTCAAAGTCTTCGTGTTTCGTACCATCGCAATACTAGGATTTCTCCCAGGAGATATCCGATCCAACCGCATTGCTCACAATGATGGCCATTGCCCAAGGAATCTGGAAGCCATCCGCTACCTTGGACTTCTCTCTTCTGTCTTGACACTTCGAAGTCCATCGCCGCATTATGTGAGAAGACGCGACAGCTTGCACCGCTCATGAAGTACACACCACACTGTAGCCGAGTAGCTTGCTTAAACAAAGTACTGCAATAACAGTTTTTAGCCAAACCATAAGTTCTGACGCCCAAGTGCCCAAATATCCGCAATTGTGATGCCCTCTACGGCATTTTCTCTACGATTTAGCGATTGTCCGCAAACTCGATGAGATCTTGCTGCACATATCAAAGTCACGTCGTCTATTTCCGGTTGACTAGAGCGATCGCTGCTTATTTGAAAGATGAAGGGAGAAGGTGTGATATCGAATTAATTGTACACCAGTGGGTGTTTCAAGAATGAGTGCTGACAGATACTCTTATCGAGCTTTGGCTAGACATTCAAGGTTGCGCCGCCAACAGCCGCCACTCACTCCGCCGGTTACGTGCCTTTTGAGCTAGCTTGAGACATACAATGCTTCCACAGGTGAACATGGCGCATTCTCTTTGACGAATGCTACTCACACTTAGCAAACTAGTTCCATTTCAACAGCGATCTATCATAGAACTGTATACCTCCAGCCTTCCATGTTGTCTAGCTCAAAGGAAATTGGCGTCCAAGACATGAACAAAACCTCTATGCCACTACTGCAACTCTCCTTGAAAAGGTCCAGAAGCGTCTTATCTCACAATGCACTGGTTAGTGCATACTCACAACGCCTTTCACACCCCGATCATACGATTTCTGCTTTCAGCCGTCAGATTAAGGTTGCGTGGAACGAGAGAACGTTCAAGCCGCCATGCATCGGCCCGAATGTCAAAAAAGGGGGGGATGCGGAAAGTGAGCCGATGCCAAACTCAAATCTACGATAGGGAAAGCATAGCCGTAGGTGGCTTATGCGCGCACTAAAGAGCTTCCTATGTAGATCGAGGCTCCTTCTCATGTGACATACGCATACACCACAGGCGATAGCAGAGAAGTCGAGGGTGGGCAATGATGTGCAAGAAAGTTATTAGACTACCGCTAGATGGAAATGCGAACAACGCAGGTATGCCAACTGGGAAATGCGTAACTCGACAAAATAAAAGGTGAGTAGTTACAAGTTGTTAATCACATGAGAAAGTGATATGCGTACATACTGAACAAAGGAAAGGGGGGGAATTGATATATGGTATACCGAGACTCCATGCGCGCGACAAAAGACCTCCCAACATCATTACATTACATCCGCATAGAGACATTTATCGGGACGGAAGTATACCGCTCGATCCAACACTGCAGGCAGCGTCTTCATCGTCATCGCTGGACTTCCAGTCTCCTCGTTCCAGCCCAGCGTTGATCCACCGCCAGTCTGATATCGAGAAGCTTCGCCGTCGTTGTCTGTTGCGTATCAGCACTCCACTCGACGCTCCAGAGGAATAAGGTGTCTGGGAGGATTACCTACTGCCTAGCCTTTGGCGCGGCATTTGGAAACAAAAGCGCAAGGCCCTCTTCCCAGCCTCGCTCGGTGACGATATCAACGACTGGCTTTCCTGACTCGTCGATGGCTTGTAGATCGACTGCCCCGCCCATATCGATCAGCAACTTGAGGATCTTGGCGTCGCCGTTCTCAACGGCTTGGAGGATGGCGTTCCAGCCGCGGTGCATTTTGTTGATGTCCGCGCCCCGCGTGAGGAGCATCTGGATGATCTCGGCGTCACCACTGTACCTGCGCAGAGCCTTGACGATCGGCAAATGTTCGCCGGGAGCGTTTGGGTCTGCCTGCGCCACGTCGAGGAGGTAGCGGACGATGTCCTTACGGTCTTCGCGGATAGCAGTAGTGAGCGGGGAGAAGACACCACAATTCTTGTCTTCGACACTGACGCCCGCGGCGAGAAGTAGCTGGATGCTTTCAAGCTGGTTCGCAACTACCGCCATTTCGACTACACCACGGAATGCCTTGGGGTTGGGTGTTGCTGCGAGAAGTTTCTTCAAGATAGTGGGTCGTTTGACTGCCATGCAGAGTGGCCAATCCTGTCCGCGTACAGCGGGATCCGCGCCACGAGCAAGGAGGAGCTCGACGAGATCTATACGACCCTCGCGAATCGCAGTAGTGAGTGCTGTGTAACCGTCTGGAGTTCGGTCATTCGGGTTTACCCCCTGATCCAGGAGATATAGTATTGTGTCTTTGTCGTTGAACTGAACAGCTGTCTCGATTATACCCTTGGGTTTGTGCAGATCCGCACCAGCAGCAACGAGCTGGGGGATAAAGTGCGTGCGCTTGTGGGTGATACACTTGAATGTAGGCCACTCAGAAGCATTGAAATTTGGATCAGCGCCATGCTCGAGCAAGTAAGTAACGATCTCGGTACTGTTATCGCGGATGGCTGAGCACAAGGGCGTGTATACGCCGTCTTTCCTGATATTCGGGGAGACTCCCGCCTCAACGAGGATTTTGACGGACTCCAGTTTCTTCAAGCTTGCAGCCAGCTCCATAACACCGGGTGTCTTCTTATGGTCAGCGCCGCGCGAAAGCAGCAGCTGGAGGGCCTTTGGCTTATAAGTCGATGGCCACAATGGGTGTTTGGGACCAGGCAAATTAGGGTTTGCGCCATGATCAAGCAACACGGTCATCAAATCTACACGATTTGCCTGAATTGCCTGGAATAGCGCAGTGGTGCCCTCGCCGTTCTTCGCGTTTGCATCACTTCCAGAACTGAGTAGCAACTCAACCAGCTTTGGAGAGGCGACCTTGTTCATAGCGGAAACGAGCGCTGTGGAGCCGTTCTCCATGATGAACCCTGAGTCACCACCATTCGCGAGGTAAAGCTGAACAAAGTCGATGAGATTCTGGCTCGCAGCAAGGGCTAGTGGAGACTCGGAGTCAGGCCCGGCGGATAAGTTTGGATCAGCGCCGTGCGAAAGTAAGACTCTCGCACAGTCGAAGCACTGAGCGCTCGTGGCAGCGAATAGAGGTGTGACGCCCTCGCGGTCGAACTGATTGGCATCTGAACCATAGCGCATAAGCAATGCAATAGTCTGAGTATCTCTGTTCTGTACCGCTATTCGTAACATAGTAGCTTCCATTTGAGGTTCAGCTTTAGCACCGCCATCGAGCAGCTGTTCTAGGATGCGGTGCTTCTTATGCTCGACTGCAGTAATGAGCGCTGCTTTACCTCCCGCCGCCTTCGAGCCTCCACTCTGGCGAGGGGACCAGTGCGATGTTATGGGAGAATCGATCTTGGTTGAGGCGTGAGTGTCGTCCAGATAGCGTTCTTGAACACTGAGATGGTGTAGTTTGTCCTCCATGAGTGTCCGTGATCTGATAGAAGCAACCGAGACGTCCTCATATGGGGGTTCCTCGCTGTATCTTATATTTGGCTGGTACATGGTGTCTCTTGTCGAACCACTCGAGCGGACGCTTGGTGCTCGCCAATTCTTGTGCAATTCCACAATGTTCGATGATAAGCCCACATCATCATTCTCTCGAAGGTGTGAAAGACTGACAATAGGACGTGGAACTTCGCTGTGGTAGGATTGAATGTCATCTGGATGAAGCTCGTTCATAGACGGTCTATCTAATCGGTGAGTAGCTGGAAGGAGTGAATCGGTATGTTGAATGCTCTTCGCAGGAGGTGTTGGCGGAAGGTCTGAGGTTGGAGCTGGATGCAGTGGCGGAAGGCTCGATGCCTTGCTCGGGTTCAGACGTTCTAAAGCAGCGATCAGGCCTGCGTATCCGATGCCCATCGATGCATCTGCTCGAGCATCGCCGAGGGTCCATCTGAACATGGCGGAGCTGACTTTTAAGGAGTCGCGGCTTCTAGAAAGTGTTGTCCGCATCTTGTCAACGTCTGTATCTGCGAACATCATGCGAAATCGTTTTCCAAGGCCACCTTTGTGGGTCTCATTGTCTACGACTGATGGCGGGGCCAGTTAGCGAAGACCTACAAAGCTGCGCGTAGTACACGGAGTATCAAGATGGATGGGAATGGTAAGATAAAACTACTTACATTTGTTTACCATCTGGCTGAGTACGGAGAACTCGTCGTTCACTTGGCGAACGCGCTTGTCCAGTTCTTGCGCTACTTCAATGGGCAATCCACTTCGCGTCTTGCTCGCTTCTGTGAGTCCAGCTTCGATTGACCATAACACTTGACAGAGACCGATGAACTCGGTAGCGAGCGGCTGAAATCCGGGGATGGCATGCTTTGCTGAACTGAGATATTCAAGCATGCGAATCGCAATGGCGTTGCCTTGGGCATTCACCCGGCCACAGAGCTCAATGGACGTTTCCTTCTTTGGCGCCATGGCGAGTATCTGAGACAGAAGAGTGACTGGGAGGGGTCGACGGAGCAAAGAAGAATGAACGGGAACGGGAGGCTCCTTAGGCAGTATGTACTCGCTGGTCCTGACTAAAAGTCACCTTTTGGGCCATCCCGTGTGCAACAGCAGCCAGCCGTCCGCCAGCTCTGGGCACGCGAGTACCGAGTCAAGGAGGCGTGTTCCTGCGAATCGCATCGTGTCGTGCTGCACATGATTTGGTAGCGAGCTGGTAAGTTCTCGGGATGGGGTTCAGGTTATCGCCTGCTCCGGTTCTAGCGCCAACGTTAGTATTTGTATGGCGCCATGCACATCTTGATCTGGGGTGATCCTGGCCTCCAAAGTTGCGCCTTGACACTGGACAGCCGCATTACCACGTGTGAAAGAATCCTGTGTTCACGCCGAGGAAGTTCTCCCACCAGCGCTGCGGATCTCGACTCTCGAGCTGTCGCATTGCAGATTTCGAGCGCTAGCAATGTCGCTCAACAACGATCCAACTTCCCACAGTCAAAATTGTAGCTCTTTTGAACTGCTGCTGGTCCGTACGCTTGCAAATACATGGTTATCTTGACGCTACTAACCCTGGCAGATGGCCAGGCGGGGAATCCTTCAGGATCATGGCGCTCAGCTGTACCTGCAGCCCTGCCGTGCAGTGGCAGGATAACTATAACTGTATTCCTTGTCAATTAGCATTTGAGTGGGGAGCTGGAACGATTCCCGGCTTGTCCACCCACCCTAGCGTCGCGGCGTAGGCTCTCAGGGATACGCACCTTACCAAGGGGCTCTACGCCTCCCTTCGCGGTTCCCCGGTGACTTGTCGTCGCAAAAAAGAACCTGAGCTTGGCTCCAGGAACCAGCCGTTGTCAGTACAGGAACGGGACGCCGAACGGCAAAAGCAAGTTTAGTCAGATTTGGCTAAGGCCAACCTGCCAGACATAACTTAGCGAATCTCGATCGATCGGGCGGCATCCTGATGCCAATGCTCGATCCGCGCGCTGTCAATTCCACCGCGCAGACGTCGACGCACCCAGGCCTGGGTCCTTGCACGGTGAACGGTGGTCCATGAACCGGAGTCCTGAGTGCTAGCCTTAGTGCTAGCCTGAGTGCTAGTCCCCAGTGCTGGGGCATACAAGCCGTAGTTACTAGGTATCCCATGGTTACACATGCCGCCTCAAGCAGGGCAAACACAAGAACATTTCCTGTCCCTGGAAGCCTCACTTGACCTAGAGTCTACATCATCTACCCCTGAGCTTCAGGAAGAAGTTGAAGCTACCGCGCCGTGTTGCGCAGGATTGCAGGCTTCGGAGAAGGTTCCGTCGCAATCTCGTATCGGTTATCAGCGAATGAAATTTTTGATATTTCATGTCTCCAAATGACAGTACCCCAGAGCGCTTGCCCACAGCTGCACTTCGCAAAGGCTACTTGGTGTTGACGTCTTCTGGCATCCATGATATACTGGTCATAGATGGTTCTAGCTTCGGACTTATGCGGCCGCCAATGCTCCAGATTCGGGCGGGACCCTCAAAGTTGGAGTGGCTCGCGTAGGTATTCTTCTCAATCTCAAATCATGCTCAGATGGGGGCTACGAACAGAGTTGTCAACTGCTGCCGAGGGTGAAAAGGGCCTACTATGCGGCACCAGCTGAAAGAAGACATTTGAACACTGTTGCCAACGCGTCTGCAGTGTCTAGTGGCTTTCCACCTCAATCCAGTCTTCAAACCGTTGAACTGCTAAGTACGTGAGGCGTGTCGACACGGCTCCGCATGTCGAAGCTGAAAAGCTGATGTGCAGCACTCTCCTTGCTGAAGTGACGATCCTCCGCAGCTTCTCCTGAGTCTCGGGTCGCCTAGCTCAGGTGCCAAAACGCCTCGTCATCTCTAGAGCCACACTAGGTATTGGAAATACCGGGCTTGACATCGAAATATCCTCCGAAATTAGTGGGGTCTAGACACGATACGTCCCGTTGTTTTTAGCGCAGTGGCCTTCCTCGAAGCATCGTAGTTCCAAGTGTAAACTCGTCCTGGCATATTGTTAAGCAACAGCGGAGTCTAGTATGCATGGAGTGAGTTTATGTATATCAGGTATGTGGGAATTGTGGAGTGAGAAGAATCTCAAAGACCGCAATTGAGATACATGAAGCGGTGGTTGTGGTTGACCAATACACGAGAAAGGCTACACATTGAAACAGAATGCTCTTCGCGGAGGCATCGGTCCTTGCTCGCTTATCGATTCATCGACGCGAGGAGCGCGACGGGAGCAACTTGCCGGCGAACCGAGGTTCATATTATGTACTTCGCCCATTACCACAACCTGTTCGCGTGCGTTTCGTCTCTACTGGCACCTTGCTCGAAGTAGATCTGGTCCTACCATGACATTTGTGGATCGTCCAGGCTTTGTAGAGAACTGAAGGCTGGCAAACAAGTGAGTGAGTAGTCTATGATTCGAACAAGACATGCTATCGGTCTAAAACAAGCTAGCTCAGCTTGCGCAGGATAAGAGGTGTGGTGCCTTGGTCGCGAATTGCTTGCGTGTTGAGGACGACGGAGCTTTTGACGCGGGAACGACTGCAGGTGGGCAAAGCGCGGTGAGGACGCGCTAGCATGTGAGCTCTTGGCATTCATCCTTGCAAGCTCAACCTCGACCTTCGTCTTGATCACCACCTGCACCTCCAACCCCACATTGCGACCCGACCGGCGACTACAGGAGATTCTCCCACCGCGCTCAATGGATAACCAGGAGGTTATACGTTCGCAATCTGACACTGCCATGCCCGCGGACCTGTCGACCTTCAATGTCGCTGACCTGATCAAGACCCCCCACAACGTCCGGCTCTACAACGAAGTCCAGAAACTCAAAAAGCTTGTCAACGACCTCGTCGACTACCAGCTCGCGCATCCAAAGAACACAAAGCCAGTTACGCGCTCGGAGATAGACAATGAAAAGCAGACCCACCAAGAGATTGAGAAGAGGGAGAAGTACATTCGCGCGCAACTGTCCATCATCAAGTCCTTGTACAGGCAGAGCGTGCTGAAAGTGCGAGAGGAGAAGGCCAAGACGTCAGATGATAGGGCGGTCAATGATGCGCTGATCCTGGGATTGCACAATCTCAAGTATGAGGAGCAGTCGCTGAGATCTGAGATATCGGCCGCCGAAAACTATGAGTAAGAGTACAGTTCTTGTTGTGAGCGCTAAAGCTAATACGTATACAGCCACAAGTACATGAAACTTCCCCTCATCTCGGTCGAAGAATTCCTTGAACAGTTTCCCGAACACAAAGACTCAACCGAACACGAGCTCATGACAGCGCGTGTCGAGCACGAACACCAGATCCGCGTCAAGCTTGAAGATCGCCGACAGGAGAAACTCAAGCAAAAACAGAAGCTCATCGCGGAGGTCAAGAAGGGCAAGGATGACCTGACAAAGCTGGACACTATGGTGGAGAAGTTCATTGAAGCTGCGGAGCCAATCAAAAAAGTACTCGCTACAGACTAAGGTCGACTTTTGGAATTTGCGATGGGCGCTATTCAGCCTGTTTTCATTTCGAAAAGGTCATTACCAGCTACATCAAGGCGAAGCTCGAAGTGTGATCCCGGGCAGAGCTGCCCAGGCCCATCCAGATCGAGCGGTTGCTGTGGACTCCACGGCTGCTATTGCGCGGTCAACGAACGAGTCCAGTTCCGACATGATCGTTGTGAACTCTCCCATGCTTGGTCCCGGTTCATCTTCCACATGTGGAAGCACCAGCATCTTCTCGATGCGTTTCCTCCACGCTCACGAGACGAGGATATCATCACTTCTGATTTTTCGGCGATCTCGCCTATAATAGCGTAAGCCCAGGAGCCTCCTACGGCGGCATCTAAAACTCGTCTACTGGCCATGTCAACAAATTCCTGGAGCTTGAAGATGTTACTGGGTGATTACAGCTTCAGGTGATTGCCGAGGACAACCTGGCAAGTCGGGCTTTTCGCCCAATAGGTAGAATTGACAGCTCCTGGCGGATATTTGCTAGAATATTTGAAACACGAGTTCTTAGCTTTTGGGAGCCTGGTGTATTCAAAACAATTACACAATAGAAGTGAAAGCTCAAACTCCATTGTACATTGAGCCCCAGTCCACTGATGCCTGTTACTGTGGGGCAGACCCTGGGCAGGTGGGTGCCTGGCTTATCGTGCCTAATCTTAGCGCGTTGGCGGCGTCCGCTCACATCATTGCCGTCGCGTTGTTCCTCTCTCACTTTTTGATCCTCAGTATTCCCGACTCTACCAGCCCATCATGGCGTCGCTCCAGGGGCGCGCAGACGCCCTCAGTGCAAACACATATGTTCCTGTGCCGGCCAGCCGAAACGGACCAAGGCTATCTCTTGCGGCGCAAGACGCCCCGAGTTACCTTCGCGCTATCCATAGCCTATTCGCCGCACCAACTGCGCGCGATGGCGAAGAACGAACACAGAAGCGGCGCAAACTTGACGATGGGAGTTCTGCTCCAGTTACGCGGGCGGATTTTGACGAGAGCAAGAGCATTGTCCTAGAAAAGGTGTCTTTGGATTTGGTCAGTCTTGCCTCAGGTCGTCGAGCTCGCGTCACTGACTTGAATACAGAACTTTCCCACTCTTTCGCAAGATGAAACAGATATACCAGACACCCCGAGCAACTTATTCGTCCCTGTCGCCATATCGCTCGAATCGTTCCACAAGGCAGAAGCCAATGCATTCCGAGCCGTCGTCTGGAATCCAAGCACTATCACCGGCATAGCCATTGTCGCCACCATTGCCCCCGCTCTCCTCCAGGCGATAAGTCCACACCTTCGAACCGCCGAAACGCTCGCAACCACACGGAATGGAAAGAAGAGGGAGCCCGTGGCAAGGGCTACTTTTTGTCGCTGTCTTCTGATCCCACCTCCGGACGGGCACAACATGTACAAGCTAGAGGTGGAGATACGGTGGAGGTTAGGCATGTCAGTGGTAGAGGACCCCGCTGTCAGGGCGAGCCATATGAAGGAGGACTTGGGTCTGCTCGCGCATCACTTCCGCGACGCGACCTCTCCGGCTAAAACGACGTGGGAACTTTCTGATTTCTACGACTCTGTATATGTGCCGCCCACAGATCTCCACGTTTCGCCTCGCATTCAGCAGAGCTTGACAGACACGTCGTTATATCCGTTTCAGCAAAGGGCTGTTGATTGGCTTCTGCAACGAGAAGGTGTTGCGTTCTCGCCCTCCGGCATCCTGGAGTCCTTCGTCGAGTCATCGCGCCCAGTCTCTTTCAGGCAGACAAAGGACGCGACGGGAAAGCTGTGCTACATCAGTCAGCTCCGAGGCATGGTGGTTACGAACCTGGACGGTGTGAAGACCGATATAATGCAGTCATTACGAGGTGGCGTCTTAGCTGAAGAGATGGGATTGGGCAAAACGGTAGAACTCATTGCGCTCATGGCTCACCACCAACGTGTCATCCCTGATGGTGATGTGTTCGACGCATACACGGGAGCCCATGTCAAGCCATCCGGGGCCACCCTAATCATTACCCCACCCTCTATTCTCGAGCAATGGATAAGCGAGCTGCGCACTCATGCACCTCAACTCAAGGTTTTTCATTACAGAGGTCTGCCGGCTCCGTCTGCGCCCAAGAAGGATCATGCGTCCGCAACGGTTGAAAACCTCATGCGGTATGATGTGGTCTTGACGACCTACCACGTTCTCTCAAGAGAGATTCACCACGCTACACCGCCCCCCGATCGTTCCTCCCGACACAACAAACGCCCTGAGCGCCGCACTAGTCCTCTTGTTGGAATCTCCTGGTGGAGAGTCTGTCTTGATGAGGCGCAGATGATTGAGAGTGGCGTTAGCCAGGCTGCGAGAGTGGCTCGAATCATTCCTCGTTGTAACGCCTGGGCCGTGTCCGGTACTCCTCTACGAAAAGATGTCCAGGATCTGCGCGGGCTTCTGATCTTTCTGAGATGCGACACAATCGTGAACAATAAGGCTGTATGGGATTGTCTGGACAAGGCGTCATTTATAGCAATCTTTCATCAACTCGCTTTACGCCACACGAAAGATAAAATTCGCGATGAGCTACGCCTCCCACCGCAAAAGCGTGTAGTCATCACAATCCCATTCACAGCAATTGAAGAGCAACACTATACTGAGCTTATGCGCCAGATGTGTAATGCCTGCGGGCTTACGCTAGAAGGAAATCCTATTGAAGAGGGTCGTGATACAAGGGACCCATATGTCATCGAGCGCATGCGGGAGTGGCTCATCAGATTGCGCCAGACGTGTCTACACGCACATGTTGGAAGGAGGAACCGAAAAGCCTTAGGCGCCAAGCATGGAGCGCTGCGAACTGTTCACGAAGTCCTTGAAGTCATGATTGAACAAGGGTTAGGGTCATGGAGATCAGAAGCCCGCGAGATGATACTCAATCATGTCAAACTAGGCCACATCAAGGCATATGCTGGCAATTTCGACGATCGAGCACAGAGAGCGTTGCCCTACTACGAAGAAGCCTTAGCGGAGGCACTGAAGTACGTCAAGATGTGTAGGGACGAACTTCAAGCGGAACGGCAAAAGCTAGAAAAGGCTTCTAACGCTCACGATCTTGCATCTGAAGCTGGTCGCGAGGAGAGTGGCGACGAAGAAGAAGCTGAGGGCGAAAGTCTTGGTCGCGTTCCAGTCATCCGCAAATCGTTACGATCATTCTTAGAACTCGAGCATGCTTGCTACTTCTTCATCGCTACGACATATCATCAGATCAAGGAGAATGAGAAGTTTACTGAGCCGGACTCCGAAGAATTCCATCGCCTAGAAAAGTTAGAAACGGAGTGGTATGAGAAGGCGAAAGTGGTGCGACGCGAGCTTCTCAAGGAGTCAAAGAGCAGAGCTCGGCAACAAATGGCGCGGGTCAACTCGAAGAAGCCGTTTAATCAAGTTTCCAAGATCGACGATCTCCTGGGTCTTGGAGGCATCGAAGCTCGCAAAATTCTCGAAATGATGGACAACATTGGCGACTATATGAACGCACAAGCTGAACAGATTCAGATCTGGCGAATGAAAATAGTTGACATCCTCTTGATGCGCTTGGTCGACGATGAGGATGACCAAGAGACAACGGGCGAGGAGTACGACGACTCACTGAAGGCCCAAGACGAACTCTACGTCTATATCATGGCTCTTCGATCACTCGTAGCCGACCGGAATGCAGTTGTGCATGGATTGCACGATACGCTTGTGGAGCACGAGCTGAAGGCTGCCGAGAAGCAAGCTCTCAAGACAGACGACGAAGGAAATCGCGGCCACGCCCCAGAGCTGGTGATCGAAGTCTCGAATATTCGACGCAAATTGCAAGCCATGCTAGAGGATGGCTCCCTAAAGGGCGTAGTATCTGGGATTCGCTCAATGGTCACCGCGCTTCAATGGAGAGCGGATGGTGGGGATAGCCGTGCCGCGGCTGAGCTGGATGTCGTGCAGAAACATTTCAGTCGGATTCAAAGCATCGCTACGCAACAGGCAAAGATCATCACAGAGCTCGAAAAAGAGCAAGAAATGTTCCGTGCTACCATGAATCAACGCCTGGAGTACTATCGACAATTCCAGCACATATCCGACACAGTGGCAAAATTTAAAGAAGACCTCGACGTCACCTTCGACGAGCGCGAGTTCAATAGGATAGACGCGCTGCGAAAGAAAAATGAAAATGCTGTGGCTGGGCTGAGGACCAAGTACACGTATCTGACCCATTTGCGGTTGGAGAACCAACAGGATGCAAAGGCTGAATGCATCATATGTCAGGACGTGATTGAACTCGGTGTCCTGACAACCTGCGGACACAAGTATTGCAAGGATTGCATCAACACATGGTGGCACGCGCATCGTACATGCCCACTATGCAAGCAAAGGCTTGGCTCATCTGACTTCAAGGATATAAGCTTCAAGCCCAGCGAGATGAAGGCACAAGAAGAATCGCACGATCCAGTGAGCCCAACGCAAGTTTCCACGCCGGGCTTATCACCGAACGCGTCCATATACTCGGATATCAGCCATTCGACAATGAAAGAGATCAAGATGGTCGACCTGGACGGATCATATGGAACCAAGATTGATATGATCGCGCGACATTTGATATGGATCCGCAACAACGACCCCGGCGCGAAATCAATAATCTTTTCCCAGTTCGGTGACTTTCTTGAAGTCCTCCGCGATGCACTCCAGAACTGGAAGATCGGCGTCAGCGGCATCACTGACAAACACGGGATCCAGCGGTTCAAGAGCGATCCGGCCGTGGAATGTTTCCTTCTCGATGCGAAATCAGATTCATCAGGGTTGAATTTGGTCAACGCCACGTACGTATTTCTGTGCGAACCACTCATCAACCCCGCGATCGAACTCCAGGCCATAGCCCGTGTCCATCGGATTGGGCAGCAACGGGCCACGACAGTGTTCATGTACCTCGTCAGCGAGACGGTTGAGGAGGCCATATACGACATCTCCGTCACCCGACGCCTCGAGCACATCTCCAGCGCCTCCAAGGCCAAGCTCATGGAATTTAGATCTGGGTCCGCGACCCCTATGATACAGGAGAAGACGCTCGACGCCGCGAATTCCGCTGAACTCCAGGCCGCGCCCGTCCAGCAGCTGCTGCGCAAGAAAGGCGAAGGCGAGATTGTTCAGGTTGACGATCTGTGGAGATGTCTGTTTGGTAAGCCGCGAAAGCAGATTAAGCCCGTGTTGGAGATGGAAGTGGGCAAGCATTTGAGGGCTGAGGCTGTGGACGCTCGAAGAGAAAGAATGTCTGCCCAACATCGATTCTGAACACCGCATCATCTATGTATTCCTGAGATGATATTGCATGGATGTTCTGTCTATTTCGAGAAGAGCACGGCGCATATGTAGTCTCATGTATGAGACACGCGCATCTTTTGATGATGACGAAGTTATATACCCCAGTGAAGTTACATAGAGAACCTGTTGAATAAAAACAAACGTTTACTAGACGACAGCGGATCTTTTCATCTGCGGGGACGTTCATTCAAATGAAAAAGGTGTTGAATAGATTTGATAGATTCGAATAATGAGATTTAAAAGCGAGTGAGGCAGGCCCGCCTGATTGGTATCATATATGCATGCAAAGCTTCCAACTCCAAATCCAGATGCAAAACTCCCCTAATCCGCAAAACGAAAAAGAAAGCCCAACGCCTGCGCTAACAAACCACATCGAAGAATTGTTATGTATAAACAGAAGTACACAAAGCCACCATCATCATCATCATCATCATCAACAACATTGAATAAAAGAAGAATCCGCACAAAAGTCGCCAAGATCAAGCTCATTTCCTGGGCGTTCTCCAGTCCCGCACCTCCTGCTGCCCCGTCTCGTCAAACCCCGCCCTCTCCATCAACTTGGTAAACGTCGTATTACTACTGTCGGACGTAAATCGATTCTCGCGCATACCAGGTGCCTTGGGCGGCTCCAGGAAACTCGGCGCAGGCATCAGGACATCAATGGTTTCCTGGCTACCGCTGCGAGTAGGCGCAAGGCGGTTGTTAGAATGGCGGTGCGACGAAGACTGGCTGCGGGACGAATGTTTAGAGTGTTTGCGGCGGGGTGTTTGGCGAGGCGTGGTGTAGGGATCTACGTTGCTGTTACCTGCGCGCACGGCGGGTGGTGGAGGAGCAGGGTTTGATGGCAGGCCTGTTGCGAAGCCGAAGTTGAGTTTGGGCGTGCGGTCCCACATGCTTTTTATCTTTGGGGTGAGGCCTCCGGCTGCTGCTCCAGTGCCCTTCATGCCCGTGATGATTTTGTCGGTTGAATTGGGGCTTGGCTGAGCGGACTGCGAGCCTCGACGGATGAAGTCGGTTCGCGCGGCGTGTTCAGGATCGTAGATGGGGTCGCTGATTTGGCGCGCTACATGCCCGAAGTCGCCGGAATACCGCTCTTTGGCTTGGGATTCGCGGCGTTTCTTGATTACCCAGATCAGGCCGATGGTGCTGAGCGCGCCGAGGACTATGCCAGGAAAGAAGCCAGCTGCGAATGAACGGCCATCGAAGCCTTGGGAAGCTTGGGCGGTTGCTGCAAGGGGGCAATTTGAGGTTTGAGAGGCAGAGGCCGGATTTGTTGCGGAAGAAGTTGGTCTAGTAGTCGATGTCGGCGACGATGATGGCGATGTTGTCGAGTCTTTAGAGCACATCCCGCTTTGGCACGTATAACCCAAAGGACAGCAACTGTCCCCACATGTCGGTAGCTCAACACCGTTCGTGTCGGAGAGGTGCATCTGATTATCGGGATGTAAGGTAGCATTTAATTGAGTGACGTCGCAGGTGATGGTTTGGATGAAAGCGCAGTCTGAACCTGAAGGGCAGCAGATGACTGACTGTACTGAAGCGCTATTGAGGGACATGCAGGTTGTGTCTTTTGGACAACAGAACGAAGAGGGGAAGCCGGTTCCACATTGCTGGAGATCTGTATTTCCTCCGCATGTCGCTGCTTGTCGTGGGAAGAGACTTGAGGCGCTTGTTGAAGTGATCGTTGAAGTAATGAGACAGAGTATGGATATGCGTGAAAGTCTAGAAAACGTGGTTGGAGCCATTGCTACGGACGAGTAAAACTTGTCACAAAGGACAGGCAAGGAAAGGTTCGCTGTGTATTGCGTTATATTCCAAAGGTCGGACCGGCAGACCTGAAGGCAGTGTACGAAGGCAACGAAATATTAATGAAGGAGTTCGAAGAACGCGTAGGAAAGACGTTGGTGTTTGAAACAGCGAAACAGAGAAAAGAGTAAAGTACACCGAAGACGCGACCGCGGGTACATCTACCTACATAATTAGAAGTCGACTGACACTTTCGAGCCGCAAGTGACGTTCTCCATGGTGTGCTCGGGCTGTTCGGGCTCTACAGTGTCCAGCCATGTCGCTGCCCATGCTCTGCAAATAGCGACGTTGAAGCGCCGAGTGGACAGCAGCGGCTGTATGGACGCTGTACGCGGCGACTAGCCCGGTAGCAGTGGCATATGACTCTTTTGTTTGTGTGGCTATGCAACGGCGAGCAGTCGAGTGGGTGAAACGAGATGCAGGCGCTTGCACGTTTGGGAGTCGGACGGGTTTTTGGGGCAGCGCGTCGTGATTGGCCCACGTCGTTAGCGCGATGCCGACTCAAAAAAGACGAGCCTGGAGGAAGCCACGACGGGTGTCCATCGCATCTTTCGCCGCTGCCCGACCACGCGCACTCCATGGCGATAATACGATGTTTGGCCCGGCGGCCGAGCGCCCTCCAGTGGGCAGCGAGGGCTTCGAGTGTATGTTGGCCTGGTGGTGGTCTGCGGATGGGTCGACTGGGACTGACGCTGGGATTAGAGGATACCGTCTTTCGCCCGCACCTTGTATGCCGTTCCGACGCTCGGGAACCATGTCGAGCTGCAGAAGAATGGCGTGCCGGGGCTGCTCACGGCAAAGGGCTTCCAGATCGCCTATACCGACTACCAACAGCACATGATTGACGAGCTCAATGAGTCGACAGCCGGTACAGCGCCTGCGTGCAATTGCGGCAGAAGGGCCAGGGAAGTTGACTGACACTTTCCAGGCACGACAGCCGAGAACCAGGACACCAAGTCTCTTGTTATAGAGTTTGCCCGCGACCCGACAAAAGCGTACGGCTTCAATGTCGCCAGCATGGCCTTCAACAACCACTTCTTCTTCCGCGGCATCAACACAAACCTCAATGTGCAATCGCGGCCGTCCTCTGATCTCGAGGTTCAGATCAAGAAGGACTTCTCCTCCAGGGACACACTGCGCGAGACATTCCTCGCGACCGCAGACGCCATGTTCGGCCCGGGCTTCGTCTGGCTCGTGCAGACCAACGATACACAATTTGGCAACCTGCGCATCCTGCCCACGTACCTTGCCGGCTCACCGCTGTCCGGCGCGCACTACAGGCAACAACCGCACGATCTGAACACGCACAACGCCGACTCGTACCAAGCACTGAACAAGGTCGGAGCATTTGGCGCGGCGGCGAAGCAGAACCCCGGCCCGAAGAAGCCGTTGGGCGGCGTCGACGTGGTGCCGCTCCTGTGTGTGAACACCTGGGAGCATGTTTGGCTGCACGACTATGGGGTCAGGGGCAAGAGACGATTCTTAGAGGCGTGGTGGGATAGGATTGATTGGGATCTGGTTGGACAACACGCGACGTTGTCACCAAGACAGGGTCAGGCGTCGAGGCAATTCCATTTCGATTAGGGCTGTAGCGCTGTACATTCCTTGTACGGATATGTGTATATCAAGTCTGGGACTGAGCAGGATTGCATTAAAAGGTGTTGGCATGTCGCCCGTGGATCATTCTGTACAACAAAGCTCATCTTAGACCTCGTTCTCGATGTCATTACCATGTGCCATCATTGCGATCCAATTGATAGTCATGCTAGGACCCATGTGTCTCATTAAGCTGATGTGGGTAGTCGTTACCCCAGGCTCTGCTGTCACGGCTTGGCATGATCGGACCTGAACACTCGCACCACGTTGTCGTGCATCACGAACATCAACACAGTAGGATCCATTCGATCGGCAATCGACAGCCTTGCGAACGTATCAGCTCCTCATCTTCACTACTCATTCCTTTTTGGTGATCGTTCGAGTATGCACCTCGCTAGAAACTGCCAGATCAGCACACCGAAGCCTCCCAGCTCCTGCTCCAAATGTTCGCACTCACCCTCAGCTCAGGTTCTCACCGGAAATTCATGTCACTCAGGCCAAACATGGTACAGGGCTCGAGGCAGATTCTCTTGACTTCACCAGGAACACGACATTTCGTCAGCTTGAGCCTCAAAAAGTCATCAGGTGGCCAAATGCATCCGCATATCTGGCGTCATGCGCGCCACATGATTAGGTCTTTGCTAATTCACGAGCGCTTTGCTTCACCCAAAATCTTTACGGTCGGCAGTTGCATGCCGGATTTTCACTGACATAGCGCAGCTTACAGCATCAGTGGGTTGTGGAATCTCGACCTGATAGTAGCGAGTAACGATGCTGTAAGATGCTAGCTACAGAGCATGACCTCAAGAGACATAAACGAAGAAGCACAGCCCCACCATATGCACAAGATGCGTCCTTTTTAGGCCGAGCCTACAGTACAAACTTCTGGATTCGACCGTTCGCTTCGTTGCATGCAAGTCGTTGCATCCGTTTCATCCTTCGGCCAATCGCTGGTAGCCTGATGTCCGCATCGAGGGTCCCGGTCAACAAGGCCCTGCATTAACACTATGCTATGACCTCACAAGACAGCGAAGAACGCACACCGAACGATTTCCATACTGGTCGGGCAGATTCCCCTAGTCCCCACCTTGATTCCTTCTCACCCAAACTGTCAAAGTTGATCATCAAGAATGGCAGTACTCGCGGAGATATTGCCTGTGGTTTCGCGGAGCTCGCGTCTTGCGCTGGAGCTTTATCGAGTCGCCGCCGAGTCGCCGGAAGTTGCAAGGGACTTCATCAAAATTTCTTCTGCAATCAACGAGTTCGCTTTGATATTGAAACAGGTTGGAACCATCATTAAAGAAGACGATCGCTTGCCATCTCATGAGGTAAGTCAAGCTGATTTCATCCCATATAAAGCTCAAACACGCTGGTGCCTTGATCACACAAGGCCATCTTTGATATGGTCGAACTTTCTTTGGCTTACGATACAATGTTCTGCAAAGAATAAAGATTGAATGATGAACAATTTGCAGGATGTTCCTTTTCTTAAATATTACAATCTCACTTGAGTTGACACTGTGCTGACCAGCCTTGCAGGCTATCGAATCGTTGGAGGACGTAATTGAACAGTCCCAGAATATTTTGACCGAAGTCAAATCGATCTCCTCGGATGGCGGTAACACACAAAGTTATACGGTTGAAGCCCGCATACCGGAAAGCGACTTTGCCCGACATGAATCCATTACTTTGGCGAGACTGGAGTACCTTACCTCTCATCTTCAAGCACTGAGAACCACTCTGTCTGTTTTACTCCAGACCCTATACACAGCGCAAAGCATAATGTGGTCAAAGTAAGTCGAGCTACGACCACCCATTTTCCTAATCAGCGATGCTTTGTATCCGAGAAACTCTCAAATAAGGCAAGGGGCGGCATATTGAAAGCCGTACACAAGACATCATGCCTGATTACCATTCCGTTACAAGTGCCCATTCATGCACACAACAGAAGCGGATGCTGACTGACAAACAGGCTCCGTCCGACAGTGTCACCGCAGCAGGCCGCGAGAGCTGTAGCGAACGAAAGAGCACAGCTTGAAACCCTCATTCTTGAGCAGCAGCTTTCAATACTATTCACTTACAAAAGTCATGAGCAAGCACCACGGCCCGATTGCCGCTTGTTGATGGAAGCCGATAGCTCGCAAAGCATCATAGCCTTGGACCGTAAAGACACACCTGCACCAGTTAGTCTTCACCGATACCAAGACGATTACATAGCAAGCCTTGATATAACACCTTCATTCGAATCTGAGTGGTTACAGGCGGTATGTAGTATAACATCTTCGCAGGCAGAGCGCTTGCTAGAGAGGTGGACAAGCTTGCCGCAGTTCGACAGTCGCCTTCGAGACGCAGAACGAGAGGTTCGGAAGCAAAAGGCGGAGTTTCAGCAGCCCAGTGTCGAATCTGATAGTGAAGAAGAGCGGAAGTATAGGTCGAAACTTGCAGGAAGCGGTACAAAACTTTCTCAAAAACATGATACTCTTCAACCGTTGTTCTCCGACTCAACTACCATACCGGTACCGATACCGATACCGATACCGATACCTGTCCCAGAATTGACGTATGGGCCGAGGGCGCCGTTGTCACCTGCTGCGTCACCTAGGACCTCACGCAATAGTCTTCCAACGCCAGCCAACGAGCAGTATTCCCCAACCTCGCCACGATCAAGCATATCCAGTCTTCCGGTCGAGGCAGCAGCTGCAATGGAGGCCAAGGATGAAGATGAGGATATAGACCTTGAGATACCATGGACACTGTGTACACGAAGGCACTACTGGAAACACATTGATGCCAAACAAGTCGCGTCCAATACCGATCAGCTGTCTTCACTTGCATTCATAGAGCGAAGCAGCTGGACGGAGATCATGGCTAGTTGGGTTTGCAAGGAAGCTATCAGAGAAGCAGGGTACAAATTCACGCAAGCTCAAAAAGACCAGAAGGATGGCAGGAGAACTAAGCTGGAGACGTGCTTTTGCATCGAAAAGCCCCTGCAATTTGATCAAGTCAAACAGCTCGTGGAACGCACAGTCGAAATTTACCGTAAAACGGCACCTCCTACACCACCGCCACAACCTAGACGGTCGTCTTTCCAAAGGCCACCACCAATGAATATACCAAAGACATCAATAGTTGACCGGGACCGCACACCGGTTCCTAGGCATACCCATCCGCCGCTTGCGCGCTCTACAAGCTCGATGCCTTATTCCCCTCAACCGCCACCGTTAGACCGTTCACTGTCCATGCCAGGACCAACCGGACTACCACCAGCGAATGCGAATGTTCAACCTTCAGCCTTCTATGTCGCGATGCCACCTGGCGCGTACACACCTCAGCTTCAACTTCCCTCAGGACCCCAGTCCCCACGAGTGGGCATAAACCCTCCACAGGGGGGACCCTACTCGCCATCAATCATGAACCCCAACTCTCCGCAGTTTCCTTACCCACCTAATTCTCCTCTCAACAATACTTTTATACCTCCTCATCTGCAGAACCATCTAGCGCATTCCAGTTTCGCCGTTCCACAATCTCCGTTGCGACAATCATACCTCCACCCGAATTCGAATGCGAACTCGAACTCGAACTCAAAGTCAAAGTACGACGACACGACGACGTCGGACTCAGAGAGTGGCGATAGAGAAAAATCAAGGAGGCGTAGATCAAAGTCACGCAGTAGTTATGCGTCGAGCAGCAGGAAGAAGAAGAGTCATGGGACGAGCAAGGCTGTTGGTGCGCTGATGGGTGTTGGGGGGCTTACGGCGCTGCTGGATGGTTTGAGTGGACTCTAATTATCATACGTGGGGGGGCGGCGAGTTTGTCTGATTTACGTACCGTGCAGGGTTGATGGAAATAGGGCGATTTCGTTTTCGGATATTGATGAGAATATGCTTCATGATTTCAAACGATGTATCTATAGATTATGAGGACTTTTAGAACTTTGGAATAGCACAATTACCTATACGGGTACGAAAAATGAATAACGGCCTCGTATTTCCTTCTTTTTGATCTGACGGCTAGACCTGAAGTCATTTTATAAACGCTATTTACTTGTATGAAAGACCTCGTTGTTCAGATGGCATGACCCAGTTCAAGTGATGTTTGTTAGCTACAGATCCCGTAGCCCTGCACATAACTTTTCCAATCTCAAAGATATCAGACAACAAAGGACACCCCATACGCGAGAGGCAATATCCATATAATTCCAAAACGCCTCGCTATGCATAAACACCAAACTCCTCTTCAAGCCCACACCTAAGCTTAGAATCTACCGACTATCCGGCACGTCCGGCAGCCGCTCAATAACATACTTGCCCTTGGCAACGCTCACAATGGGCACACCAGGAATCTTCCTGATCCTCCTCTTCAAATCCCTATCGTTTGTCGCGACAAGATAAATTCTATGCTTCATGACCCGCTCCACAATACAATCATCGGCATACGTGCCCTTGTGGTCGCACTTGAGGCGCTCCCAGCGCTCATCCCGCGCTATTCGTAACGCGATGCGGTATTTGGGGCCGAGTTTCTCGAGCTCGGCCATGACGCATGTCGTAACTGCGCGTGGCAAGATTAGCAAAAAGGTCATGGGTTTTTTTGAGGGGATTTTGGGGGTGGGGGTGTTCACTTATTGGTGTGGCCTTGGCGTAGAGCAGGTCCATGAGGGCTTTGTCTAGCTCGAGCTTTGCGTGGACTGTATGCGAGAGGAAATTTGTGTCGACGAGGACCGAGTAGGGGGGCCCGAGGGCGGTGTTGGCTTGGAAGAAGAGGGCCGAGGAGACTTGTGGGCTGGAAGACGTGTTAACTCTGCAAGCTTGTAGGCTGCTTGATGGGATGGGTGGATGGGTGATGCGACGTACATTTCTCGCTTGGCTTTGTTCTCTTCTTCCTTCTTCTTTGCTTCTAGTTCGCCTGCCATTTGGTTCTTCTTTCTATCATAGCGTGTCAGTGCAACTCGGGAAGTAGGACGGCGGAGCGCATGGTCGCATACAGTCTGGCATCGCGTTGGCCTGGGCAGGTTAGCTCTGGGCTTTCATTTTCCTGCTAGATATGATAGACATACCGATGAGCCTCTTCATCTGCCCGAATTTGCGGGTCCTTTTCTGCACGCCCATGATTGCGACGTCGCGGTTGTGTTCGATGCGGTCGTCGATTTGAACTTTTTGGTGGAGCAAATCGATAAACCACGCCAAGATTTCGACATGTCGGCGAGATGGGGAAGGAAGCGCCGACGCCAAGGGCAGGCGCAGGTCCCGAAATAGCAGCGGCAGCATTGGACACAAGTCGCGGTTGCTGCAGGGTCGCCCAACTGACAGCGAGCGAACGTGTTTACAGCTGCAGTTTTTCTGCAAACACCCTGACGATCCAGCGCAGCGGCTTCGCATGCACAACGCGCGAGCCCATCGTTGACCACACTTCCAAGCTTCGTGCACTGCTATTCATTCGGTTTTCTCTCTGCGCAAATTACCTACAGCATTCCAATCGCTAGCCCGGCCAAACACAAAGCGAACGGGGCGCTCAGACTTGTTGGTTGCCCGGCGGATCCTCGACCTTCCGCCCCTGCAGCCCACTGCTCGCCCACCATCCACCACCTGTTGCAACCAGGGCCTTTTCTCCGCCTTTCCTTGACCCGTCACTCGTTTCACAACTCGCTCGCCCTATCGATAGTTCTCACCACGCGGCTGTTCTCTCATTCACACCCTATTTCTTTTAGCCACTACCTCCTGAGACACGCCCGCGAACCGAGAGACAGCCAGAAGCCGCTCTGTCCCCTAAACCGCACCTCCGCTGACCACGTACTACGACCTCACCTACCGACCCTCGTTTGCCCTCTTCGAAATGCGACCCTCGGCAGGCCTCGTGGGCTTGCTGCTCCTCGTCGCTCCTACCGTCCTCGCACAGGACGACAACCTGCCAAATCTGTCCACTCTTACCCAACCCGATGGACAAGGAACGTCAGCAACAAGCGCAGCAGCGTCGAGTGAACAAGCACAGCAGACGAGTGCCGCACAATCGTCCGCGCAGACGTCAGGGACAGACGCGCCCGAGTCGACCGACGCCCCAGCAACTTCGACGGCCAACACCCCGACGACCGACAACGCCCAAGCCACAACAACAGACGATGTTGTCCATCTTTCAGGTCTTCCCACACTAGCCGGTGTCGGGATTCCAGATCAGAAAGTCCCAGATACAGCGGGAGCGCTGTTCATGCAAAAGTCCGACCTTCCCGATGGGACTGTCTTCATATGTGTTGGTGCTATCCTCGCTTTCTTCGGTGCCGCGGTTCTCGTATGGCGTGGTCTCGTTGCGTGGTCGCTGCATCGTTCTGTCAAGCGCGCTGCCATGGCTCAGAATATGGCGGACATCAAGGCTATGTCGACTGTGCCTGGCAGCAAGAAGCGCGGCATGTACAACGTAGTGGGAGCGAACTCAACCATGTCCCTGGACCACCTCGCCGCCGCGCCTATTGGCACTTCCAGGAGTAACAAGCCATTTGCACACGCACCTGGTGGTACACCTCCCCGGTCGCAAGCCTCCTTGTTCTTTTCTCCCACAGCAGGTGGCACGACTGGCCTTCGAGACTCGGTAGCGAATCGCTCGTCAAACTATCTCCCTGCGGGTTACTACGCTTCTGGTAACGCAGCACCTGCTTCCGGATCGCCCATGACCCAGATCGGTGGACACGGACAAAACTTATCCGTCAACTCTCTCGCACAACCAGGAAACCGATTCAGCGCACGATCCGGCATTTCACCACCAGAGTCACCACCTCTCCCGCCGTCACGCGGTACATATAGCCGTGCCCCTCCCTCCCGAGATGGCTTGTCCATCTACAACCGCAACAGCGTCGCAACCCTCGGCACGCCAGGCAACACACGAAGCGGCATCTATGCCCAAGGCAACGACACCATGTCGCAGCTATCGCTCAACGTACCCGGTGGCACAAGCGTAGCAGGCGGCCGCGCACCGAGCGCCTACCTCGAGGACCTCTTCGAGAACCACGGCAGCGGGCCAAGAGAAAGGTTCTAGAAAGATCTTGAGCAGCAGCCTGTCAAGCAGCGCATGTCCCGCGTAGGCGATATCCTCAGGAGTACGTCGGAGGTGTATCGGTTCGTGTACGCAGCGGGTTTCGAGGGCGCGAAATCGGCGGCGTGTGAGGCGGCCAAGAGGAAGAAGGTGTATCCTGCTCCTGCTACAACGAGCGTGTGGACGCTGTAGGGATTTGAGGGGTGGACACAGACGTACGATGTGGTGCGATGTGATGTGTGTGATTGTGCATTCTTATCAAGGCATTCACATTCTGTGAGAGATGAGGTGAGATGGGGAGGATGGGGGGCGCACTGATAACCACCACCCTGTCGAACCTGCGTATGTATGGGGTGCACGCGTTTGTTTTGGTTTGCCAGTTGATTTTATCCTCATGTTGTGGCACCACCGTTCACCGTCTACGGTACACCGGTACAGGGGTACCAGGCTATCCGTAACTCAACGTCCCCCGCCACCCGACTTTCTGCACGCGCCTTGACCAGTTCTTTTATTCCTCATTCGTCTTGTTATCCTTCATCCTTTGGGAACTGTACGTTTGACCTTGGGATTGGGGCATTTGGACATTTGGTTTCACGAATGGACTGGGCGTTTTGTCAAAGGGCGAAATCGATATTCGAATCCGAATTTGTCTAGGTGTTTGGTTTTGCATTAAGAGCGTTTGTAGGTTTACAAAAGGAAGGCGTGTTTGTGTACGTTCCTCTTTCGTTTTTGTTTTGTTGTTCTTGTAAATAGCTCGTTTGTGTGAGAAGGGGTTGGGTGTGAGTGTAATGAGATAAATGGCATTGCTCGAAGTAGAAGGAGGGAGGGGTCGAAGACGATAGGAACGTTAGGTTGAATTCAACTGAATCAAGATGAATCGAGTCAAAGTTCATGTGGATACTTATCCATTTGTTTGTGACATTCTCGTGACGACTAACTCACTACATATCTTCACCCACTCTTGTTTACCCATAACAAAACGATCTCGCATCGCTTGATGATTTGATGCTTGGAAACCTTTCCCCGTCCGGGGGCGTAAGTAAATGAATTCACTTTTGTGTCGACTATTTTTCGTACTTATACCGTGAGCGAGAGCGAGAGCATTGAGTTGTTTGTTTTGTAGATCAGATCTATTGAATAGAGTAGCCTACTTACTGTAGATGAATTGACTTTCTATTGGACTCTTGCAGAGAAACAGATTTTTTGCTTACTCATTCTTATAATGTAAACATAGCTGGAAGGCGCATGGTGCAAGTTAGTTAAGATGCAGGGACGCCTGCTTTATGTGTCTACTTTGGCTATGCATAGGACGCAGACAGGAAATGAAGGAAATGGTGAAGGCCACTGATAAGGGTGCTGAACGCCGTGCCTATGCGTTGCTTGCTTGCTTGCTTGCTTTTGAGGTGTCTACATCTATCTGTTTATCTTACAACATGCATGCTTCCAGAACAAAAGTCACTTTTAGTCTACCATGCACTTTCTGACCATCGAAGTACCAACGCTCATCTGACATTCCTAGCCTTAGCTTTGCGCTTGCGCGCCTCGCCGTTGAGATTGTTGGCGGTGGCAGATTGGATGGCGGCTTCGTCTGCGGGGAGATCGGAGGTTTCTAGGAGTGGCTCATCGATGAGCTCTTTCTTGCCTAGGACGCGACCGGCGGATTGGTTGTATAGGAACTTGGGTAGCTTGAATAGGAGCGTGTCGTAGATGGTGGGCTTGGGTTCCTCATCGGGCTGGTCGAGTGTTAGCTGTTGAGCTCGTATGTTAAGAGGCTGCGTAACTCACATCGAGCAAGAACTCTCCCTTCATGCCATCTTCAGTCTCCTCTTCCAAGAAGACATTGCCAACGGAATCGACGATCAAGACCTTGCCATTCTCTGCAACGATGCGCTTCTTGGCTCCCTGAGGACCAGAAATGACTTCCGCCTCGGAAGGAGTGCTGATGCCACTTGCGCGCGCCTTCCTGGCAGCTTGCACCTTCTTGCCTTTGCGATTCTCTTTATCCATGGCGCGCTTCTCGCGGCGGTTCCTTGGAACCATCTCATCTGGGGTGTCGTCTGGAGAGTCGTTTTCCCACTGCTGAGTGTTGACTGGAGCGGCAGCATCCACTCCTGGGATGCCTTGAATGGCGGTCTCATCGCCCCAGGCGGTCTTGCGAGCATGTCGGATGTACCTCTCCACAAACTCCCTTCGGCGCTTCCAGCCCATGAGCAGCGCAAAGTAGTGCATGCCTCCACCCATGACAATCAACAAGCCAATCAAGACCGATCCGAGTCCAGGACGGAAGCGCTCATAGTAGTAGCCAGAGCCTTTCCATGCTGGGAAGCCATTCCTCAAGAAGTGGTCGTAGCGCTCTCGCTCAGGGCCCTTGAGGATGTTTGCGACAACAGAGAGTCTCTGGTAGCCCGCGGTGACCTTCTTCAGGTGCGCATCGATTTCCTTCTTGGACGGTCCCTTGCTGACCTTGACACCTGGCGTCTTCCCCTTCTTGCTGTGCGTCTTCGCGTAGTTTGCAACGAAGGCCTGGCGCGCCTTGTCCGGGTGAAGCTCGCGGGACTTCTTGCGGTATGCTTTGGTCAGGTCGTCCTGCGACGCGCCGGGCTTCAGGCCCAGGAGGTCGTAGAAGGTGACATTGGCTCCTTCAGCAGCGGCGACCTCGTCGCGGAGGCGGAATATCTCGTGGTCTGCACAGTCAGATGTCAGCTAAGCTCGCAGCTCTAGCTGTATGCGTCTATGTGGGGAGGATGCATGGCTGGGGAAAACATGTGGAATGCTCCGCAAGCAGGCCATTGGAAGTGATGCAGCAGCAATTACGCACCCTCTTTTGTCCAGGCAGCTGCGAAGGCCGCAAAGACACACAGGACCAGCGCGAGAAGTGCGTTGGACCTCATGGCTGGGGGGTTGCGAAGGTGCCTGAGCGTGAGAAAGCTGGCAGTGCAACGAGTGATAGGAATGCTGCAGGCTTGTGCGGCCAGATGTCATCAGTAGTGCGGTGAAGCGCTCGAGAAGGCGAACGTGGCCCAATCAGTCCCTGACCGGCGTAGACGGAGCACAAGTGTCGCGAGCGTGAGGGATAAAGACAGCTATTCTCCCGGAGCGTTGCTCTCCGCAGTCCTCGCAGCAGCCCGCAAGCTCGAAACAAGAAGCCAACAACCCAAGGTGTCCTTTGACGCTCCAGCATGTGAGGGCCTGCGTAGAGCTGCTGACGGCGCGCAGTGTGGCTTGGGCGAGGCGAGGCAAGAGCGACCGTGCCTTGACCCTGAGCCAGAGAGATTCGCGGCAGGGCCCACCCGGCTCCAGCAAAAGTTCCCTTCTTGTGAACAGCGACAGGCACCTTCACTCCGTCTTCGTACACGACGCCCGCTTCGTCTGCTACTTCTTCGGCCGCGTCAGCTGCATCCTCCTTCTCACACCTCCTGCACACCTGTAAGGCATCCGTTTTTCATAAAGTAACCGTCTCGTGTCTGTCTGGAGGACACATCTCCGCAGCCCTATCCGCGATTAGCATACGCAGCAACTAACAATGGCCCCTAACGCAGACCTCGAAGCTCAGCAGCAGCCCTTTTTCCCTCGCACCGATCCCCAGCAAGCCACCCAACCAACCACACGCGTCCCTTCCATCATGTCGCGCTTCAGCATCCCCATCGACGCCCTGACGTCCAGAATGAACCTCTCCGGCCGCTTCGACGGTCTGCGCTCCACCTCTGTCTCTTCGCGATTCGCCAACCTAAGACCCATCTCCGAGTTCCTCGATGTGAAGCGCATCTCGAAGCCTGCCAACTTTGGCGAGGTTCAGAGCAGAGTGAACTACAACCTGGGCTACTTCTCGAGCAACTACGCTGCCGTGTTCGTCATGCTCAGCATTTACAGCTTGCTCACAAATCTGCTCCTGCTCTTCGTCATCTGCTTCATCGTTGGTGGTATGTTCGGAATCGGCAAGCTACAGGGTGCCGATCTTGAAATCGGCAGCTGGCGTGCAACCACGTCGCAGCTCTACACTGCGCTCTTTATCATTGCCATCCCTCTCGGCCTGTGGGCATCTCCCTTCACTACTGTTCTCTGGCTCATCGGAGCTTCTGGTGTCACTGTTCTGGGCCATGCCGCGTTCATGGACAAACCGATTGAGTCAGCTTTTTCCGAGGAGGCGGTCTAGGTGGTCGGCCGCGAACTCCTTACGCTTCTATGCCCCGCTGGGGAAGACCACCAGGGGGTGCCACAGGTGTGGGGAGATATTTTGAGGGGGTCGAGGACGACGTGCACAGGTTTCAAGAACTGGACACGGATGACGAAAAGAACGGCGTTATACTAGATCGTGGCTTTCAACAGGTTTCCAACAACACTAATATCAACCCAGATGAATTGTACTTCAGCGACATGGACATAAGATCGTGGGAAAGGAGAGCATCAGCTCTTGATGGCACTGACGGGCCCGATTACGGCTACCAGGACGAAGATGAGGGCTACTACGACGATACAGGCGAGAGCATGACGCACGCTGAATACGAAGAGATGCTGTTTCGACGCGTCCTCGACAAAATTCGAGTAGCAAGAGCGGCAGGTCGTGCAGATGTGCAATTGAGTCCGGAAGAGGTCGAGGCCTACCAGTCAAAGGTTTATGGTGCGAAGGCGCCTGCAGCGCGCCCTCACCCAAAGCTTCGGCCGTCTAGTGCTTTTGTCGGCACCCACGATGCTGCGAGCGTTATCACAACAAGCAAGTCCGGAAATGCTGTGTCGGGCAGTTCTAGGTCGAAGAAGAGTCAGCAGCGAACCTCTCTTTTTGCTTCTAAACCCAAGAAAGAGAAACCCTCTGGACGCAAGCGAACTCCTCCTCTGTCGAGCGCCTCAAGTCAAGCAGCACCAGGTTTCGTTGTCCCCGGCCCTGATGGACAGCCAGTATACGCACCAATAAATGCGTATCAGGGGAGCCTAGTTCGCGATGCGGGTCCTGTCCACCGTCCTGCATCTCGTTCAGCTTCAGACACTAGCTATCAAACCCCGACCCCTCCGCGGGCTACTCCAAGAGATGTCTTGGGCGCATTTCCAGGCTCCGAGCATGCTTACCGACCTGCAACGCCTCCACGGCAAGGGCGATCAACTTCGTCTTGGCAATCGATGCAAGGACATGAGCTTCCGCCTACAAGTCGTGCTCGCTCAGCTTCCATACAGTCGACTGGGCTGCTCCCCTTTCCCGTTGAACCGTACCAATACCATACGTTCAGCCCATCTTCCTCGTCTCCAACCTCACCTCAAGCACCCCAGTATGCGCGCAGAGTGAGCTCAGGTCCTTCTGAGGCTAGCTATACGGTAATGCCGCGGCGCGTTCCAGTTCCCGCGCCTGCACCAGTCCCGCTTCAGCGCACAGCACCTGTGGCGAGCGTTCAAGGTAGCTATTCTGATCCAACTCTCGCAACGCAAGCGTCTGGCTCTAATCCGGGAGCAACCATTCTGGTGGACGATCAAGGGGCTGCCAAATCCATCAGGACCGTGAAAGACGGCGAAAGGAAACGGAAGGGTGGTCGGAGTAAGAAGAAGGGTTGATATCTTTCCGTTCTGTGATCTGTTCATGTTAGACTGGAGATCTTTGTCTGTTCCGGTTGCTGTTGTTGCTCTTCACGTACATCAATTTAATTCTCGCACTTTTATACTCTACTTTCAAGATTTTCTTAGGTGGTATTGCATAGGACACATTGCCGCGTTAGAGGCTCGTTACGTTTAGGTGCTTTCGATGGTGCTTTTGTAGCCATGCAAAATCATTCTGCTTTGCTCGCCAAAGACGTGTTTGACCCCAGTGAAGCTTCTTTCCGCACTTTAAGCTCTACAGTGGTCAACGTGAGCTGAGTGAGAGTGACTTGGATGTGTATGTTATCCAAAGCCACTGATATGGAAACTCGCAGCAAAACCTCCACGAGAAGCAATGAAAATAATATGGAGTACAAGCATCTTTCATTAGCTCGCATCAGTTTGTGCCTAGAACCCATCACGGGTACCTACCGGTAGGTCGCTATTACAGACGCGCATACGTCATCGGGTTCGTCGCGAACGCCCACCTTGCAACTCGAGTTGCGTTCGTGTCGCAGCCGTATGCCCTCCAACCTCATACCCACCTAGACATTGCCAACTCCCTTATTATTTCTGAAGGCCCTTCATTCGCTCCTCATCTCCCCCGGATTACGGACGACATCACCACACCATGGGTAAGGCACATGCAGCCTCGCCATAGAGACCCGCTAACATGAAGCAGCTCCTCCAGACTATTGTAAGTCTCTAACCCTCGCAGACCTGATACTTTTGATGCTCATGCAACGCCATAGACAAAGTCCTCGAAGTCGACTCCAAAGCCACGCAGCAACAAATCCGCGATGCCTACAAGAAGTACAGCATAACCAAACCTCAACCACCACGTACCACATTGCTGACACCACACAGATCTGCCCTAAAACACCACCCCGATCGCGTCCCTTCAGACTCACCCGAGCGCGCCGCTCGCACTAAACGCTTCCAACAGATCAACGACGCCTACTACACGTTGTCTGATGCCACCCGTCGCCGCGACTACGACGCCACACGCACCTACAACGCCTTCACCGGCAGCACCGCAACCCCAGACTCTGACTTTGATGAAGAAATCCCCAGCAACACAGCCGGTAGCGCTGGTGGAGCCTTTGGCGGCGGCTTCCCCTGGTCCGCCTTTGGCTTCGGTTCCGCGCCCGCAGGTGACACAGAGGAAAGCCACAACCGCTTCAGCGAAGAGCAGTTTGGCGGCATCTTCGAGGAGATGCTGCGCGAGGAAGGCATGGCGGATCAGGACGCGCATCCTACGGGCAAGTTCTGGAGTATCGTCGGCGGGCTGAGCGGTGGAGCTATGGGCTTCATTGTTGCGAATTTCCCGGGCATGGTTGCGGGCGCGGTGGCGGGGAATAGGTTGGGGGCTGTGAGGGATACGAAGGGGAAGAGTGTGTATGCCGTGTTTCAGGAGATGCCGCAGGCGGATAAGGCGAGGTTGCTGTCTGGGTTGGCGGCGAAGGTTTTTGCGAATGTTATTTCGTGAGAGAAGAAGGGATGATGGGCTTTGCCTGGTTTGGTATCGTTCTTGATTATATGATAATGGCGTTCAGGGTTGATGGGTACGGTATGAGGCGATATCCAGTAATGTGTCAAAAGATGGTTTGGTCGATCACATGGGGCTTCTACATAGCAATAGATCAATTACTTCTCATTCATTATGGCCCAAGCCTTCACTCGTAATGTGGAAATCTATCAGACTAAGTGCAATTCATGCATCGCACGCATGGCAAGTAAGACGGTTGATATAAATCTCGATTGAACACGCAACAAGGCTTTGAAGAACAACTATAACGCCTAAATCGTACAGAAGGATATGTATCTGAAATCAGAACTGATATGGGATATCTCGGAAGCCCAGGAGAAGAACAAAAATGTACTGAATGAGAGGTCGTTAAATCTACATATCCGCAAGGGAAGTGGTGGTTCGTCAATCGTAAAATAGACACGCGTGTTTCGCTCTTATGACATGCCTCCTCAGCTCTTTTACCGTTCTCCTTGTCTGGCTCCGACTGTTCCCCTTACTTCTTGGCCTTGACATCCAGATTTCCCAGCAGGACGACCATCGTCCCGTCTGTGTTCCAACATCGTTCTTGACTCTGAACTTCAGATAACCCTACATGAACTTGGACGCCATACTCGCCAAGCTAGCAAGCCCTCCAATCCCCCCCGCAACACTCTGCAAATCAATATTCCCGAGCCCACTCATCATTCCGCCTCCTCCTCCTCCCCGACTATCCATGCCATATCCCTCGCTCCCGTAGTAACTACTCGAATGCCCGCTTCCAGCGTACCCCCCTGCTCCACTGCCACGCGCTCCATGGTGCCCACCAGCACCACCACTCAGAGCAGCCGGCAGGGTAATGCCGAACTGCTTCGCCAACTTGGCCAAGACGCCGCCGCTGACCAAGGGCATAATAACCATGAAGAAGACCTTATACGGGTGCCGTTGCGCATACCGCCATAATTCTCGCAGGAAGTGCTGTAGCTTCTTGTACAGGTGCTGCATGTAGCTGTCGCGGGGAGACCGCTTGTAGCGCGACGTCGACGAGTGGTGCCGGCTCGAGGACGAGTACGAACTGCTTGCGTAGCCGGGGCGGTATGAGGAGGAGGTGCGGCGCGGGGACGTGGAGAAGGGATTCCAGCCCATTGTTGTGGTTGTGTGGGAGGGAATGGTGAGAGTTGGCTTTGGGACGATGGCTGTTGAGAGGGGAGGTCGAGGTGTAGCGCTGGTGGCGGAAGCAGATCGCTGCGCGCGGAGTGTGGATTGCGGGATGCGGTGGTGTAGAGTGTACCGTGAGGCCCAGCGCATTCACACTTAGTATGTATATGTCAATACCTATGTGTCGGTGTCGCGTATGGACTAGTTGTCTCGTCTTGTATCGTTTGTCGCAATGACTCGAATCTGCCAGCGCGACAGCTCTGAAGGTCTAGAATGTCGTCGCACACGTTGTTCAGTGGGGAATGGGTTGAATTGGGCTTCAATCGCCTCACTTCACCCTGTCTGAGAGCTGTTGTCCCGAAGTCTCTAGCTCTTACTTGGTTTCGTTGCTCAGCTCCGTTGCACCGCAGCCTTATCTCATGCAATAACCGCTCAGTTCAGCTCTTAGTATTTCCTAACTTCTCAAAATCAACAAGATTAACTTTTCGCAATTTCGAAGCTTGAGCGATCAGAGTCGCCGGGGAGGTGATTGAAGGAGCTTGCAGTGCGTGCGCGCGAACTTGTGGAGCTCTTGGGTGATCAACGTGCAGCTAACAGACCGCTTTTTGGTGGTTGGGCGGGATCCCTGCAGAGGTACGTACCGCCACTCCCCAACCTCGTTTTGCCGAGACACATGTGCAATGATTTGCGTGAACCGTAGCTCAACAGATATGATTGGCTATGGCAAAGATGAGGGTAGAAACACACCAGGAGCACGAGAATAGTTGTTTGTTCCTCAAGGTTGCGTCTCAGGTGTTGTGCCAAGTACAGAATAAGGCATGATGAGATGTCACAATGCATTGTGCAATCAGAACCGCAAAAGAGTTACATCTCATTAAAGCGGATAGTGATTAAGACTGGATCCAATACACTCCTAAAGTTTACAACATTGCAATTTCAACAAATGAAAAGAGAAATAGTTACGGTCATTACAAGGCTACCGATCCCTATCATACAATAGAATCCCTATATCCAATTGCACTATAGTCATCCAATGATAAACAAATTTCAAGTATACCTATTCACAAGAGTACTCGAGCCTCAAATCACCGTCTGAAGCTCGCACTCAATCCTGAAAACGCATCCGGAGAGTGCCTCCCGCCCATCAGTCCGGCAAAATCCACGCTTTCGTTACTCACATGTCTGACCCCTGGAGTCTGAGCAGCTGACAGCGGTTGACCCTGCTGAGCACCGGAATTGGATGCAAATGGATTCATGTGACCAGATACCTGTGCTGGTGGCGCTGATGCTGGTGCAGGTGCTGATGGTACTTGCGGTTGCTCCGTACGCTGGGGAGCAAGTTGTGGTTGGTTATAAAGCGATAGAATAGAGCTTTTATCGAAAGGGTTGGGGTTTCCTTGGAAACCTTGTTGTTGATTCAAAAAGCTTTGCTGCGGATTTTGGTAGTTCGGCTGCTGAGTCTGGTAAGTTTGTTGGCCTTGATAGCTCTGCTGTTGGCTCTGCCACGGGTTGGATGGCTGAGGTGACGAGACGTGTCTCTGCTGTTGTTGCATCCAAGGGTTTTGTGGTTGTTGTGGCTGCGGAGCCTGTTGCTGTTGTGAAGCTTGTTGCTGAGTTGGTGGCTGCCCGAACGGATTTGAGTTTGTGGGCGTGAAAATCTGACTTCGCGAAGACTTCAGAAACGGGTTTCCTGGACTTATCGGTGATGACATGGATTGATACTGTGGTTGTGGTGGATAGAACGAGCTATATTGCTCTGGTATTTGCGGCATGGGTGGTGGTGTGAAGGATGTCTGATGGAAGGGATTCGTTTGCCCATATGGAGAAGGTTGAGATTGCGCGTAGCCTCCTGTCCGGTTTGGAAACAACGGCTGCTGGGGTTGTTGGCTTGTGATCTGCATGCCTTGGAAAGATTGTTCCAGACTTTGCTGTTGCTGGCCAAATGGGTTTGATTGGTAATTGTAGTTTGGTTGCTGCTGCTGCTGCTGCTGCGGATAACCTTGCTGTTGATACGGTGCTTGGGGCGCTTGGGAAAAGAATGGATTATAAGAATTAGAAGGTGAAGTGGGCTGTACAGAAGACCCTCCATAAGGTAGGTGTGACGTTTGAATTGGCGCGACTTGTGGCTGCTCAACTGGAGGCGGTGCAGCGTCTAATGCGTCGAACGGGTTGGTTGAATTGGTGACAGCGGGCGCGGTATCCGTCCTGTCGAAGGACAGACCATTGGTGCCGGGCTTCGTGGGCGGCGTCGGGGTGCTTCCCCTAGATTTCCCGGGATTCTGCTCCCCCAGCCTAATTAAAGCTTCCACTGTCCGGTCCAAATTACCGTTGAGCCCTTTCAATACTGTCGAGTTCCGCTTGTCGTCCGGAAAGCCCATGTCTCGCAGTGTTGACAGTTTTGAATCCATTCCATCGCCCGATGTACTTATATTTGACCCAAAGACTCTAGATGCCTTGTTCACCCGAGGAGGCGACGCATCCTGGGCGAAACTTCCAAGTCCAGGAGACACTGGAGGCGTCAAGTTACGTGGGGAGGTGGCCGCTTTTCGTAGCCCAAACCCAAACCGACCCGTAGGCTTTGGTGGTAAAGGAGGCGGCCTGTCTTCAGAACTCGTGCTGCCTGTATTCTGGCGCGTGCCTGGGCGCGAATCGTTCATGTATATCCGCTGCTCATACTTCTGCCGTATGTATCTTTCCATAGCACTGTCGACCTCGTCGATATCGATCGGTATCTGAGGTTTAACGTTGCGCGGGTTATACGTCTTGTTTGACTCGGAGTTACCGATGCGCTTCATGTTCTAGACAATTGTCAATATCCACAATACAGTACTCAGATCTGATTTCCTCACGTCGACTTGTGCGTTGTCCCATTTATCCATACTCAACGATTTAACTTTCGAGATATGCGTTCCTAGCTTGCGATGTAAGGCAGCGCATCGCATGCACAGGAAAATGCCCAGCTAAAGCAGATGTCAGTCTCGAGTTCGCGTTTGGGGGCGGTCGAAGTCTGAGAGCATTCGATATGGGGTTTGCGACATGGGAAGACTTACGCTCCAGCTCGCCCATCCTATGTAACACGGTCAGTATGGCTCCAACAGAATGCGCGCGCCGAAGTATTCACCTGGATTCCTCGCGCCACAGTCGGCACACGTGCTGTTCCCAGGGACCGTCTTGATCAGCTCCTGTAACGCACGCTCGTTGCGCGCTTGCTGGCGCTTGTTCAGGGCGGACGCCATATCCGTCGGGAGGAGGAGCGGGTCGCACGGCGGACGAGCTCAGGGAGCGACAGGAAGTACACGGGAGCAATGCGCGGGGGTTGGGGGCTCGAGGACGGGGAACAGGCTGCGATACAGCACTGGTTACTGGAGTAAGGATAATTCCATGACAGAGCGGAGCATGCAGGGAGAAAAGGGACTCGAAGGGTCCTTAGCCTAGACGCGATGACGAACGAGTAATGAATGCATGCCGTCTGCACCAGCATCACACATGGCATCCCGCGAGGTCCAAAGCCACGGGTCTAGCGTTTTAGCTAAAAACAGCCCTGTGCCCCTGACTGAACCTGTTTTCCTTTCCATCTGATGATGAACCTACTTCATGCTCCTTCTGCCCATTAGCATAACGAATTGGACACTGACAGCACACGAGCCATGGCAGGACTGGACGTTGCTGATGTGGCATCCGAGCTTAGAGCCCCCAATCCCGAAGGCTAGCCCCCCTTTTCTAAAAAGTAAACCATAACGGCCCAAAGATTCATCGAGGACATGTTGCTTATAGGAGCAAGTTGCAATATTTGCAGTACAGGAGCAAACACGTCTCGGTTCTAGCAAAAGTATGTCTGGTCACGCAGGTGGCTTCAAGCCTCACAGAAATCGAAGCAAAAAGCCTAAAAGTGCCAAGTGTGTCCCTCTAGAACGCAAATATGACAACCATAAGGTGGAGCTCAGTATGGCCGTTGATTAATCGTTCGTGTGTATGATTGTGTGTGAGGAACAGCATTCGTGTTCGGCAGCAAGAGTTTTGTCTTGCGTTTGCCAAGCATGCTGACAAAGGAGAGGTCCGAGCGGCGAACATGATTCCAATTTTCTTCGCTTCCAAGCTGTCTCTCTTCCTCATCGAACAACATCACCGTTCAATGCTCATACTCGACGGCCGTCTTCAATGGCGAACGATCAATGTTCTATCGTTCTGGAAGACGCTCATTCAATGCTGTGTCTATGCGACCCCACGTTTGCCTGCTTCTTGGTTCAGTTCCACATGGCCTCGGAGCAACATTCCTTCTAGTGGGAGATTGAAATAGGTTTTTAGCAGGACCGTGTCTACTCCACCCTACTCATTGCCATTCTTTGAATGTGTAGGACTTAATCAAAGACAAACATATCGTGTTTCCGTGCTCTTGTGATGGAGTCACGCATTGAACATACCTGTCCAGTGTCGACGGCCTCTGCTGTTCATTGCAAATCTATATGAAAGTAACCCGCAGATGCGGCGGGTCGTTTGAAAGTCATTCGGTTGAGTATTCACCGGCGATTGAAGCGAATGCTGTGCAGACGAAAACGACATCAGAACGACCGTGGAGCGATATCTAATGCTGTTCGCCCTGGACTTGAAGATCTCGATTCAGATTCTACGTCTTACTCCGCGCGATACCAAAGTCGAATACACCTCCGAAGGATTCCATCTGAAGCGCAACGGACCCTTGTTGGAGGGTGCTGGCCTATTTTCAGCCTCATTCACTTGTTTTGTGGGGCCACCAGCCACGTGTGGCTGTGGTGGCTAAGTCCGTCCCACGAGACATTCCACGTGCAATGCAGGAAGAAGTAGGTACACCCACCGGAATCACTGTTGTTGGCCCCCTCGGTGTCGATAATTGGACCCCAAAGTAGGTGATTTTTCCTCTGATTTCGCTTGATTCGGACCCAAAATAGCATCCGCGACTGTAATGTGTATACTCCCTCTGAAACACAATTCACTAGCCACAGATGCGGCTGAACCGTGACGGCCGGCCTTACCTCTCTTGTCTCCCTCGTTGTCTCCATCCCGCATGATCACCAAAAACATCCGAACGTTGTTGTACCTAAGTTCGTAAAGGAATGGTCCGAATCTGTCTCCGACACCCTACAGTGGTTTTACATAGCACCCTGCATTTACGAGCCCTAAGGTCCACTAAATGCGAGACAAGGTGATGTAGAGTCGACCGTAGTAAACCCAACAGATCGCATCAGAGCGCTGTAGTCCGTTCCGCAAGAGTCCTAGGATATATTGACAGCAATGTTCAAGCGACCCGGTCGCTTTGGATCAGGAAATAGCCCCCATAGAACCAGTTAGACATTTGTACTGAATTCAAAATCCAGAGTCATCGTATACTGACGCCGCCGTTGCAATGACACTAGTGACGATCTGCAAAAGGGCGTCAACAGTATTGCATGGGTGTGACATCCGCTGGCTTTGATGTTATGGCGTTGTTGTATATGGTGGGAAAGTAGCTATTGAGATCAGAAGCCGTTAGGAATGTCAACGAAGTCCGATCCAGAGCCGTGCAGACCCCTAAGGTGCAAAAGGTCGGAATGGAGCGGTAGAAGCACACCACAGACACGGAGTTTGTACTCAAACCGGTCAAGGAACCGGTATCTCTTACAGACGCTCCGTTGCTTTTTCCCACCATGCTCATTATCTGTCAAAAGAGTTACGCTACACGCACACTAAATCTGCCTTATTTGCCTGCATAGCAACCGGCCACTCTTTCTAGCACAAAAACATTGCGGTTTGCACCAGTGTCTCCTCGAATTGAAACGAGCCGTGCAATTACCTACTCGTGACGAAGATGGATGGTCGTTCGTCGTGATGACAGCATAATTCCAGCTCGTTGCATCTTACCCACGGAGTCCACGATCGGCGACTCGATCCACCTGCGAACTAAGCACCCTGTGGGTCTGCCGGTGATGAGGATGATAGTCTCGAGTTGCGCTTCGGCATAGTCGTCCCGATATCAAGCTTTGTGAACCGTTGTGGGATCATCAGGCGGTCAATTATCCTGGTATTTTGTTTAGGGCGTGTGGCTCAGCTGTGGCTTGACCAATTGGAAGTTTGCAATTAGTGCTAGTGGCTCGACGCTGACCGCATTTCGAATGAACTGCCACACCACGTTCCTTCCTCCACCATCTCCCACCGACCCCATCTTCACAATCGCTGACCGCCGACAGTCAATGCTCTCTGCGGCTTTGCACTACTGTGGTGCATAGCGTACATCTCATTCGTCCGGAGTTTCACAAGCCACACCATCGGACTCAGTGCGCATCGATCGTGCAGGGCTACTCTCGAAGGAGCCGCCATACTGCATAGCTGAATTATGTCTCACGGCGCCCGTGCTCTTCTTGACCATTGATAGTATGGCTCCACGCTCGGCTAACCCGCAGCTGGCTGCAGGTGGATGAATGATGTCAAAATGGAAGCCTGCAAGAAGGCATCAAGAGTCGGAGGCTGAAGCACTGCCACTGCTTGATATAGGCTCAGAAAGACACTTGCCAAGGGGTTGTTCTCAATCGGAGCTGGTAAGTGATATTCTTCAGCCTGGTGATAGGGCCACAATCGTACGGCCATGACGGTCCTTCCGACCAATCTTACCAGTTCAACGGTAGCGATTCATGCAGGTACTTCTTCAGTGACTCCACGCTTCTTGACCGGGATTTGCATGGCTTTCTTCCTACGTACCAGCTCCCCAATCACATCACTCCCATGGCTAGCGTCTCACCATCCTCCATGGCTTTCGGGATAGCCTATGGACTACGAGGCTCTTGCAGCCCACTAGCGGAGGCTTCCTTGATCCAGAGGGACGTCATAGGCCTGGCACCCATTCTTACTTCACGGGTGGGCCGAGCTGGGAATTTTCGGGGCGGTTTACTTTGTCTACCATGTCCCCTGGCTGGCTTACGAGACCACAGAACGTCTTGGTGTCTTGCAGCGATGCCTTAACTCACCCTCCAGCCTCAGCGTTATCCGTTCGCGTCCTAGTTCATTGTACGATTGCTACCAGCACCAATCGCGGGTTTTATGGCCCGGCGGATGCACTTCCCAGCCGTTCGAGTCAAGGGTGTTGAGTATAGGTTCGTCTATTGCCGACCCCAAACACTCCATCTTGCGGCTGATCGTTGGGTCCCTGAGACTATCACACGACAGTATGAATACCTCCCTATGCGCCCAATCCCAAAGGATACTTTGTCTAGACTACCAAATTCATTATCTCGACTCTCCGTTACAACGCTTATAACCCCGTCCCTGCTTATCAGTCATTCACCAGGCACCAGTGTCACACAGCTGAACGTGACTACTTTCAAGCTGCAATCAAATCCTCCAATAGGCTCAACGCCAGGTCCTCCATCGGAGTATGACACATACTCAAGTGCGGCGAAATTCTTGAAGCACTCGAGGACTGTTTCAACAAATTTCCTTCCCGAAATCGAACCCTCAGACCATTTCTGCGTCTCTCTCTTGTATTACTAGTGTCGTTCCACCACAGACTTCGTTTCATATCAGCGTAGAAGAGACCAGCTATGTCTCAAGGTCAGCAATCTAGTTCCCAGCAGTCAGAAACGGCTAAGGGTGAACCTTCGGATACAGGCAGAGAGACATCGAGCACCAAATCGGACGAATGGTCAGACATCAAAGATCCTAGCGAGCGTCGAAAGATTCAAAACAAACTAGCACAGAGAAGATTCCGTAAGCATGGCTGGATGTATGATATTTGCTTATCTACTGACATTCATTCAGGGGATAAAGTCAAAGAACAGAAAGAAGAGACTGAACGCGACGTAGAGAATCAACGCCGCGCAGCAAGTTCATATGCATCTCCTGAGCCAGAAAACATCGACAACAATCAAACACTTTCCGGCCTTCCTTGGGGAGGTATTTCAATGAAACATATCGTCGAGACGGGTAAAAATAAAGAACAGAATTCCCAGCAAAGCTCACGAGAGTCGCGGGAGAACTCCGTATACGGTAGCGCCTCTCAAACGGGAGGAAGGTGAGGGCCCTCTGTGAGTTGTTCTCTCTTCTTTGTCTGTATCAACTGACACAACTTAGGCTTGGTCTCCGCCTTACAGACCGGTTTGCAAGAGGCAATCTAGCTTGGAAATATTTTAGATATTTCCCGTACCACTACGCAGGAAAAGCACAGCGGTAGTGCCACGACGCACACACTTTCGCCAAAATCTTTTCGGTACTCGCGCTCTCCACAAGATGGAGACTGGTCTTCTTCATCCACTAGAGCTTTACGGCTGCGCCGTGCTTTATATAAAAGATCGGGTGCTACACCGCAGGGCTTTGCGGAGTCTATAGCTTTCTGGAGCATAGCCCACATGCTGATCGGTCTTTCTTGTTACCAACATGGGGCTGTTAGCCTTGCAGACGATATATTTTTACATCCTCACGGCGGCTACATCAATTCTCTCAGTGGCCGATGCCAATGCAATCATTCATTACGCAATAATGTACCCCGCCCTAGGTGCTTCACATTGTCCAAGACATGAATTCTCACTCCGTTGGCTGGGTTCTAGTATCCACGCTGGCGATATATATATCTCTCTCTGAACGTACATTCTATCTGCGAAATACGACCCTGGACCTACAACTCTCATTTCAAAAGCCGCCATTGAGACATTTTTCCTGATCTCTTCTTTCGTTTAGCACATTCCAGGTCACGATGTCTTATAATTGGAACAGTGTGCAGGCGCAGTATTTACCTTTGGGGCCGACATAAAAAGCCGACTGTTCGGCAGGTCTACAATATGCGGCCCAAGGCATCCTTGGTGGAGTTGGTATCGTTGATGGGTGCCACGCATGACATACAACAATGTTGTCAGAAGTTTACTTCAGAGTGTATTACTCCTTCCAGCAGTCAGCCTTATAACGTTTTGCATTCGATTAACGATTGGTGGTTGCAGGGTTTAAATGTGTTAGGTCCGACGCCGCAAGGCTGAGCAAGCCCAGCCAAGCTCAACGGTCACTCCGCTCGATCATCGGATAGGCACTCCGTTAGCAGCTTCAACAAGCTCTGCATGTTTATCGTGTTGATTGAACAAACCCGGGAATATGGGAAAACAAGGTTCTTCTACCAGGGAGTTGAGGCACATCAATTAACTGTTCACGCTGCCGCCTCAGTCACGGGCCTCGCCGCAGCTGCGGTGACGCGAACGCCGCGCATTGCATTATCACCCCAACTCAGCACCAGGCTACCCCGCGAGATAGCCGGGCTGAACATTTAGCGGTATGAGTATGTTTACAGCACGGCGGTAAACGATAATAGTTATCTGGAAGTTGGAAGTGCTGGGTGTTGAACAGCCCCAGGTGTAACCATTTGCGGTTAACATGATTTCGCTTCGCTAGTAAGTACGCTAGGCATTCGCAATGTCATTGGTAGGTCTATGGTCGTAAGTGATGACAGTATGCAGATGAACTTGCTGAAAGCAAACAGCGACGCAATTCAGGCACGAACACATGTAATTCTCAGCCAGGGCCCCATTGCTGTGCTTCTACCAGTCAGCTAGGCAGAATTGCGGCGTCGAGAAACATCCCAAACTCCTTCGGCTCCTCCGAACAGCCACATCCGCTCTACACGCTCCACCACTCTACGGCGTGGAAGGCATTTTCTTAAGCGCCCTCTGTAAGATGGAAGACCTGCCTAAAAATTCTGCTGGATCAGGTAAGACTGTGGCGTGGAGTTGGTGGAGCTGCGTTGATATATAGTTCCTCAGCGCAAGATGACTACCTTGGAACATCTCGATTCGAAAACCCCTCATGTCAGCAGAGCAGTTCTCGAAACTCTCTTTGGGGGATGCTATGGTGACGACTCGAGCTGGAGCCGCAAAGGCAGCAAGAGACAGTCCGAAGTCGCCACAGGATCAAGACCACGATCAGCCGCTCCCATCGATCGAATCACCGCCGGTTTCTCCTACACCTTCCCTGGTCATATCGACAAACAACCTCCAGTACAATGTATCAGCCTTCGGCAGCGACTTACGCAAGCGTGCTAAGAGGGGTCTGAAAGAGAATGAGATTAGGATGAAGTACTGCGCAGTTACCGACAACGAAGACAGTCCAGATAGCACCAAGTACTTCTATATTGATGACGACATTACTGTAGAGATAGGTGGAAAATTACGACGACCGAGATGTACATGCGGAGCTAACGAAGGAGGACTCGCTTGTAAAGTATGGCTAAATCCTCCCTTCAAGTATTCTACTAAAGCAGCTTCAAGCACATATACTGGGTAGGCGACCAGATCTTGTCGACAGTATCAGACACCCTCAGCGATCAGCCGCTACAGCTATCGGCGGATGGCTCAGTGATCGAAGATATGAAGCCTGCCGAGATACTCGATGAGAAGAGTCTGGCGTCCATCGCAAACGATCTCCAATGGGTGGTCCGAGAAGATGTTGTTCCAGAAGATGATGATGAGATGCGCGATGCAATCATCAGCATGCTCTCCGTCTTCGAGCCCCAAGATGCCCTGCCTGGAGAGTTCAAATGTCCCGAGTCGCCGCTGGCGTCCGAGCGCTCGAAAAAATATCAGGAGTTTGCAGATGTGTTCACGCAATACGCCACCCGCGATCCTGGTTTGTATTTACAAGTACGCAATATAATCGATCCAAACTTTCAGGGCCACGTCTTCTTTGATAAGATCGACACTCGAGTTACCCGGACCTTCAATGCATTGGATGAGTACATTACTCATGGTACTACTAATGTATCGCCCGAAACGCCGAGGTTTGATGTGCCGAGCTGCGCCAAAGAGCTCAGGGCTCTAGTCCAGGCCATCGACGAGTTCTATAAGCAACAAATGGATGATGACCGTGATACTAGGGATGTCGCAGTCCGAGCTGCAGCTGCTCTGGTCACGATCTTGGACCGAGTCACAGACCGCAATGTCAACGTATACGAGCACATTACCTGGGGTATGGAAGCCTCAGCTGACCCAGTCGAAAACAATCTGTTCGTCGCTTTGATAGGGAGCTATGATGGTGTGGGACCGTCATTCGTCCTTAGCGCCCTCATGTCCTTGCCACAGGAAGACGTCCTTCGAAACCATTGGGAGACCCTACAGAACATTGAACAGAAACTCGCCAATCCTTCAACCCCTCTCGAGTATACGACTGCGTTTCGTAAGGTCGTCTACGAAACTCGGAAGAGAGCGGCTTCGGAGGTCCGTGGAGGCGAATCGAAGAGAACTATGCAGGAGTAATGTGGAGCAGAGCAGAGACATCGTAGTGTCTTTGGGTCTTGTTTCGTGCGCGGCGGCCTGTGAGTTCTGGGATGCCGTAAGGAATCGTGTTCTTTTCCTGGGTGTTGTAGGTGTCTCGTACTTGTTCCGTTCATTTCCTTGATACATCCTCTCCTTTTAGCTTTTGTTTTCTTACTCTGTTTCTTTCTGCGTTCTTTACTGCCCTTCCTTTTAGCTCAAGATCACTGTCATATTTCTCTCCTTAGAACATTGTGTTCCCCTTTAACTTTTAGTCGCATGTTCGACATGTGATCGCGACAGCGACACTATGTTCGTTCAATTGCTGCCCTTGCCTAGTGCGTCAGCCTTTAATGCTTCCGATTCATTTAGAAGTCCTTTCGCTTCTGTATGGATGCATTCATTCCCTTTTCACTTCTCACACTCATTATACACTATTCACTAAACACTATATATGTTGACCATATACATTCATTGATTGTCGTCCATATGTTTCTCACTCAGCGCAACACCAAGATTTGACCAATTGTCCCACGATATGTTTCATTGAAAGCATAGCTATAGAGCTGTACATCGAATCCACTTTTTTTTTTTTTGAACGCATGGTAATAGTCGAGGTCCAGCTTACGGCGTTCAGGGTATCTTGATCAGGTGCACTACTGATATCATGGTTGGGCCAGCAATGACGAATGGTTCCGTACCTACTACCGTTCCACAAATCCTTAAATACAAAATGCAGAGGAAAAGGGTGCTTCATGCGGCGCGATGTAATTGACCAAACTACCAGCACGGGTTACAGGTGTTCAGCTGATGCCCGGCTCCGCAAACATCCATGCCAAGACCCGAAGTGTGAAGTTCCGGTGCACTGGAACGGTGGCCGATGGCAAGCTCAGAAATAGGCCGAGATGCACGAAAGCGGAGCTGGGCGACTAATATGCAAAGACTCGTGTTCGTTCTGTGTTGACACGATGATGATGCTGGACCCAACTGACGGAGTCTCGTCTCGGTGTAAATATCGGGGTTTCAGCAGTTCGCGAGATTTGTCTCGAGATCGGAGATGAATTACGCTAACCAATCAACGAAGGGCATTCTTCAACGTCGTACAACGACTCGGCCATTTAGTCATGTAACTGACTGCATCCATTGCGGCTAGTTTCCACGTACGTATGTGTTCTTCGCTCTCGAAAAGGAGGGATGAAGAAGTCGGCATGCTCAGAATGAACTCAACCCTTACTGCCAGGGAGCTCTATTCAGCGACCTGACGTGGAGACAGCATTCCTGAAGCAGCCCCTCTTACCAGCTTACAGAAGGAGTCTCCATAACAGTGGACCGAAATCACCAATCTCACGCGTGCTGGATTGCTCCGCCCCGCACTGTGTAAGTGATATCTTAAGACGGTGCATTGCTGAGACGGCTCCGCGGCGTCCGGGTGGAATAAGCGTGAAACCTGGCACGCAACTCGTTCCCAAGATAGTGGCTGCATGCAGCGGGCAGATAGCATGTCGGACCCCCATCAGAAGCAGAAAACAAAGCCAAGAGCGACTTGGGCAGCATAGATTCGGCAGCCTTGCCTTGTGCAGCCGATAGCCATGACTAACTGCGCATGTGCCTGTGTGTGCGTATGCGAATACCTAGACGAGCTGGCCTGAATGACGAGGGCGCCCAAGACGGCGGTCGTGAGCTTGTGCAAGCTAGGAACTCTGGATGCTGATCGTGATGGTCGTTGCTGGCACGGCGGATGGGTCGACGCTGGCTCGACTGCGGGGGGCAGCGGCTAGCCTCAGGCTGCTGGCCGTCTGGTTGGACACGAGGTGAAAGGGCCCACGGGCTCTTATCCACATGGGCTGCTTTGTGTGAATTGCGGGGAAAGCGCGCTAGCCGCACTGGGCACTAGCCCACCAGGAGGTCCAAGGCGATCCTTCCACCAGAGCACTTTCTATATTGCAGTCGCGTCCATCTTGCCTCCTTTCTTCCCGCCAAATTTCTTGCTTAATCTGGTGTATCAAACTGCCCTCACGACACGCTCCCACCATCGCACCATCCCCTGTGAAACGAGCCTCGCTTATCACGCCATCCCACCCCGCTGACGTACTGCACCGCTTAGCACCCAGCAGCTAAGAGGACCCTGTCCGTGCACCCCAGCTACATAGTACATATCAATACCTCCCACCCTCCTTGCTTCTTTCTGGCCGCACACCACTCCACCCCGCGCACACGATCCATACTGCAACACCCAATTCTGCACATCAACGCCTTGTTCCCACCGTCGAAATCGAACACTCCGCCTGTTCCGCCCACAATGTCGAGCGGCAGCAACTCACCGCCCCTCCACTCTCCGGGTGCTACGGACCGACGACGTTCCTCGTTCGCTGGCCAGACATTCCAGGACCTGTTTGGTAGCCGCTCGAGCAGCTACGTCGGCCAGCAGGCTGGCTCGCAGCCCTACTCAGGCCCCATCACCACAGCTGCTGTCAATGCCCAGCGACGGCGGCTCTCGCTCACCACCATCGGCCTCGCTGCCTCGCCGGGCCAGACGTCGCCCTTCCTGCAGAACCCACGCACGCGTACCGAAAGCATCTCGAGCGCCAACTCCGGCTCCGTCGACGAGAGCCCCTTCGAGGACGACTACGCTCCTTCCACCTCTGCCGCTGGCAGCAACCCAACCACGCCCTTTGCTCGGCGGTTAAGCTTTGGTGCTCGTGCACTGCGGGACGTTAGGCAGAATAGTGGGAGCGTTGGGAACCCAAATGGTAGACCCTCCATCCATAAAGCCTCCTCTCCCCCGACTGGTCGAGGTCGAGGTCTGTCTTCATTGTCGCACTCTATGCCCTCTTCCTCGTCACTTCTTCTCCCTTTGTCCTCGCCCCCTTCTAGTGGTGCGCGGACATCTGTCTCCAGTTCACACATGTGGCCGCCCACTATTGCAGAGAACGTCACAGAGCATCCTGATAATTATTTTGGGGACTACTCGCTAACGTCGTCTTCAACAGGCGAGGGATACAACTTTGCCGAGAACCTCCGCAGCCGTGCCGAGCGAGGCTCCGTGTCCGGCCCACCTCCAATGCTGAGCCCTGGCGGCAATACTCACCAACGTGCCAAGAGTGTTGCCATCATGGAGCCTCCTGCCCGCGAGATGCCGAAGCAGCCGAAGGTCCCTGATGCCATGCAGGAGCGAATTCTCAAGGGCGATTTCTACATGGATTAGAAGGGCGAGGGCTTTGCCACACTTCATCATCTTCGGTGGGTGACTTGACCATTTCATACGTACTCGGTGACTCTGCGGTGGCTAATCATCACTGTTTACAGGGCCATCTACGGAGCAGATGTCGCGTCCGATTACTGCATCTTCCATGTATGACTAGCGATTCCTCGGCGTCACCGAACGTCTTCACATTTCGAACCTACCCCCTTTGGGCATATTGGCGCTCACGGGCTTGAGTGGCAAACGACCGCAATGATTGTTTTGACCGGATGCATACCGGATCTGACCCGCCATAGCCGGGAAGGGCGGACCGTTGGATTTTATCATGACACGAAATATTCTCGGAGCGCACTTTTGAGAGGCGTATGCGACTTTTTGATTCGTACAGCATCCATTTCGTTCAATCGTACTTCAGGCCGTCTGGTGAACGCCGATTATCTTTGGCATCAGTCGATGCGACAAAGCTCGGAAATACCATCCGATTCAAATTGAGGAATAACGGCAACATTTCCTCGCCATCAATTTACACGACCATCTTGCTTATTCAAACACGGAAGCTACAAGGACATGTATACCACTTCAGAATTACAACTCATGGGCATTGTCTATCTCCTTTCTCGCCAGGCGCTTGAGCAGTGTGCTATGATATGCTACAAGGACGGGAAACTGCAGGAAACTAAATTGCGAAAGCTCCACGATGAAGGATATCATCAGTGCAGCATGTTTTTTTGGGGAGGCGTCTACGCGAATATATTTACGCAAACTGTCTTATCTGTTAAAGCAGGATACAGATTTCCCAGTTACATGTATGGTAGCACAGAAAGCATTTTTCGACGGGCCTTCTGCCCCATCGAAGCAAAATCTGTCATTGCGGTAGTGATACGAATATAGATGATGTGACGACATAGAGACCAGTCATACATGCCAAAGCATCTGAGTTCCATAAAGTCTAAACTAAGAAGTAGACTAATTTCGATTGTAAAGCCGCTTAATAGTCCCTGTCTACTTACATTGAACCATTGGACTGGAAGCGAAAAGTCTCGAAGGAAAGGCAGGAAGGGTGATCAGCGGCCTCCTATTTTTCTTCACCTGTGAAAGGATCTTAGAGGCTTGAAAAGACAAAGGGCCCAAACGACAAATTCACGCAAGACTATGAAAGCGACCCAGTCCCAGGAAGGTACGCAGGCACTGTAACCACACCCGCTGTACCCCCAAACCATCTCGTAGTCGTCGCGTCATAGTACACCAGACGAACAAGCCTCGCAACTGACTTTTAGCCCCCCTGTTAGATGACCGAGTGAGGCGCGTGCTAGGTACCAGTCCCACCGTACTTAGCATTCTTCTCGGCCTCCTCTCTCGCCTGGATATACTGGTACTTCAAGCGAGCAGCTTTTAGCTCCGCTTCAGCAACTTCCAACTCAGCCTGGAGTTTCTGGACGGCGAGCGGCTCGTGTGAAGCATTGACGGCATACACGGGGGCTCCAGGTGGACCAGGCGAGACTGAGAAGGCGGGCATAGGATGCAGAAGGAGAGGAGTGCCACCAGCGGAGTCGATAGAGCATTCTCGGTCAGAGTGAACGGTTCTAGAGGCGCGACGCAAAGAGGCGCGACGACTGCTTGGCGTAACGCGCTCCAAGGAGGAGCGTTTGTTATTGGACTTATCCGTGCGATGGAAGCCGCCTTCCTCGGATCGACGAAGACGGCCGCGGTTTGCATCTAGCTTATGTTAAACCGGTCTTTTGATACATTTTCTTTGAATTTACATTTACGGCGTTTGGTGGACTCTTGAACGCGGGCCTCATAGACTTCGTGGTTGCGAGGCTTTCGACCGCGCTTTTGGCCCTTGGGCTCGTCCGGTTCGACCAATTCTTCGAAATAGGAGTCATAGGAATCTTCCGAGGAATCTTGTTCCTCAGAGTTGACCTCTGCTTTGCGATCTGGATGCTCATACTCTTCCTTGAGTTCCTTGATATCAGCCAGACGGCACCACGGATGCTTAGCTTCGTGCAGGGCAACTTTCGAGCGTAGGTCGGCTTGGAATTCGGCAAGATTCCCACCCTTCATGCGCGAAATGGCCATCAGGTCTTTGAGAAACTGGACACCCCAATTGCGGGAATCGTTCTCTGTCTTGTCCTTGATATGATCACGTCGATCGCAGTCCCAAGCGCGCATACGGATATCTTCAGGGATTATCTCCACAGGATCAGAAAGGTTGAATGAAGCGGCCAACGCGGGCAGAAGGCAGTTGACCAGATCCTTCGTCTCTGCGTTAAGACTTGCGAAGCGGCCCATGATGCTTGGCTCCGAGAATATTGTTTGTAAAGTGGAAGCACGAGACCAAGGTGTAGAGCTGTTTGTGTTAACAATGGTTTGCATAATACAGCCAGGGCACCATGTAGGAGAGTGACGTAGAAAGTTGTCTCCAAGCCAAAGATATCCCAGTCGGTCTCAAGGCAAGCTCATGCGCGAAAACTAGCTTGCGGAAGGCTCACCTTTTTTAAAGTCTGAATATCGATTTAGTGCGAGTTGCGCACGAGTTGAAGCCGCTAGTCAAGTGCAGGAAGACAGTGTTGGCTGAAAGGTAACGTGCTGATAAAGCCTGCCGTGGCCAAACGAAATTGCCTCGTGTCGGAAAGGGTTTTAGCGCACACGGGGTGGGGAAGGGTCTTTTTGATCAGTGAAACTAGGGCTCTGCGAGTATATCCCCTTCGGCTTGCTTACATGACGTGTTTGTGGAGACGAGAAGTGAAAGTACTCAAGAAAGTTTGATACGTAGGAAGGTTGCCTACCACGCTACTGGTAAAGGAAGCGCAACTCACGCCTGTTACTAAGAAACAAATGATAACGCTATTGTAATAATTGAAAGATAATGTGATAGCGTAAGAGGTGGTCTAGTAGAGGCCATGAACATAGTGAGAGAGAAAGCAGAGGAGATGGAACCTTGCTTGTCAACTAAAAGTCAGCTGTATATGTACGCGGGTAGATTACATTAGATGTTCAAATCTTCTATCCTCCAGGAGGGAGTATGTCGTGTCTACTATTTTGTTTGTCGAGAGATGCAGCACAGTCGCTCCACGGGTGTATTTTGCATATCGAATCGCAGCATGCAAAGGCAGTTCGGCTTGTCACGTAATTTAGTGGAGTCAAAAAAGAAATGAATATTTTCAGAAAAAGTGTATTCACAGATGAAGATAGGTGTGGTCGAAGAGGAGGTGTGTATCGGCACAACCTCCCTTCGGCATCGGCACGTGTCAGATATCTCGCTTCGACTTACCTGCCCCTAGTCTCCCCCAGTGCACCACCGTCCTGCTCATCGACTTGATTCCCAACGCTCGCACTCGTAGCACACAAAATATGGCCACGAAAAGGAAACGCTCTAGTTCTCCAACTTCTGAGTTGAGCATTTTTCGCTCCGCGACGATAGAGGAGCAAAAGTCCATCTTCGTGGCCGCCTTTTCTCCTAGTATTTCTGCCAAAGAGCTACAAACTCTCCCAGATTTCAGAACAGCGACACACAAGATTGCAGCATGGCGGAAGCGCTCACGGCAGAAGTCTTTGATGCCAGACTCTAAAATCCTCTATGATTTGGGTCATGATGACGATGGAGAAAAGTGGGCGGGAGGACGATTAAATAATGTGCTTAAAGACACACAAGCAGAAGGTGCCGTAGTCGTAGCGCGATGGTATGGGGGCCAAAACATCGGACCCATACGCTTCACACATATCGAAAACTGCGCCAAAGAAGCAATCTGGAAGTGGAAGGTCGCAGACACGGAAGCGATCAAAGAGCAGGCAGCCAAGAAGCAAAAGATGGAGGAGGGAATAAAGCACAAAGAGCTAGTAAAGAACTTGCAAGAGCGAGACTATAACATCTTTGCTTTGAGAAAGCTATTATCCGAGAAGAAAGCGAAGCTTAACGATGAGGAGCTAGTGCCGCCCACACCGCAGAAGCCGCAATCATATGAGAAAATGAGTATGGACATTCTAACAAGGGTGGATAAAGCGAGAGACGCGACAATTGCTTTCATCTTGAAGCAGATTGACAAGATAGATGAAGAGTTGATGTTGGTGGAAGCATTAGAGGATTGCACACAAGATCTAGGGGAGGATGCGCACGGCAACAACGTCGACTTATTCACAGCACCCTCATGAAGTCAAGAGCTCTAGTCTACTAGATGCGCTTGTGAGACTGTGTGTTGGAAAAGTTGTTTCGGGCAAACTCGTCGTATGCTCCACGCTCGGTGCGGCTCACAGATTGAACACATCTTCATTCGGGATAACATAGAGTGTGCCCTTGGTGGGCCTGCTATCGAACAGCAAACTGGTGTCATCAGATGAATTCATCATCTGTTCACAATCGCGCTCGCTACATCAACAACAATCTCAGCTTTCCTATCACCACCGGACAGCCAAAAGGCACTCGCAGGCAACACTTTTCTGCATTGTCGCACCAAGATCGGCAATTCATACTCTGAGCATAGCACCACATGGTATCTGTGAAGCTCGACACAGTAGATCGAGCAAGCCAGATAGAGGGTGCCGGACAGACTACTGGTTGCCTTCGAGTATCGCCTAGAGGAGCTGGCCTGGGAGTCCTAGAATGGACTTTGCTGACGCTGCAAGAGTGGTAACAGGCTAGATAGTGGCACCATGTGTAATACGCAACCTAGAGGCTAGCCGTGTCCACGGGCGGATGAATGTGCAGTAGTAGCATATTTTGATCGAAAGCATATCATATAGTTGTAGTATTTGGTCGAAGAGACTACTTATTGTACAATGTCAGTTTTACATTGAATACTTGGGAAGCCAACGTCAGCTCCGGAACACAGCGAATGTGCCGTGGACGTTGGGACCTAGGTCTTCTTATGAAGGTAGCCAAAAGTGGACCGTCGCGCGATCTTCTGAGCCCTCGGAGCCCATTTCGTTGCAGCCCATCCGATATCCGCATTTGCAGCTACCTGTCGTTGTCTAAATCCCACAAAGATACACTAATGACACAGATTCCAACGTCCCTTTTTCAACCTCCTCATGAGTAACTTTCTCCCCTTCTTCGTCCTGATTCTGCTCAGAAATCCATGTCTCCTCTTCCTGACCAGATGTGAAGGGTTATAGGTATCGCGAGGACCACACCGGATCTGCAGGTTACCTAGCGCCGGGTGACAAGATATTTTGCCGGCCAGATCTAGTGTTTCGGACGAAGATGGAATGAAGGAGGGAGAGCTGCCAGGTGCGGCCAGGGTGGAGGGCGAGCATGAGCGTGCGAGCATGGGGCGCCGAGGACTGAGGAGAGAGATGGAGCGGTTTTGTGAGAGAGCAAAAGCCCTGGGAGTGTTAGACGTATTGCGTGACTGGGTGAAAGTATACATGCCGTTGTGGTACTGTTTTACGCGCCATTGGTGGCCGTAATAGTATGGAGGCGTTTGATGCAGGACGAGCCGCTACTCGGAGACAGCAGAAAGAAGAAATCATCCTGCAGAGAGAAGACCACGACAGTCAACCCCTCTGGCTCTGGTCTTGATGTTGGTTCGACGGCAGAAGAGCCTGGTCGTCTTCTCCGTCGCAGCTCCGCAACGCTAAGAAAACCGACTTGGCCCGAGCGCAAAAAATGTCGCAAGCCCAGTTCTACCTCTAACATCGTCGCAACTGAACCACAGCGACGCCATCCTCGTCCAGCGTAGCCACGACGACCGCCCCGTCTGCTGCTATATCTATCCACATTTTCAACATGTCTCTGGAAGCGCGGCCACCCAACCGGCACATATCCTCGACGCCCACGTCCCTCACGTCTGCATCGCGCCTGCTAGAAACCTACTTGGCCAACTCTGAAAGACACCCTCACCTGCACCCTGACGCCCTGATAACACCAAATGGCGTGACATTTTCCTCACATGGCGGTCCCACGGGCGGTGTTGTTATGCATAATCTGCGGCGCGTGGCTGCTGGTTTTAGAGGAGAATATCTAGAGCCTGAGCGGACGCCCCAGCCCGAAGAGGATCAAGACGCTGTGTTTGAGGATCTTGACAGCTGGGTAAAGTCTGGGGAACATACAATGAGTGGGGAAGGCGGCAAGAAGTCAAACCCCTCCAAGGATGACGAGTGGCAGGATATGGCTGAGTATGAGCGGGAAGAAGGTGTTGTTGAGGTTGGAGAAATTGGCACAAGAACTACATTTGTGCAAGAAGGTAGTCAAGAGCCCGACGTCCAAGTCACTGGTGTTGCGCAAGACGGAAAGAGGAAACGGGGCGGCGCTGGGGATAGCGAGGCTGTTGGGAAGCTTAGCAAGGAAGCGAGGAAGAAGGCCAAGAAGGAAAAGAACCAACAATGGAAGAGAGAAAATGAAAAGAAGCGGGCTGAGCACAAGAGAGCCGAGAATGGCGAGTAACAGCGATCTCGATTTGACGATACCACTCCACTAAAGGGCCATGTTCGGGGCACTTCAAAAGTTCAAGCCGGTCCTGCTATCTCACATCAACATTTATCTAGTCGCCTGCATGCCAACTACGATCCTCGTAGCATGAAATCCGATAATGTACATCACACGGTTTAGACACGGTCCTAGAGCTCCCGGTCCGTTGCCTTGATAGGCTTCTCCTCATCCGCTGTCTTCTCGTCCACGACCTTCTTATCACCAGTCCAGTTCATAGCCTTCAGGCGTTCAGTCAGGATTGGGTGAGAGTGGTGAAAACTCGAGTAGAACCAATCAGCATCCATGCTGGAGAGGTTCTGGATCTGGAGTTTGATCAATGAGGCTCCTAGCTCACGAGCATATCCGAGCTTTACAGCGAAAGCATCTGTACAAAAGTCAGGGCGTGCGCAGTTTAAAGAGTTGCAAGATAGACTCACCAGCCTCGTACTCCATGTTGCGTGTCCAGATATTCAAGAGAAGTTTCACAATCGAGTCAGTAGGGGACAGGATCTCGTTGAACAGGATGAATCCAGCGATGACAGGTTTCTCGCGGTGAAATCCAAAGTCTGCATAGAGCGAGTTGTTGTTGATGAAGACAGAGAACAGAGCGAACATGTAGAATAGGTGCGCCTGGCTGATGAAGAGGAGTCGTGAAGTATGATTCATTTTCCAGTGGCCAAGTTCGTGCGCCAAAACAGCCTCGACTTCCTTCTCGGTGCTCTTCTCAAGCAGGGTGTCGTAGATGACAATCTTCTTCTTGCCAATCCAGGGAAGTCCAGTGAAATATGCGTTACTGTGTGCGCTGCGCTTGCTGCCGTCAATGACCTGAAGCTCGGCGAGGGGGAACTTGAGCTTTGAAGCGAGTGCCTCGACGGATTCCTTGAGCTTGCCGGGCTTGAGCGGTTCGAGCTTGTTGAACAAGGGAACGATGAGAATTGGATAGATGGTCATAGCCGAGATTTGAACCACTAGCATGAAGACCCAGAGATAGTAGAAGAAGTTCTGTCCCGTTCTTTGGATGATAGCCAAGAAGGCGCTTCCAATGGGAATTCCGAATGCAATCGCCAGCGCCTGGCCCTTGACCATGTCAGTGAGCCAGAGCTTGACCGTCATTTTGTTAAAGCCGAATTTCTCTTCGAGGACGAAGCTGTGATAGTATGAGAATCCCAGACCGGCGATCAGATCGATCCATCCCAGCATGTACATGAATAGTAGCGATTGTGAGATTTCGCCCGAGAAGCGAGTGGGCGCATAGCGGGCGAGTACTGAGCCGGCGACGCCCCAGACGATGGGGTAGACGTTGAAGTAGAGGACGGCGAGGGATTTGACTTGGTTGAAGAGACCGGAAATGAAGCTGAACTGGGCCTTTGCGCGTCCGTATTCCTGTGTATGGTAAGCTCGCCAAGGTCGTGTATACTGCGGGGGCTGGTGCTGGACGAACCTGAGATTTGTCGAATGTGGCCCTCTCAATCTCTTTGTCCAGTGCCTTTGGAACAGTAGTGCGCTGCAGGACGCGGTATTGGCGGAAGAGCAGCCAGTTCTCTAGGGCGAACTCCGCGAGCGAGAAGCCTACGACGAGACGCTTCCACGGGAAGAGTGGCCGGTCTAACCAGCGCGCCAGGCGCTTGGGGCTGTCAGCTGGCTCATGTATACAAGCAATGCGGAACTGGGATAGCGGACCTGAAGAAATGCCTGGATCATGGTGGATGGTGGTTGAGGGTACAGTGAGGCAGCCGCACGTGAGTTGAGGACAGTTTCCGATGCATACGCCAGCGTGCAGGGGTGTTTAGCGTGCCAGTACGTGTGGCTAGTCTAGGTACTACCACCAGCCACAGTATACTACATAGCAACTTAACCTCACGCTGTCACGGGCTCGTCACAGCACCTGGTCGCTGAGACGGACTCGGATACTTGGTCAAGATGGAGGCCTAGGTATGCCTCATCTGTTATGGTGGGCACTATTCACCAACGGGCCAGCCACGCCAGCTCAGCCTCTCCTTACTAATTTTAGCGTGGCGCATGTCGCAAACCACGAGGAAACGCGTCAGCTACAACCTTGGAAGCACGCTACAACTCCAGCTCAATGTCGAGCTTTTTACAACCTCCAAACTAACACTATCATCCTCGTTGACACGCATCACTCGTTTGTCCAAGATTCTTTTGCGACAATATGGCTCCAGCAATACCCCCATCGGCGCGATCATCCCTCAGTACACTAGCGCGTCGGGCTATGGTCATGGGCGGCCCCGTCGTGGCCTCGCATCACTGGGAGCGTCGTGCTTTGACAGTGAATCACGCTCAAGGCGTTACTCTGGGAGCCATCGCTGCGTATGTTGTTATCATTGCCTTGGTTTGGAACCTTCCCTATGTAAGATGGGTGTTGTGGCCCTTCAAAGTATGTATTTCATTGTGAGGCTGGTGATCAAAGATTGCAACTTTTCGGTCCGGTTGAGTAGTGACTTCGATGCTGACTTCCCATAGATGTAAGAAAAGCCCCTAGGAAGTGCATGTCTTTGTGTTGGTCGATGTGCACCGTTGTCTGAAGAGTCGGATAGTCCAGATGCAGCGGAGACATAAGACAGACAGAAGTATACTCTCCCTGATTAGAGCGCTGCTAACTTCATGTAGGGTATGCTACCGTCCCTTTCCTGTCCGTTATGAGCGAAACTGCTTCTCTAGCGACACGAAGGTGTCTGCACACGCGTAAGAGCTTCTGCTGATTTCACACCTTTACTTCAACAGCTGGTCATCGCTTTTCATGAGTTTGGACACGCTATCACAGCCTGCTGTACCGGTGGCCGGGTGGAATCCATATCCCTGGACCCACACGAGGGAGGTGTCACCCATATGCGAGGGGGAAAACAGTTCATAACCTTACCGGCTGGCTACTTAGGCTCCTCGCTCATCGGTGCCCTCTTAACTTTCTGCGGCTTCAACATTGTCGCAAGTAAGGTCGCGAGCTTTGTACTAGCGGCTTGCTTTCTATTAACCTTATGGTGGGCCCGGAAAGACTGGTTAACGATTGTTACAATATTGCTGGCTGTGGGACTATTGGTTGCATTTTGGTTCATTGAGCATGGTGAGGCTCTTCGATTTATGGTAGTATGTCCTCCCTCTCCTCATAGCATCCCCTCCCGGCTTACTTTTGTCTATAGCTCTTCATCGGTGTCATGTCTTCACTCTACAGCGTATGGGATATCTGCGATGACCTGATTCTGCGTAAAGTCAATTCTTCTGATGCCAGCGTTTTTGCGAAGCGTTACGGGGGCACTTCACAATGCTGGGGTCTCCTCTGGTCCCTGATATCGTTGTTTCTGATGATATGTGGCATTCTGGCTGGTCTGGCAGCGTTCAAGCAGAGTTTTGAGCAGCAAGAGAAGGATAGCCAGGACTTCATTCCCACAATGAGGATGCTTGTGAAGCTATAGTGATCTGAGTCTTGTAGACAACGGCGTTTTTGAGGTTGTAAATGGACAGAAATTTTGGATATAGTCTTATACCCGTGGATCTGGATAAGAATCTAGCACAATCAAAGTGCTGGCTCTCAGCATCAAACTCTCAAAAATTATCTGATGCATGTTACTGTGCATCGTAGCCGAATGGCTGTGGGGTACGAGTAAGGCTAAGTTACCCGGAGAACTTCACCCGTGGCCAAGCCTGGTAGCGCCGTTCTCTGTACACACCCACTGCCTCTAATACTTTGTTCGACCGTAAGTCAACTTTTCTACATCCATTGCCGTCTTACCTGATCTAAAACCTTTCCAAAACCCTCGCCATGTTTCTCAAACAAGAAATACTCAATCACACATTCACCTTCCCTCATCTAGCTCCCGGCGAAGGTTCCAATGAACAACCTTATGTGAGGTTTCTATTGTTCGTGAAAAAGAGACCAGATATCTCAGACGAGAAGTTCCATGAATGGTGGAAGACGGTACATGCGGATCTTGCCGTACAAGTCGCTGGCTTTGGAGGGCATTGCAAGAGGTATATCCAGTTGCACCAGACCCCCAACCATAGGGCAGAGTTGAAAAAGTATGGCATGGAGCCTTTGCCGTATGATGGAATGGGGGAGATGCATTTGAAGAGTTTGGAAGATTGGGTTGCATTTCAATCCAGCCCAGCATTCGCTGGCAAACTTATTGGTAAGTGGCCGCTAACTAATTTATTAGGGGTTTTTTTTGAGGTAATCTGATTAGTGTTTGGTTCAATAAGGTGTTATATCATGGCTGTAGTTTAAGTACTGTACTTTAAGCTAACGTGTTTACAGAAGATGGTGCAAACTTCATGGACGGTACACTGAAGGTGATGATGGGGTACGATAATCTAATCTTAGGAAGCAAAATCGAGACCAGTGGTGGTAGAGATGGGATCTTGCCAGGCGACGACAGGCTAACTCCTGCATTAAAGGACTCTAAGCTTTAAGTATAAACCTGTGCTACTATTAGCACGATCCTATATATATTGTAAGATCAAAGTATCATGAAAATCTACACGAGAGTTTCCTAGATTTCTCCTTGTGCCTATTCACGCTAGCACTAAAAATAGTCCAGGTACAAGCGACAATAGCTACCTAGCAGCTACAGAGAGAAGGAGAACTTGGGAGCGAAATTTAGAGAATTCTATGATTGCGATTGCGCAATTCTCCTCTATACACTGACTGCCTGCTGCTGTGGTGTAAACTTGATATTACAAACGTGCTCCTTATATATGTTAGCTTTACAACGAACTCCAAAAAGTTGGTGAACTTACCTCAATCTGTGGAACAGTCTCATCGTAGAATAACTCGAACCTCGACGTGATTGCGGGAGACTTGTCTTCAAAGCCTGGCGCAATCGACGTCTCGTACTTGCGGTATACAGCGGCCACAAGAGCCGTCATTTCCGCCATGGCCAGGCTATGACCAGTCAGCATACCTTGACGATGAACTCTTTCATCAACTTGACTCACTGCAATCCAATACACATCCGGCCTCCACTCGAGAAAGCCCAGAACCACCGGTTCATTACGGCCACCTGCTCTTTCGGGCCTAACCAACGGTCAGGATCAAATTTCAACGCGTCCAAGAAAACGTTTTCATTGCGGTGCAGCGAGTACGGTGACATGTTGACTACAGTACCAGCTGGAATAGAGTATCCGTCTATAACACAGTCGACACCGATTGAGCGGGGCTCCGACGCAGGCAGAGGAGCATAGAGTCGTAGAGTTTCCCGTATGACTGCCGCCAGGAACGGTAATGCATCGAGAGCTTCGAGCTTCGGCACGCCGTTTTCGAGTGCATGATCCGGTAGCGCGCAAAGTTCATCAATCAGACGCCGCTGCAGGTGTGCGTTCTGTGGTCGCGACAGTGCCCAGATTAGAAACATTAACGTGTCAGCCGTGGTGTCGATGCCAGCAAGTAAGTGGTCCGCACACTCTGACGCGATATCAAGGGAATCTAGAGCGCCAGGCCCGGCACCTTTGACGCTCTCGTGTGACTTCCATAGCTGTGTCATTATGGTCGACTCTGTGAACGTGGTGCCAGGTTCGGTCTCTGCTGCATGCTGGAAGCGCTGTAGGGCTTCCAGCGCATGGATGCGGATCCCGGTGTAGGTTGCGGGCTTTTGCATCGGAAGCAGCGGCACCAGAAGGCTTTCCATCAGGCCCTTTCGCGTGTATAACCACTTCGTAAAGGTCGGCAGGTGGACGGCAAACCAGGACAACCGGCGACGGGCTGGATTGAGAATATCGCTGAGGAGGCCACGGTCCTTGATGTTGCCAGTAAGCGCTGATGTGCCGCCAAACCTTGAGCCATACAGGAAGTGGGTAATGCTATCGATTGAGAAGTAGTGCAGACTGCTGAAGATCTCGTCCGGCTCGGTGTCTTTTGCTTCGAGGAAGGCCATGTACTGCGAGACTTTGGTCTGCACCATGCTTGCGGCCACCCCTTTCATCATGAGCGATTTGGAGTAAGCATTTGCGACCAACTTTTTGCGCTCGCCGTGCGCTTTGGTTGAATAGAAGGTGAAGAGGTTCTGCTTTCCGTATACGTCGAACATCCGATAGAAAGCGGTCCTTTCGAAACCACTGCCAGCCCCATATATAGTGCGTAAAGCGGTCAGGCTGTTGCAATGGATCTCGTTAGGACCAATACGCACAACCGGGCCATATTGTTGGTGCAATTTGTTAATTGCCTGTGTTCGATGTCCTCTCCAGTCCTCGAAAGCCAACCGCCATTTGGTCAAAGCAAATGATGTAGGCCCCGGGATCTTGCTCTTTCGATCAAAATACAAGGGTCCGATAATGTATTGGTACGCTGACACGGCCAGAAACGCAATAGAGAGAATGAAGGCTAGCATTGTTGTTGTCCAAGCGATGGTGGTTCCAAGAGCTATAACATCCAGGTAGGCAACGCTACCTATGGAACAACAAGAAGGCTGTCTGCCGTAGTATCAGTACTATAATTGGCGATTATTGGTGTTGTCGTCATGTTGAACTCGGTATCCCGTTAACTGCCTGCTTATCGAAGAACCCTCAGCTTGCAGAAGTGGGTGCGTAGCGGCCGCCTGAGCCACGCTACGCCTCTTCTGAATACGGAATTCCTCCCGAGGTCCACTGTCGGCCACTCCGACGTGGTCTTATCATCGATAACCTAACTTCCGTGGAGCACTTACTTCACTACACTAGTCCGGCGAGGCGTGAACTGCAAGGCGATAGTCCATGTTCTTGCTCGCACGGAATGTCCGACACGTAGCTCTTGATACACTAGAGGCAGATATGACAGTAGAGTTTGAGGTTGGAGACCTTAGGCATCATTTTACTTCTGAAGTTGTAGTAAATGTAGTTCATCCAAGTCTCTCTAATTATTACACGTTCTACCTTTCTCCTCTGCGAATTCGTGACACAACGCAGATCGAACTTTGTCCAATAAGCGCACGATGACTTCTACTACAACTTTGACAAGCACAAAACCCATGAAATTGGTGGTCGAGCGTGAATCTGAGCTCGAGAATGCCCCGTCGCCGCTCGAAGCTATGGGCCACGGTGGTGTACCAGTCAGAGCTGTGCCAAAGTTCGACTCGTACGCTGCACAACGGCAGTGGATGCTAGAACATCTGGCTGCTGCTTTTCGCGTCTTCGGCCGTGAGGGCTATGCCGAAGGCATCGCTGGCCACATCAGTGTGCGTGATCCTGAGTTCAGCGACCGGTTTTGGATCAACCCACTGGCCGTGCATTTTTCCATGATGACTGTCAGCGACCTGATCTGCCTGGACATGCAAGGCAATGTGGTTGGTGGCAACTTGGTGAGTGGCTACTATGCTTTTGGATGGTCAATCACGATTGCTAAGTTGTCTCGTCGTTTTAGTCCGTCCCGGCAAATGCAGCTGGGGTCTCGATACACACTGCGTGCCATCTTGCTCGCCCTGATGCCCATGCCATATGTCACGCTCATTCGCTTTACGGCAAGGCTTGGGCTACGTTCGGGCGCGAGCTCGACATGATCAGCCAGGACGTTTGTTACTTTTACAAAGCCCACTCTGTCTACAACAACTTTGGAGGTATTGCTTTTGCATCGGATGAGGGCACCAATATTGCACAAGCACTCGGAAAGAACAAGGCCGCAATCTTGGTCAACCATGGCCTGATTACAGTAGGTCAAACGGTCGACGAGGCGGCGTATCTATACACCCTACTTGAGAAGAGCTGTCGTATTCAGCTTATGGTTGAGTCTACTGGGCTGCCAAAGTTGATCGTACCAGACGAGGAAGCAGCCGATACATTCCGCATGGCTAGCGATCCGGTGAGTTTGAGATGAACGGCTTTGGGAGACCTCGTGCTAAATCTTGGCCATAGGAAACGCTCTTTGTCGAATTTCAGCCGAGTTATAAGCTTGAGGAGCAGCTCGATCCAAGCTTTAAGGTTTGATGAACCGTAATATTTGACTACAATGAACAACTAAATACTAATTTTTCATCGCATGTGACATTTAATCTATTGTCGATATGTAGTACTAAGTGTTTGCTTGCCTTCCACCCTTTCGAAATGCTACCATAAATACAATTTCTGGTATAGCTTCTTTCCGACCAACTAAGAACGCGTTGTGTACAGCACCATTAGACAGATCATTAAACCCGGCCCGTAAGTGAATGAACTAGTGGCGTCCAGGTAGATTCCGATAGATCAGGTTTCGATGGAATCGTTAGAAGCATGAGCCACCTAAAGGAGAGTCAATCAAGCGATCCCCGATTCTGAAAAATGGGGCAAGTTCTTACAATCAACTATAATGTTCTGGCCGGTGATGGACAGATTCAGTAGCAACATTCGAACGACGTCTGCAACATCCTGCGCGCCACTCAGTATTCAGTTCGATTGCTGAAAGAGAGAGAAGGAAGTTGCGGATGTAGCGGTGGAACACGGACCTCGACTGTTACTAACCGTTTCAATCGCGTCGCCTCCCTTGTCGCAAGTTGCTGTTCCACAGGGAATTGTAAACCCCAATCTGTCAACATAAGGGATGGACTGACGCTATTAACCCGAATTTTCGGTGCGCAGATCAGTGACAGTGTCTTAACAAGATGGATCTGTGCTGCTTTGCTAATAGCATACGGCACGGAGCTACCACCAGGTTTGACGCCAGCTAGGCTGGCTGTAGTGACAAATGCTCCATGTGAAGCCTCCAGATGCGGCTTCGCGGCTTGCATAAGCCAGAAGTGTGCTTTGACATTGCACTGGTAGGTTCTATCCCAAAGATCATCGTCCATATTGTCATCAATGTCGTTGAAATCCGTGACGCGGGTCCATCCAGCATTGGAAGCCACAGCGTCGAGTCGACCGAACAAAGCGATTACGTCCCTGACCAACCTCAAAATTGAAGGCCTATCGCTCACGTCCGCCTGCAGGGCAACAAACCTGGTTGGGTCCAACGGTTCCGGTAGCTCCCCAGTGGAACCAAATGTAGAGTTGAGCTCTTCGATCAAGGCATCTGCGCGTGTAGCGTTATGCCAGTAATTGATACACTGCGTACGCGTTAGTCACCAGGCGAATGCCAGGCGCGATGCTTGTACAAACGAACCACCCGAAAGTCTGGCGCCAAAGCTCTTGCAATATGGGCTCCCAAGCCAGCCGAAGCTGCAGTGACTAACGCAACCTTTTCCGGAATGACTGGCTTTGGCTTGTGTTGGCTAACGTCCGTCATTGCGTCGAAATGGCTTGGAGTGGTGGGCAGAGGTCGCTCACTTGTGTCGAGTTGGTCTCCACGAAAAGGGTTTGGCACCGCACAATTACAGCTTAATCGTCACTGGAAGCAACGTTAACACGTACATCGGCAAGCGAAAAGTCGACTCGGCCAGCTGCCTATATTGCAACGCGCCTGTCGGATTGTCCGAGGAAACATTCCCGAACGTCTATCTCTTCACACCTCGGATCTCCATGTGATGCCGATAGAACAGCAAGACACGCGGAGGTATCGATTGAGGGGTCGATTGAACTCTTGTCCGTTTCCAGCTCTTGAGGGTTCTTTTCATTAGGATGTGCGGCAATCACTAGAGCTTGGCTGTGTCGGACAACCCGACAAATCCCCGCTACTAGGCCTTCTTTGACACTGCCTGCCGCATTCCATAGCCAGCAATTGCAATCAATATTGTGAATTGCTGCTCATGGATTTATACCTGTCGATGATTTGTGCCACTATGGTCCCGAGCATGTTGGCTGCAGAAAATTTGTGACTCAAGATCTTGAACAAATCCGTGGCAAGTTCCAAATGCTCAACGACGCGCGACCGCTCTATCGTAGTGGCTATGTTATCAGGTTGCACAGTCACCGAGTACACGAGCGCTATCACAGCGTTGTAAATGACGAGCATGTTCAGCCAATTGAATGCTAAACGCTTCTGCATGTGCATGCTATTAGCATGCCGAAGAGCCATGGCTGCGGCTTCAGCAAGGATATTGACCCTCGCGACATCCAGTGTAGGGAACAGTGGTGATGGGCGGTAGAGTGCTATGAGGTGCGTGAAGAAGTTCAGGTCGTACCAGCTGTTGCATCCCTGTGGTACCAGGGGGTGGAGGTCTGGCAGAGGGAAAGGTACGCTCTGCCGCCACTCTATTAGATCCTGATGAATTGACTTTAGGATTTGTTGACGTTGTGTCGCCGAGTAGCGGGAGACTATGCGCTTGCAGTACACTTTGGTAGCTATATCGCTAGCAATCTTCCGAAGACGTAGAATGTGGGTAGTAATAGCCAGGGGCGGCTGGCATAAAGAACTCTGAGGGGCGCCTGGATCATTGTCCAGACCGTCGCATATATCGAACGTGAACGGCTAGTCGGTCGGACGTCAGTGCCAAGTACGTGAGACGAGAGGTTGTGAGCCCACCATGATCTCGATGTCATCTTCGTGTAAAGCGAAGGGCCTGCCCAGCGTAATAGAAACCAGCCTGATCGTGGTTTTGTTAGGCAATTTTCCAACGTCCATGTAGATTGAAGATAGCTATTACCTGTCCATCATGTATATCGAAACAAACAGTCGCTTCCGTCGTGCGACATCAATTTTTGATAAACGTTGATAAGCCGCATCACAGTGGAGGCCCATACCAAGTGCTAATCTGGCGGCAGTGCCCACAAGAAACCATGTGTCTATGAACGAGATTGTCAGCGTTTTCTGGACGAAGATTCGAGTGGGCGGACTGACTCGGGCCCATCTGATTGAAGAATGAGTACGAGACTTGTAGCATGACGGCTTCCAAGGCGACCTTGTGGGAGAGTTAGTGTATCATGAAATCCCATGGTCTGTCTTGGCATACGTACGATGTCACCGTATTCCATGGAAGGCTCAAAATAAGTCATAGCCTTCTCGTAATATTGTTGCGATGTTAATTCTTCGGACAAAGTGATCGAGGAGTGTGCAGTAGAACCAATGGCAAGTATCATCCATAAACGAAACATACTTGGAGGAGACTGCGTTAAGAGATGTTCTTGGTCCGTTTGGATCCGCTGCAAATCGGACATGACCTCTTGCCGATTGACAATGGGATACAGAGTGTGAGAGTGATCGAAATAGAACATGGCGAGACGCAGGACCTCGGATCTGTCTGGAAGGCAAGGCAAACAACTTGTCTCCGCCGAGAATAGAGCATCAGACATGGGCCCCGTTGCATCTCCCGCGAGCCAGGAGAAATTGATGCCCTCGTCATAACCTAGATACATGTCACTCAAAAAATCTAGATTCGAGGTGGCATCACCATCAGTCGGAATGGCACTGCCGTCGAAGTGGTGATTGAAGATAAAGTCTCTTCCATCCGGTGCTAGTCGACGAAGCACGGCCTGTGTTAACTTGGCAAAGCTAAGGCCAGCCATAGAGCCGAGAAAAGGCTCCGCCATGGCTGCCAGGCAAATACTCTTCAAGTTCTCGGCAAGCGTGTTCTGACTATGGGGAGGTGGGCAGACGGGAACACATTGTACGTTGGCGCTTGGCGAAGTTGTGCCCAGAGGCGGCATCAAGCCAGATCTAGGATCATCTCCACTGTGAACACCCACCGGTGAGCTCTGAAGCGCAATAGAAGGTAGAGCTCCCGAGGGCGTGGTCCCGGGCAATTGCTGCTCTTCCAGCTCTTTGATGCGCTGTTCGAGACTGTTAACGAACCTGTGCGTGGGCAGTCAGCGGTGGATCCTGTGCCGCAGGAGACAGGACAAGATCGACAGGAACAGAAACCTACGCAACCGAGTAGGATGCGGTGTCATGGTTTTCCTCAAGAAAACTACACGAACAATGCGCTGATACACAATTGCCGCATTGCGGGAGAAGGCGGTCGCACTTCTTTTTCCTCCGATGACACCGCGAGCAGGAAACTTTCGCGCGCACCGAAACACGAGGCGCGCATGGCATGATTCCGGAGTCTGACCTAGGCTTTGGCAAGGTGAAGGAGACAGACGTGAGACATGAACGCGCTAAAGACTACGTTTCGGACGGGCCGCTTATATGTTGTCTGTCCGTTATCTAATCTTCGCTACTACCGGTACCGGTAGGCCGTCGACTTCCGAGTTCTCGGCCCCAGCATCCCGGCTCAGCGAATGACCACATTACCGGTATCAGTCCGCGTCGCACTCGCACGGCCGGCGAGACTACTCTTTATGTAGTGGAGCTTGGTAATGGAGGCGCACTTGAGGCCTCAGCGACCGAACCGGTTGGGAAACTCGGGCCTCAGGGTGTTGCTGTCGCAGATGAATTGGGCTTCTTGAAGCTGCACAGGCTCGCTTGCATCAGAAGCGCGCAGAGAAATGATGGAATGAGATCCTTTGTACGACTCGGGTGGAATGAGATGCAGACAAGCATTAGGCTATATACGTGAGGCCGCACATTCCAAATTTTCACTACCAACGCGTTGCTGTCCCATCTCAAATAGAGCTGCCGCCATTATGACCTCTTCGTCATGCCATCGTCGCCCAACAATCTGCATACCGATGGGCAGTCGAGCTTTCGGCTGACTCGGTGGAGAAGAGAAACCACAAGGCACGTTCATGGCAGGATGGCCCGTCACATTGAACGGGCAGGTATTGCTGGTCACACCAATCGCGGCCTCCAGCCTTTCCATGATTGAAGATGGCCCGCCTTCAGCGTTTACAGGCTTGGGATGGGGCATAGCGACCCCCGGTGCACATGGGGTGACCAGAATATCCACCTCCTTCAATGCCCTGTCATACGCTTCCCTTAGCTCGAACACTTTGCGATGCGCTTTGGCTTCGGTTCCCGCTGGCAGGTACTCATGTGCAAAACGCTCGCTGAGTATAATGTTGGCCAAAGCAGGATTTGTCGAAGTGAGAAGATTGAAATTCTCTTGTGAAAGTGGCCATCGAGGTTGGATGTGTGAAGGCAAATATGATAGATGGCCACCGGGTCTTCCTTGGTACAGCCAGCTAGACATGGAGGGTCGTGTAGATGCAGTCCATATAATTGGACCTTGTAGGTGCATAGGGACAGAGATATCAATCACCGTTGCACCGGCAGCTTCAAACAATTGAGAGGCGACCTTGCGGACTATCTCGCAAACATCGAGAGAGATCCCCGGAACTAGAAATGACTCTTTGAGGAGGCCCACCCTCCAGGTATGTCCTGTCTCGGGCTTGGAAGCCAGCTGTTGCCGAAACCCCGTCAATAATTGTCGATATGGCTTCACCTGAGTAGCCAGGGGAGACTCGGGTGTCATCCGTGAATCAATGTCGTCGTACCCAGCCATGACCTCAAGAAGCGCTGCAATATCCTCGAGTTGAGATGCAATAGGCCCCAAATGATCGATCATCGGAGACATGGACGCTGCACCAGTGTAAGGAATCAACCCAAAAGTGGGCTTGAGTCCGTAGACGCCGCAGTACGAAGCTGGAATCCGTACCGAACCTGCTTGGTCGCTGCCAATAGCCAATTCCACTGTTTCTCCTATGGGTTCGTCTTGCGTGGAAGCATGAGCATGAGCAGCAACCAGTGCACAAGACCCACTGCTACTACCTCCAGAGGTGAAACCATGAATATGTGGATTGTGAACCGATCCAGTGGCCGAGGTGAACGAAAGAGGTGATGCACAGAAACATTCGCACGTGGATGTCCCCTTGATTACGGCACCAGCTGCAAGAAGTCGAGATACGACCGTCGCATCAATCGCGGAAACCCGATATTCAGCAAGTTCAGACAGGAGTAAGGCTGGTGCCCCGAGAGTAATTGGTAGTCCTCCAACTGAAATGTTGTCCTTTATCGCCACCGTGCGTCTCGCGAGGATGTCGCTGATAGGCTTGGCGGCACTGAAATCACATCGGTGACTCCAGGCGTTAAGGGGGTTGTCTTCGGGTCTTGGTCTCCAGAACTGGCGTTTCTTGGACACGGATTGTGGCTTAAGTGATGGGTGTATGTAGTCAGGCCCTTCGTCAATGTGCTTCATGACATCCTCAAGGGACCATAGAAGGTGGAGATAATCATCGGCATCTTGCCCGTCCGTAATGTCGATATTGAGTCGCCCCGCGAGCGCTTTAAGATGTTCAATGTTGAAAGCAGACCTAGAGATCAGTCAGCAGGATTGTGGCATCAAAGCTGCATGTGGTGCTCCGATCTGTACCTTGAGCCAGTCGAAAGCGATACGATCGACATTTTGAAGTGCACAACTGTATCTCCTGCAATGGAAGCAACCAGTTGTGGGTGATTTAACTTGGTCGAATTGGTAGGGAGGGTGTGTTCAATGACATCGGAGACACCGACGCAAATGCCAAGGCACATGTATGGTACGTTAACGTGTTTTATCGCATGGTGCACGGTGTCGCGTAATGCATGTCGAACCTTGTCCTCTTTAGATACATGACGTTCTTATAAGGCCACATACGATGGTTATAATCCCACTATCTTTAAATGCGGTAATCCATTGTAACGTAGTCTACAGTCACTTCGATTACCGAGTCATGCAAATCATACTAAGATTCTACCAAACTTCTACTATAGTTTATAGTATATGTTGTTAAAATGTGCGTCCGCCGGCCAAAGACATACAACTTCCGACGTCCACGCACCAGAACTCTAGGTCCCTGAATCTCGCGATTCTGCGATATGGCGACAGCAACAGAGTACCGACAGGCTCACCTTCACCACACGAAGTTTCGACAATGCTATGACTCTCTAAGTACGGCTTACCACCTTAATCCGCTAGCCCTCTCACTCGACCGCTATTGCCCGTAGAGTATGCCCAGCTAATTGCTGTCTGGAAATGCCAACCTTCAGTACATGACCACCAGCCCTACCCATGGTCATTTCAAAGTCCAAGCCGGCACGTGAGTTGAGTAGACCCGCCAGCCTCTCTCCAACAGCAGTACGAGATCATACCAATGTATTTCATAAGCCTTTGATGTCTTCCTTGTAATGCTCTGCTGTCCTTGCATGCGCGGCTTTTAGGCATTGTTCCGTCGCTGCCTTATCACGCGGAACCAGTTTGACCTTGAAATCGCGTGGGATTGCCACAAGTGCCGTCTTGAACTGATTGTAATCCACATAGTCCGTATTTGGAGGCTCCGATTCCGAAGCAACAATCTTGTAGGAGGACAAGATGCGAATGAGAGCAGCATAAATCAGCCGCGTAGCGATTGCCTGACCACTGCACGCCCGAGCGCCAGCGCCGAATGACAGGTGGGCTTGCGATGTCAATGGTCGTTCCACGAACGGACCCAACTTGTTTTCTTCGGTTATTGGCTCGAGCCAACGCTCGGGATTGAAGACGTGCGCGTCCGGGCCAAAGTGATCAACATCATGGTTGCCCGCTTGAGCATTCACCAAGATCATCGTCTTGGCCGGAATGATGGAGCCGTTCCAGTGCACATCGGTCACGGTCTTCCGTGGTAAGCTCATAGAGCTCACGGTATAGTAACGGCCAGCCTCTTGAATAATGGCCTTGAGATACGGTACCTTCTCCTCTTGGTAGCTGTTCGTCCATGCGTCACGGATATCCGGATAGTGCCGCTTGATATCAGCATAGGCACGCTCTTGAAAAACTTGACCCTCCGCCGTACAGAGTGATCCAATGCAAGAGGTCAGGGTTCCTGGAATAGTTTCAAATCCACCACTAACTAGAGATAAGCAGATGGAAGACACTTCGACTCCAGTAAGCTTTGTCTCCTCATCCTTCAAGATAGCGGCACTAATGCATGGCTTATCCGTTCCTTGCTTGATCATCTCGCGAACCTTATCTAGAAGAAGATTAAGGTAGGCATCTCGACGAGATCGTAGATCTTTGGAACGAGCGGTCTTCTCGTTATTAGGAATATAGCGAAGTGCAGGGACGTAATCTTGCATGTTCTCTGACGCGCTGCGTAGAAGGGATATGGCAGAACCGACGTGCAAAATCTCGCGAAGAAGTGTATCATATGTGTTGTCCATACGGATGCCGTAACAAAGCGTCAAGGTGGTGTTGAGCGCATAACGTTGAATGTACGGTCGCACGCTGATCTCAACATCCGGGTTCGAGAAACCACTATCCTTATGCATATCGCGAACAATGCAAAAGCTCTCCAGATCGAACATTGGGTAGTAGTTGCGCAAAGCTGGCCGGGACAAAGCCGTCCCAGCGGCCTTCCGCTTGTTCTTGCAACTGGTGTCCCAGGGACTACTCCCAATCGTGAACCCTTGTGTGCTGCTGATGACACCATGAAATGTGTAGAGCTTCGGACGATCAATAACGGCGTTCTGGTGCTTGACCAAGATATCTCGGCATGCCTCGAAAGAATTGAACACCACAGCCCGGGTGTTGCCTAGCTTGATCTGGAAGACCGGCTGCTTGTATTGGCGCCACCATTTCTCGCAAGAAGAAGCATGATCCTCACCAAGCTTAAGCAGATGACCGAAGATAGGAACCGCTCCAGGGATTTCAGGTATTCCTTTGATGTGGCCAATGTCCGTACTGGAAGCCCACTGCGACAATTGTCAACATGTTTACTAGCTTCTGACGATCGCGTACACGTACCAAGAAGAGTAACACAACCAGCGCAATAAAGCCCACTGCGCTAATGTAATATATATTGTCGCGGGCAATGTCCGTGTACGAGAGTTGGGATGACAGCATTGTGTCGGCGATAGATGCTAGACAACGTGGGAGAAACTTTGTTAATTTGAAATGTTTCGATGCTGCCAATTGAATAGTTATATATGAATAGAACAATTAAGCGACGAACTTGCGTTTTTTTTGTATGAACTTGTCTAAATTGGCAAGACTGCGACGATACCTGTCTGTCGGATCTACCGATCGATGTGGGGAGCTCAACGTCTCGCTTGATGATCTACGGTTCGGTCGGACAGTCCGGCAGCAGCACCAAAACGTCCCTTTCGGTCGTTTCGGGCACTCCGAAGCTACTGGGTCCAGGGAGGCTGATCGCGAAATTGTTCGCGCTTTTAGTAGATCTTTCATACCCTTCGCTTGCCCGACAATCGAAATATTTTCTCCAATTGCCAAAGAAAATCGCTCGGACACCTCATAATGTCATCAAATGCCAATGGCCAAGCTTTCCTTCTTAATCCTAAGGCCCCAGAGGGACCAACTCGCTATCCACAAGCCCGGTCCGTTGTCACAGGCACCCGCACCATCTACGTCTCTGGCATCGCAAGTGTGCTACCCGATGGCACTATTGCCGGCGTCAGTGACAGCCAGGTCCCAGACGTCCGCAAGCAGACAGCAACAATTCTAGAAACCATCGACAAGATCGTTATGGGCGCATCAGGTGGAAAAGGTGGCGTGGCTAATGTAATCGATGCTGTGGTGTATCTAACGGAGATGGAGCGGGATTACGCGGGCATGAACGAGGAGTGGAACAAAGTGTTCGCGTCCCGGGAAGTAGCACCGGCGAGGGCAACTATTGGGGTCAAGGAGTTGCCAGATCCAAGATTTGTCGTAGAGGTCAAGGCCATTGCGGTCGTGCCAGAGTGAATAGTCTGGCTGCTGACAAGCGACGCTCGTGGATCGAAAAGACGACGGTATTGGGGAGACCATTGGTCGATATTCGCAGGGTGTAGCACAATTTTGAAGCATAGCTTACATATTGTGAAAGGTTTTGGGATGGCATTGGCCTACCTTTAAAAACAGAGTGTCACGAAGCGGATTTCTATTATGCCAATACGACGCCATTCTATAACCTAAAACGTACATAGTTGATAACAGTGGACATATCAATTAATTTTACTCCGAAGAAAAAGACGTGGTTCTAACAAGCGATTGCCAGAGCCTTTCGGCCATGAACTGCACAAAGATACCTATTGCGGTCTGGTAACACCTAACCAAAGACCTTGTTGAGAAGTTTGCCTACCCTGCCAGGGTCACGAGCAATGTATACGGCTTCATAGTTATCAATCTCAGCCTTCAACCCACCCAGATTGAGATCCGCGGTCCCGGGACGAACGTATGAGGTTCTGTAAACTACTTTCCAGAAGAGGAAAGCGACTATAAAAAACCCAATCATACCATAGTCCAAGAAGAACCACATAACATCCCAACCTCCTTTCAGAAACACGTCATATCCTCCTGCAAAGAGCATAAACAGAGTTCCGCCCATAGCGAAGTAGGAGGTGTAAGGCTGAAATCTCCCTTTGTAGGCGAGTGTATCCCTGGAAATGCCTTGTTTTTTAAGAGCGGAAAAGAAATGTCTATACGTCAGTGCTGTAGATGCGTAGTTGAGCATCTGGCAACAGGTGACAAGGTCGACAAGGTAGGTCAAGACGACTGAGGAAGAGCTTGAGACCTGGAGGAATGCGAGCAGGCAGAAGCATAAAGAGAATAAGAGTGCCCAGAGTGGAACTCCGCTCTTAGTGCACCACGAGAAAAATCGTGGTGCATGTCCTTCGAGCGACATTCCGTGTAAACTCCTGGCTGAAGCGTATAACAGAGCATTGCCAGCGCTGAAAATAGATGTCATGATGAGTGCGTTAACCAAGTGAGGCAAGCCGGAGATTTTCAGCCGCTGCATTGCAATAACATAAGGCCTAATCCGTTATCAGTCAGAATAGGAGTAGTAATCATAGTTTGAACTTACGATGCAGCACCAGTGCCACTCCCGGAAATGTCGCCGCCGAGGATTCCCAGAAGGGTGGGATCGTTAGACGGTATGACAATTCCCATACACAAAGCCGAGCCCACAAAGAAAATGAGTAAGCGCCAGGCAAAAGATTTGAATGCACCAGGTAGTATCTTGCGAGGATTCTCGGTCTCGGCGGCTACGATAGATATGTATTCTGGGCCAGTGATTCTTTTTCGTATGAGCAAACCAGGACGATTTACAAGGAAGATGGGGTACGTACGAGAAGCTGGCTTGGTATAGACAAGAAAGTACGCCTAGGAATTTTCCTGTTCCTCCAGACTCAAGATGCTCCACAAATGGACCGGGATTGTTCCAGTACCGAAACCCGTACCGGTCGTGCAGTGGGTTTCCGCCCACCATCGTTATAAAAGTGAAGAAGAACAGGCCGATCACCAGGAATACCTTGAAGATGGAAAAATAAAATTCCGCAACGCCGAAGTACCGCACTGTGACCACGTTGAGAAAAGCGTAGGCGCATATCATTGCCACGATGATGGCTTCGACAGGTACTTTGTCTGTCCAGAACGTAATCATTATGTTCATGGCGACGATTTCGAAAGGGACGAGGATAGCCATGTTGAGGAAGAAGTTCCAGGCCATGGCGAAGCCGAGGGCACCGTCTACCCACTCGCTCCCAAAGCGAATGAAAGGCGAGGGGACCGGCGCGTAGGTTACCATCTCAGCGAAGCATTCGTTCACACACCACATGACGGCGCCCCATATGAGGAAGGCGATGAAAAGGCCCGCAGGGCCGCCCTTCGGTAGGGCAGAGCCCATTTGCACATAGAGAGCTTTGCATATTGTCAGTCGTCTTCGAGTGCAATTGTTGACACGTAGCACGACAGCTGCACGGCTGTCATTGATCACCGCCAAACTGGGGTTTTACATACAAGTACCAATGGCCCCGCCAATGGCAAAGAGCTGAACTTCTTTTCCACGCAAACTCCGATGCAAAGCTTGCGAGCCCGACGTTATGTCTACAGATGTCCCCACTCCGGTATCTCCATCGCTCCTTGAGGAGGGATCGATGTTGACGGTTGGCGGTCCCTCTTTAGAGTCCAAGGGCACTTGCTTCTCTTTCGAGGTATTGGAGTCAAACATTGTTTTTGAACCTAGCGCCGGCTAACGATTGAGATGTGAAACTATTGTGAGAAGGTGTGTTCCCTCCAGACTCAAGAAAGAGAGGGTCGAAGCGTTAACATTATTGTTTGGCATTGGTGTATATATGAGACTTGCGCATCTCGAATCAAGCGTGAAGTATCCAAACTCGAATGTTATCCATTCAGATAAGACGATTGACAACTAGCAAAGGATTTGGTGGGCGCTAGTCCGACACTGATGAGGGCTAAAGTTAAAGTGGGTCCTTGGCCGTTATCAGGATACCAGTCGGACGCATACCAGTCGGACGCCCCGACAACCGCTTTGGCTGACTGTAACCAAAGAAATGGAAAGCGCACTTGTACAATTAAGCTCTAAAGAACTAGTACATGCAAACAGACGAGATATTCGCAGGCCAAGAAAAGTACAATCGAGTCACAACTTCCAATACATATGCTATGTCTACACTGAGCATCGAGCAGCTTTTTAGCGTGAAGGGCTATGTAGCCGTCGTCACAGGAGGAAGCAGTGGTCTGGGCTTTATGATAAGTAAGGTGCGCTATAACTGCGATCTCGAAGTACACCCTGGATACATCGCAGTCTATGTCTATGACCCCTAAACAGACCACTGACACACGTGCGGTAGGGACTTGTGACGAACGGTGCAAAGATATACCTCATTGCCTTGCCAACAGATCCACTTGAAGAGAGAGTGATAGAACTCAACGAGCTTGGCCGATCGAGTGGTGGCGTAGTGTACGGGCAAGTAATATCCACATGCAAACGTCCTCTTTCTTCCACGACTAATCGCTAACGTACACACCTTAGGCTCCCTTGTAATGTTGCGAATAAGGACGATATTGCTGGTGTTGCGGCATATATCAGCAGCCGAGAGAGCCACATCGATATGCTGATCTCTAACGCTGGCATAAGAAGGGATCCTCCGATTCAATGCGACGTTCTGTCTGCTTCCATGTCCGAGCTGCAAACGTCAATGTGGTCATCGCATCACTCAGACTGGGCCGACACTTTTTGCGTCAATTCAACAGCTCATTACTTTCTCTCTGTTGCGCTACTGCCCCTCCTGAGCGCGGCTTCAGAACTCGACCTAGGCGGTGGCCGCTTGGGCAAGAGCGAGGGTCGCGGCGTGGTTGTCATCACCAGCTCTTGTGCCAGTATGCATAACGCGACGAATGTTGACTTGACTAGCTACGCCACTAGTAAAGCAGCGACTGATCATCTAGTAAAACTTTTAGCTGCAAAGTTCGCTCGATTCTACGTCCGGGTGATCGGGATCAACCCTGGGTGTGAGTACTCCATAGAATGTATATGAGAATACTTATTGGGAGGGTGGCTAACGTATAATGTAGTTGTTCCCAGCAATATGAATCCTGTGGGTGAGACTGGAAATATGTTCAGCTCTCTTTTCGATCGGGTCCCAGCCAAACGGCCGGGCAACGAAGGAGACATTGCTGGTACGGTAATATATCTTGTCAGCCGAGCAGGCGTACGTCCTTTCCCGATCTAACTATTGTCGTTTTCTCTTGCATTCCAACAGGTTATTCAATGCTAACCATGCCGCAGGCGTATGTCGATGGGGTATCTCTCTGCGTCGATGGAGGACGCATCCTTGTTGCGAACGGTCAGGAATAAGGTTAAAATTCTGCGTAATACTTAGGGATACGTTATATTATTTAGCCTCTTATAGGTAACGTAAACTACTAATAAACCTGCTAAACCAGTAAACCCGCTAAAACATGCTAAGACTACAACCACCTACTATCTTAAATAATACCTATACTTATAAACGCGTTATTACTATAATATAAAGGAGAGTCCTCTTTACTCTTAAAGCTTATTAAGCTAGTAAATTCTAAAGCTACTATACTACTACTACTACCTTTAATATTAAATACTATATACTTAATTAATACGCTAAAGGAGTCCTTCTATATATAAAAACTCTTTCCTCCTACCTTAAGCTTATAAGCGCTAAAGAGGAGATAATTATTTAATATATACTTAACTTTAATTTATATAGCCTTATCTCCTATCTTTTAGAGGTAGCTAATATAGCTAATAAACTCTTAGGTAAGTATAGTAGTAAGCTAGTAGGTAAGAACTAGGCTTTACGCTTTATAACGCGTTTATCTAAGCTTAAGATAGCCTTTAATTAAACTAAGGATAGGTAGTAGATATTATAGGAAGATTCTAAGGTTATTAGTATATAGTTTAGACTAGTAAAGGAGATAACTATTAAGTATAGTATTAAACTATTAGATATATATAACTTTAATAAGACTAGCTTCTAAATAAGTATTATATTATCTAGTAAGGTTATAATAGGCTCTAAGAGGCGTACTTAACCTAAGCTTATTTAGCTAAGTAATTATAAGTAGGTTATAGTTATCTAAAGTATATATATAGATAGTAGTTATACCTTACCTTTTATTATTTATAAAAGATACGTTTATATCTCTATATAGTATAAGAAGGCTTTAATACTATATAATTAAAAGCTTTTAGTATTAGAAAATAGCTAAATAAATAATATACTAGGTTTAAAGTAGTTAAAATACTTTAACGCGTATATAAAGGCGTATTAAAGAAGGGTATATAAGCTACTTATACTTAATAGTTATAAAAGCTACCTTAACTAGGAGTTTAAGAACTACTACTTAGAAAATAAAATCCTAACGCTTTATATATCTACTTATTTATCTTATATCTTTTAGCCTCTAAATATAGTACTTTTCTTACTACTAAAATAGAAGTACTCTTAGAAGGTAAAAGACTTAGTACGTTAACACGTTTTTTATATTAATAAGGAAAGCTTCCTCTTAGCCTTTAAAGATATATCTTTTAATATATTTATAATATAGAACTACTTTAAGGCCTTTAAAGCTTTAGGGCTTATTCTTCTAAATATATAAGTTATATTAGATTAGATTAATATATAGCTATATACCCTACTAGTACCTTTACTAAAAGATACTCTATAGTAATTTAAAACGCCTAGTAATACCTTAGAGTTTAGATTATAGTTAAAGCTAGTTTATACCTCCTTTTAGTAGTCCCTTATAATACTAGAAGAGGTCTACTTAAAAATTAAAAGAGGTAATTAGTAATTACTATATATAGAGTTACGCTTATTAATACCTATATTTATAACCTTAAAGAGTAATTAGTAGTAATAACCTAATATAAAGCGTATAAAAGGAAGCGCTTCTAAACTAGTAGTATAGTTAAGTATAGTAAAGAAGTATTATAAGTAGCTATAAGACTATTCTTAACTATATAGCTAGTAAAAAGGGTTTATAGTAGTAGTAGTAGCTAATACTATAGTAACTATAGGAAAATTAGCTATAATATAAGAAGTTATATAATAGCTACTAATAAGTTATTAGAGTTAGAAGTAAGTATATAGTTTATTATATTAGATACTATAAAAGAGTAGATAGAAAAAGGATAGTATAAGACTATTTAAGATAGTAGGTATTTATAGTCTTAGTATATTTATAAAAGGTTTATAGGTAAAAGTTAAATAAAGAGGTAAACTAGTATATTAAGATAAATCCTTAAGGAGCTATTATACTCCTAAAGGGTTTTATATATCTAAGGTTATATACCTAGCCTAGTAGTACTTTAGTAAAGTTCTAATAAAGCTCTATAGTTTAGCTATTAATTATATTATAATAATAGCCCCCCTTTTTATAAGTTATCTTAACTTACTTTCCTTTAGTAGTAGTATTACCTTATAAGGCGTATCTACTAGTACTTAATTACTAATAGTAGTTTAGTATATATAACTTTAGTTATCTTATTACTAGGCCTTAATTTTTTAATCTAAATATTAAACTTAGTTATAAGTTTAGGGCTACGAAGCGTAATACGATAAAGTAGATATAGATAAGTAGGTAGGTTTAGTATATTCTGTAAATATACAAGAGAGTTAGACTAAGGTAGATAATTAAGAGTTAATTATCTATAAGAGTAACTTAAGTTAAATATAATATCTAAAAGCTATTATATTATAAGATCTATATACTAAAGAGATCCTTTATAATTACCTTAATTAGTGCCCTACTAATTACTAAATACTAATTATTTTAATTAGTTCTATCTAATTATTCCCTTAGCGTGCACTAACCCTTAATTAGTTACGTAACTATAGTATAGTCTATCCTTAATATCTTTCTAGATAGTTCTATTAGCCTTAGTACTTAAGTAGTACTATTTTATAGACCTATTAGTTTAGGTTATAATACTATCCCCTCTTTTAATAGACTTATCCCTAAGTTATATAACTAACCTAGTAACCTAGTTAATAAGTAAGCCTAGCCTCTATTATAATTAGCGTAGTAGCCTACTCCCTTTATTATACTAAAATACCCTTTATTAAATACCTAACGTTATTACGCCCTTATAGAGTTTATTAAAATATTTAGTAATATTATAGTAAAGAAGTATTCTACCTATATTAAGTATAACTATATATATTAAGTCTATATTTATTCTAGTTATTATAGTGCTTACGTAAGGCTAAGGTAGTATTATAATATTAAAGTTACGTAATTAGAATTTAAGAAGCTTATGTTAGAGAAAGAGGAATTAAAGAAGTAAATCTAGGAGTTATAGGACTAGTAGGAAGTAGTATTCTATACCTATAAAAGGCTTTAGAAGAACTCTAAGTATTATAAGTACGTAAAGAGTAGTTATAGTAATAAATAGACTTATTAGATTATTATACTACTAAGGTAATTACTATAGAAGAGAGGTTAATATAGGAGCTAGAATAGGGAGAGTTATTAGAATTAATAGACTTTATAGGTCCTTCTAAGGGGTTAGCTCTTAAGCTATCTCCTAGTACCTAAGGTACCTTTAAGGGTTTTCCTTTAAATTACTAAGATTTATCCTTTAGCCTTAGTAATAATAGTATAAGAGTTATTAATAGTTTATAAAGTTTATTTTAGGTTCCTACGTATTTTCGCTTTTTAGGTAACCTAACTATTTAACTAAGTACTCCTCTCTATTATTACTTATTTAGTAGTTAAGAATTTATTTAACCTTAAACTTATTTTCTTCTTTTAGTTTATAGTAGAATATTTTTATAATAGCGTTATAGGGTCTACTAGTTCTAATAGTTTAATATAGAACTTAGGTTTAATCTTTATATCCTTTAGTAGATTAAGTATATAATTAACTAGCCCTATTTATTTCCTAATAGAAAATAGTCTAACTTTAATATAGTTTAGTCCTTTCTTTAGTTATTTAGTTTAAAGATTCTTTATAAGTAAATATACTTTATCCCCTTTTTAGCTAAGGTACTATTTTTCTCTTCTTATTAATATTTCTAATTTATTAATACTATATTTTTTTATATTTTCCTTTATTTCTTTATATACGTCTATTAATTCTTAGACTATCTTTAAGGTAGCTTTAGCCTTAGTATTTAGAAAGTTTCTTTTAAAGAGATTTAGGTATTTCCTATAGTATATAAAGAATAGTATTTACTTTATTATTTCTAATATTTTATTATTATATACTAGTTATACTATAGGTAATAATAATACCTAGTTATCTTATTAATAGTTATAGTATATTTATAGGTACTATTTTAATATTTAGTTTATTTATTCTATTTATCTATTAGTTTTAGGATAATAGGCTATTAATAGTTTCCTCTTTATCCTAAGTTATACCATAAATATTTCCTAAAAGTTTAATATAAATAGCTTATCTCTATTACTAATAATTAATTATAGGATTCTATATTATTAGAATATTCTATTAATTATAATTCTTACTAGTTATTCTATTATAAAGTCTTTCTTAAATAGGATAAATTCTACCCCTTTATAGAATCTATAAACTATATTAAGAATTCTATTATATTTATATCTAGTTACTTTATTTATAAACTTAAGTAAGTCTATAATAAAATCTATTACGATATCTTCCTATAGTTTAGTAGGTAGCTCTATTACTTATAACTTACTATAAGGTATATACGTTACGTACTTACTTTTTAGTAATCTAAGTATTTCTTAATAAAGCTTTCTACCTTTTACTTTATATTCTTAAAGTAGTAGTTTTATTATATAAGTTCTATTATTTTAGTAACTCCTATATATCTATATATAGGGTTATTATAATATTATCTAATAATTTCCTTATAAAATTCTTTAGATAGTTCTAGTCTTATTTTTATAATATTATTAATTTCTTAGTAGTATAAGTAATTAAAGAAGTGTCTATATATTAAGGCTCCGCCCTTATCTTCCTTTAAGATAGTAGCGTATATATCTATCTTCTTTCCTATAATATTATATCTTCTACTAAGTACGTTTACTCTTTTATTATCTTTCCCTAATATATAGATAATCCTAAACTTATATTATCCTAATAGTTTAAACTATTAGACCTATCTTTAGTTTAGTTACTTAGTAGTTATAAAGTATATTAGGTTTTTATAATCTATAAAAATAGTAAGTTCTAAATATCTATAGGTATATACTTACTAATATTCTAAAGCGTCTATAATAGCTATAAGTTCTTTATTATAAATATTATATTATTCTTTAGCTTATAAAAACTTTTATAAATAGTAAGCTATTAGGTACTATTTCTAATCCTTTTCTTAGAGTATAACTATACCTAATACTAAATCTAACGCGTTAGTTTTAATCCTAAGTAGTTTTCTACTAATAAATAATATTAATACTAGTTCCTTAATATATACTTTCTTTAGTATTTTAAAGGTATTATCTTATTCCTTTAACTATTCCTAAGGCGTATCCTTTTTATAAGTTAAGTAAGTAGGATTAAGATCTTTAAGAAGTCCCTAATAAACTATCTATTAAAGTTAATAAATTTAAGGAAAGACTAAATATCTTTTACTATTTTAGGCTTTTCCTATTCCTTAATTATCTTAATTTTTAATTTACTAATCTATACTCTATTAATTCTAACTATATATTTTAGAAATTTAACTTTATCCTTATAGAATTTATATTTCTTAGGTTTTAATTCTAGCCTATATACTTATAGTTATTATAATACTTCCTTTACGTATTATATATATTCTTCCTTAGTTATTAAGTAAACTAGGATATTATCTAAGTATACTATTACGTATTAGTCTAAATAGTTATTTAGGGTACTATTAACTATATCTTAATATATAGCTAGTACGTTTATAAGCCTAAATAGTATTATTATATACTTATAGTATCTATATTATATCTAGAAGGCTATTTTCTATTCCTTATTTTCTTTTATCTAGATAAGGTTATATACTCCTCTTAGATCTAGTACTATAAAGATCTTAGCTCCTACTAGTCTATCTTATAGTTCCTAGATATTTAGTAGTAGGTAGTAGTTTTTCTTAGTAATATTATTAAGTTTATAGTAATCTATATAAAGTCTATTAGTTCTATCTTTCTTTAGCGTAAATAGGATAGGGTATCCTACCTAAGACTTAGATTTCCTAATAAATCCTTTTACTATATTTTCTTTAATATAATTCCTTAGAACTTTAAGTTCTTATTTAGATAATTTATATATTAGTATAAACCCTAGTTATTTCCCTTCTATAAGTTTAATTTTATAATTTTATAGCTTATACTATAGTAGTACTTCCTTTCTTACCTTTTTATAAATATATTTTTATATTTTCTATATTCCTCTAGGATCCTAAGAGTAATATATTTCTTTATTATTCTTTACTCTCTAACCTTTCTTACTAGTAGTTATATAGGTCTTATAGTTAGTATTCTTATAAATACGTCCTTAACTAAAGTATTAATATTTATAATTATCTTCTTATCTACTAAGCTATTCTAGTACTATGTAAGTATCGTAGGCGTATATATATTATCCTTATACCCTATTAAGATCTACTAGTTTTTCTAGTCTATATATAGGTTATAATCTCTAAGCTAAAGTAGCCCTAATATAATATTATAGGTAGCTAAGCTAAAAATATCTAGTTTAACCTTACTTATTACTCTAAATATAATACTAATATTAGTAAGTACCTTATACTTAATAAGTCCTTTATTTAATTAGTTTACTACTATTACTTAGTAGGGATCTTTCTTTAGAATAGGCTAAAGCCTAGCTTTTAGTATAGCTAGTCTAGAGATATAATTTTCTTAAGATCCTAAATTAATAAGGGCTCTTATATTTTATCTATTAAGTTTTACTATATCTAAAGGGGTTATTCTCCTTTTATCTAATAGTATTATATTATTATTTTTTAGTTAAGCTAGCGTGGTTTTGCCTAGCTTCTAAAGTCTTCCTAAAAAGAAAGATTATTAAATTTATTATCTTTTTACTACTTTAGTATTATACGTAATTATAGTCTATATATACTTACTAATATTTATTAGTATAGTTCTTATTTATAAGGAGTTACTACTACGTCTCTTATACCTTATTATATCCTAGAAAATAGTTAATAACTCTCTTATCTTATAGGTAAAATTTGTATAAATTATTCTAGTAGTTATACTATTACTATTTATATATATACTTTAGTTAAGGAAAGTACCTATTTTCTACTTTATTTTAGTAATATATATTATAGTAATTATATATATATATCTAATAATATAGTAATATATATTTAGGGTTTCTCTAATTATTATTATACTATTATTAAATTCCTAGGTAGTTATTATAATTATCTTATTATTATTCTTATTTTTTCTTAGTTAGCTATAGAAAATCCTATATATAATTTCCTATAGCCTTTATATTTACTATATATATCTTACGTATATAATAGTTAGTACTTAGTTTTCTCTTCTAGTAGGCTTTATACGTAAGGATAGATTATTTTCCTTTATATATATTATTACCTTTAGCGTCTTAAGCCCCTAATAGTATTTTAGTATTTCTTCCTTTTAGTTCTATATTCCTTAGAACTTAATATCTATAATAGTATTTCGTACGTAGTAGGTAGGTAAATTAAATTTAGTTATAGTATCTTAGTCTAGTAGGTCTTAATCCCCTTAGATTTAGTTACCTAGATATATATATCCTATCTCTCTACTAGGTAGTACGTTTTCCTTATTAGTAATTTCGTACTTAGTCCTATCCTAGATAATATTATTATAGTTAATATTAGATAGTAATACCTAACTTCTTTTAGTATTTAGCGTATTACTATCTTCTAATAATAGGTATAGAATTTACTTATAGGTCTTAATTACTTTATTATCTTCCTATAATAACTTAAGATTCTTAAGGTCTAATAGTAGAATTATTTCTTATCCTTTATTATTACCTATTAGGTTATAGTTATATCCTAATATATTAATTTATTAGGTAATCTTATTCCTCTACTTATAATTTCTAGTAAAGTATTCCTTCTTACTATAGTTAAAGTATTCTAAATCCTTTTCTCTATAGCTACCCTTAGTTATCTTACCTTCTAGTCCTTACTCTTATTTACATTATTAAGGTATATAGGCTTAGGGTATTATAAAGTATAGTAGCCTATAGTATAAGTAGTTTAGTTAGTATAAATAAAATCCCTTTATTTACTAGTATTTTAGTAGTAGCCTCCTTTTCTATAACTTTTCTTTTCTAGTTCTAGCTTATATAACGTATTATTAATTTAAATATATTTATTAATAAGGTTATTAAGTATATTAGTAGTAAAGCTAGTACGTATTAGTTCTTCCTAGACCTATAGTTTTAGGCCTTAGTAAAATATTCTTTATAATACTACTTTATCCTAGTTAATTACTATTATATATTATTAGAACGTATTAGTATAGTCTATAATAGACGTAACCTATTATAGATTTTAGATATTTTATTTAGTAACTATTTTCTTAGTATAGATCCTAAAGACTTATTTTATCCTTCTCTTATACTTATTCTAATCTTTAAATATAAGTATATTATTAATATTAATAATATCTTTATCTATATACTATTTAAGTTAGGGTATAATCTAGTCTAGTACTTTTCTAGTAAGGTACGTTAATATAAGTATTCCTTTATTATTATCTTTAATATTATTATTAATATAAAGTATAGATTAAACTATACTAACTATAGTTTAAGTTATTTTTAGTTACTATTAAAGTTCTAAGGTTTATTACCTTATATCCTTTTATTAAAGCTAAGCTTAGTATTAGGGGTAGCTACGTCTATCTCTATATTACTTATCTTAAGGGTATTTAAAGTATTAAACTTAGTTATAAGTCTAAGGCTACGAAGCGTAATACGATAAAGTAGATATAGATAAGTAGGTAGGTTTAGTGTATTCTATAGATATATAAGAGAGTTAAACTAAGGTAGATAATTAAGAGTTAATTATCTATAAGAGTAACTTAAGTTAAATATAATATCTAAAAGCTATTATATTATAAGATCTATATACTAAAGAGATCCTTTATAATTACCTTAATTAGTGCCCTACTAATTACTAAACACTAATTATTTTAATTAGTTCTATCTAATTATTCCCTTAGTGTATACTAACCCTTAATTAGTTACGTAACTATAGTATAGTCTATCCTTAATATCTTTCTAGATAGTTCTATTAGCCTTAGTACTTAAGTAGCGCTATTCTACAAACCTATTAGTTTAGGTCGTAATACTAAATAAGCTAGTTATAGGTATACTAAGGGGAGACTCTAAACTTTAGCTAGGCTATATATAATATTTATATACCTATAAATAACTTATAGTTATATATTTAAGTATATTAAATAGTAATCTTTTAATTAGTAACTAATTATTAACTTTATAGAGTGCCCTATATAATTAGTTAGGTTAGTATTATTATTTACTACCTAATATTATTCCTATAGTATACTAATAGTATACTATATAAAAGACCTATTATATAGTTCTTATTAAATTAGTATAGATTATTTAAACTCGTAAGGTTTATTACCTTAGTTAATAGTTTAATTAAGTTATAACGTTTATTAGTATTACCTATTACTTAGCTAATACTTTATCTAAATATAAGTACCTACTTATATAAGTAATTTATATTTTAGTTAATTTATATAATATATACTTAAGGTAAGGGGTAGTAGTATAGTTATAGTAAGAGAATAGGTTATTATTAGCTTATAAGTAGGTTATCTTATAGCTTATATAAAAGCGTTTTTAGGTAGCTATTAACTATAGTTCTTATACTATAGTCTTATACTATACTATACTTAAATTCTAATTAATCCTTATCTATTATTATTAATATCTTTAATACTATATCTATTAGTAGTACTATTCCCTATATTTTAAGTAATAAGCTATTACTAAACTAAGTTTACCTCCTCCTCCTAATATATAACCCTAACTATTACTAATACGCTTTTAGTATAAAGCTTATATAGTCTTACTTACTACCTAGTCTAAAAAGGATTCTAATAGTACTATTTATAGCTTCCTTAGGACTATTTATAAAGAGTTCTACTATATTTAAAAGAATAATTTTAGTATATATAATAGGTATTCTAGTACGTATAAAGAAGGGTATATTAAGGTATATCTAACTCCTTTCTACTAACGTCTTATTAGGGTCTTATTACTAATACTTATATAAATTAAGCCTAAGTTTTACTATACTATTAATATCCTTAACTACTTCCTTATATATATAAACTATAAGATAGATAAGGCTATAGCTACGCTAACTTAGAAAAATCTACTTAAGACTAACTAGCTTAATAATAATATTTTACGTAAGCTATAAGAGTCTACTTTTAAGTACGTAAAGAACCTCTATTTTACTTTTAAGAGCTATACTAGTGCCTATAATTATAAGGTTAAGGAGAATATAAGTAAGAGTAAAAGTAAGGTAAAAAAAGTTTATACTAAGTTTAAGAGGGCCTATATAGCCTTTTATAAGTATAACCTAAAGAGGTATAAGGTATAATATTAAGTAGTTATAACTTAATACTTCTACTAACTATTTAGTAACTAGGCTTAGGTACTATAAGCTATAAGTAGCTTACTAATATAGTAGTTAATATAAATTATAAGGCTATATTTAAGCGTAGTAGTACTACTACTAATTAAGAGAAGTAGTACTACTACTATAGTACTAATATACCTATAGCTACTTTTACTAGTATCTTCTTTAAACTTATAATACTATTACCTACTAAGAAGCGCTCTACCCTTAATCCTAGTATTAGGCTAGGGGGTTCTCCCCTTAGTATAAACTTAACCTAGGGATAGGTAGGTATTAAGGTAGTAGTTAAGTATAGTAGATAGTTTACCTAAGAGAGCTTATTCTCCTTACTACTATTAGTAGCTTATAAATATAATATTACTTTATTATAATTATATCCTTCTATTAAGGTAATAAGTAATAATTTAACTAATTTTATAAATAATTCTATATATCTAGTAACCTTAGCTATACTAAATAAGTATTCTATAGTTTATTATAGTTACTTATAAGGTTTATTACGCCTTTTTAGCTCTTTAGCTTCTTATTATTACCCTTAGTAATTCTTACTAGTACCTTAAGATACGTCCCTAAGGTTCTATAAGTAATCCTTAAGTATCTTATTATACTAATCTAGATACTTAACTAGCTTCTAGGTAGATTCTTTTACTAACTAGCCTAGCTATTTTATAAGGTACTCTTTATCCCTTAAAGTAAAGTCCTTATACTCTAAAATACCTTCTACTTTATATCTATCTCCTAGAAGAATATCCTTTAGTACCTAAATTAGTTTAAGTCTAAACTTATCTTATTTATAAGGTTTAACCTATAACTTTAGGAGTAATACGTTAAAAATAGAATATACCTAAGCTATTAATAGAGGGAGGTTAAGATAGTATACTAGCTTACTAACCTTTTTATAATAGTAAAAGGTCTTAAATATTACGTATTAAACTTCTTAGAATAATAACTTATTATAATATTCTTTACTCTAAAGAGAATTTATTCTCTTTTTATAAAGTACTTATCTACCTTCTTTATATTATACTATTTAGTATTATTATACTAGGCGTACTTTAAACTTACCTTAGCTACTTCCTATATCTTATACTATTACTTTAGCTAGCTAGTAACTTATTAGCGTAGTTTTAGTACTTTTATATTTTTATTTTATATAGCTAGGAGCTTATAGAGCTAGTATTTATTAGAGACTATATTAAAACCTTTAGGTATAATACTAAAGGTAAAGGTAATAGGATACTACTTATAAGTAAAGTACTTCTTTAAGTTATAAGTATACTTAGTATATAAAAGTAAGTTAACCTAATTATTCTATTTATAGTTTATATATATCTATAAGTAGGTCTCTAGCTCTTAGTTTTAATACTTAGTTTACCTATTAGTTTAAGAGTAGAAAGCTATACTTAACTAATAGTTAATCTTTAAGTAGTAGTATATATTAGACTAGAACTAGCTTATAAATACTAAGTCTCTATTTAATAATAGGGTATCTAGGGACCTAGCTTTAAAAAGTATTATTATAGTAGTAACTTAGCTACTTACTAGGCTATAATTATCTTTATAATAGGTAGATACTAAATATACTTTATAAAGTAGTTTACTAATATAAGTATTATATTATATTTATTCCTCTTCTTATCTTTTAACTTTAGTAAGTTAGTAATAAAGTTAAGGGAGTAATACTACTAAAGTACTTTAGGTACTAGTAAGAGGGATAGTATCCCCTATAGTTTATAACGCCTAATCTTATTTAACTAATAAGTAGTATACCTATTAATATACTTATAGATATCTTATTAGAAATATAGCTAAAAGTATTTCCTCTTTAATAGGTTTACTATTTTATTTATACTATAGTAACTATTTATAGAGTTATTATAGTTCTTTAGTAAAAGGTTTACCTAAAGTAATATATTATTAGAAATCTATACTTTACTATTCTAGTATAGGACTTTACTAAAATTAATCTCCTAAAATATATTATCCCTCTTTACCTTACTTACTCTCTATTACGTTAGTAATTTATAAATAAAATAGGCCTTATTTTACTCTTAAATTATTCTAATATAATTAGAAAGGTAGTCTAGAATATCTAGTATATAAATAGACTTATCTTCTATAGCTTCTACTAAAAGATAATTTAGTAATAAGATATAAATACCTATACTTCTTAAGAAAGCTTTAGCTATATTAAAATCCCTTAGCTATACTTTAAATTTATTATTCTAATACTAACTACTATAGCCTATAGTTAGAGTATTAGGAATAAAGAGTAACTTATTACTATTAACTAATATCTAGTTAGGGAATTCCTCTTTAGGGACTATTTTAGAGGGTTAATAAGACCTTAATAGTCTAGCTTTAGGGTAGTCTTATCTTATAGTTACCTAGTTAACCTTTTAAGCCCTAAACGTCTAGATTATCTAAATCTAAAGCTTTTATTAAAGAGTAGGTAGTATTATATTATAAAGTACCTACTACTCTCTAACTAGTATACCTTTTATATAGTTAGGCCTCCTTAAAGGGCTATTTACTAGGTTCTCTAATCTTAGCTTATATTTAATTTTAAAGTTAAACTAAGCTAACTTCTTTACCTATCTAGCTTATTTAGAGGAGAGTTCTTTAGTAGTTATAAAATACTAAAGATTATTATAATTAAAGAGTATTTAGATTATTAATAAGGTATACTTAAGGTAATACTTTTATATCTAGAATACTTTTATAATTATATTTAGTTCTTTATTATAAGTATATTACTAAAGTAATAGCTTAAAAACTTCTTACTTTAGAACGTAACTAGTTTCTAATAGTAATTAGTTACTAATTTTAACGTAGCTAGCTATAGGAGTATTACTACTATAGTAAAGTTAAAGGTATTTATAAGAACTATTACTAGCTTTATAAAGTTAAAGTACTAGAGTACTAGTACCTTAGTAAACTTCTTTTAAAGTTCTAGAAAGGCGTTTCTTACGTCCTTTAGCTAGAACTATAGTAGATACTACCTAGTTAAACCTTTATAACTTTTTATAGCTTTTAGTTTTACTTTACTAGTATTAGCTAACTTATAAAATACTAGTAGAGCTTAAATAGCTATTATATAGTTTACTATTAGGTATATAATTATAGAGTAGTTATAAATAAACCTCTAATAGAAGTTTATAAATCCTAAGAATACCTAGATATCTTTATACTCCTTAGGCTCTAGTTACTTCTTAATTATTTATACCTATATAGGGTCTATAATAATACTACTAAGTATTACTATAAACCTAAGGAACTTAATAGAGTATATTAAAAAAATATACTTATTTACTTTATAGTAAAGGCCTTACTTTATAAGTCTATTAAGGATCTCCTTAATATAAGAGTTATAATCTTCCTTATTCTTAGAGTAGATAAGGATATTATCTAAGTAGATAATATATATATAGTTTATTAGCCCTTTTAAAGCTTAATAGATATATAATTAGAATATTATAAGTATATTTACTAACCTAAATAGTATAATAAGGTACTTAAAGTAACTATATCTTATTTTAAAAGTAGTTTTCTATTTATCTCTTTCTTAGATTTAAAGCCTATAATAGGCGTTTTAAAGATCTAGCTTAAAAAAGATTTAGGCTTTTAATAGATAGTTTAGTATCTTACTTATAAGTAGGATAGGGTACTAATTCTTAATAGTAACTTTATTTAGCTTATAGTAGTTAATATAAAGTTTTATTATACTATCTATCTTTAGGATAAAGAGGATAGGGGCGCCTATAGGTAACTTATCTAGATAAATCTAACTTTTATTCTATATAGTCTTAAAGTAATCTTATAAAATCTTTAACTCTTTCCTAAAAAGTTATAAATTAGAAAGTTAAAGATCTTTTCTCTTCTTTAATATTAATAGTATAATTATATTTACTATTTAGATAAAGTATATATATTTAGTATTTACTAAATATAAGCTATTTATAGTATAGCTTTTAGGAATAAACTTTAGTTTCTTACTATTTAGCTAGTTATCTTCTAGTACTATATATAGAGTATCCTCCTTATTATTAAGAAGGATATAAGCTATACCTAAAGGTAGTTTAGCTTATTAAAAGTTCTTATTATATATACTAGCTACTATTTATTAAGTAGTTACTTTTAGTAGCTAGGCTAGGTCTAAAGTATTAGTAACGTACCTCTTAAGGTTATTAATAATCTTAAGTATCTTATTCTTTAGCTAAAGTAGCCTTTAGCTATAATACTACTCTATATTAAGTTCTATATCTCTATTAAGCCTAGTAGGTAATACTTCTACTTTAAGGCCTTCCTAGTATATCTCCTAAAGAAAAACTATTAAGCCTCTTTACTTAATATACTATATAATAGGTGCCCTAAATAAAGTATATAAGCCTACTCCCTTAGCCTTAGTATTTTAAGGAGGTCTTTAGTAGAGAAGAGTTTAATATAGTTTTTACTATTAACTTTATCTCCTTACTATTTAAACTCTTTTATAAAGAATTAGATTCTTAAATCTACTTTTTATAGCTATAGGTAACCTAATATAAGGTTATACCTATTAAAATTAGTAGTCTAAAATCTTTAGAGGCCTATAACTTAAACTAAGCCTCTACTATCTTTATAGCTAACTATAAGATTATATACTTTATTAATATATAGTTAGTTATAATCTAAAAACTTTACTACTAGCTTATTAGCTACTAACGTATCTTTAAAGGAGTACTTACCTACTATCTTCTACTAGATAATATTAATCTCTATTCCTAAGTTATAAAGCGTATAGAGTAGAACTATAGAATTATTAGAAAGAGATACGTAAACTTATACTTAAATACGTAATTATTTTTCTTTTAAGTTTAGCCCTAGTTATAATTATAAAAGGTTAGTAACTAAGGCTTATCTTTTCCTAAATTATTATTTTACTAAGGTTAAGTAGTACCCTAGTTATCTTATTAGCTATTACCCTAATAATTTCTTTAGTATAGTCTTTAACCTTTACTATAATTACTACCTTAGTTCCTAAAAGCCTATTATCTACCTTATTAATAAGGCCTTATTAGAATATTATTAGAAGGCCCTAAGGATACTACCTTAGAGCTACCTCTTAAGTTAAAAGCTTTATAATCTTACTTCTTCTTAAAGCCTTAGTTACTTAGCTAGGAGGTAAAACTTAACGCTTACTACGTAGTAAATTATTACTAGTCCTTAGATAAGATAATATTACCTTACTAGTAGTAGATATTATAGTCTCTATATTATAAAGTACTTATTTAAACTTAGGCTATATAGTAAGCGTATTAAGGATACCTATATATTAAATCTCCTACTAATATATCTTTAGGATTCTAAACTATATAAAAGTAATCTTTAGTTTATAGTTATCCTTATTAGTAAGTATTTTAAAGAAGTTACGTAATAGTAAGGTCTCCTTTTTATTTAGTTAAAGTAAAAAGGAGCTTATAGTATTATTATCCTTTTACTTAAAATTAAAGAATTAAATATAGTTCTTATATTTAGTAAGGATAGAATCCTAGACTAGCTTCTATTCCTCTACTTTAAGCTTAACCTAGCTATTAATAATACCTTTATTAATACGTTACTATATTAACTCTTAATAAATACTATACTAAATTATCCCTATAGCCTAGTAAGTCCTAGTAATTAAGTCTTTAAAGACTTAATAGTAATTAAATACTATCTTAATATCTTTAATCTATTACTTAACCTACCTAAAGGTAGAGACTCTACTCTCTAAGCCTAGCTTTAGTTTAGGCTAAACACTATTTAGTACTTAGATAAGTTTATTAGTATTATTAAAGGCTAGCTACTAGTAATCTAATAAGGGCCTACTAGGTCTTACTAGTCCTAAGGCTTATAAAGCGTATTTAATCTACTCCTTAAAGGTAATAATAACTACTAGTAGGTTACCCCTAGCCTAAGCTAGGAATAGTTCCTAAAGGTAGCCCTAAATAAACTCTTTATTAGTTATAGTTATAGCCTTATAATAGAGTAGTACTATATTAGTATTAGAATAAGTACTTTTACTAATAGGAGTAGAGTTAGGTTTTATAGTAAGATTAAAGTTTTAATATTCTTATAGTTAATATTCTTTAACTAAAGGTAGATTTTTATAGTATAATAGTTAGGTTATACTACGTATTTATAGTATAGTAGATTATCCTAATAGTATTACTAGATTAATCTATAATTAGCCTATAGCTAAGCGTAAAACTTAAGGCTAAAAAACCTAAGGCTAGTTATAACTATCTAGTAAGGTTAGGAAGCTACGCTAAGTCTCTAAAGGGTTCCTAAGCTTAGCGCGTAGAAGGGCCTTATATTTAAGGTCTAAGGTAGTTCTTAGTTTATTATCTAAGGTTTTACTTATAATTTCCTTAACCTTAAACTTCTTAGGCTAAAGTTAGTAGTATTATTCCTAAAGAAGTTAATCTACTACTTAGGTTAACTTAGGTAGATTATTAGGATCTCTAATTATAGCTACTCTAGTAGTTAAAGCTTTACCTTTATTATTTTAAGTACCTACTATTACTTAGTATTATTATAGTACTAGAATAGGGTATAAATAAGGCACTATTAGGTTATTATTATAGATAAATTTATATCTAATAACTACCTTTCCTAGTAAAAGTATAAAGGATTTAAATTATAAGAGGTTTATAGGTAGAAGTTAAATAAGAAAGTAAACTAGTATATTAAGATAAATCCTTAAGGAGTTATTATACTCCTAAAGGGTTCTATATATCTAAGGTTACGTACCTAGCCTAGTAATACCTTAGTAAGGTTCTAATAGGGCTCTATATAGCTTAGCTATTAATTATATTATAATAATATTTTAGTAGGTTTACTAGTTTAGTAGGTTTATTAGTAGTTTATATTAACTAAAGTATTAAGATAAGTATAATTATTTTAAGTTAGGCTAAGTATACTATAAACTAAAGAAATCTTAGCTCTAGCTATTTTATATTTACTTTTATATTATTTATTTCTATATTTTTTTTTATAAAACTTATTTATTTAATTACTAATTAGATAACGTACTCTATAAGTAAGTTAGTTATCTAAAAAAGTTAGTTACTTTACTAAAACCCTATTAAAATATACTATTACCTATAGTATATTATAATAAAATAATATAATAATATAATATACTTTATAAGTAAGATTCTTATATAAGTAAGTTTCTTATAATACTAAGACCTTATTAAAATATACTCTCTATAATAGTATAAACGTAATACCTTAATAATATAATATATAATAGAAATTAAATAAAAATTAGATATAGCTTATAATCTAGGCTAAAAATAAGATATAATACTTTCTTAGTAATATATTATATAGATCTATAATATTTCTTAAAGAACTCTTAGTAATTAACTTTATAGAATATCTTTATAATATAATTATAACCTAAACTTAATAAATTTTCTTAAGATAGAAGAGGAGGTAATTATCTAGTATATACTAGACCTAAATCTCTAAGGATTTCCCCTTAGCTTACTACTATTAAAGATATAGCTAATTCTTTACTTACTAAGTACTACTATAGCCTTATTAGCTAGAACTAGGCTATAAACTTTATTAAGCGTATACTAAAGCTTAAAGTTAAGTTTAATTAAAAGTATAACTATAAAAGAGTCTTTTATAAAGATCTTAGGCTTATATAAAACTAGTTCTAGCTTATAAAAAATATAAAGGCTAAATATAGTATCTTAAATAAAGATATTTATAACTTTAATAAAACTAGCTTTATAATAAGCTAAATATTAATAAAAACTATAGTTACTAGCTTAGAGTATTAAGGATAGCTAAAGATAGTATAGTAAGGTAATTAAGAGTAAACTATAGTTATTTAGGGTATTAATATAATAAGGTAGATAATCTTACTCTTTATTATCTTTTAAGGTAAGAACTACCTCTTTACTTAGTATAAGGAAGATACCTTACTACGTAATTAGGTTATTATTATCTTTAAGAATAGCTAGATAATAAATAAGCTTAGCCTAAAGTAGTTAAAGTACTTTAATATATATATAAAAAAACGTACTATTAGTATAGTATATTTACTAATAATTAATAGCTATAAGAGCTATAACTTACTTCTATTCTAGTAGTACTATAAGAATAATAAGATTATTATACTTTATATACTTTTATACTTATTATACCTATTATAGCTACTAGATATAAGCTATTTTTCCCCTCTAAAGAAGGCGTATAGGCGCTAAGCTAAGATCCTAATACGTACGTAACTATATTAACTATATTACTAAAATAGAGTTTTTACTATACTTTATACCTACTTTTAATACTACTATTATAAAGAGTAATATCCTAGGTAGCTTTAGAGGTGCTAGCTTAGTCCTATTTAACCTAGAAGCTATAATATTAAAGATAGATATATAGTTAAAGATACTACTATTAACTACTATAAAGAATAGTCCTTAGGAGTTAAAAATACTAAGTAATACCTTAGAATTTAGGTCTTAATTAACGCTAGTAAAGATAAGGATTTAAATCTACTTAAATAGCTTTCCTACCTCTATAGTTAAGGCGTTTAAAAAGGTCTTAAAGGGTATAGTAATAATTACCTATAAGCTTATATTAGTATAATAGGAGATTATATAGCTTTAAGTAGCTAATAAGGTAGCTATACGTTAAAAATTATATAAAAGGAAGTAGCTATAGAAAGAGAGGACCCTTATAGTAAAGGATAGTACTTAATTATTAGCTCTAAAGGAGTTTAGTACTTATAGTAATAAGAAGAAGTTAAAGAAAAGGATATGCGCTAAAGGAGATCTACCTTAATAATACTATAGGTAGTATAGTAAAATTAGGTATAATATATATACTTATAAAAGTAACTAAAATAATAAAGAAAATACTATAGAATAATTTATACTCTTAGGTTTTATAAGTCTTTATAAAGTTTTACTAGTTTTTATAGTATTTTTAGAGTAAAGATATTAGCGCTAGTAAAGATAGTAATCTTACTATTACCTATAGTATAATCTATATAATAAGTAAAACCTAGTAAAGACTAGTAAAGATTATAGTAAAGATACTCTATAAAGATATCTATAAAGATTTTTATAGGTCTTTACTAAGATTTACTAGTTTTTATAGTATTTTTATAGGTAATAATATAAGTATACTAGTAGAGGTAAGAAATATACTATTACCTATAGTATAAACTATATAACTAGTAAAACTTTATATAACTTTATAAAGATTTAGTAAAGATACTTCTTTATAACTTATACTCTTAGGTTTAGTAGTTTTTATAATATTTTATAAGTTTTTATATATTATACTATAGGTAATAGTATATTTTAATAAGGTCTTAGTATTTAGTAATAACTTACTTATAGTAGTAACTTACTTATAGAGTACGTTAGTCTATATAACTAAGTATTTTATCTATAATAATTATAGATTATATATTTACTACCTAGTTTAAAGTAAATTTTAGTATTAATATATCTAGGAAATCTATTATTACTAGCTATCTATTAAGCTTAGAGATCTTAAATACCTCTACTTAGGTATAGATTAATTCCTACTTAGTAAACTATTTTTCTAGATTTATTTACCTATTTCTAGCCTTATTAAGATACGCTTTATACTCTATTTTAATCTAGTTCTTTATTATTACCTTATTTAGAGTAAGCTATTATTTAAGAATCTTAAGTAGTAGTTATAGCCCTTATTTATTTCTATTTAATAGCTTAGTCTAGAGTAAATAGAGGATATTACTAGTAACTATTTTTCTAATCTAATCTATAATATTAGCGTAAGTAGTATACTTTTAATTCTAGTAAGTATACTTTTCTTTATATAAGTATACTTCTTTTAGTTAAATTTTCTTATAGTTAGTTTATATAGTAAGTTAGATAAGATACTTACTATTACGACTACGAATATACCTTAGGGAGCGAGTAGGTTTTATAATAATATAAGTAATAATATAGTATAGTTAGTAAGTTAAGGCTATAGTATTATTATATAACTAACCTTATAGGTCCTTAGTCTTTCTTATATAGACTTAGTACTATTACTACTATAAGTATAGGTAAGAAGTATTCTCTCCTATCCTTATAATAACTATAGGTTCTTATATCCTTAAGAATAGGTAAGTACTATAAGAAGCTATAGGAGGTTATAGTATATAGACTAATATAATAAGCCCTTATAGATTATTATATTTAACTTAAATTACTCTTATAGATAATTAACTCTTAATTATCTACCTTAAGTCTAACTCTCTTATATATCTATAGAATATACTAAACCTACCTACTAGTCTATATCTACTTTATTATATTATACTTTATAGCCCTAAACCTATATATAAGTTTAATACTTTAAATACCCTTAAGATAAGTAATATAGAGATAGACGTAGCTACCCTTACTACTAAGCTTAGTTTTAGTAAATAGATATAAGGTAATAAGCCCTAGAACTTTAATAGTAATTAAAAATAACTTAAAGTATAGCTAGTATAGTTTAATCTGTACTTCTACGTTAACGATAATATTAAAAATAATAATAAAGGAATACTCGCCTTAATATACCTTACTAGAAAAGTACTAGACTAGATTATACCTTAACTTAAATAGTATATAGATAAAGATATTATTAATACTAATAATATACTTATATTTAAGGACTAGAGTAAATATAAAAGAAAGATAAAATAAATCTTTAGGATCTATACTAAGAAACTAGTTACTAAATAAAATATTTAGAATCTATAATAAGTTACGTCTATTATAGACTATACTAACACGTTCTAATAATATATAATAGTAATTAATTAGGATAAAGTAGCGTTATAAAGAATATTTTACTAGGGCCTAAAACTATAGATCTAGGAAGAACTAATACGTACTAGCTTCACTACTAATATACTTAATAACCTTATTAATAAATATATTTAAATTAATAATACGTTATATAAGCTAGAACTAGAAAAGAAAAGCTATAGAAAAGGAGGCTATTACTAAAATACTAGTAAATAAAGGGATTTTATTTATACTAACTAAACTACTTATACTACGGGCTACTATACTTTATAATACCTTAAGCCTATATACCTTAATAATATAAATAAGGGTAAGGACTAGAAGGTAGGATAACTAAGGGTAGCTATAGAGAAAAAGGATTTAGAATACTTTAACTATAGTAAGAAGGGATACTTCGCTAGAAATTATAAGTAGAAGAATAAGGTTACCTAATAAATTAATATATTAGGATATAACTATAACCTAATAGGTAATAATAAAGGATAGGAAATAGTTCTACTATTAGACCTTAAGAATCTTAAGTTATTATAGGAAGATAATAAAGTACTTAAGACCTATAAGTAGATTCTATACCTATTATTAGAAGATAGTAATATACTAAATACTAAAGGAAGTTAGGTATTACTATCTAATATTAACTATAATAATATTATCTAGGATAGGACTAAGTACAAAATTACTAATAAGGAAAACGTACTACCTAGTAAAGAGATAGGATATATATATCTAGGTAACTAAATCTAAGGAGATTAGGACCTACTAGACTAAGATACTATAACTAAATTTAATTTACCTACCTACCTACTATATACGAAATACTACTATAGATACTAAATTCTAAGGAATATAGAACTATAAGAGAGGAGCTTAGGAAGTTAGGAATAATAATATATATAAAGAAAAACAATCTATCTTTATATATAAAGCCTACTAGAAAAGGAAAACTAAGTACTAACCCTTATATACGTAGGACGTATATAGTAAATATAAAAGCTATAGGAAACTATATATTAGTTTCTTTATAGCTAATTAGGAAAAATAGGAATAATAATAGGATAACTATAATAACTACTAAGGAATCTAATAATAATATAATAATAACTAGAGGAACCCTAGGTATACTTTACTATATTATTAGATATGTACGTATAACTACTATAATATATACTACTATAATAAAGTAGAAAATAGGAGTTTCCTATAACTAAAGTATATCTATAAATAGTAGTAGTATAACTATTAAGATAACCTATATAAATTCTATTTATAGGATAAGAGAGCTATAGACTACTTCTTAGGGTATAATAGTATATAAGATATATAGTAATAACTCCTTATAAATAAAAACTATACTAATAAGTATTAGTAAGTATATATAAATAATAACTACGTATAATATTAAAGTAGTAAAAGGATAATAGATTTAATAATCCTTCTTTTTAGGAAGACTTTAATAGCTAGGTAATACTACGCTAGCTTAACTAGAAAATAATAATATAATACTATTAGATAAAAGGAGAATAACCCCTTTAGATACTAATAAGACTTAATAGATAAAAAATAAGAGTACTTATTAATTTAGGATTATAAGAAAACTATATCTCTAGACTAGCTATACTAAAAGCTAGGCTTTAGCCTATTCTAAAGAAAGATCCCTACTAAGTAATAGTAGTAAACTAATTAAATAGAGGACTTATTAAATATAAGGTATTTACTAATATTAGTATTACGTTTAGAGTAATAAGTAAGGTTAGACTAGATATTTTTAGCTTAGCCGCCTATAATATTATATTAGTACTACCCTAGCTTAGAGATTATAACCTATATATAGACTAAAAGAACTAGTAGATCTTAATAGGGTATAAGGATAACGTATATACGCCTATAATACCTATATAGTACTAGAATAGCCTAGTAGATAAGAAGATAATTATAAATATTAATACTTTAGTTAAGGATGTACCTATAAGAATACTAACTATAAGACCTATATAACTACTAGTAAGAAAGGTTAAAGGGTAATAAATAATAGAGAAACGTATTACTCTAAAGATCCTAGAAGAATATAAGAAATATAAAAATATATTTATAGAAAAAGTAGGAAAGGAGCGCTACTATAATATAAACTATAGAATTATAAAATTAAACTCTTAGAAGAAAAGTAACTAGGATTTATACTAATATATAAGCTATTATAGAAAGAACTTAAAGAATTAAAGAAGTATATTAAGGAAAACTTAGTAAAAGGATTTATTAGGAAATCTAAGTCTCTAGTAGGATACCCTATCCTATTTATACTAAAAAGGATAGAATATTAAGACCTTATATTAACTATTAAAAGCTTAATAATATTATAAAGAAAAACTACTACCTATTACTAAATATCTAGGAATTAAGAGATAGACTAGTAGGAGCTAAGATCTTTATAGTACTAGATCTAAGAGGAGCGTATAACCTTATCTAGATAAAAAAGGTAAAGAATAGAAAATAGCCTTTAGGTTATAATATAGCTACTATAAGTATATAGTAATACTATTTAGACTTATAAATATACTAGTAATGTACTAGGAAATAGTTAATAGTACCCTAAATAACTATTTAGACTAATACGTAATAGTATACTTAGATAATATCCTAGTTTACTTAATAAATAAGGAAGAATATATATAATACGTAAAAGAAGTATTATAATAACTATAAGTATATAGGCTAGAATTAAAACCTAAGAAGTATAAATTCTATAAGGATAAAGTTAAATTCCTAGGATATATAGTTAGGGTTAATAGAGTATAGATTAGTAAATTAAAGATTAAGATAATTAGAGAATAGGAAAAGCCTAAGATAGTAAAAGATATTTAGTCTTTCCTTAGATTTATTAACTTTAATAGATAGTTTATTAGGGACTTCTTAAAAATATTAATCCTACTTACTTAACTTATAAAAAAAGACACGCCTTAGGAATAGATAAAGGAATAGGATAATACCTTTAAAATACTAAAAGAGTATATATTAAGGAACTAGTACTAATACTATTTACTAGTAGAAAACTACTTAGAATTAAGACTAATGTATTAGATTTAGTGTTAGGTATAGTTATACTCTAAGAAAAAGATTAGAAATAGTACCTAATAGCTTACTATTCGTAGAAGTTCTTATAAGCTAAAGAATAATATAATATTTATAATAAAGAACTAATAGCTATTATAGACGTACTAGAATATTAGTAAGTATACGCCTATAGATATTTAGAGCTAACTATATTTATAGATTATAAGAACTTAATATACTTTATAACTACTAAATAACTAAACTAAAGATAGGTCTAATAGTCTAAATTATTAGGATAATATAAGTTTAGGATTATTTATATACTAAGAAAAGATAATAGAAAAGTAGATATACTTAGTAAATAATATAATATTATAGGAAAGAAAATAGATATATACGCTACTATCTTAAGAGAAGATAAGGGAGGAGCCTTAATATATAGGCACTTCTTTAATTACTTATACTACTAGGAAATTAATAATATTATAAAAATATAACTAGAATTATCTAAAGAATTTTATAAGGAAATTATTAGATAATATTATAATAACCCTATATATAAATATAGGGAGTTACTAGAATAATAGAACTTATATAATAAAATTACTACTTTAAGAATATAAAGTAAAAGGTAGAAAGCTTTATTAAGAAATACTTAGATTACTAGAAAAGTAAATACGCAACGTACGTACCTTATAGCAAATTATAGGTAATAGAGCTACTAACTAAACTATAGGAAGATATTATAATAGACTTTATTATAGATTTACTAGAGTCTATAGATAAAGTAACTAGATATAAGTATAATAGGATTCTTAATATAGTTTATAGGTTCTATAAAGGCGTAGAATTTATCCTATTTAGAAAAGACTTTATAATAGAATAACTAGTAAGAATTATAATTAATAGAATATTCTAATAATATAGAATCCTATAATTAATTATTAGTAATAGAGATAAGCTATTTATATTAAACTTTTAGGAAATATTTATAGTATAACTAGAAATAAAAAGGAAACTATTAATAGCCTATTACCCTAAAACTAATAGATAAATAGAATAAATAAACTAAATATTAAAATAGTACCTATAGATATACTATAATTATTAATAAGATAACTAGATATTATTACTACCTATAGTATAACTAGTATATAATAATAAAATATTAGAAATAATAAAGTAAATACTATTCTTTATATACTATAGGAAATACCTAAATCTCTTTAAAAGGAACTTTCTAAGTACTAAAGCTAAAGCTACCTTAAAGATAGTCTAAGAATTAATAGATATATATAAAGAAATAAAGGAAAATATAGAAAAATATAGTACTAATAAATTAGAAATATTAATAAGAAAAGAAAAATAGTACTTTAACTAAAAAGGGGATAAAGTATATTTACTTATAAAGAATTTCTAAACTAAATAACTAAAGAAAGGACTAGACTACGTTAAGGTTAGACTATTTTTAATTAAGAAATAATTAGGACTAGTAAATTATATACTTAATCTACTAAAGGATATAAAGATTAAACCTAAGTTCTATATTAAACTATTAGAACTAGTAAACCCTATAATACTATTATAAAAAATATTTTACTATAAACTAGAAGAAGAAAATAAATTTAAAGTTAAACGTATATTAAACTACTAACTAGGTTAGGGATAGAGCTATAAATACCTAGTTAAATAGTTAGGATACCCTAAAAGTAAAAATATATAGAAACTAAAAACTAACCTTATAAATTACTACTAGATACTAATATAATACTATTAGTACTAAGCTCCTAGAAAGGTAACTAGTTAATAGTAGCTACTATAGTAGGTGCTTTTAGGTTTACTAAGGTAATCTTCTAGTTAAACTACTTAAGGTCCTCTAGAGACCCTAGATCCTTAGCCTTAATATAACTATTTTTAAATATCTCTATCTCTTTCTATTTTAATAACTTTTACTACTTATATAAATGCTTTTACTTTACGTAGCTTATATAAATCTATTTTAATATATTTTTAACTACTTTCTCGTCCGTATCTAGGGAAGACTTAACTATGTTTTCTTACGCCTCTAGCTTCTCTAACTCTTAATTAATACGTAAAAAGTCTAGCTTTAGGATATACGCTAGAAGATATTCCTTTATTTTATTATAATAATAGTTCCTATACCTTTCGCTTAGTAATAAGATATAATAACTTAGACTATTTATAGAATAATACGAATAGGTAACTATAGTAGGAATACTAGTATAATTTATATAATTACCTTAAGTATAGTAATAAATTATACTTTACCCTTTAGGGGTAAAGGGGTTCTTATAAGGTATTAGAATTATTTATAAGGGTATAAAGGTTAGAAGGGGGATAGTATTATAACTATAAATATACCTTAGGGAGTAAGTAGGTTTTATAATAATATAAGTAATAATATAGTATAGTTAGTAAGTTAAGGCTATAGTATTATTACGTAACTAACTCTATAGGTCCCTAGTCTTTCTTATATAGGCTTAGTACTATTACTACTATAAGTATAGGTAAAAAGTATTCTCTCCTATTATAGTAGAGTAAATATTATATCTCTATAGAAGTTATTATTTAATATAGAAGTAAAGAATATATATCTTTATTATTAGGTTATATTTTTCTTTAAATCTTCTTCTCCTATATACCTAAGTATATCTTAGCTCCTTACTAGCTCCTTAGCTCTAACTGCTATTAGGTTTAGTAACACCTAGGTTTCTCTACTATATACCTCCCTAATTTAAGTAGTTTAGCCTCCTTAAACTACCTTTACTAAGATCTACTTAGCGAACCTAACTAAAATTAAAAGAAGGAAATCCCCTAACCTAAATATATATAAAAGATAGTTATAGTCTTCCTATACTACTAAGAAATATCTATCTTCCTAAAACTAAATAATAATTAAAAAGAAGGAGACCCTAATCCTCTAATATATAATTAATTTCCTACCTCTTTTCTTTATATACTAAGTAATAATTAGCTTTATTATAGCTAATTCCTTAGTTAATAGTTACTTAGTCTTAAGAAAGGGAATTTTTCGTCTATTAGCTTTCCTACCTTATTTCTTTCTAATTCCCTCTTAGTTACCTATAATTCCTTTAGTAATCCCCTAGTATTAGACCTCTAGTATTAATAATATATCTTTTAAGATATACTTAGAAAAGATTCTTTATATATCTAATTCTTAGACTCTAATAGGTCTTCTAAGGTAGTTCCTTTAGCTTCCCTTTATATTCCTTATATAACCCTCTAGCTTCCCTTAAGTACCTCTTAGTAACTAGCTACTCTTCTATCTAAGTAGCTAAGCTCTCTTACCTAGCTACTACCTAACTACTCTTTAGCTATAATAATATTATTATTTATTAGCTACTATTTTTATAAACGCTCTTAGCTACCTACTATATAATAATACCTTACTTTCTTTTTCTTCTATACTACTATACTCCTATACCTATATACCTAACTACTACTTAAACCCTTCTTTACTTTCTCTTATAGTTATCCTCTTATAATTATAAACCTAAGTAGCGTAATTCCTAACTAGTCTAATTACGTTTTAAATAAGCTTAAGCTACCTATATTACCTAAGAAAGTCTATCTTAGTAGTTAAGGTATTATTAGATTACCCTTCTATATCTATCTAAAGTTAAACTTAGTTTAAGATAACCTTATTTAAGAACGTAAGTAGTTCCCTCCTTATTTTGCTTATTAATTAGTATTTAGATACTAACTTCTTACGTAGTTTAGCGACTTACTAATAAGGAAATTATAATTAATACCTTAATTAACCTCTAGTATTAGCTATATAAGTATTATTCTACTAAATTTATAATAGGCCTATACCTAGCTATACTTACTTATCCTAAGCCTAGTAAGAAGGGTAAGGGCTACCTAAGTAACGTTTAAGTTTACCCTAATATATTTAATCTTTCTTCTACTAGAGTAACTTTTAGCGTATTCCTTAAGCTATTAGCTATTCCTAAGAGGGTATTCTATAATTCTAACTTAGAGGCTCTTCTTCTATACTATACTTATAGTACTATAGTACTTAGGGTTTATACTAAATATAAGAGCTTAGAGCCCTCCCTAGATTCTAAGAGTATATATAGTAGGTATACTAGTAAAGGTTATAAGAAGGCCTTTAGTACCTATACTTAGGTCTATAAGAATAGTCTTCTACTAATTAATAGTACTTATACTAATTACCTCTTTAGTAGTAGTTCTTAATACTATTCTATATATTATAAGTTTTCTAAACCTCTCTTAGAGCTTATCTATTATTTATCCTTAGTTCTTCCTACTAACTTTTTCTTAGGTACTACTATTATTTATTATAGTGTTAAATTAACTAGTATTCTAGAGGTACTTAAGGCCTTAAATATACTTAGCTCTCTACTATTAACTCCTATAAAGCCCCTTAGCTACTAATTAGGCCCCTTACGCTTCTAACTACTTTACCTATAACTTATAGTATTTTTATAAAGGCCTTAGTAGATACTTCTATTAAGCTTTTAGGCTCTAATAATCTAGATTTTAAGCCTCTAGTTAAGGAGGAAGAGGATAATAGTTAGAGGTCTAGTGCTAATATATTCTTAGAGTTTAAGCTAGACTTAGTCTCCCTAGCTTTACTCCTACTTAACTAGGTTTAAGTAGTTATTAGGTCCCTTAGGCTAAAACTAGTTAGCGCTTATATTATACTTAATATTGTAATTATATTTTAGTAGACCCTTAGTATTATAATAAGGATATTATAATAGGGAGGCTAGTTCTAAGGAGGATACTAGTAATATAGCTACTAATAAGGAGTTAGATTTTAAAGGGTTTAGTAATTAGGCTAGATTTACCTTTTTAATTATTACTTTATTTCTAAATAGGTATATAGCTTTTTATAGTTATTTTAGTTATCTTTTTCTAGTATTTAGCTGCGTAGTTAATTATTCTTAGGCTATAGTTTTTAAGATTTTTTATCTATAGTTTACTTTCTAGTATTTTAATCTTCTCCTATAATTAATTCTTTACCTTACTCCTCCCTATTTAAAAAAAAAAAAGAGACCCTTCTTTTTTAAGCTGCGCTTAGGTATAAAAGCTTATACTAAAATAGTCTCTAATCTTAGTTTAGGTAGGTATTATACTATAGCCTAGCTTCTCCTAATAATATACTACTATTTTTACCTACTTACGTACGTATATTAAGCTTTAATTAGGTTAGTTTTATATACTATCCTTCTCTACTAGTTTAGATATCTATTCTAGAGGAGCTAGTTATCTAAGCTATTTTTAATTATTGTCCTAGTACGTTTTCTAAATATTAGCTAGCTATTCCTTTTTATTCCCTTTTTATAGTTAAGTATGTATTACTTAATTATAGCCTATAATATAGGAGATTGTAGCTAGGAATAAACCTAATTCTTTCTATTTAAAAGCTATTCTATTAAGATACTACTATAATTTTTCTATCTTCCTTCCTAAAACCTCCCTATTTCTAAAATTATAGTTAGGGGTATATTACTTAATTATTATTTAGGATATATAACCCTAAGCCTATATATAAATATTCTTCCTAAGACTTTAAAAGCTATTCTATTATTATTCTCTTTTCCTCCCTTCTTCTTTTCTCCTTAACCTCCCTATTCCTTTAAAAGACCCTTAGCTACCTTCGCGTCTACTTTTAGGTTACTATAGCTCTCTTACCTAGCTACTACCTAACTACTCTTTAGTAGTAATAATATTATTATTACTATAGTTATAAATACTATAGTATAAAATAATAACTTTTATCCCCTATTCTCTTCTACTATAATACTATACTTTAATTTCCCTATATCTAGCTACTACTTACTCCTATACCTACTTCTAAACTTCTACCTTATATTTACTTCTATTCTAGTTCTAATTACCTCTTAGTTATAATAAGTTAAGAGCTTATTATCCTTAGTTCTAATAATAAGCCTATTTTTACCTCTCCTATTAAGAGTTAGGTTATTCCTAGTAGTATAGGTAATTAAGCTACTCCTTTATATATCTATCTATTATCTAAGAGTATTAAGAAGTATATTTATTCCTTTAGTAAGTTATTCTAAGTATCTTTTAGCTTTTAATTACTTAGCTAACTAATATTTTCCTTATAGTTTCTAGCCACGCCTCTAAGAAGATTATAATTAATAGTATCTATAACCTTATATATTTCCTCTTTAAGCTTTAATAATAGGGTTTAACTACTAGTCTAGTCCTTACGTATTACGTACTTTAAAAGGCTAATAATTAAGATTAAGATAATAAGCGTAGTATTACTAGGCCTCTTAATTTTATTAACCCTAATAAGACTTAGGAGTTATTCTTTTACCTATTAGTAGATAATAAGAGGCTCTTCTATAACTCTAATATTAATACCTTAGTTTAGTATTACTAGTACTCCTCTTAAGACTATCTTCTAAGCGCTACTTAGAGTATTAGCTCTTCTAAGCTAGATTAGGTTATATATAGAAGGTACTTAGCTAATAAGCTATTAAAGAAATTCTATACCTACTACACTATAGACTTAAAGGGTACTTAGCTTCTTAATAGTACCTATACTAATTACTATATTAATAGTAATTATAAAGCTTATTTAATAACTAGTAAGTAATCTAATCCCCTTTTTATAGCTTATCTTAAGCTTATCCTTTTAGGTTCCTTACTAATTTATAATTCTTATTTTTAGGTACCCTAAATAATAGGCCTCTTCTTACTATAACGCGTCCTCCTATTTTACTCTTATATCTAATAGCTACTTAAGCGTAATCTAGAGTTATTACTACTACTACTAAAGAGCCTTTAGATTACGCTAATTCACTTATTTAGGCCCCTTAAGTCTCTAGATATATAAAAGGGCGACTATAGCTATAAGCCTAGTAATAAATCTATATAAGATTTAGAGGATTTAGATACTAATACTATTATTTCTAAGGAGGAGGCTACTAAGGAAATATCTAATATTAAGTAGGTTATTACTAAGGTAGCGTCTAACTTTAAGGGGTTTAGTAATAATACTAGTAAGGTCTCTAAGTATAACTCTATTACTCCTATTACTACTTTTAATAGCCTTACTATAAGTATTAAATAGTTCTTAAAGGATAAGCTACGTTTACCCCTTTATTAATAGATTACTACTCTAATATCTTTAGGTACTTATAGTAGTTATAGTAGGGCCTATAGGTTAGTTATTAATAGGATACTTTAAGTATTAATAATAATATACGCTTAGTTTCTTAAGGGTTATTCTACCTTATCTAGCTTACTAGCTCTAATTATTTTCTAGTTAGCTTAAAAATAGTAATTCTTTCTAGATAATTAGTAGTAGCTTTTTTAATAGCTTTTCTATATAATTAATACTTACTTTCTTTATATTTTCTTCTTCTCCTATTTCTACTATTTATTTACTAAAAAGCTAAAATTTTCTATTATTAGCTTAATTACTAGAATTATCCTCTTACTTACCTACTATAGGTATATACTAGTACTTAGTTAGATTAAATTCCTAATTAATACTTAGGGCTATAGCTACTAATCTTCTTTTTCTATACTTTTTATACGTTTAAGGTTAATTACTTCTTTAACTTCTAGCTTTAGTAAAGTTTTATATACCTTAGGATTAAATTACTTATATACTTAACTCCTTATTTAGTAAATACTTACTCCTATTATTAGCTCTAATCTACCCTCTATTATAGGTATATCTTAACTATAGGTATTAAATAATTCTTTACTTAATATTACTTCTTTTATTAGGACTAGGAGCTTATACTCTAATTATTCTTTAGGTAGTTAGTCTTCTTATATAGTATATTCTTAGGCCTCTTCTACCTCCTAATATTTATTTATTTCTTCTAAATTAATTATAGTCCTTTAGTTATATCTTTTAAGCCTATTTTTAGGCGTATAACTTCTAAAACTTATTCTATTAAGCTCTTTAAGGTAGTAATACCCCTTTTACTAGTCTTTTAAACTCTAAATAGACCTTACTACTTAGGTAGAAACTTAGTAAGTATTAATTTATTATTCTTATAGTACGAATTATATAGTAAGACTAGTTCCCTTAGCTCTAGCTTCCCTATTTATATAATCTTTAAATTATTAAAATAATCTTTATTTTTATACTATAGTTATACTATATAGGTAATAGCTTCTTAGAGATATTTATTCTTCCTCTTAAATTATTAGGCCTTTATTACTAATAGTAATAGAGTATTAGTAACTTTACTCTATAGTAATACTTACTAAGTAGGTATTAATAGTTTAATAGGTAGTATATATTCTCTTCTAGTAACTAAAAAGGCTAGAGTCTTATTTATTAATTATTTAACTATTACTTAATCTACTTAGAGTACCCTTTATAAATTAGCTATCTAATTACTAAGTAGCTTCTTTAGCGCTATAACTATAGGAGTATACCCTTATTTAATAAGCTCTTAGCCTTATAGATAATAGGTACTTATAATTACTTAATTAATACCCTATTAGTATTAAAGGTTATATACTAGCCTATAGTTTTTAGGTCTACTATCTACTAATATATATAAGGGTAGCCCCTATCTATAGAATACTAAGTATTTAAGGAACTTAATAATAGACGCTAAGTTATTATAAGCTAGGGCTTCTTCCTTAAGCTACTAGGAAGCGTAATAGTAGGCTACTATAAGAAACTTTTTACTATTTAGACCTAGAGGTATATAGACTATATTAATAGTAATTTACCTAAATAGTAGTAATAGAGGCTTAATTAGCTATAATTCTTCCTATACCCTTATATTAGTATATAACTAATACTTAGGGTAAGATAATATATATTATTTAATTTACTTATATTACCCCTTTTAATAATACTATATTTATACTTTCTTTTAGGTTCCTTCTTTTCTATAGTAGCCTAACTTATTATATATTACTTAGATTATTTTAGCCTATTAATTAGGATTATTAACTACCCTTTAGAGAGGCTAGCCCCTAAGAGTAACGTAAATAAATACCTTTTATAAACTATTATTCTTAATACCTTCTTCTTAAACTTAATAAACTTAGCTCTTAATAGGTATTTAGGACGTTTATAAAATAGGATCTACCTTACTATTATTTAAGACTCCTTATTATATAAGTTATTTAGTAGTTTTTTAGTAAATAATAGATTTATAGGGTAGGTACTATATTATAGTAGACTAATTAGATAACTAAATAATAGCTGCGTAGAGTTTAAATATAAATTAATAAAGTCCTTAATATCCTCCTTAGGCTTATCTAGTAGCTCCTATCTATCTAATTTAGGCCTTTTTAAAAGGGCGTTAGCTACTATATTTTTCTTTTTAGCTATATAGATAATATTAAAATCCTATAAGTTAAGTAGTACTAACTATTAAGTAATAAGTATACTTAGAAGATCTATTACGCTCCTTTAGAGTTAAGCTACTAGTATTTTTATATCTATTTTAACTATAAATTAAACTCTATATAGATATAATTAGTACTTTTTAAAGTTAAAAAGAAGACCTTATACTTATATTTACTAGAGTCCTAGTTACGCTTAGATTTAGACTAAACCTTACTCTTATATCTAATAAGGTAATATAGTCCTCCTTTATTAAGTTATATTAGAACTATACCCTATCCTTTTTTACTTTTATCTACTACTACTATAATAGCTTATAGTAGTTCTAAGTAATCTATAGAGACTAAGGTAGGTATTAAATAAAGTACTATTTTAAGGGAGTCTATTACTAACTTTTATACTAAACCTTAATTAAATAGGGTATTCTTTTATAGTAAGCTAAATAGTAGTTCTATAATTATTATAAAGCCTCTAATCTATATCTAGTAGTATATATAAATTCTAAGAAATATCTAAATATCCTTTAAATCCCTTAGTTAGGCTATAAGATAATCTTATCTACTTTCTTTTAATCTAGATAATAGCCTTTAGTATCTACTTAATACCTAATAATAATTATTAAAGGGTAAGTAAAGTCTAACTTATAACTAGATATAGTAGCTCCTACTTATTTAATATCTACTAGGACTTTATTAATATTTATAAAATATTCTATAATAAACTTTTAGATACTAAACTTAATCTCTTTACCCTTATAATTAGTCTTTAGGCCTTTAATATAAACGTTATCTAGATATAGTATATACTAGTAAGGGATATAGTCCTAATAGATCTTTATTATTACTCTTATAAATTCTACTACTAAATTAGTAGTACCTATTAGTAGTATATATTATCTAACTAGTCCTAGGGAGTATAAAATACTATTATATCTCTAGAGTTAATATATAACTCTACTTAGTTATAGCCTAAGAAGAAATTAAGGAGTAATATAATTATATAACTAGTAAATTCTTCTATAAATTTATCTAGGTTAGGTAGTAGGTTAGTATCTCTAATTATAACTCTATTAATCTTTTACGTATTATTAATTAACTAATATCCCTTATCTTTCTTAGCTACTAGAAACTATAGGTTATAATATTAGCTCTTATATAACTCTAAGGTACCTTAATTAATTCTTTCTTATATTATCTCTATAACTACTTCTTAGAGTTTTCTAAGTATTAGAAATTAGTCTACTCTTTATACCTTATAGGGAATAGTATTAATTTCTACTAGGGTATTACCTTATAACTTATATAGCCTAATTTATTAAAATCTTAGGCTAGGCTCCTTCCCTTTAAAAGAGTAATTCCTTAAGTATTAATTACTTACGTAGTTATAGATTAGGTATAATCTTTATAGTATTTAGTTACTTAGGTATAACCTAAGTCCCTCTTAGGAATATAATATACTTAGGTTTAAAGTATTCTTAAAATAGGGCTAAGTTACTATAGTTATTTAGTCTCTAATAGGCCTTCGCTTACTCCTTAGTCTAATCTTCCTTTAATATTATAGGGTCTTTACCTAGAGTTATTAATTAGTTAACGTACTCTATAAGTAAGTAGCTAGTATAAGTAAGTAGCTAGCTTTTACTAAGACCTTATTAAAACGTACTATTATCTATAGTATAATATAATACCTTAATATAATAATATATAATCCTCTTAAAAAGAAGCCTAAATATAGCTTACGCTTTAGGCTTTAAAATAAGATATAATACTTACTATCTATAGTACTATATAGTACTATATAGTACTAGAGAGGACGCTTTAATAGTAACGTACTAGAATACTATACTAATAAGATTACTAGCCTAACTTAATAAATTACCTTAAGATAGAAGAGGAGGTAATTATTTAGTATATACTAAACCTAGATCTCTAAGGATTTCCCTCCTAGCTTACTACTATTAAAGATATAGCTAATTCTTTACTTACTAAGTACTACTATAGCTCTATTAGCTAGAACTAGGCTATAAACTTTATTAAGCGTATACTAGAGCTTAAAGTTAAGTTTAATTAAAAGTATAACTATAAGAAAGCCTTCTATAAAGATCCTAGGCTTATATAAAACTAGTTCTACCTTATAAAGAATATAAAGGCTAAGTATAGTATCCTAGATAAAGATATCTATAACTTTAATAAAATTAGCTTTATAATAGGCTAGATATTAATAGGAGCTATAGTTACTAGCTTAGAGTATTAAGGATAGCTAAAGATAGTATAGTAGGGTAGTTAAGAGTAGACTATAGTTATCTAGGGTATTAATATAATAGGGTAGGTAATCCTACCCTTTATCCTCTTTAAGGTAAGAACTACCTCTCTACCTAGTATAAGGAAGATACTTTACTACGTAATTAGGTTATTAGGGTCTCTAAGAATAGCTAGATAATAAATAAGCTTAGCTTAGAGTAGTTAAAGTACTTTAATATATATATAAAAAAATACACTATTAGTATAGTATATTTACTAATAATTAATAGCTATAAGAGCTATAACTTACTTTTATTTTAGTAGTACTATAAGGATAATAAGATTATTATACTTTATATACTTCTATACTTATTATACTTATTATAGCTACTAGATATAAACTATTTTTCCCCTCTAAAGAAGGTATATAGGTACTAAGTTAAGATCTTAATATATAACTATATTAACTATATTACTAAAATAGAGTTCTTACTATACTTTATATCTACTTTTAATACTACTATTATAAAGAGTAATATCCTAAGTAGCTTTAGAGGTACTAGCTTAGTCCTATTTAACCTAGAAGCTATAATATTAAAGATAGATATATAGTTAAAGATACTACTATTAACTACTATAAAGGATAGTCCTTAGGAGTTAAAAATACTAAGTAAAACCCTAGAATTTAGGTTATAATTAACGCTAGTAAAAATAAGGATCTAAACTTACCTAGATAGCTCTCCTACCTCTATAGTTAAGGCGTTTAAGAAGGTCTTAAAGGGTATAGTAATAATTACCTATAAGCTTATATTAGTATAATAAGAGATTATATAGCTTTAAGCTACTAATAAAGTAGCTATATATTAAAAATTATATAAAAGGAAGTAGCTATAGAAGGAAGGGACCTTTATAGTAGAAGATAGTACTTAACTATTAGCTTTAAAGGAGTTTAGTACTTATAGTAATAGAGAGAAGTTAAAGAAGAAGGTATATACTAAAAGAGATCTACCTTAATAATACTATAGGTAGTATAGTAGGATAGGGTATAATACGCGCACCTATAAAAGTAACTAGAATAATAAAGAAAATACTATAAAATAATTTATACTCTTAGGTTTTATAAGTCTTTATAAAGTTTTACTAGTTTTTATAGTATTTTTAGAGTAAAGATATTAGCGCTAGTAAAGATAGTAATTATACTATTACCTATAGTATAATCTATATAATAGGTAAAACCTAGTAAAGACTAGTAAAGATTATAGTAAAGATATCCTATAAAGATATCTATAAAGATCTTTATAGGTCTTTACTAAGTTTTACTAGTTTTTATAGTATTTTTATAGGTAATAATATAGCTATACTAGTAGAGGTAAGAAATATACTATTACCTACTATATAAACTATATAACTAGTAAAACTTTATATAACTTTATAAAGATTTAGTAAAGATACTTCTTTATAATTTATACTCTTAGGTTTAATAGTTTTTATAATATTTTATAAGTTTTTACGTATTATACTATAGGTAATAGTATATTTTAATAGAGGCTTAGTACGCTATTTAACTTATCTATACGTTTAACTTACCTATAGGGTATATTATATCTTTTATACTTTACGCTTATATATAGTACTAACTTAGGCTATAATATTATTAGTCTAAGAGTCTTTTAACTATACGTTAACTAACGTTATAACTTTAATTACTACTTCTTCCTTTTTAGTTATACCTTACTTAGTTATATATCCTAGAAGTTTTTAGATCTATAATAGGTACGTTAACTACTAGGTAGTATTTAGACTACTTTAGCTAGGATATTATCTAAAACCCCTTTAGTATATTCTAAGGCTAATATATATACTCTATCCTTATCTTCTACTATTATACTACTATTAGGAGATTACCCTAAAGTCCCTATACTAGGCTAGTAAAAGTACGTCTTATTTATAGGTACTATTAGTATTTTTAATTAGCTTTTTAACTATTTAGTTACTATTTTTATACGGTATTAACTATTATCTAATTTATTTAGATAGAATAATATACTTATAGAATTTACTTTAGTAAGAATTATTTTATCTAGTCTTTCCTAATTATTTTTAGGAGTATAACGCTAGTAATTATACTCTCTTCTTATTTCCTACTAGTAGTCTAGTATAGAGTCTAGGCGTATTAATTTAATTACTTCTTATATAAGTAAAATAGGTTATATAAGCTTTATCTTTACTTATAATCTAATAATATATTAGATTATTAGACGCGTAGTCTAGTAATACCTAAGTATTAGTTAGAAATAGATTACTAAGGATAACTAGATTTATATATTCTTCTATAATAAAGAAGTTTATATAAATTTTAATTTATCTAATATAGATTAGTACGCCCTATATAATTTCTCTAAATAATACTATTAAGCTATTAGCTACTATTATTTTTACTAACTTTATATATTTTAGTAGTAATATAATAGGTAATATTACCTTATTTATAGTTTCTCTTTTTATAGTATTTAACTCTACCCTAGAGTTAAGTAGGCTTAGGAAGTTAGTTCTCTAAATATTAATTAGAACCTTTAGGTAGTCTCTCCTTAGGTATTTAACTCCTACTATATAGTTATATTCTTACTAATAGGTAGTTAGTTTCTTTATATCTTTACTATATAGGTTATAATTAATATCTTCTATTTTATAAATATACTACTTTATATAGCTTATCTTTAGGTTAGTTTAGTACTTAGTATTAAGACTAAAGTACTATATAATTTTTCCTTTTATAACTTCTACTAGAACGTAGTTTAGTATTAAGTTAATTATAAGAGTATTTACTTAGCTATTAAGTATTAGCTAGTTATTATCTAAGCTACTATTAGAGTTGCTAGTAGCTACTAAATAGTTTACTATACTAATTAAGAGCTTTTTAAATTCTTCTATAGTATAGTTAGCTAAGAAGAGTTTCTTATATACTTCTAGTATATTCCTAATAAGTATTTTAAGGAGGAGTTAAACTTAAGTATTAAATATCTATTATAATACTCTATAGGTATCTAGGCCTAATTTTTTAACTAGTTAATATTTCTTTAGGTATTTTTCTTTTCTATCTTAGGTAGTAATAGGTGCCTTTAATTAGGCTTTAGGTTCTAGTTAGACGTTTTTATTTCTTTATCCTCTAATTATTATTTATTAGTAAATTATACTATATTATCTTTTAGTATTCTTTAATTAGTAAAGTACTTATTCTCTTAATTCTTATATCCTCTTAAGTAGGGGATCCTTTTAATACTAGGCCTTTATAGAATAGTCTTTAGTAGTTACTTATATATTCTATCTATACCTTAAATACCTATACTAGCCTTCTTCCTAGTATCTCCTTTACTAATTATTACTACTATAATAGTAGCTAAGTTATTATTATACTAACTTTTATAGACAGCTCTTAATAGCTTATACGCTATTTATCTAACTAGTATATTAAATAGTTCCTAGAATTAATTATAATTAGTTTAATCTATAGTACTAGTACTACTATTAGGAAGTAATTAAATACTTACTACGTTATTCTTAATTAGTATAGTAGCTCCTAATTAGAAATTAGCTTTAATTTAGAAAGGGTCTACGTCTTATTTTAACTATCTATACTTAATCTCTACTATAATAGTTTCTCCCTATTTACTATTACTAAGATTAGTAATTTAGCCTAGAGGTTACTTAACTATTCCCTAGTAAAGTTATCTCCTATTATTAAAGTAGTATTATCTATTCTTAATAAGTATTAGGATAATTAGGTAGTTATACTTTAAGTATCCTAGTTTATTACAAATCTAATAGTTAAAGTTTAGATACTAGTTTAGCTATTAATTCCTATTTTAGTTATCTTAGTTATATTTACTAGAGTTACTATTATAGTTCTAATTACTTTATACTTAATTATACTAATTTATTCTACCTTATTATTATTCTACTTAGTATTATACTAGTCCTAGTTATAGTAGGTAATTTTAGAGGGTATTAACTTTATTATTTAATTAGTAGTTAACTTCTATATAGATTAAGTAGTTATCTATTAGCTCTAATTCCCTAAGGGACTATTATATTACCTATAGCTATTACTTATAGCTAACTTAATTAAGCTTTAACTCTACTATCTTATTAATTAAGTTATTAACTTCTAAATTAGTTACTAGTATTCCTAGTAGGGATTAGAGTTACTTCTCTTAAGACTTATTTAGTAGTAGTACCCTAAGCGTAAAGGCCTAAAAGGGTTTAGATCCTAGTTATAGTCTACTTACTTATAGTTAAGTATACTTAGCTTCTATTAATTAGGCTTCTATTATAAGTCTCTCTACGTTAAATTTAATCTTAGGTTTAAACATTTTAATTACTTTTATAGGGTTTAGTATCCTTACTTTTTATTAAATTCTAAATATTTAATTAGAAAGTTATAGATCTTTAGTAATTAAATAATATATAATTATTAGTGTAGAGGTTAAACTTCTTAAGTACCTTTTAGGCTAGGCTAAGTAGGAGTCCTTTTACTAAGTAGAATCTATGTTAATTTTCTATAATTATCCCTACGTTAAGGTATCTTTTACTATAGATTTAGAACTTATCTACGTATTCTTAGATATTTAGGCTAGTTCTTAATTAATAGCTAATTAGCTAGTACTTAAAATACTCTACTCTTTCTTCTTACTAGTATTTATTATTAGTCCTAAACTTTAGCTAGAGGGCCTCTTAAAGCTTCTTTTAAAATCCTTTCTTTACTACTTCTATATATTCTTCTAATAATTATATAATCTCCTTCTATCTTATTTTATAGTACGCTATAAGTTAATTAACTATTATCCTTTCTATAAAGTTATAATACTTTACTATATCTTTATACTATTTAAGAAAGGTAGTTATATTATATCTATTAAACCTTAGGAGGCTTTTAAGTAGGAATACTAGAAGTTAAGCTACGTATACTAGTACTACTATATTCTAGTTTAGCTTATTAAGTACTATACCTATTATCTAAAAAGCTTTTATTAATACTTCTTTATCTTATCCTTTATAAGGATTCTCCTTAAGAGGTTAACTAGGGTTTAGAGTTTTATTAGGGTTAGTTATCTTTAGATATTATTTAGTTACTAGTTTATTTAGCGTCTTTAGTAGGGGATTATAGTACTAAAGGATCTTAGTTTAGTACCTAAGTCCTCTTCTTCTAGTAGGGTAATAGTATAGCTTTACTTTCTTTTAACTAAGCTACCTAATCTATCCTTAGGTATTATCTACTTATTCTCTTTATATACTAATTACTTTAATAACTTCCTTATAAAGTAAGTTATTAGTAAGGTACTAAATATTATAATTAGTATAATAATAGTCTAAATAATACTTAATAGTTTTTATATACCCCTTTATTTTCTTTAAATTCTCCTTTTTATATAGTAGCGAATATTATAACTTATTTCCCTAATAGCTTCTTAGCTTATTAATCTATAGTTTTTATTCTTTCCTTAAAATATCTCTTCTTATAATGCTAAGATCTTTTTAGTTATTATTATTACTATTCTATAAGGGCGCGTAATTAGTTAGGTTAAGATAGTTAATTATACCTAACTAGTAAGATACTATATAAGGAACTATTATATATATAGAAGTAGCCCTTATATCTAGAGGCGCGTAGGCTATACGCGTACGCGATAGGCCTATACGCGTAATCACATAACCTTAGTAAGCGAGGTTACTAGTTTAATCTACGTTCAATCTATAATACTACCCCCCCCTAAAAAGAGAGTAGTTCTATTACTTATAATTAGTTTACCCTATTTCCTATACTCTAGCCTTACGCTATATATCTATTATATAAACTCTAGTTACAATAATTAATTTACGCTAGCTTTCTAGCTAAACTAGCTCTACTAGTTATTATTAGAAGATAAGCCTAACTAAGTCCCTATTATAAGTAAGTAGGCCTAACTTAGTCCTTATTTCGTTAGATATACTAGTAGAGATAGCTTATAGGTTACTCCGTAGTTACGTAAATAGTCTAGTACTATTATAACCTATAATATATAGTAGACTATATAGTAGAGGCTCTCTTCTTACTATAAGGGGAGATAATTATATAAGGTATAACTTAGGAGCTTACTATAGAGCTATTAGTATTACTAGTTATTCTAGTAGATATACTACGTAAGCGTATTAGGAGTAAATTCTACTTACTAGTTAGCGTTATAAACTTCTTATATATACTTAGTTTATCCTTATACTATTAATAATATTTATAAACTAGGTCTATAGTATTAGTTAAGTTTATATAAGGCTCCTAGGTTAGATCTAGGTAGTCTATCTATTAAATAAGATACTATAATAAGCCCTTACAATTCTTATTACTAGGATCTTTAAGAGCTTTATTTACTTAGTAGTCTTTAATTACTTTAATAGTATACTTAGTATTATCCTCTACGTTAGGGTCTATATTAACTAGTAGTTTAATATTAACTATTTATCCTAGTAGTAACACTCCTTTATAAAGATAAAGTAGCTATAGGTAAAAGATATTATAGACTCATGATATATAAGCTAGTAAGTTAAGCTAATAAGCTATATTATTAATAACGTAGATAATAGTAAAGAGACTATAGTTTTTAAAGTCTAAGGAGTAGTTAGGTCTTATCGTTTTAAGATTGCACGTATCTAGTATAACTTAATTACTAACACGAAATTCTAGTACTAGTAGTTAATTATTATTAGTATACTTAGCTTACTTAGCTTAAGCCTATTATATAGAGTCCTAAAGTATCTATCTTAGTTACTCTATTTATTTAGCGAACTAATCTATATAGAGCTAGTTACGTTATACTAGAGTAGTCCTAGTAGTAGGTTTAGTAGGTTCTAGTCCTAATCGTAGGAGATAGCCCTTAGTAATATAGAATAGTAAATATCTAGTTATTACGCTAACTATTAAATTGGCCTTAAACTTAGCTATAGGTAAATATAACGCCTAGTTATCCTACTTATAGTTAACGTATACTTATAGGTATTACTTTAGATACGTATTTATATTCTTAGTCTATCTATCTATCTACGGGTAGTATATAGAAGAAAACTTTAGGTAGACTCCTAGTTATTAATATAACCTTTACTAGAAGTAGGAGATAAACTATATACCTTAATTACTTATAATTTTATTAGGATATCCTTCCTCACGCTATATATACTTAATAAATACTTAGACTAATACTTTAACTATAAGGCTAACTATTAAAATAAACTTCTTTTCTTTATTAAATAGTTAATAATAATAAGGATATTAGTAAAGATCTAGCTATTATAGTAATAAGGTAGGAGATATATAATAAAGTCTATTAATATATAAGACTAGTATTTGTCTAGGATAGGTAGTAGATAGAGTAATCTATATTTACTATTATAATAGCTTTTCGTACGTTTATATATAAGATAATTATAGATATAGTAGGAGATATCTATTATTATACGTAGCTAATAATACTAGCGGCTTAGCTTTACGTAGCTTTTATACTTACTACTATAACTACTACTAAGAGCCTAGTATAACTATTTAACTACTTTAGTCTAGACTTTATTAGTATTAGGTATATAAAGCTTATTACGTATATATAGCAATCTATTATATAATATATAGTCCCTAGTTTAATTCTTATATATTAGGACCTATATATTAGGTTATATAGGATCCTCTACTATCCTACCCTTTTAGCCTTAATAATAGCTATTAATATAGGATCTTTATTATATACTACTCTAATCTATACTATTAACTTATCTTTACTAAGTATTAGTATTATAGGCTTAAATATATTTAGTATTATAGGCTTAGTCGCGTTTAGTATTATAGGCTTAGTTACGCTTAGAGGTATAGTAGGCTTAATAGTACCTAGTATAGTAAATTTAGTTTCGTTACTTTTAAGGGATATAATTATAAGTACGCGTTCTATATAGGTGGCTAAAACGTTATCCTCCTTACTAAGTTAATATATAAGCTACGCTATAGTAATAGCTAATTTAGGGAGTATACCCTAATAGTATTACGCTAAGTAGATAGTATACTATATACTACTATTATAGCCAAAGCTTATAGTTACGATATAGGCGTTAGGGTTAACCTAATCTAGTTTAATTAGTACTTATATCTAATACTTACTTTATTTATTATCTTTACTAGGAAGATTACCTAGGTAACGCGTAAGTACGTTAGGTTTAGTACCTTATTTTCCTAGTTAGTATTTAATACAGAAGTTAAACTTAGTAAGGAACTCTACCTATCTTACTTAATAGTAATTCAATTATTTAGTTATTATAAATATCTACAATACCTAATAGTTAGATAAGACTTTAATTAGATCCTATATCCTAGATAACTTAAAGCGCTACTCCTTAAAGGTAGCTACTATAGCTAGTAACTCTTTATTATATATTTTATAATTATATTTAGTAGGTATTATTTTATAAGATAGAAATACTATAGGCTAGAGTACTCTATTATATATTTAGGAAAGTACTATAGTAGTAATAAAATCTAAAGTATTAGTCTTAAGCTAGGTCTCTAAGTCTAGATTAAAGTATATAAGTACTCTAGTACTAGTAAATATCTATTTTAGCTATTTAAATACCTAAGTAGCTACTAAGCTAGTACTAGCAGGAAGTATTAGCGTAGGTTATTATCCTTCTTCGTAAGCGTAGTAAGGGCTTTAGCGATATATAAAAACCCTTTAATAAATCTCTAATAGAAATTAGCAAATCCTAAAAAGGCCTATATATCTTTTACGTAATATAGAAGCTTCTAATTAAGTATAGTTTTAATCTTTTAGGGGTCTATTTTAATACTATTAGTAGTAAGGATAAGGCCTAAGTACTTAACGTGCTTAACTTTAAAATAACACTTAGTAGGGTTAAGATATATACTAGCTATCTTAAGTTTAGCTAGTACTTTAGATACGTACTCCTTATAATCCTCCTCGCGTTTACTATATATTAAAATATTATCTAAGTAAGCTATATATATATTATCTAGATATTCATGAAGAGCCTTATTAATAAATATCTAGAAGGTCCCTAGTACGTTATATAGTCTAAAGGGTATAACTAAGTATTTATATAGTCTATATTATATTATAAAGGCTATCTTCTCCTTATTACTATCTTTAATACGTATAGTATTAAATATAGTAACTATATTAATAATACTTATAATATATACCTTAGCTATTTATACTAAGGTTTCCTTAATTAATAGAGGTACGTTATAGTTTTTCTTTATAATAGTATTAAGACTATAATAGTCTACGCAGATCTAGAACCTACTACTTAGCTTTTTTACTATAAGAATAGGTAATATAAATAGTAAAGTACTAGGTCGTATAAAGCCCTTTCCTATTATTTTATTAATATATATCTTTATAGTAAGTATCTTATTTCGTATAAGCCTATATATATTTAGTCTAGGAACCTATCTATCTATAATAATCGCGTAGTTAACTCTAGCCTATTATAGTAGTAGGATATTAGCTTTATAAGGGTTAAAAAGATCCTTAAATTTTATGTATACAAATAATAGAACTATTACTTTAATTTCTTTATCTAATAGAGGTAGGCACTCTATCTTATCTATATATTTCTTAAAGTCTTCTTATATTATAGCTACTAACCTAGTAATATAATTACGAAAGCTTTTAGCGTTATAGTCTTAGTCGCTATTAGGTAGTTACTTAAGTTAATCCTAATAATAAGGTTCGATCTATATAGTCTACTTAGGATAATATAATATATTTAGATAAGTAGCTTATACACTAATAAGATATACTTCTCTAATAGTAGTTTTACGCCTTATTACGCTATTAGGAGGCTATCTATTATTATAAACTATCTCTAGGATACTACTATAATAGTATTACGTAGTATAATAATATAAACTAAATATAATAGACTAAATAGTTCTAAATCCAATTATAGGTTAGTAAAGATCCAGCTAATTTATACTAAGGATTAGATTATATTTACCTATATTAGTAACGTAGTAGAGTACGTTACTAATATAGGCCCTATACCTTATAGGGATATTAATTACTTCTATTAAGGTATTAATAATACTACTATTAGCTAGTACTAATTTAATTAGGTTATTTATCTTAAGGGTTTTTAGTTATTATTACTTTACCTAATATTAACTTACGAAATAGGCGCTTACTCTAGTATCTACTAAGATAGCTACTTTAGTCTAGTCTCTATCCTTAGGTAGGTATCCCGTAAACTCTAACTACTTAGCTAGATTTAGTTAAGCTTATTTATTAAAGACTACTACAGAGATTTAATAGTAATACAATATTAGCTATACTAATAATACTATAGATATTATACTAGTAGTACTTAGCTTTACTATAGTAGCCTTAAGGTAGTAATAGTAGGTAGTAGCTTATTAAGCGGATTAATATACTTTACGCTATTTAAGCTCCTATACGCGGTTTCGCTTAGAGCTACTAAAAATATAAATAGGAAGGTTTAATAATAAAGCTATTATTATTAACTACTTCTATAGTATTAGTATTATTATTATTATAGGAATTACTATCCCCTCCTTAAAATTAGTATTATCCTTAATATTATACTCAGCTTCTATAGCATAAAGTCGAATACTAAGGTCCTAAAATAGCTTAATAGGTCTATTAACGTAAGCTAGGACGTAGTTATAAGATTAATATAATTTACTACTATACTTAAAGTAATAGCTAGCTTTCTCTAGGGCCTCCTATTCTTCTTATATTTAACTAAATATAGGGTAATATTCTTAACCCTATTAGGTATTATATTTACGTTCTAGCGCGTAGTCTCCTAGAGAATATTATTAAGGTTACTAACTAGTCGTAGTATAAGAGGTAGAGCTAGAGTTAGTCTTAGGTTAGCTATAATTAATCTACTATTACGCGTAGTTAATAGTACGTACTTAGTTAAGAAATTCTATAAGCTTCTCCCTAGGAATAGATCTATTTAATACAGATAATACTAATCTAGGTTATATAAGGTAATACGCGTATTAAATTATAGTCCTATTAGGATACTTAAGAATATTATAAACGTATATAAATTATCCGCGCTACTTATTAAATACCTTACTATTCTTCTATTTTAGTAAATTACCTATAAGCTTAGACTCTACTTTAGAGATCTTCTTATATATAGTATTTCCAAAGTATAGGTTAAGGCCTTCTAGTAGATTAAGATAGTATATTACTACTTTATTAACGTTATTAATAAATATCTAGGCCTTACCTTAGATATAGTAACGTAAATATATAGTACCTATATATATTCTAGGTAAGTCTTATACTTATTAATTATAGAATACCTCTATTTATTATAATCTATATTATTATTATCCCTAGTAAAGACCTTAATATTAGGTAACTTAAACGTAACTCCTAATATAGTTCCTACTATAGAGGTTATACTAGGAGTATATAGCTAAGAGCGCGTTAGTATAGAATAATTATAGATATAAAGTAACCTATAACTATTATCTTAGTCTTAGTAATTAAAATTATCGTATTAAATATAATTATTTCCTTTAGTTATTAGTTATATATAGTTATAGAAGTAGTTATTATGTTATAGGTATTAGTTAGCTACTATAGGGCTTAAATAAGTATAGTTTTTAAGATAATCGTCTTATTAAGGGTATTAGCCTAGTAGTATAGGATTTATTTATATAAGTAAGGTAGGACGTTACTAGTTAGATTAGTTAAGCAAACTATATTAATAGTAACTAGGCTTATAAATAAGAAGATAAGTAGTTATATTCTTAAGTTCCTTCTAAGCTATATATATAGTATTCTCTATAATATCCCTCCTTTCTTCTATAACCTCTACTTAATTATTTACTATTATAATAGTAATACGTAGCTCTATATACTCCTAGTCCCTATTAGTTTACTCTTACTTATAGAGCCTATAGAGTTAGTTAGCTTCCTTCTTCTTAAACTTATATTCTACCTAGAGCTTAACGTAGTTAGGATAATTAGATATATTATTATTAATAGTAGTAATATTTTCTAATACTTTAATCTACTAAACGTAGTCTTTATTAGATTTACGGAGCTTATTACGTTCTTTAGTAGTAGTCTTAAGTTCTATAATAATAGCTTTATATATAGGTTTATTTTATATATTACGTATAGCTCTAGGGCCTTTACTCTAGAGTAGCTTTATAACCTAAGCTTCTAGATTCTTAATATAATTAATTTTTTTATTAAACTTAACTTATAGTATAGTACCCTTACTATATTAGAATTCTTAATTATAGTATATAGCAATTACCTTATTAGTAGAAAGTATAAGGTCTTATATTATAACTAGTAAGGTAATAAGTAACCTAAAAAACTAGTCTAGGGCTTCTTATACAGCTTACTAATAATCCTTACCTATATATAATGTAATAGTAGGTATATTATCCTTAGTAGAGTCTTAGCCTAGTTAAATAGTAAAATTTTCGCTCTTATTATTAGTTTCGTCCTCTATAGGTTAGCTAGTAAGCTTAACCTAGTTACTATCTATATAAGTTAGATAGAGTCTAATAGTAGTAGTAGATTAATTATTAAAGGTTTCTAGACGCGTTCCTTCTATATTAATATTAATAGTTTTATAGTTTAGCTTTATAGGCTCTCCTTAAATATTTAAGGTATATTCTCCTACTAGTACTAAGGGGCTTTAGGATATAAAGCTAGAAATAAGCTATTATAATAACGCTCTAATTACTAAAAGGTAGGCTTATTAATATCTTTAAAAAGACTAGATTAGTAGGCCTATAAGGGTCCCTAACTTATAGTTTAAGAAGTAGCTTAGGTACTACTAGGCCCTATAGGGCTAAGTTACCTAGTACTAGGTACTACTATTCTAGTAGAGATCTAACTTATAATATAGGTTAGATTAGTTATCTATATCTTTAATATTTATATCGTTTATAATAGGTGTACTTAAGTTATAATATACTAAATTACTATCTCCTACTACTTACTTCTAGTAAAGAGGTAAGCTAAGCCCTCTTCTAACTTATTATAATAGTCTACTTAACTCCTATTATCCTTATATAATACCTAGCGCTAACCTTTACTAGTTATAGTATTAATATTACTAATAGTAGGCTTCTAGTATAGTATACTTATGGATTCTAACTCTAATTAGCGTAATAGTAGCCTTACTACATAAGTTCTACTCCGTAGGCGTATAATAGAGCCCTATAGGCTTTTCTAGCTTAGGGCTATCCTAATAAGGAATATATAACTAGTAAATTACTTACGCCCTAGGCGTCTTCTAGGACTAGTAATAATCTTACGCTTATCTTACGTACAGAGATTACTTAATATACTCTAGGTATAGGAAGATATAGTATAGTATAAGGGCGCGTAATTAGTTAGGTTAAGATAGTTAATTATACCTAACTAGTAAGATACTATATAAGGAACTATTATATATATAGGAGTAGCCTTTATATCTAGAGGCGCGTAGGCTATATACATACGCGATAGGCCTATACGCGTAATTACGTAACCTTAGTAAGTAAGGTTACTAGTTTAATCTACGTTTAATCTATAATATATTCTAATTAGTTCTCTAAGCTTACCTAACTTTAAGTACTATTCTAGACTTATACGCTTCTCTACGTATAGTTTAATAAGGTACTAGAGCTTATACCTAATATTACTTTACTTCCTTAGAAGCTATAGTATATCTTATTATTTAGCGCGCTTTTATTTTTTTAAGTAATAGTTAGTTAGTTTTTAGGGTCTCTTAAGGTCTCCTCTAGTTTCTAATTTATTCTACTATCTCTTTCTTTTCCTTATCTAATTATTATTTAGTCTTAATATATAGCTCCTTAGATTATATCTCTAATTATAAGAGCTTATTAGAGTATATATATAGTAACGTAGCTATCCTAAGGCTAAGAGATAGGAGTTTAAGTTATTAATTAGTTATTATATATAGTAGAGTAAATATTATATCTCTATAGAAGTTATTACTTAATATAGAAGTAAAGAATATATATCCTTATTATTAGGTTATATTTTTTTAATCTTCTTCTCCTATACACCTAAGTATATCTTAGCTCCTTACTAGCTCCTTAGCTCTAACTACTATTAGGTTTAGTAATACCTAGGTTTCTCTACTATATTACTATCTTTACTAGTACTAATATCTTTACTCTAAAAATACTATAAAAACTAGTAAAACTTTATAAAGACCTATAAAACCTAAAAGTATAAATTATTTTATAGTATTTTTTTTATTCTAGTTACTTTTATAAGTATATATATTATACCCTATTCTACTATACTACTTATAGCGTAATTAAAGTAAATCTCCTTTAGTATATACCTTTTCTTTAACTTTTCCCTATTACTATAAGTACTAAACTCCTTTAAAGCTAATAGTTAAGTACTATCTTCTACTATAAAAGTCCTTTTCTTTTATAACTACTTCTTTTTATATAATTTTTAATATATAGCTACCTTATTAGTAGCTTAAAGTTATATAATCTTTTATTATACTAATATAAACTTATAAGTAATTATTACTATACTCTTTAAAACCTTCTTAAATACCTTAACTATAGAGGTAGAAGAGCTATCTAGATAGGTTTAAATCCTTATCTTTACTAGCGTTAATTATAACCTAAATTCTAGAGTATTACTTAGTATTTTTAACTCCTAAGGACTATCTTCTATAGTAGTTAATAGTAGTATCTTTAACTATATATCTATCTTTAATATTATAGCTTTTAGGTTAAATAAAACTAAGCTAGTACCTTTAAAGCTACTTAGGATATTACTTTCTATAATAGTAGTATTAAAAGTAAGTATAAAATATAGTAAGAATTCTATTTTAATAATATAATTAATATAGTTATATATTAAAATCTTAGCTTAGTACCTATATACTTTCTTTAGAAAAGAAAAATAGCCTAACGTACCCTACGGGCGAGTAGCTTATATAGGTAAGTAGCTTACGATACTAAGACCCTATTAAAATATACTATTACCTATAGTATAACGCGTAAAAACTTATAAAATATTACGAAAATAACTAAACCTAAGAGTATAAACTACTAAGAAGTATTATTACTAAATCTTTATAAAGTTATATAAAGTTTTACTAGTTATATAGTTTATATAGTAAGTAATAGTATATTTTTACTTTTACTAGCGCGCTTATATTATTACTTATAAAAATACTATAAAAACTAGTAAAACTTAGTAAAGACTTATAAAGATCTTTATAGATATCTTTATAGGATATCTTTACTATAATCTTTACTAGTCTTTACTAGGTTTTACCTATTATATAGATTATACTATAGGTAATAGTATAATTACTATCTTTACTAGCGCTAATATCTTTACTTTAAAAATATTATAAAAACTAGTAAAACTTTATAAAAACCTATAAAACCTAAGAGTATAAATTATTTTATAGTATTTTCTTTATTATTCTAGTTACTTTTATAGGTATATATATTATACTCTATCCTACTATACTACCTATAGTATTATTAAGGTAAATCTTCTTTAGTATACGCCCTCTTCTTTAACTTCTCTCTATTACTATAAGTACTAAACTCCTTTAAAGCTAATAGTTAAGTACTATCCTTTATTATAAGGGTCTCTTCTTTCTATAGCTACTTCCTTTTATATAATTTTTAATATATAGCTACCTTATTAGCTACTTAAAGCTATATAATCTCTTATTATACTAATATAAGCTTATAGGTAATTATTACTATACCCTTTAAGACCTTTTAAACGCCTTAACTATAGAGGTAGGAAAGCTATCTAAGTAGATTTAAATCCTTATCTTTACTAGCGTTAATTATAACCTAAATTCTAGGGTATTACTTAGTATTTTTAACTCCTAAGGACTATCCTTTATAGTAGTTAATAGTAATATCTTTAACTATATATCTATCTTTAATATTATAGCTTCTAGGTTAAATAGGACTAAGCTAGTACCTCTAAAGCTACCTAGGATATTACTCTTTATAATAGTAGTATTAAAAGTAGGTATAAAGTATAGTAAAAACTCTATTTTAGTAATATAGTTAATATAGTTATATATTAAGATTTTAACTTAGCGCCTATACGCCTTCTTTAGAGGGGAAAAATAGCTTATATCTAGTAGCTATAATAGGTATAATAAGTATAGAGGTATATAAAGTATAATAATCTTATTATTCTTATAATACTACTAAAATAAAAGTAAGTTATAACTCTTATAGCTATTAATTATTAGTAAATATACTATACTAATAGTACGTTTTTTTATATATATATTAAAGTACTTTAACTACTTTAAGCTAAGCTTATTTATTATCTAGCTATTCTTAGAGACTCTAATAACCTAATTACGTAGTAAAGTATCTTCCTTATACTAGGTAGAGAGGTAGTTCTTACCTTAAAAGAGGATAAAGGGTAGGATTACCTACCTTATTATATTAATACCCTAGATAACTATAGTTTACTCTTAATTACCTTACTATACTATCTTTAGCTATCTTTAATACTTTAAGCTAGTAACTATAGCTTTTATTAATATCTAGCCTATTATAAAACTAGTCTTATTAAAGTTATAAGTATCTTTATTTAGGATACTATACTTAGCCTTTATATTCTTTATAAGCTAGAACTAGTTTTATATAAGCCTAAGATTTTTATAGAGAACTTTTTTATAGTTATACTTTTAATTAAACTTAACTTTAAACTCTAGTATATACTTAATAAAGGTTATAGCCTAGTTCTAGCTAATAGGGCTATAGTAGCGCTTAGTAAGTAAAGAATTAGCTATATCTTTAATAGTAGTAAGCTAAGAAGAGAATCCTTAGAGATCTAGGTCTAGTATATACTAAATAATTACCTCTTCTTCTATCTTAAGGAGCTTTATTAAGTTTAGTTTATAATCGCGTTATAAAGGCTTTTCCTTAAGCTAATAGCTTAGTATTCTTTAAAGAATATTATAGATTTATGTAACACGTTACTAGGAGAGTATCGCGTTTTATTTAATAGCTTAGAGTATAAGCTATACCTAAGCTTTATCTAATCTCTATTATATATTATATTATTAAAGTATTATATTTATATTATAGATAATAGTACGTTTTAATAAGGTCTTAGTATTATAAGCTACTTACCTATATAAGCTACTTACCTATAGGGTATATTATATCTAATAGCTATAATAGGTATAATAAGTATAAAAGTATATAAAGTATAATAATCTTATTATTCTTATAGTATTACTAGAATAGAAGTAAGTTATAGCTTTTATAGCTATTAATTATTAGTAAATATATTATACTAATAGTACGTCTTTTTATATAAGTATTAACGTACCTTATAGGTGAGTAGCTTATACGGGCGAGTGGCTTACGAATACCAAGCTTTTTACCTAAACTTTACCTCTTAATAGCTTTCTATCCGTAGTCCGTTTTTAGTAATTTTAAGTTCTTTTTAAAGCTATAACTTAGAGCTTTAAAAGAACTAAAATTACTAAAAACTAACTAGTACGTAAAAAGTTATTAAGAGGTGAAGTTTTAAAGTTCTAAAGATCTTCGCTTAGGTTAGATCCCTACTTCTAGTACTTAGGGCCTATAATAAATTCTAATCTTTTTATATATCTTTCTTTATATATAAATCTAAAATATATTAAATTCTTAGCTAATTTTACCTAGTAATTATAGAGTTATACTACCTAGATTATTCTTAGTACTAAAATACTTCTATCTTCTAGAATACTATATAATAATAACTAATACTAAATAAAACCTTTTCTAGATTATATATTAAAGTATAGAAAATATATTTATAAGCTTAAAACTTTTAGTTTATATTATTTATATATAAAAGTAACTTAATTAAAAATATTAAATTTAGATAATATTCTAACTAAATAGATAATAGAAGTTATTTATACTAAGAAATACTTCTAAATAATATATAATACTATATTATACCTTTTAAATAACTAAACTATATAATATACTATAATATACTAGTATTACTAGTTTTTTTAGTCCTAATAGCTAAAAGATATTTTAGTTACTATAACTCTATAGTTACTTAATATAAAAAGCTAAAAATTTAATATATTATAGCTTTCTATATATATATAACTATACTAAAATATTAAATTTTTAGATAGGCCTTAAGTACTAGAAGTAGGGATCTAACCTAAGCGAAGATTTTAGAACTTTAAAACTTCACCTCTTAATAACTTTTTACGTACTAGTTAGTTTTTAGTAATTTTTAGTTCTTTTAAAGCTCTAAGTTATAGCTTTAAAAAGAACTTAAAATTACTAAAAATGGACTACGGGATAGAAAGCTATTAAGAGGTAAAGTTTAGGTAAAAGCTTAGTATTCGTAAGCTACTCGCCCGTGTAAGCCACTCGCCCGTAGGGTACGTTAAAGTACTTTAACTACTCTAAGCTAAGCTTATTTATTATTTAGCTATTCTTAGAAATAGTAATAACCTAATTATATAATAAGGTATTTTCCTTATAGTAAGTAGAAAGGTAGTTCTTACCTTAAAAATAATAAAGGGTAGGATTACCTACCTTATTATATTAATACCCTAGATAACTATAGTTTACTTTTAATTACCTTACTATACTATCTTTAGCTATCTTTAATACTCTAAGCTAGTAATAATAGCTTTAGTTAATATTTAGCTTATTATAAAGCTAGTCTTATTAAAGTTATAAATATTCTTATTTAGGATACTATACTTAGCCTTTATATTTTTTATAAGCTAAAACTAGTTTTATATAAGCCTAAGATCTTTATAAAAAGCTCTCTTATAATTATACTTTTAATTAAACTTAACTTTAAGCTTTAGTATATACTTAATAAAGGTTATAGCCTAGTTTTAGCTAATAAGGCTATAGTAATACTTAGTAAGTAAAGAAATAGCTATATCTTTAATAGTAGTAAGCTAAAAAGAAATCCTTAGAGATTTAGGTTTAGTATATATTAGATAATTACCTCCTCTTCTATCTTAAAGAACTTTATTAATTTAGGTTACTAATTATATTATAAGGTTTTTCTAGTAAGCTAGTAGCTTAATATTTTTAAAGAATACTATAGATCTATATAGTACGTTATTAGAAAAGGTTTATATTTTATTTTAAAGCTTAAATTATAAATAATATTTAAGCTTTATTTAAAGGCTTTTATATATTATAGTATTAAGGTATTACGTCTATACTATAGGTAATAGTATATTTTAATAGAGTTTTAGTATTATAAGCTATATACCTATATAAGCTATATACCTATAGAGTACGTTATAGAGTATATTAACTTATTATTAGAAACCTTTTTAATATCCTTTATATTAAAAAAGTTATTTTACTTTAAAATCTTAGATTTTATACCTTTTATTAGTAAAACGCGGGTATTACGCGGAAACGGGCGTTACGCGAACTAATACGTTATAAAGTTTTACTATCCTATACGGTTTGTTCTAATATCTCTTACGTATCTCTCCCCTAACTGTAGTTCCCTCTGTAACCCTTCGCTCCCACTCCTACCTAATTTCAATTTGCCGCTTAGCTCCCACCTACCCAGTTTCAATTTACCGCTCAGCTTCCACTCCTACCCAGTTTCAATTTGCCGCTCAACGCCCACTTCTCCCCCGACATCGTTGCTTCCTCACTCCTCCTTTAGCCATTGCCGCTGTCGTCCCCATCATACTTTGCAAACATCTTCCGTCCCACCTTCTCCAATTCATCTTTCTCGTGTTTCTCCTCCATCCACTTCACCGCTTTAGCATGCACACCGATAAACTCCATGAAACCACGTCCAACACCCTTGTCTTTCCACTCGCCCTCATGACCATCCTTTGCACCACTACTCTTACCCTGCTTCTTCCCCATGCTCTTCTCATCGCCCTGATCTTTCTCTATACCTTGCCCATTCTTTTTCGTGTTCGAAGCCGTACCCTTACCTGCCATACCACCAGAATCGGTTGTTGTCGCCATGGGTTTACCAGTAAGCAGCAAATGCAAATCCATCCTCACTACCGCATACCCGCCCCCCAGAAACACAACCTCAACAGGATACTTCTCTTCCCTTGTCTTAAGCATCGTAGAGCGGAATGAAGCGTGGGGAGGCGCCTGGAAAGGGAGGAGAGTGTAGGGCATTGAGCGAGGTGGAAGACCTAATCGTGCCATATACATATCCTGCCTTGAGCATGCCGAAGAAGTCGTTGTAGTAGTATCAGGATAGGAATTGGCGGTAGGGATGGACGAGATAGTGAGCATGCGCTGACCAAACCCGTATATATCTACATGCACAGCGCTGTATGCAGGGCAGAACAAATTCCATACGCCTTCGATTGTGCCGAGAGGGACGGGAACGCGCGCTGCAACACTCAAACTCAAGAACTCTTCTGCTAGTTCGCCATTCTTCGTAGCTGCTTCGAGGGAGTGCTTGTTATGTGCGTTCGTTGGAGCTGGAACGAGCTGTTTGAGGGAATGAGCCGCCTCTTTATCCTCCTTGCTCAAGCGAAGTAGTTCCTCGCGCTTCGCATTGCAGCCTGTTGCTTTGTTCAAACACGGCATCGTTCCTTCCCCTCTTCGATCACTGCTCGATTGACCGCGCTGCTGTTCAAATTTTTCCAAATACTCCTTCTCATCTCTGAAATTGACGGTTTTGCGGCTCGCGCGAAAGGCAGTAGTGAAAGCAATAACATCGCCTTCTTCGTGCTTCTGACCACGATGTTCCACCGTTGTTTTGATGACAGACGTTGGAGAAGGATTGGTGGCGAACGGATCGACTTCTGCGCCAGAGCGAGAATAGGGTTTTCCTACACGCGCGAACGCCTCGATTATGCTCATTGATGAGGCGGATGAGGTACTTGATGCGCCTACAGATGCAGAGCGGCCACGCGGGCGAGTCTTGGGTTTGCCGTCTAAGGGTTTGGTGTAACGGAGGAGATTAGAGGTTGTGAGAGGTGTTTGGTCTTTGTGAATGGCGTCGGTAGTCCTTGAGGTTTTTTTCCTGGGAGCGGAAGCTGGGGTCTGGACATCTTCGACTGTCATCGAGGGAGAAAGATTGACTGTTGGGCCCCTCCTGGACTTCTTGCGATCGGAAGTCGGCGTTGACTGCGGGATTTTGAATGGTATAGGTGCATCGAGAAAGACAGCTGGAGTCTTGAACATTTGAGATGGCGGGGTCTCGGTCACGAGGATGTGAGAGTCATGTTTGTTAGACTCTTCCTGGATTTGACTTTTCGCGCGGGCGGTTGTCGTCAGCCGAGAGGGTGACTTCTGCGGAAGTGGTACGGGAGTGTGCTTTGGCTCTGAAGCATAAGGAGATTCGAACGTTGGTACTACAGCCTTCGTAGGAGTCTCCAAAGCCTGCTTAGTTGAAGCTTTACGAGGCCTTCCTCTCTTCTTTTTGGGCGTAATTTCTTCAGAGGCGTCGATACCAGTTACGTCCTCAACGGTCACCTCGTTGGTTGTCTTCTTGGTCGTCCTCTTGGGGTCTTTATGCTCGCGCTTGTTGCTGGACTTCCTCTGCTTCTTCAACGGCTTCTCATCAGTCTGAACTGGATGTGCTGGAGATACTGGATGACGAAAGCTGGCTCCAAGATCACCCATGGTTGCCTTCAAACCATCGAGGAATGTTGCACCGAGAACATAATCGTTGCTTGGCTCACTGGTTATGGCGACGGGCATGTCTGCATGAGCTTGGCTGTCCCTCTTGCGCTTCTTTACAGACACATGCGTCTTGTTGCCTTGCTCGTGCTTCTTGTCTTTGTTCTTCTTACTCTCTGGGCTGAATTGAGCTGGTGTCGCGTTGACCTCTGGCATTGCAGGTGTCGTCGGTGATGCGTTCTCCAACTTTTCATCTTGCGTATCGAGGGATTTCTTCTTTTTTCTCTTCTTCTTTTTCTTCTCTTTGTCGAGAATCTTGCCGGCTCCGTGCTGAGTTACATTTACCGCCTGTACCAAGTCGCTATCGGTAGTCACGGCAGGCTTTGACGTGCTATCGTGAAAGTCCTGAGTACTGAACTTGGTACGCGCTGGTGGAGCGTCTCCACCAGATAGATGATGTTGTGGGACGGCGTACAGGCCGTAAGGCGGCATTTTCGCTGTTGAGGCTACGAACCAGGTGCGATTATTCGGTCGGTGAGGCGGCTGTTACTGTAGAGGATTCCAACTCAAAGAAGCGAACCTTTCGATCGAGCCGCGAAACTGCGATGCACAAGATACCTACGCGGTGTCAAATGCAGGCACAGCGACTTGATGCGATAATCTCGTATACGTGATCTTTGACGCCAGGCAAGGGCTTGACTGTAGTGTAAAGGTGTGGTGTAAAGGTGTGGTGTAAAGTTGTGGTGGCTAGGTGTGGTGGCTGGACGATAACAAAACAAACGACGGAAAGTTTGGCTAATCAAACACGTGGACGATTGGTGAGTGGTGAAGTGAAGGTGAAGACGTAAACAAGAGCGGGACACCGTCACTACGACTTTTCGCCGCACACACTCATCGTGAAGCACCATGCGCATTTGGAAGTCTAGGGAAAGAGCGTACTTTTCTGCGAGAAAGTGGAGAGTGTCAAGAGCTTCCGCCTGGGCTTCAGTAATGGGTGGGATAGAGGAGGATCGGGGAAGGGCAGCGAAGCCTGTGAATGTGCGGCGGGCATATTGAATGACTAGGCGTGAGGGTTGGGTGGGTGTGTTGGGGTGTAGTGGAGGAGGGGGCGGTTGACGTATGCATTGCCCTTGTGACCGAAGCTTGAAAGAGCATGTTGATTAGCTCCGGAATATAGATAAATAGCGATGTTCAGATTAGAAATTTATGCGTACACTTCAGTTAGCCAATCCTCGGCCAGTGTTCCGATCAAATCTAGTCTCTTCTCTGCCAATTCATTGTACACCCTCCAACTACTACTGACTTTACTTTGACCACCTTCCGCAGCTTCTTCCAAGCACAGAAGCGTGATCACGTCTCCCGAATCTGTATGGAAGACTGGTTTATCGGCCGTATAGGCCGGTGCACCTATCTTGTTCGCATCGTAGGTTCCGCTTAGATCTTTGATGTGATTCATAACAACATTAGCGGGGATACCCTCAAATTGATGGTCTTGTCTTCCACGTATGGAAGCTATGTGCGAAGCTATCCCGGCATAGATGGCAATTACCTCCTCGCGTGTATGTCTGGAGACGGGAAGGCCACGGATGACTTTGAAGCCGAAACCATTATGGATCTCTTTCGAGAAGTCCCGGAGTGTGGAGTGAAGAGTTGGGAGGGGAAAGGTCTCTTGGTTAACATAGCTCAAAGGTTTATCTAAGCTCTTGAAATGCTGCAGTGCTGTTTCGATCTCGTCTAGATCTAAGGCTGTGAGTTTGTAGACCCAGTCAAAGCGCGAGTGTATGTCGGTGTTGTCCCAAACAAGGTCCGAGTCGAGCTTCATTGGAAAAGCAGGAGGTAGAGAGTCGTCTATTTTCTCAGTCGCAAGACGTCGCTTGACACGTGCGAGGTATTTTTCGTGATCAGGTGTGTAATCGATGTCTGGTTGATGTGCGTTGGTAATCTCCGGGATAGCCATGGCGAACATGTTCTGATTATCCTAGAGTTTGCAGTTCAATTGACATTTGATGAAGTACTAAGAGTTGATTTTGCAGTCTTGACACAAGCACCAGGCGGGGCATTTGCGCATCGACGTCAGTGGGGGATACTCGTCGTGAATGGTGGTATTGGGCTGCCCACCCTGGTCAGGAATAACACAACACCAGCGTTCGATGGCGTGCTATAAGTCGTACGCGGGACGAAATACCTGAAAATAGTACGACTCTTCAATTTATACAACGATTCTCCCTGACACAACGAAAGAAGACGGCTTCACGGTTTTCTTGGACATTAGGTCATCGCACGTACAGCTCTCCCTACGCTTCCTGTATCGAACAGCTCCACTAGCCCTGCACCGAGACACTCTTCCAGTATCCATTCAAATTTCATACCATAGAACTGTTTCCACTTTTTTGTCCGCCCAGGTAGCACCCCAGCAAATTCGCCTCTCAGCTTCTTCCTTTCCGATTGCTCAGTAGTTGCTACAACGCCGCCGTCCCATCGCTCACGTAGCACGTCAAGGGGCATCTCTTTGTATTTTGTCTTCTTCAACATGTTCAATATATTGTTGCGCGCTTCAGCAAGAATTTTGATATGCGTGCCCATGTTTGGCAAGGAGAATGTATACGTAGCTGTTGTCGACGGGCGAGAACCGGACAGTGACGTGCCACCATGGATGTATTGGGTGGCGGAGGCTCCACCAACAGCTTCCAATGAACCTGCCGCATGACGAGAACCAGATGTAGATACGGCAGCGAGGGAGCTGGCGCCTGGAGATGCAAAAAATGATGAACTAGAGGAGATGGCGCTTGTTGACGTTAGGAAGCCGACAGTTACCAATGCTGATATTTCAGCAGTTGTGAAAGCTGTGCCGGATATCGTTGTTGACGTTGGATTGGCGTCCATGACGGAAATATACTTGGCTGACTACGATTAGACGTCTGATACTCGAAGTGACGCGTGCGCTCACACTTGATGTCCTCTAGCAAGCCATGATGCGAGCGAACGAGCGCCTGCCATTCCCTCACAGAAGCGATACCATCTCCAACGGCAGCAGCGCCAACACCGCGATGTGGTATCGTCACCCTCCGTAGGATGCCTGCTTGAGCCAGTTCAGCGATCTCTCGCTCGATTCTTGTTGGCGAAGTGCTCAATGCATCGACATGTGCTATGGTCACGAAGGGCGGCAGCCTCACTCGGTAATTCAAGACGTCAGCGATCCTTGCCGAGTTCATCCCGGCCTTCTCTGGCAAGTCACTGAACATGTTGTTACGAATGTATTCCATGTACTGTGGGACATCGCGGAAGTTGAGGTCTTCAGCGAGGGATGCTATAACGCCCGTGTCGTCCAGCTGATCTTCATCGTCGTACGAGATAGTGCTCTCGGAGGGAAGTGACTTTTTGCGTGGGCTGACTGAGGATGGAGATGATGTTGCCCTCCTCAACCCGAGTGCAGCATGTGCACTTGGTCTTCGCGACTTGGTGATGCGCGAAGAGCGTGCTGGTGTGGCCTGGAAAGACATGGTTCAGCTGTGATCCTTTTTCGACCAGAGAGTGATCGGGTGGCTCTTTTTTGACCGCCGACAGCTCAAGTGAGTGTAGACGCTGCACCAAGTTGCAGGCAGGCGACATGTCCTTGGACTGGCGAATCAGACAGTGGCGAGGGATGTGGTGTTGGAGGCTTCAGTGTTTGAGAGCGCCTCGGACGGCCATGCGCCACAGGCGCTAGGCCAAATGGGGGTGCTGCTCAATGAATTGCGAGGCTCATGGCATGTGTACGAGGGCGGTAACTAACGTTAGGGCCATGGAATGTGTGCGTTGTGTTTATCATATTTAAGCTGATCATCTTCAGTACTGCGGTCTAGTCTCCATGTATTTCTGCTTGCGCAGGTAACATCAAGACCGCGCGCCTGCACAGGTGGCCGCTCGCAGCTTCCGGGCAGGTTCCGGCGGTGCCACACCTGATGTCATCCCCACGCGGCAGCTCAGGAAAGCTCAAACGCGCGCTATTCACTCAACAACGGCCCCAACATGTCCTCCCAGTCGTAGCCGCGTCCCACACCTCCTCCCACCCCGCCCTCTCCCGCCCACTGCCCGCCATGTCGCTGAATCCCGAGCCCTCCGCGCCTGACGAGCGCGCCGTGCAGGACCTCCCGCCCAAGTCGTACGCCGACGCGGCCGAAGAAGCGCTCGAGCCAGACTCACATGCTGCGAATCACACGGATGGCACCCTCGAGCATGCCGGACAGCGACAGCGACAGCGACAGCGAGCCAAGGCCGACCAGGTCAGGCCCAATGGCATCAGAATCCCATCTGCAGACGACAAGGACAGCCTCGAAGGCGTTGGCATGGACTCGTCGCCCAAGAGCCCGACGGTCAAGGGCCATCGCCGCGTCGCCTCGCGCAGCTCCCATGGCTCCCTCGGCCGCAAGCATGGCGAGCACGTCGCGCACGAGCTCTACGAGAAGCACCAGAACGGCAATGGCGACGCGCTGACAAGCGTCAAGCCGCCGCAGGAGCTCGACAGGGTCGGCCGCACCGACGCCCTCAAGCGCAGGAACTCTGAGCTCAAGTCCGGGCGACAGGCTGGCGCCGGGTGGGCCAGGAGCAAGTATGTCGACATGCTACGCTCTCGGTGACATAAGGCTTGCCCGTGGCTGACTAGATCAGAATACGATTTGCGCCTATGAACGTACCCCTCCAGCGTCGCCTCCAGACCCTCGCCGTGCTCATGCATACGCTCAGCATCGTCGGCGGCCTCGCCATATTCTTCTTCCTCTGCAGCATTCCCCTCCTCTGGCCCATCCTCCTGCCCTACACCGTCTACGTCCTCTTCTCCAACGCGGGCACGTCTGGCGAACTCTCTCTCCGCAGCGAGCGCCTACGACGACTGCCCGTCTGGTCTCTCTTCGCGTCCTATTTCCCGGCGCGCCTGCACCGCTCCCAAGAGCTGGAGCCTACTAGGAAGTACATCTTTGGCTACCATCCCCATGGTATCATCTCTCACGGCGCCTTTGCTGCGTTCGCGACCGAGGCACTGGGTTTCTCACAGCTGTTTCCAGGCATCACCAACGCCCTACTGACCCTCGACTCCAACTTCCGCTACCCCATCTATCGCGAGTATGCCCTCCGACTAGGCATGGCCTCCGTGTCACGCGAGTCCTGCGAAAACCTGTTGTCCAAAGGCGGGCCCAATGGCGAGGGCATGGGTCGCGCCATCACCATCGTTGTAGGCGGCGCTCGCGAATCTCTCGATGCCCGCCCAGGCACCGTGCGCCTTGTGCTTCGCCGCCGCAAAGGCTTCGTCAAGATGGCCATTCGCACCGGTGCAGACCTCGTCCCTGTGCTCGCCTTTGGCGAAAACGACGTGTACGATCAACTCGATGGAAAGTCACATCCTTACGTCCACAAATTCCAGATGCTCGTCAAGAAGGTCATGGGGTTTACGATACCCATCTTCCACGCACGAGGCATCTTCAACTATGATGTAGGCATGATGCCTTACCGCAGGCCCATCAACATCGTTGTTGGACGGCCAATCAGGGTGGTGCAAAATAAGCATCCGGATACCGAGTACTTGGATCAGGTGCACGACCAATATATCAATGAGTTGATGCGCATATGGAACGAGCACAAGGACACGTTTGCCAAACACAGAACTGGTGAATTGGAGATTGTAGAATGACTTTTTGGGTAATTGAATGGTATCTTGCTTCGGACGTGTATATCCTTTCCATCCACACTGCAGGCCATGACACATAAAATATCCTCATTCAATCAATTAATACATTTCTTCCTCCATCCCAAGCAATTACTCCCTTGCACATATCGTTACTGCTTTCTCTATTTCCATCATACCTAAACCTCTAATTCTTTCCCTTTCCTATTACTCCATCACGTAAGGCAAATCTCCCCCTCATATCAACGAATACGCAGGCCTACTAGTACTGCCTCTCGGGACCTTGCCCCATCTTCGAGAGATAGTTTCTAGTAGGTCTCATAGTGCATAGCCAATATCATGGCCCCTATTGACTGGTTAAAAGGGAGAGCTATCCCTACATGCTGCCGTCATTTGCATCACCCGTGTTGCATGCTTGTAACCTTCACTCATCAAGCAGTTCTGCCCAATTCACCTTCTGCTCCCTAAACGTTTCATCCTCGAGTATCTCACGAAACGCAACCTTGGCCACCAGTATTTCCTCCGACACATTTCTCTCACTAATATCTCCCCCAGCATCGCGTTGGCCGCCATCCTTCCCCTCCTCCAACAGATCAAGTAGCGACTCGCCTTTACTCTCCAGCTGCTCAATTCGCTCGTTAGCTAAGGCGAGCGCCTCCAGAACGGTGTTTTCCACATTGCCATTTAAGTGTGACGTCGATGACCCATCTCTTGAAGTGTAGTGCTGCAGTGTAGCTTTCAGTCTCAAGTTCCTCTGCTGTACTTTGCCCTTCGCGCGGTCGCTCTTTTTAAGCCGATTGATAGTGCGAAGCGCGTCGTTGAGTTGATCTACGAGTTTGTTGTGTTTTGTGACTTGGGCTTGGAAGCGAGTGTAGAGTTGTTTGTATCTAAGAGGATCTCCTTCGTTGCTGTGGTGGAGGTCGATTATCTGACCCTGCTGCTCGGATATAGTGCGAGCCCGCGATTTGACTGTATCTTCGGCAAGTATATTGTCTGTGATATGCTTTTGAGAGTGAACGTGCCAGTTGTAGGTATAGGACTGAGCTAGAGATAGCTCGCTCAGCAGGCCTTGTTCCGATCTTGGTGTAGAAGAAGAAAAAGGCCTTAGGGGTGGACGTGAGCGCTTCTGAGAGATACTGAGATTCCCTTCGCTCGGATCAAACCCGGCAGGTGACGGTAGCGAGCTTGCCGGTGCAGAGACGTGGCGAACGAGTGTTTTCAGGAGCCGTGACTTCGCTGTTGGTGCAAATATGTCTGACCTTGCTGGCTTGTCTTCAAGGAGGATAGTCATAGTAGAAAACCGATCCTGTGCTTTTGTCACACTCGTAGTAGATCGAAAATAGGAATGAGGTATGGAATTTGATGTTGCAGACGACGTTGGGTGAGACAAAGAAAAGGCGTTTGAGGAGAGGGGCGCGTGAACCCACCGAGCTATTTCAGAACACCGCAAACGGTTGTGGTGACAGTGTGCGGGGTCAACGTAGCCTGCAATGCTCATACTGGGTGAACTGGGTACACGTCGGTAGGTGACGCGTGGTCACGTGTCGCACAGTACAGTAAAGTCAATCTACACGACTCTCGGAACAGTGCTACTATGTTTCCACAATCTTTGGGCTTGGAAGCAAAACGATTATTCAAAGAGAATTTGTAACAAGGAGTAGCTAGGATATATGGAAACAATGAAGGGCAACAACTACCTGCATGGTTAGTAACTTTGTCGTGAACCAACTACTGTGAATTGTCGTAGACTACTCAATCCCGTCGAAACATTCTACCAGATACGTTCATGAATTCGAGGGCTGAAAGCTTCTGATGGTGAATATAAAGCGCAGTGTATAATGTACAATGCAAGCGCTGCTGTGAATATGCCAACAGCACCGCCAATAAGCGCGACCGCAGGCGTAACACCAGTACTCTGAGCTGCAGCACCTGAGCCTGATAAGGGTCCATATCCAGAGCAAGTACAAGGTTTAAGGTATAAGCATACGAAGGAAATTGTCAACTTTGGTGCTTTCAATTAAAAGATCAAAGTTCAACCCCAGCTTACATCTGTAAACTGTTAGTCGACTAGTCTGTGCTGATCTATGGTGACTAGTTCCAATCCCCATTGCTCTGCTCATCTTGCTCGTTGTATTCAACAATAAGTGCCTTGTAATGCGCGCCTAATTTTAAGCGCAGTTCCATAGGCTGTGCATCATCGCGTAGCGATTGATAGTGCTATATCAGCATCTGAATGATGATATTTGAGAGCGCTTGAGCAAACAAGTCAAGATATCGAAGCCCGAGCATGTGAGATAAGAATGGAGCAGTTCACCTCATGTTTTCATACCAGCGATCACGTCCATAGCCACCGAAGATGAAAGCCAGCAGCCACCAGATAAACACATCGAGGTGGTTGTACCTTGCTAAGAGTAACATCCGTAAGCCCGGAGAAGTGCTCCAATTCCGCAGTGTCGTGTACCCTGCACCTCTTGAATCGAAGTCCTTATGTTCATTCAAAGACATGTATTTTTGGTCGAAGTATGTATCAGGTGTCGCTTTGATATCACATAAATAGCTCAATTGATGCTCTTCTTTCCAGGTAAGTCTTAAGATTGAAGAGTGGATTGGAGGTGTGAAGACGCTTGCTGTTGTATCTCTTGCAGTTCTGCAGCTCATTGAGTACATTTCAAGAATCGTCCAATTCCTCGAGAGCCTACAGTCCATCTGCTTTCCTGTAGTGGTAGAAGCTCATACATCAACATATAGAAGCCCTGGCAAAGGAGAAGCAACTACCGACGGATGTTCAGCATTTGAATGATGTTAATGTTTCTATAGAGCGATTCTCACTTGTCACCACAACTTTAGTATTGTCCCGTACCGGGAGGAGGTTAAGAAATGGGATGGGAAGGAAAGGCAGAACATAGTGCTCTGGATCTCGTGAGAGAGATGGGCACGTCTTCAAGACTAACTACACACTGCAATTCAGTCCATATGTTACCTCTGATAGGAGGATGACTGGCAAGGCTGGTCGCATGGCAAGCGCAGTTTTTTATACTACTTATTACTGAGCACCTTCTATTAACCAACGGTGACTGTCGCATAATCTTGCAGTTCTGTTCATGACATCTGAGACGGTGAAGATGCTGACGACCCAGGTTGCTGATGGGTATTGCTCTTATATGATCACCACTATCCCTTCTAGCACAGTTAACAGCGCAGAAAGCCTATTACCATAATCTCATGCGGTGCACTGGAGGAACTACAACTTCTAAGTATACGATACGTATCACCAAAACTTAGCCACGGCCCCTTAAATTTCCCAACGAATGTTACGTAGGATTCCACTTGTACCGACACACATGAAGTAAACTTGTTCACCATACATAGAACGTCAATTTACCTGCTCCACAAGGGTGTTGCTTCCGCCATGTTTCATTCATACGTCGCTAAGACTATAAGTGCGTGAAAATGCACTTGAACTTAAGGAAGGTTGATTACGCGTATCGAGGGCGTAGTTGTCTAAACACAGATGATCCTTTCACCGGGGCTTCTAGTGGTTGTCATGCACCCACGGCGGAACTCCAGTATCTAAAAAGTTTGTTACCGGGAGGTAAGCGGAGATGATGCTTTGTGGGCTGACCCCAAAGTGAGCTAGATCAAGGAGCGATTGGCGCTTATAAGATTTTTTTTCCAAGGTCGTGTTACATGTTGTCATAACTGTGTGTTATCCGCGCATTTCATTGTCAAAATCACAAGTTTACTTCATGGAGGTCGCTCTGGACTGTGAAGCTAAACTGCTGGTAAACCTCAATGACGACACCCACAGATCTCACACTAGCCCATTTATCCTCTGCGTCGCTTTTCCTTCGTCCCTTCTGCCCCTCACTATGTTCAGTAATCTCGGTGGCTTATTGAAGCCTTGCGTGACATCAAGCACGGATTGCCCACCGGAGTCCGCTCCGTAAAATACACCAACAACATTTTATAACACACCACATGATAGCAGTGCCCTTCGCCACCACCATTACATCCTGCGCGGTTGTAGCGCTCGATCTCCTAGTTGGCACGTAACAAGGCAGAGGGAGTCTCTGTACAGCCCTCCAGTGGTACTAAGGGAATGCAGTCTCAAAACAATACGTCTATGCTCTCAACCCTTTATTTGTTCGCTCCCTACCATACATACCTACGAAATTTGATGACATCTGCACTTCCTTGATTCGGAAACGTGACATGACAAATCGTGACACCTTGAAAGCATGCACTGTACGCTTTTGCTTTTCTGATTAGTGCTGCGCCTCCTTTTACTACAGGGTGACGCTTGGCTGGCTCCCACACCAATGTACTGCATATGCATGTTTGAGATCGTAGTGCCGGGAATTTATGATCTGGTCAGATCTAGATTTAAACATGCTTAACAGATAACGTTGCCGCTTTGATCGACAGCCTACCTATAATGCTGAGAATCGAGTACCTACTATGTAGTTTATTATCTTGTGTCGTTTCAGTACCATCGCACAACCCGCCAGCTTAACTACGTAGAATATTTTTGTACCTAGGTGTATCACGGTCGGGAGACTAGGAGTCGAAGGTAACGCAGGGCAGCCTTCCCACGAATGTGTAGAGCATTCGGTCCGATGTGCCTGGACCATAATCTAGACTCTGAACGTTGTACGAAGCAACGCCCTCATTGTGATCGACATTGCGTCCGTTTCTGAAACGCAAATGGTATAGGTATTGTGTTAGATTTGCTTCCAGCAAACCGAGAGGTCAGGCTAGCCATATGCAATGTCTTCCGTGCCTTGAGCTATCCCTCATCCAAACTTGTTCCGAGCAAAGACAGATTTGTGCAATGCGCACGCGGACCCTGAAGCATTGTTTAAAACGAGCTTGTCAACTGTGCGATACTATTCGGGCTCGGGTAGACTAGCAATGTCATCGATCCAGAGCGTTGATATTCGCTTGCTACGCTGTCATCTTCAAGCATGCTCCATCAGTCTCGATGTGCAAGAACTCGATATTCTAAAGGACAGAAAAGACGGTTCATGATGGTCTTTCGTTCCATTGTCGCCATGCCCGCCTTTAGAGGTTTTCGATTCCTGATCTTCTACTCTGTAGTATTGGTTCTATCTGCTTCTCCATGACGCATCCTCCATTATCTTTATCGACTTACGGTGCCGTCGTCGCCTGGCTTATTAAGAACATCGTGGGTGTTACCAAATATGTGCCAGCCGCAGATCATGAGCACATATACACCGAGCCCGGGAAATCCACCGTGCAAATTGCCTATCCAGAACAGCGGCCCGTTGCACCCGCAATCCCATCTCCTTCTCGATTCAGTCGTCTCAATGTCACAGCCCACATTAATCCCATGCCACTACCGGTAATCTTCATAGCCACAACACCTTCTCGTAAAGACACAGGCCTCATGGTGCCTCCTCATAACGACCATATGCGTCAGCCGTCGGGTCTGTCCCCTGTCTGGCAAATCTCGCCTCTGATCGGGCGTTGAGCACGAGCGCTGTTCTCTTCCGTTGCACGAGTCAAGGCCCCGGACCAAACGGGACTTCCCTCGCGGATTCTACTGAAAAGGATAAACTTCGTTGTCAGCAAAGGGAATGAACGAGTCAGACATACCGCTCCGCGGAGCGGTTGTCGCTTGTATTCAGTAGGGATAGATACAACGGCCGCCTGCGCCAATCATACGCTCGGAATCGGGCCGACTAACCACATTCGGACACTTCAAAAAAGATGAGAAAACAGGGTAGACGACCCTCCTTGGAAGTACTTGGATTGTCCGCGCGCTGGTATTTCCAACCTGGAATTTTCGAATCATAGGAGCGAGTAAATCCTCAAAGGTGGTCTGGTGTGTGTGGGCGGGTGGAGTGATGATGAGCCCGACACCTTGTTATTCCCAAGTTGCTCTGTGCCCACCCATGTCCAAAGTCCAACCAGCCCACTCACTCAACCGGCTAACGACTCGCAGCCCTTTGTAGTAAGCACCACTTTGCTCAGCTATGGCCCACGGACAACGGACGTCCGTGCAGGCTCCCGTCCGATGTCGATGATGAATCGCCAAGGTGGGGAAAGCGGAAGTACGATTTCAGCCGGAGGACGAGGCGGATAAGGTGAGCATGTGGCCATCAATCCAGTCTACGGTAGCACACTTGTAAGGATGAGACAGGCTCATGCATGCTGCGGATGCAGCGTTGGAGAATGTTGGATAATCATAGACCCTGAGATTGACTGTGCGCATCACTTAGCTGCGGGCTACATACGTGGCTTCAATCGCGGCAGTGGGATGGTTTCCGCTTCGTGATAAAACGCCAAGAGGAAAGAGAAACGCGGATGAAAATGCCGTGTTGAGCGTTGAAAGCTGCTTCACTGGACCCACTCAGCAAAGCACAGTCCTGTGGAATCAATGATGAGCGCTGGTGGCGCTCAGGTGTTCATCGATTTACCTACATAGTTAGTCACTCGCTGCACATGCACGAGGCGCTCGGCATTCGGCTACCTACCACCAGCACGAGGCTTGTATCACGTTACATAGGTATACAAATCTCAATCATAGGCATGATTTTTTTTTAGTCTTTGCCGCTGTGAAAGACCAAGTTGGGGCTGGCCTACAAGTCTCTATCTCCAAACAAGTTAGAAGAGCCGAGAGAGTTTGCAGCGTGCGGGTACAATCTACATTATTAGTTGCCTGATGGAAGTGATTGCTCCGCGGATCGACAAAACTATATACAGCAACACCTTGGAGTCCCCTGACTCTGGTCTTGGTACGGAGAAGGCAGTTACCCGTTCAGTGCCATTTCCCTGGGATTACTGTGTACAGGTGCTAAGGTTTAGTGCCCCTAAAATCTCTGTCGGGAGTCGCACGAGATGCCAACGTCAACGCGTTGAGATCGGCGGAAAACACACGAGAGATCAACGAGATCAACGGGATCGGCATGTAGCAGTTTCTGGAATGGCGTTCGTGAAGCAGTGTTGGTGACGCTGCTGGCGTATGTTGAGCTGAGAGTGATGATATCATCCTGCGTGGTGCTTGGTTATCTGTTGGTGCCGCTGTGATTGTGAAAGGTACCTATCTTATGCGCGGCATGTGCATCATAGGGCTCGTGTTCATGATCTCCCTCCGCGTACCAGAAGCAGTTACACTAACAAACATGCATATGTTTCTGTCTAATCAGAGATGCGATCTATTATCAAACCAATCACAGTGGACTCATCCTTCCTGCTCCTTCCCTACTGTGGCACAACAGCCCCTTGGTTATAGCGCTGCCGCAAAACATAGTGATATCCTTAACATCTCCACATGGCTAGAAATATTTCTCGCTAGAATAGCAGTTCTCCTCAAATGGAATCTATCGCGATTTGCGCTTTGGGTAGCCCCGCCCTGCAACGACCAGCAGTAACGGCAGTGCTTCTGGACTCGGTTTGGGCCCAGCCTTTGAGGGCGCAACTAGTCACATGCAAGTAATCGGATAGCGTACTTCTCAATATTCCGAGGCCTGTGATTTGCTAGGCTGTTAATTGAAGGGAGCCTCATATAGTGTCTACCCTCATAGTGAAGGAGGTGTTATTATTTCAACGCCGATAAGGTTCCACGAAGTGCGCTGAATGTGCGGTTGTTCGTATCGCTCAGGGCACAACGGCGAGAAGCGAGAAAGTTGGCTGGGGTTGCTGGGGTTGCTGGGGCTTGGTTTTAGCGAAAGTCTTAGACTTCAGTTTGTGTTTCGTACCGAGCCGCTTTGACGCTGACATGGACGCTGGGGCATTGTACCCTTGTCTTTCGCAGAAGCTCGGTCCTTGATTTGGATTAACACAAAGTTTGTGCAGGCTCTACTTTGTGAAATGCCATTGCGCTGGAGCGTGAGGTGCCTGTACGAGATGAACGGCTTCGGGGCACCAAGGAGGTGCATATGATCGGGCAATAGCTGTGTTGACACGGAGTGATGACGAATGGTAGATACATTGTATATCCCGGCCCGCTGCCAGGTGAAAGGACATGCAGACGGATATGTAGTGTGTACGACCTAAAAGCAAAGACGTACTGCATGCATCGATTCGTATGGCGTCATGCATGGTGCGATGAAGTACAGAGGCAAAGATGCGTGTAGAAATGAAAGTCTCTCCAATGCAATAAAGAGATACGCGGCTGGGTTGTCGTGTGGAAGCGCCGGCTTTCCGCTCTCCCTGCTCTTTCGAATCCCGCATTAGAGAAAATTTAGCAATACTAAGAAAACCAGCTGAAGGCAAGAGCAACAAACAACAATGGCGGGGGTATAACAGACATCTCTTTTTGCCAACACAAACACCGACCCAAATGCAAGTGCGAATTCAATGCAATATCTCGACTGTTCGGTCCCTATAATGACCGTGCTAGCTAGCGGCATAAAAGCATTTTTGCTTATGCTGAAGCGGAAGAGCGTATGGGCGGTGCAGCGGTTGACTGATTCTCGAAAGTGACTTTGCGTAATTTCTGATCCCCATCCTGCGAAGCCTCGGATTTGCGTTTGTTAGACGGCGTCTGTGGGGTTTTGCTGTCGCGCAGTACGCTCTCCCCACCAGCACTTTGCGAGTCGTCCTGCGGTTCAGTAATTGCCGGACTCGGCGGACTGACATCGTAGTCATCTTGCGGAACGCAGTGGCTGTGCTTCCACTTCCATCGATCGTACATAGCGTCCGCTTTCTTTTGATGGGCTTGCAATTGCGCTATCAAATTCATGCTCATCCTGCCAAGCTCGTTACTATTCTCTGCTGGTGAGCTTTGACGATAAGAGTCAGCATTGGGAAGCGGACGTTTCCAGGGTTCGTTACATCCTGGGCATCGCTCCACTGAGGGATCCCGACGTCGTTGCGTTTGGGGTTGCTCTTCCGGCAGCTGGTTGTTAGGTGCAGTTGATTGAGGAGACGGCTCAATCGACGGTGTGATAGTTTGCTCTCGAGCCATCGGCTCTGGCTCGCCATTCTCCGACGCAACGGGCGCTGCAGGTGGGGGATCATGGCGAGGTTTCTGAGAGGGTGGCATGTTTTCCGAAGTGTAATTTGCGATGAACCTTACGTTGTAGCGTTGTTGTCGAGTAGTGGTAATGTTTGATTGATCCAGAGGAGACGGACCTAAAACCTTAGTCCTGGAATCGAGGCTGGCAGATGTCGGGAGGCCAGCTATCTGGTCGTGCGATTTGGCGTGCTCCATGAAGATATAATTGGCTGAGAGTAACGGATTGATGTGGCCTTTTGTTGAAGATGCAGCCGGAGGTTGTGAGAGTGCTTGAGTGGAGCGGGGGTCAGCTGCTGGTAGGCGAGGAGACGGGGTAGTTGGATGAGAGCTGGGCCTCGGACTAGTCGACTGCTGACTGACGTTTGGGCTCTGACGAGAACAAGGAAATGTGAGATCCGACGAAGTGGCAGTAGATTGGGCGTCCTTGAAAGCCTCCATCTGCTGCTGGGAGATGGCCGAGTCTTGGCGTTGGCTGTGGATTGGTGACTGTGAGGATGCTGCGTCCTGAACGCCTTGGCAACCTTGAGACGTCAAAGCTGGAGCGAACGACGGACCCGCTGGGTGAAGTTCCCGCTGGAGGTACTGCGGTGGTTCCGGAGCAGCTACTGGATCTCTTACATCGGTAGGGCTAACACGCGAAGTCAGAATCTTTGGCCGCAAGCTCCAGGACGGCAACCACTTACCTGACATGAGGGCTCGCGTGGTTGACGGCAGTCCACGCCGACTGCTCAGCGGCCAGGGGCGGGGCAGCAGGAGGCGCAGAGCGCGAGTCCGGACGGTCAAGGGGTGAAGGCCGCTCGCAATCGTCAGTGTGGTTGAAGGTAGGTGCCGAGTCGGGCGGCCTCGAGGACGCGAGCAGCTCTGCAACGCTGGGCAGCGTGGTTCCGGCACTGTGGAGCAGCGGGTGGGCGCTTCGAGGCCAGTCGCTCGCCATGGTGGGCGTGCGAGGCCTGGGATGCTCTTAAGGGAGTCTGCGACCAGCAAACGTGATGTGAAGCGGATGGGAGAGGGCTGGTCGCACAGAGGGAGGAGTACGGTGCAGTCGCACGGAACGCGAAGGGCATACTCTCCGAGTCGTCTGGCTCCGCATGACGGCGTCGACGAAGGATGGACGATGGCGTGGTCCCCTGGATCTCATTTGCGGGCGGGGAACGGGCGCTGCAGCGTGAAGGCAAAGCGCCCCGCTGTTTTTCCATTGCGTGCAGACGGTGCAGCGCGGGACTCTCTGCACCTGCCGCCCCCAGTGCTGGCGGGCAGGGATCGTGGATGGCGGGAAGAAGGCGCGGCCGTGGGACGCGCTAGCAGGCCCGGGGCGACCGGCTGAGGTCCCGCGCAGTGTGGAGTTTCCAGTCTGAGCACGGATGCGATTACCTGCAGCACCGCGCGCCGCCCGCCCGCCAGAGCCAGTGTGCGCGCCGTGGGCAGTGGCAGTGGCAGTGGCAGCAGTGGCAGCAAGGAGCGCGCTTCGGTTGCGCAGGCGGTGCTGGCACTGGCACAGGCCGCGCTGGCAGCGCTGGTAGCCGGGCCGTGCCAGACCTCGCGCGGGCCTGGTTGAGTGCTGTGAGTACACAGTAGGTAGGTGGTAGGCAATACGTACCCACATACCTAGCTAGCTATGTTCTGTTCTGTACTGTGTATGTACTGTGTAGGTGGTGAGCGTCGCATCCGTCTGACATCCCCCGTGCAGGGTCGCGCTTGCCCGCTCGACGACGGCCTCGATACGCGTTAGGCAGCCACGCCCCCTGCGCCGCCCCTCGACGGCCTGCAGTACCGGTATTGATCTCCTCTGCGCACGCCTGCTTGCATGCCACCGCAACCCGCGGCGGCTACACGGCGAATGCGGCCAGCGCAATGGCGAGCAGGCCTCGCAGGCACGCCTGGAACTATCCACGGCCAGATTCAATCTATCGTGCAGCGCTTACCCTCGCCAGCCGACCCCGCCCCATTGATGGCCGCCATGGCCGCCGCGGCTGTAGCCGAATCGCCGCACTCGCTGGTGCGCTTCGCGGGACGCCCCGCGCGAACCAGAGACGCGAGCAAACGAGCAAAGGGGGCTCTTCGTGTTGACCGATCCATGGCATGTCACCTGCCAGCTCTCCTACGTCTCCCATCCCACGTGCAGCCGTGCCCTTCACTGTCGCTCCAGTCTTACCACAGTACACAGTACATTCACATCTGCCTTCGCTCCGTCCGTCCCTCGCCCGTCAAGACTGCCCGCTGTTCCCGTTGACAGCCTGCGGATCCACGCCTCACCACACCCCACTCCCACGAAACATTGCTTTCCAGTTATCGCCCCTTCGGCTAGCATGCACCAATGCATGTGGCGTGAGATGACAAGCTTCAGCAGCATCCCATGACGTGCTCAACTAGCATCGCCCTTGGGCAGAACTCAGCGCTCACCGATGGATAATACAACTCTCACGCTTGCTTCGCAAGTCTTTGCCGCACGCCCGTTATGTTTCGGCTTCCCGGCCGCACTATGACTGGCCCGTCCTGCCACCTCACCGATCACAGCAATCCGAGCAACTCGCCTACAACAGTTCGTTTTGCTTTTGGATTCGCCACGGCCAGAGACTAGGCGCCTAGCGACTGCGGATTGGGGCCAAAGCACTGGATTGAACCCGTCCTAATCAGGTTATATCGTGCCATGATCGACTTCGGGCTCGTCAATTAGGCACCGGTCCGGGTTTGGCCAGGATGCAACATCTCCTGGTCACCATCTCGGACAGCTGCATGGTGGCATGCCGCCGTACTCTCGACTTCGTTGCGCCACCATTGGAGATCGCCTCGCTTCGCCGGCAGCATGCAAAGGTGATGGGCATGAGCGACACAAGACATCACTTGTTTCCCACTAGCAATCAAGGTTTCGATTTCGATGAGAAGTACTACTAGATGACACGAGTTCAAGATTCGAGACATCTACGTCGCACCAGAAGTATGCACGTGATTGTTTTGCGCCCTCACTGGCGAGGTATTTGGCGCATTCATGAGCTGCATTCCACTGTCTCCACTTGCCGAGGAATCAACTTCTACTACGGTATCCGTGCCTGTATGCTCGCGCGGTCCGAACGTACATACCCGACTTCTTCTCGGACCACCCTTTGCGTTCCACGAGGAGCTCTGTGCGGTGTCACAAACCCATATATCTGACATGCTTGGAGGCGATGGTATTCAGACTTGCACGAACAATCCAAACCTGACCTTGGGCTCACGACCCCTGCGCAAGCTGCCTCGCTCTCCCTGACCTGCATAAGAGACATTGCAGGCACACATCATTCTAGTATTGTTAACCCAGTACACCCCCTTCTCATTAGATAGACCAGTCATACCACAAACACCGTGTGTTGCTCACGTAAGCGCATATTCCGCAACCGCTTGCTCATCAACCAGGGCTACAGTCGTTGAGCTAACAAGGGCATCTCAGAACAAGCGAGTCCATGCAGACGGTCGAGCCATGTGAGCACTAGCCCTAGACTCTCACTGCTGCAAAACCCCTACCATCGGGGGTCTTCCCCGGCTCGCTTGCATGATTATTAGCTCGAAGACAAGGATCAACCTCAAAAGACATATGTTTACCACCAATCAGTGAAATGTTTGTGTCGCACAGTCAATCTTTTCGTACACGCAGCTTACGACGAGCTTGTATCAATCTTGCTTTCATACGGTACTGCCCCGCTTTAGGCATGTATCCGCGACATCAAGCTGGGTCTGCATAATGATACAGAGTGTGTTAGACCCAGTAGTGAAGGCTAATCCGCAGGTAACATCCCGCAATTTTTGCTCGCTTACCCTTTGTACAAGGTAAGTCTTATTCGCCACTTGTGGGTGACTGAATTGTACTTCTGTTTTCTATGCCGGATTGCCACTCATGAAGTTGGAACATGGGTGAATCGCACCCTGGCGTATGCATCTCTACATATCGACGATCTGGCAAACACTAGTAGATGCTGCAGCTCTTGGGGCTCATCAGCCCGCTCGAAATCCGTTCACATACCCTCACAAACATACACAGAAACGAGGCACCATGAAATCTCGATCTGTATTCTTTCAATGTCTCTACATTGGCCCATGTCATACTCGGATGTTAACAGAAATCGCACACCAGCTACATCCTATGAGAACAAAGTTCTTACGCCAGCGACCGCGTTGGAACCATCAAAACCGAAAGCGCTCGGACCGCTAGTCACGATACACCAGGTCGAATAGATATTCAAGGGTTAGCGATAACACGTCCTTCATTGTAGACATTTTCGTTAGATTATTGTGCACGCAATTTGCGTGATGATAGCTGTTTTGACTGCCTAGTGATGCGTTTGTCTCGATTCGTCACCTAAGACCGTAACAAGGTGTGCAGAGCTCGCCTGCGAAGCATATATCACATGTTTTTGGAAAATCCTTTTCTTTTATGATCGATTGCAGGCTATGGGCACAACGTTACGGCCCGCCCGCAGCCACGATCCTTATTTCGACAACGGTTGATCTATCGGCAAATTTCGGTTGGGCCTCGAGATGGTCCATTCTGGGGTGATGAATCGTGGGCGTTAAGAGCTGACTCGAGAAGTCCCACGGGATCAGCAAGCTGCTCATACGAAACGGTGAGTTGGGACAGCCTTGGTATGAACGAATATCGTGCTAGTGATACCTCCATTAGCATTCATCACAGCGACATCGCGGCTAGTACTGGAGGAACTCCCATGGTGGCGTTATCGAAGAGTTCGATCTCGTTACAGGAGTCCTAACGACAGGTCACTCATCTCGAAGCTGAGTATCAGCGACGCTATTGCTACGTGAAAGATGGACGCTGAGTATCTGTGAGATTTATTCGAGGAAGATGTCCTGACCGGCATGCGAGGCACACGCCGGGCAGCAATCAATTACAATACACCGGCTAGGATACGTGTTCGGGCCTATAATCGCATGGATGGGCCTTTCACGCCTCAACGGCCGTCCAAAACGCCTGCCCTTCGTGGCCCTGCCTGACTTTCCCGACACTCAGATCCGCAGTATTTTGCTGTTGGCTAACATATCGCTGCACTACCTTCAGCCACATTGCCTTCTCCACGGTACTTGCCCCTTGTCCTTCCCAGACCCATATACTCTTCCCAGCATCCAGTAGAAATACGTCGTCAGCATCCAGATCCCCCTTTTCGATACCATTTCCTTCTTTTACGAGGTCGAATGAAAGGTCGCCTTCGGCGTCGCTGAGCCTGAAAAGTTTTTTCACTTCTCTCTCGGTAGCAGTTGACACAGGTCTTGCACAGTGAAATTCCGTGCTGAAGGAATCGATTTCCTGACCACCCAGCGCATCCACAATGATCTTGGAGCGTGCCTCTGTTTGCGAAAGGACTTCGACATCGACATGTTTTGCAATAGTTAGATCATTCACCACCTGCGCAGCTTTCAGCTTCTCCATCGGCGAGCACCTCTTACCCTGCCACACGAATACCTTATCTCCCTTATCGAAGATGAACACATCTTCTTCGTCCAAACTCTTCCAACTCGGCTCAACTTCGTGCACAAGAATTGCGTCTCTACTAGCTGCTGCGCCGGGATGCTTGAACACCCTCAATAAGGCGTTGACATGCTGCACCTCTTCATCCAGATTGATATGCGTAAATCCAGACTGGACGCCGCCTCTCAGGATCTTGACACGCGGGAACAGCTGTAAAAACGCGTCTGAAGGTGACAGCTGAAGCTCACGATGTTGCGTTGCGGTGCCACGCAGGAATTCATCCAGCTCAACCGTCTTGTACGCTGCGGTGCCAGCCTCGTCCTGCGTCGTATGTCTCCCCAGCCAGAAGAATATATCGTGGATTAGCTTATCTTCGTGCCCGTCTGCTTTGATGCTCTCGCTTTTCAAAACTATGTATGAATCTCCCTCATGGAAGCTGCCGTATCTCTTGCTTGGCCACGGCACAACTTCGAAATCTTCGATACGCCAAATGAAGACGCCCGGTCGCACGCCGATGATCCCGTCATTCCATGCTGGTTCGGTAGTTGCTGATTGATATTTGACTTTGTGATCGATGTCGGAGTTTACGAGTGCAATGTTCGAATCGCGCCAATCATAGCCTTCGAGGTGGACGAGGCCTGCGTGAGGGGGCATCACGTCGAGAGGTAAACGGCAGTATCGATAATGATGAGGTGAGGATAGTCGAAGGAGGGCACCTGGGAGCCTGCTGTTGATAACATACTGTGTAGACAGCTGAGGCTTCCAGGTACGCAGGCGGGCGAGGTGGGGCAAGGGTCCAGGGATCTGCAGGGTCTGAAACGTGGGGTGTGCGAGTGAGTGTACACAGTACGTCATGTACCATCAAAGGTCGTTGCCCCGCTTTCGCCGGAGATAATGTTGTTATGTCTTGGTAATCATAGTCGAGTCTAGGATTTTTGAGGGATTGTTCAAAGGGAGTGGTACGGGAAGGGAAAAGTTTGCTAGAGAGCATGGACCATCATCTTGAGCAGGAGAGTCAGTATGTTAAGGTAAATGGGATTGGTGGGTGACATTTTTAATAGTGTAAATAAGCTCCCCAGATTATTTTCGATACTTCGAATACGTACTCCAGCTCCCCTTCTGACGAGCAGAAGGGTCGGTTTGGTTGAGACGAGTGGGTCTTAATGTAGCGAGACGGATACGTAAAACTTTTGTTCCATGAATAAAAAAGTAGCATTCGAGTCTTCGCATCCCAAGCTACGCGTCTAGAACGTCTAAAATGCCCTTAATAATGATATACAATGTATAGGATAGTAAATATGACTGTAAGAAAGACATAGGAAATGACACCTTGATGCGGCTCAGAAGATTTTCTGTCGGCTTCGTTGATGGGCTACGACTCATCCATATCGTCTCTTTTGAACCATACGCTTACTGGTGAGAATAGCTTGGAGGCGCTCTGACTTGCTGCACATACTCTCCTTCTCGGGATTGTCTCCGTTCTGAGGTCCGCCAGCCGGGCTGCTCCCGGCCTCTCCTGGTATCCCGCTGATATTCGGACGTACTCCACTCGTTCTGCTCATGGCTGCGTTGCGATCGTTGTCGTTCAGCCTGCGCATATACCTGCTTAGGCTCCTCGACCCGACCCGGGACAGGCTGCATCATCTGTTCCTCATCGCTCTTCGGTCGGTGTCGATGACTTCTTTCTTCCACACTCGTCAATGACATACCCTTCGTCCCTCTTTTATATTCACGAAACTCCCGGATCGAAATGGCAGCAGTGTACATCTCAGTGTTACTATAACACTGGTCAGTTCCCGCGAATTCACGTTCTGCTGTAACATCACTTTGCCACGGTGTAACTTACACAACAATAATAGCAATAACAAAGACAACCCAAGATAATGCGCACGTTACGCCCTGGCAGTACTTCATGTTGGCCTGAAACGTCAATCCCGCGACACCGCTCCAGAACAAGACTTCAAGGCAGCTAAGTATCGCAATCGCTTTGTATGAGTGCCAGCGCCGGAACCGGGTGACATATTCAGAGAGGAGTATGTATGCCAGGATTATAAGAGATTTGGCGCCCTGGTGTTCATGTGAGCTCCCTGAAGGATTTTCTAGGAGTTGATATAGCAAAGACGTACCATGCCCAGAGCAATCGTGCCAGTTCTCGTTCGTGGCTGATTCTTGATGAAGAGTCGGGGGACGGAGAGACCGATCATGATGGTGACAAGGACGATTTGAAGGACGTGGACGTGCAGTTTGTAGCGGCCGGAGAAGATGGGTTTGTCGAGGAAGTCGAGGATTGCCATGGCTGAAAAAGGGATTATTCACTTGGTTACGAAGTTTCAAATAACAGGTTTAATGGGTGTCGTGATGGGCCCGTTACGCGCTGGCTCTGGAGGTGGAATCGGAATCCAGGTTGCTGCTGGTGAAGCCCTAGAGCGGGACACACCTTGAAGTATATAACTTTTCTTTGGTACCTATACATCTCAAGTGCACGCGTTCTGGGACTCGATACCGCCGACTCCGCCACTTCGTCCGACGTTATCATTATGATTTTCTCAGATTGTAGGTACCTTTTTGTTTGATGTCGCGGATACCATGAGCGAGTGCGAATACGCTGTTTTTACGAGTGCGAGAGCGAGATCGGCCCGACAAGTACAATCACCAATGCCCCTCATTGGTACGTAGACCAAACCCGACCCACGGAAACGGAGTCTTCCTAGCCCTTTCGGTCCTGTTACAAGCATTTGTCGTACCCGTAAGGGCTGTATAAGAATGCGCAGTCCCATAGCCAATGCTTTCGCGACCGTTCTTGCCCAATCAAGCATTAGTCTAAGCTTCGTCCTAACAACAGCATTGAACTTGGAGGCTCATCCTACTCTTCGGTATTACAGTGTATCCAGATCCGAGCTTGCGGGTTAGGCTTGCGAGCGGACGTAGTCTCCTTTCCTACCGCAGTAGGCCAATGCTTGTGTTATACTAGTGCTTGCGATCTTTAGCCAAGACGCTTCTCTGCGCCCATTCGTGTCCTTGCTTTTGCGCTTCTTCGAGACGGCATTCCCCGTTAGCTACAAAAATGGTAGCATCGCACAACCAGACTCTCAACATGTTCTATTGCGGCCCGATGTCAGCATCATGATTGCAGAGCCAATACGCTCTGTACGGTCCAGGTCGGACAACCAACGGTAATCATGGACGAAATCGACTCGTCAGCCAGAGCATTCAGGAGGGAAATGGAACGATGTGAGATGTTCGGTGCTTTCTATTATTAACTCGAGTGTGCCAGCAGTTCCGGCCAGTAAGTGGGCCATATGTCAGTGAGAAGACAAGCCAAGCTTTTATCTATGAAACTCGCAACGCCAGATTTCGCTTTAGCTTTAGCCTGGGGGATGTACAGGCCCGTGTCCATGTATAATGGGTGTGCCGTCATTCCCCAGTAAAGTTCCAAGATCGCACCAGCTCCAGTCATGAATGTTGTTGATCGTGAAGTCCATAAACTGCATTTGCGTAGTCCTGTCAAGCCGCGCACTTGGATACGTAGTGCCTGTATACTCCTGATCAGGAAAGACGCGACCGGGTGCGTTGTCCGCGAACATGTATGCACCACTGTTTGTCGACGGTTGATGAAAGGAATATGAAACGCCCTGCTGTGTTTGCTGTAAGGGCTGTGAAGGCCCTGGTATATCATCGGAATCGGCCTTGGATTTCATGGTGGCTGACGATGAAGTGTTCATTGATTCAGCCATGGAGTGTAGTTCAGGAACAATGGAAGCAAATTTCTCGATTGTCCCAGGCATATGTGGGTTTTTCCTGTGATGCTGCGCAAGATTGGCGAGCTGGAGCAGTAGTTTTCGCGATGCTGACAAGTCTTTGCCCGCTGATTTTTTCAGACAGACCAGGTCAAGGACGAGCATGGAGCTGGATGCCAGAGTGTACCAGACGTCCCACCAGGTGACCGCATCGAATTGTCTCAGCATGTCAAGTTTCAGCATAATCTGGCCCAGGTTTCTGCCAGAGTCGGAGCATGTTTCCGCCATAGTTATAAGGGCTTGGTTCCCAGAGTCCTGACCTTGCTTGGACAGCAAAGTAGCACGCGCAAGAAGTGCTGCGCGACAAAGCACAATGACTGTGTAGTGGTACAAGGCGTGCAGTAGCAACAGCGGCCGCTGAAACGCAACTGGGGCCGTGTCCAGCGCTTCCAAACGCAGATGCTGGGGGGTCGAGTCTTTCCACCGTTCCAGATCTCGCATGACGCCTGCAGCGGGCGAAAGCGGTCCCACATAGGACTCTTCACTGGCGTTCGATCTGATGGTCTTGGGCGCGCGACAGGCGGACCCAAGATGGACAACCAGTCTGTTGAACCACTTGCAGTAGTCCGGCGGGCTGTAGCTCGCCATGCCGATGATGCGCTCGTTCGGACAGCTGATCTTGGAGCCTGGATGCTCGATTGCACTGGGGCGGTCATACGAGGAGACCTGCATCTGCTCAAAGGCGTACAGCGTCCACCAGAGCCGCTTGCGCAGCTCTCGTGCGAGCGGTGTCTGCAGCGTGCTCACCTTGTCCTGGTGCAGGCCTATGGCGAAGGCGATGCGGACGGCGGTGCCCGTCAGGTTCCAACACGCATCGCGGTGATTTGTGTTGTGGAGAAAAATGGCGGCAAGCATCATGGCCTGAACCGCCATGTCGCTCGAGGTGAAGATGACGACGGGCAGCAGCGTCTGCACGCGCCGCCACCACAGGCGGTCCTGGTCTTCTGGGAACGAGATGCTCGCGACGCGGCGCGCCAGCAGCAGCACGCAGAGGAAGCTGCACAGCCAGGCCGGATCCGCCTTGGCCGGCTGTGCCAGCCATCCCTCATATGCCTCGCGGAACGAGGCTTCGTGCAGGACGGGGAAGTCGGGGTTGATGTGGTCGAAGAAGGCGGTGATGAGCGAGTCCAGGCTCGGGGCCTGGTCCGTCGGCCCAACTGTGCCCGTTGCCGTCGAGGAGGTGCGGCGGTCGGCGGGCGCGCTGTGGTCCATGTCGATGGGCGACGTCGACGTCGCGCTGGGCGTCGAGAGGCTCATGGCGTGCGGGTCGCTGCCCTCGAGGGCCATGGGCTCCTGCTCGGCCGCGTTTCTGCCAAAGAGGACGAACTCGCGGATGGCGCTGCGGCCAACAAGCGTACGCAGCTTGAGGTGGAAGGCAAAGGAGCTCGCGGGCCCAATGTACTGCACCTGACCCTGCTGATCCGGCAGCAGCGCCATGGACTCGTCGACGTCGCGGTCGCTGCTGCTCTTGTGCTCGCCATCGCCGTCCTCGTCCCCATCGCCACCGCCACCGCCACCGCCATCGCCATCGCCCTCCAGCGGCGCGGGCAGCGGGATCCCCAGCGAGTGACCCAGCTGGCGCATCTCGTCGACGCTCGACACGTCGGCTTCTGGCAGCAGGCCCTTGACCAGCGACTCGAGCAGCGCCAGCCGCGTCCCCAGGCCCTCGACGCTGCCGTACAGGCGCTTCTTGCGCGGCTGCGTCGTGAGGCACTCGATGTTGTGTACTGTACAATAACAACAGCTGGCTTGGCCTGGCTCCTTGCGGCACTTTTGCTTGCGCGACTTGCACTTGTCACAACTTGTCTCCGTTCTCTTTCTCTTGTCGGGCGGCACTCTGCGCGAGCTGCTGCTGCTGCTGCTCGTGGGCACCGCCGTGGATGCGGGCATCATCGCGGCGGTCCTGAGGGCGTCGTGGGCATTCGAGGCGGCGGGCTCAGCGCGAGGACGCGGGGCGAAGCATGGCCGGCACAGCTCGCGGGCCTGAGGGCATTGAGGCTCTAGAACGATTACGACTACGACTGCGACAGCCCAGCGGAGGGTGTGCACTGTGGTTGCGCCGGCACGCTGTGGCAGGTCGGTAGTGGTAGCGTATATCGGGACGGATGCAGGGTCTGAATCTCGAGGCGTTATCAGGCCCCTCGCCTCCTCCTCCTCCAGGACTGCGTCGGACGTCCGAGGCTCGAGCTACCCACCTATCTGATCATCTCCGCCTCACCATTCTCTACCCGTCAGCATCGCTCGAGCAGACACCCAGGCGGCTCCATCAGCCCTTCCAGCAGTGCTCCTTACGTAGGTCGAACATGAAGTGGTCCAACTTGCATCGCTGTCCAGCACAGTGTCTCTGATAGGTTTTCGTCCGCTATCCCGCCTCTACCGCATCCGTTGATGGGAGGATATGACGGCAGAAGACCTGTGGGGTGAGAAGTGATAGCTAGGCATCTATGAGTGTCAGCTTCGTCAGGAAGAGTTCCGCGGGAACTGTACTTTGACAAGTGGGCTTGTGTCAATGGTATACTTTCGGCTGGTGGCAAGAGCACGTTGGTTGACCCTCAACGTCACTTGCAGCTGGTCACAATGACCCTCTGCTGCTACGTCAGAATTGATTCTAAATCGCTGAGACCGACCATCTTCTTCGGCCGCCACCACGGGCAAGTTGGGCTTGTAAATTACTATCGCCAGTTGTCGGCTCCGTGTGCCGTTATCGCGGAAGGTGCCTCCCGACAATGTGTCCAGACAACGTGGTCCTGTGGTGATGCAACTTGATAGAGCAACTATGGATTGGATACCCCTTTCTGTTTTTGTATTCTACTTCTGCCCTTTCCATTGCTCTATCATGTCACCAAAGTGTGACAGGCTAGGATGCCGTCCAAAGCTCAACTGGTCGGACTTGCCACTTTCCCTTTACCCACCACCTCATCTGGCAGGTGGCTGACGCTCAGCAAAACCCTCCAAGGCGCCGCCAAAAGAACCACTGGCTCTTTGCCTGCTTCCATCTCCCCTGCATCAAATTACACCAACGAGTGCGCTTGTCAACCTTGGTCCATTGTCCTACGTGCGATAACGTCGGTTGCAAGTACGCGCATCCTCCATGCCTTGCGACAGAACTTCGTCGCTCTCGGGCAGGGGCTAAATTATTAGTTAACCCTAACCTACTGCCGACCGACAACGTATTAGGAAACCTATACTATGGACTCCACACCTGCTCAACATTCGGCATGCGTGTTCATCCAAGGGTTACCATGAGGCGCTTCCTACTGGCTATCAGGCACAGCAGTCAGAGCCGGCCCGCATGCTTTAAACCCGGATGACATCCTGGCTTTAACGGCGCGGATAGCGCCTTGCGGATCTCGTGCATACTGTGTAGTGCTACTGGTCCTTCCCCCTGCTCATTGATCGCGCGATGAATTAATTCCTAGGTTAATATATGGCGTCTCTTTGTATCTTATCACAACTGGCAGCGCCCTGGATTTTTAAGCTCTATACCTAGGGCACTGTAATCCGCATGCATAGAACCTTTTTTGGGAGGCTCCAATCTCTTCGTTCAACAGCCAGCAATCTCAATAGACTTGACAGAAAGAGAGGGATGGCTTCGCAAGACTTCAACATTGCCATCGTTGGCGCTGGAATCGGTGGTCTCGGCTTTGCAATCGGCCTCAACCACCTCAATGTCCCTTTCACGATCTACGAATCCGCCCCCAAATTCTCAACAGTCGGCGCTGGCGTCGGTCTGGGACCTAATGCCCTCCGCGCAATGGACATGATCGATGAGCGTTTCAGCAAAATGTACATGGCCATTGCCACCGGAAATCTGAGACCAGAGAAGAAGCACGTCATGATGGAGGCTATGCGTATGGAATCTGGGCTTGGAAACGGAGAGAGTTGGTGGGGCCATGGCGGATGGGGAGCAGAGTACTTCGAACGGACTGGTGCTCATAGGAAAGATCTACTGAATATCATGGCAAGTTTCATCAAGGAAGACGCCGTGCGATTCAACAAGCGGGTCAAAACATTGACCCAGTCAAATGACCTTGTAACACTTACTTTTGAGAACGGCGACGTAGCACACCATGCTGCGGTCGTGGGGTGTGACGGCGTGAAAGGCTTCTCTAGGCGTATTGTTCTCGGAAAGCGGTACCCGGAATGCATCGAGCCGCAGTATACGAACAAGTACGTTTACCGCGCTATAGTGCCCATGAGCGACGCAAAAGAAATCTTAGGAGACCTCGCTACAGACGCAAAGATGTACATGAGCAAGAGCGCAAACCTGTCTACATACCCTATCAGCGAAGGGAAGGCGATGAACGTCGTCGCCTTCAAGCGCGATACACAACCCTGGATGCACCCTGACTACACCCGCGATGTCACACGGGAAGCCATGCTGGATGATTTCCTACCCTACAATCCCGATCTACGCTTGATAAGGTTGCTCGACTGGGCGAAACCAACGCGCTGGGCCATCACTCACCACCTCAACACACCCACCTACTACAATGCTCTAGTCTGCATGCTCGGCGATGTCGCGCACGCAGGTGGCCCACACCAAGGCGCTGGAGCAGGACAATGTCTCGAGGACTCATTGATACTATCTCGGGTCCTCGGAAAACTATATCACTCCACACCCCACTCTATTCTTTCCTTCCATTCCCCCCTGCGAACTAAGATTATCAAAGCAGCATTTCAAGCGTACGATGAAGTGAGACGCCCAAGAGCACAGGAACAGGTTCGAACGAGCCAAGAATGCGGAGATATATATAATTTGAGGGACCCTGCGGTTGGCGATGCCATCCCTGAGGTAGTTGCGCACCTCAACGGACGTTTCGAATGGATCTGGTTGCATGACCTAGCGGCGGATGTGCGACGAGTGGAAGGGCGGTTTGTGGAGTTAACAGGTTCAATTGAGGAAAGTAGCGACGAAAATGCTAGGTTGTAAACCCTTCTCTTTCATCATGTTGGTGCCTGTCACTGGCGACGAAACCAACACTTTTGAGCGGCAGCTGACTGACTGGTAGGATTGATACACCAAACGCATCGCCGATTCTGAATGGTGTGATATCTTAAAGTCAAAGATACATGTTTTGGTCGACAAGTTCACATCGTAGTATACTTCTGGCGATATCAATCAACGTTTGTAAGGACGACATGTGTATCTCTATCGATTTTTCCACGACACTATTGACATACATTGGACACCTTTCCAGCCCCTCTTCTTCTCTCCTCACGCCACTCTGTCGTTTCGTGGTACAGATCGAGGAAGAAGCCGCGTCTATTGCTTATCCATCGCGCCAATCACGATAATAGCGCAGCATCTCAGCGATGGAATGAATTTTTTGGACGGCCTCCCTAACAACAACAACAACAACAACAACAACAACAACAACAACAACAACAACGACAACTGATGCCATGTGGGCGCGATGACACTCAAGGAAACAAATCCTCCTAGTTCTGCCTAGGCCTGTAATCACAGCCTTTTGTTTCTCTTTCTAACGTAAACATGAACAACTCATCAATCCCTGTGGCTACGAGTCGAAAATGGCACCATACGCCGGGATACCTCTCGCCTCCATGTCATAGACCATCTTCGTCGTGGACCGTTTGTTGCTGATGACGCAAACGGCTTCGGCTCCACTCTCCTTCCATAGTCGATAAGCCATCACGCTCATAAAGGACTTATCTTGGGTCCTCGCATTGCAGATCACAGCCTGAGGATCCGTCTTCTTCACACTATCAACGATCTCCTTGCCAAATGTTTGCTCCGGGTCCCGCGCCGACCATAGTATACGACATGGAATTTTGTTTGCCAGTATGACCGCTAGGCATGGTCCGATGCCAGATCCTGTCGCGACTAGAACGATGGATCGAAACAGTGTGGCGATGCGGAGGACGCCACAGGTGGGTATGCCCCGGACCCAGATATGTGTCGGTGCGCGTTCGATCGTTCGTTTTGTGAAGTCTCCGGCACGACTCACGATTAGTGAGAAGCCTTTTGCGTCAAGCCCTTGGTTAGTGATCGTAGCGAAGCCGTGCCAGTCGACTAGCGGCCGTTCAGCGAGTCGTACTGCAGTACCAACTACGGGTGTCGTATAATCGAACCACAATCGTACCGCATGGCTCGAGAGGACTTCAGAGCGGACAGGTACTTTGCGGAGGAAGAGCCAAGGAAATATGATCGCCATTGTCGCAACCGTGAGAAACCAAATAGGCTGAGCGTGTAGGTAGGCCTTTGAAGGCGCAATGTCGGGATTTAGATCTTTGGTTGCCAGGAAGGTCTGTACCCAGAGGAGGATGAGGGACGTCCAACCACCGAAGCGGTGCGTCAATTCCCATGCATCGTGGTATTTAGCGCGGATGGTAGGATAAGACATTGAGCCCATGGCGAGGAAGGTGATGACGACAAAGTAGGACAGGACTATCGGTGCTAGGGTGAGGCTTCTGAGCTCTTTAGGCTTCGTGAGTTCGAGGCTAGCGCCGACTGTGAAGATAGTGAACCACAGCATGGCAGCAATAGCGCATCCACTATGAATTCCGCCAATGTGGAAGATCCTTGCACAATTCCGGCGTATACCGAGCGGGAAGGAAGTAGGTACAGAGCAGAATACCGTGAAAAGTAGGTTAACGACGGGTTCCGAACGCATGAGAACAGCGACGCAGAGGTTGGCAGCTGTCGCAGTGGCCAGTGGGGCGAGGATGTACTTATCCTTTTTGATCTTGCGATAGAGGATGAAGCATGCAACAGCCACATTCGCTAGAACAACGATGGAGAAGAAGCGACGATAGAGGATGAAGAGTCGATGCCGAAGCCACCTTTGTCCGTGAAGGCCATTCTTCGCAGGTAATGCCCCAGGGATTTCGATGATGCTACTTTTTTCTGATGCCATACTGAGCTCAGCTACTTCGTTTGAGATTGCAACCTCTCCCTTCTCGAGGTCTCGGGATATGTTCGGGTTGTTTATTGTAGGCTGGCACTGTTCAAGGACGGTACTAACTGACGTGTACTTCATGGATGGTGGCGACATATCAACGCCAGAATCAGCTCTTTCCCGGCGCGCAGGTAACGAACTGAGCGCTGCCTTGTCCACCTTCCCGTTGGCTGTGAGGGGAATGAATTCCAGAGAACTCCAGTGCTCGGGAACCGAATAGTAAGGTAGTTGTTGTCGAACGAACGCGATGAGCTTTTGCTCATCGATAGGTGCTTCAGTGGTATAGAAGCTATGAAGACTGCCGTCTACAAGCATTGCAAGAGATTTTGTAATGCCAGGGAATTTCTGCGACATGTAAGCTCTCAGATATATGATGGTAAAAGCTGGTAATTACCTCAATGACTGCGGTGACTCCATCTAGTTGCACACGGAAGCCCTACAAATATCAATATCAATCCGAATGTCTATAACAGGCCGAGATACGTACCTTGATCTTGACCTGATCATCTAGTCGACCAAAGGTCTCCAAAGATCCATCCTTGGTCCAGCGAACAATGTCCCCAGTGTTGAACATCATGGAGCTATCTTATGTCAGTTGGGTTCATTGATATTATCTTGCTTCATTTACCCATCGTTCATGAACTTGTCCAGCTTATATCGTTGTGATGTTAGCTCAGGCAAGTTAATATAGCCCCGTGATACGCCGGCGCCACCGACCCACATCAGACCTTTCGTACCGAAAGGGACGGGTTTCTCATTCTCATCAAGGATGTAGCAAGTTGTATTCGGCAGGGGCTTTCCAATTGAAAGTGGTGAACCAGGGATATGTCGATGGGCTGAGTTAAGAATAGTAATTTCGGTGGGGCCGCATATGTTGTAATAGCGTGTATCTAGGGCCCACTCATTGGCGAGGCTGAGGAATTGTCAGTATAAACTACAATATCGAGATACCCTCTTTGACTTACTCTTGAGGGCAAGGCTCCCCGCCAGTGACAACAGTCTTGATGTTGGGAAAGGAACTCCGCCGGTACTTGGATAAAATTGAGGGAGTCGATATCAATGTATCGACCTGGGTTTCTATCAGTGTTACCGTGACGAATGTGTGGAAGCGGGTAGGACTGACCTCTCGAAGCGTAGTCGTCCAGTCAGAGTTTCTCATGTGCAACGTCCCACCATTCATGAGACATCCAAGGATTTCCCATGCGCCTGCGTATAAGTCAGTGCAAGGTTTCAAGCAGACTGCGTCAAAACTCACCCATGTCAAACGCGATATTGAGGACTTGCGCGACTCTTGAACCAGTAGTGATACCGAGATTTGCTGGTTCTAACAACAGGGCATTGGTGACATTGCGGTGCGAAACATCGACTCCTTTTGGTTTACCAGTACTACCTGATCATACCGTTAACTATAACTTGTCATACAAAATGGGGCACCATACCTGAGGTGTATATAGCATAAGCGCCATCAGTCGAAGAGACTGGAATGTTTGGTCTGTGGGTTGGATAGAAGCCGCCGATATCCATATTGAGAGCGATGATGATGGCATCTCTTCTGACAAAATGTCGGATGCGGTCCCAGTACCTCGGCAGACATAGTACAAAACGGGCTTCGGTGTCGGTGAAGATATGTTGTAATGCGTGGTGTGAGGCGACTCCACCGTCAATCGGCACATACTGGCAGCCCGCCTTCAAGATAGCCAATATTCCAATCAGCATCTCAAAGGATCGCTGCACAACGATGCATACTCGTTGTGTCGGTCTTAGTCCCGAATCAATGAGATGATGAGTGAGGCGATTTGCTGCGAAGTCCAATTGTTGATAGGTGATGGTTTCCTCGCCCAATTTTGCGGCGATGGCCGTGGGGTGGGAGTCCACTCTGCTCTCAAAAGCTTCATGAACCAAAGAGTGAGCAACTGGTAGGACAATGCCGCGTCCAAAACGAGTAACTAGCGCCTGTTCTGTCAGTGACAAGCCAGACAGGCTGTCGAAGCACACCTGAGCCGGCATAGTGCAAGTTGGATGTGAGTGAACGTTGAATGGATCTGTGTGAGGTGGGGTATTCAGAGAGAACATGCGGCCTTTTGTACCGCTGAGGTTCACCATGTGGATCCCTCTGCGATTACTAGGGCATTACGCCACCTCGTCCTGTCTTCCCTATTTCTATCTGATCGGCGAGATACCGACGTCGAAATCAAGGTAATAACAGTGTTGACCTGACATGGCCTAGTAGTTAACCAATCACTATCTTGACGTGGAACTGGTAAACCGCTGTCTTAATTAGTAGTGCAGCTTCGGTGAAGTACTAAAAAGGAAAGTGGTGAGAACGAACTTGATAGTCATGACATTGGTGGGCTACGACTGGATAGCAATGAAGACGAGAAATCAAAAGAAATTACTCATAGTCGACCACTTGCGGAAACAAGATCAACTACCAAGTTGAGTCTTAATCATGCAGTACACGTTTGCTGAGGGCGGGCTGAGATACTCACCGACTCCTCCGAAAGCCCTTCTTGCTGAAGCACTCCAAATAGTATAACCGCGCTAGTCGTGCCAAAATATTTGTTGGACGCCACACAAGTGACCAATAGACTACTCCTTCTCGATTTTAATGTGATGCCGCCGTGCGCAAGTTGAGCCGAGTATATCTACCGCGTCAACAAGTACTGACACCCGCCCTAGTCAGGCGCCTATACTCGACTACACACCCTCCCACATCTTCCGCTCGGTCCGGACTTCCCGCTAGACGCCCGTGAGCGTCAAAACGAGTTAACATGGTACTGAAAGAGTGGTCTGCCATGATAACGTGGGGTTCTACTTCTCTTCTTTGGTCATGCGGGATGTGTGCTAGTTGCCTAAAGGGGCCTGGTACCGCACCTGCTCGACCACGAGCCATGGCGGCAGGCTAGCGGGATGGCGTGTCTCTTCCCTGATCAAGGGAGGGCTATGTCTTGAATCGTAAGTACGATTGGATACCCGCACATCTATAGAACCAAGTGGGCCGGGTGCGTTGTCAGCGATCATCGGTTCGGTCTAATGCGCATCGACAGACCATTAGTGGAGACTTCGAACCGCGTGTGATTGACCATTATACACCTACGATGTACAGCAACACCACAGTATTCGAGCGAAGTCCTTTGGCTTTCAGAGTTTTATAACAGTCCTAAGCGAGTATGGCTCGTCAATGCGCGCAGAAGCAATTACCTATTGAGCTGAGACTGCGCACCAGTGTGATGGTCGGGCGGGAGGCTCGTGCGGACGGCGATGGATCTACTTCGTGTGCCGTAAAAAGTAAGGAGTGGCTCACCCGTGCGCCGAACGACTGCTTGCAGGATCTGAATGTCTCGCACGAAACTTGTGGGGTAGACTAATGTGACCAGGATGCAACGATGTGCAGAATCGGAAGGTTTCACACCGCAATTACGAACGTGCTTCGGCTCATTATTATCTCCACCATGTTATGCCGCTTGGGTGAGTTGTGCCCCATAAAGCTGGCCGATTCGACAGATGTAGTCTGAAGCACAACCAATTGGTCAACTTTCTTGCGTGATCAACACTTGCCTGAAAATCAATTCTGATCCGAACGAGGACGAAGACGAAAAGCGAAAGTCGGTGACCGACCTGGACCAGCTCAAGACTGGAGAAACGGAACGACTTCGGCGATCTCGGCAAGCCAGTCATGAGTATGGAAGTGTATAAACCACCAACGCTAATTGTCACCATTAGAGAAGCAGGCGTGGCTGTGGTGGAGCTCAATCGGCCAAAGAAGCGAAATGCCCTTTCCCAAGATCTGATAGATGAGCTGACAGGGGCCTTGTCTCAGCTTCATCGAAGTCCAACAGTGCGCGCTGTCATACTTAGCAGCTCTGGAACATCCCCCTTCTGCGGTACGGCATTTCAGGTTATGCTTGAAGGCCTGCTCAAACTGATTATCTCTTAGCTGGAGCAGATCTTACCGAGCTAGCTAGGATTTCCACGGCTGAAGCATATCGGATCAGGTGGCTAAAGGACCTCGAAGATGCCTTCTCGGGTTTCCGTAAGCCAATAATTGCAGCAGTCAGAGGGTTCGCAGTAAGAGCGCCGAGCTACCTCCAGGAATCCTTCAGATTCGGGCATGATCAGCACGCATAACTGATACTAACGGGTCTTCTTAGTTTGGTGGAGGCTTCGAACTTGCACTGATGGTCAGTGTCCCTCCCTTGACTCTTCTTCTCTCGGACCGCTCCTGACGCGTGGCATATGCAGTGCGATATGATTTTTGCATCAGGCGATGCGCAGTTCGGCTTTCCCGAGGTCAAACTAGGCACCATTCCTGGGCTTGGAGGAACGCAGCGGTTGACAAAGACCGTTGGGAAGCAAAAGGTGTGTATCGCACTTAATCCCTCTCTGGTCTCTAGCTTTGGTGCTGGTAGGTTGCCTTGACACTCCTATAACTTGACTAGGCGATGGAGATGATTTTGACCGGAACGCCAACGACGGCAAGCGATATGGAACGACTTGGAGTTGTGAATCGAGTTGTGGCATCGGAGCAAGATGTGTTTGAGGAAGCTCTGAAAGTTGCCCAAAGTATTGCGTCGTTTTCGGCACCCACAATTGGACTAGCTAAGCAGGCCGTTGTAGCGGGTAAGTGATACATGGACCCGATCTCCTGGGACATACTGTAACAATCCTTGCAGCGGAGGCAACGACGTTGGAAGCGGGGCTGGAAATCGAGCGTGCGCTGTATTACAGCAGCTTCTCACTTGCTGACTGCAGCGAGGGAATAGCGGCTTTCCTAGAAAAGCGACCGGCGAGCTTCCAACATCGTTAACGGCATGGTTGAGAAGCTGTGGTACTGACTGATAGCATAAAAGCGCAATGCGTCGGCAAAGTGCGTTCGCAATCCACCTTCCAACCTCAGTGCGAGTTTATCAGCACGGCGGATATCTTCATTATATGACTTTCCCCTTTGCATTCGGCCCTTCTCTTATTTGTCTTCGCTAGGACTAGTACCGTGTACGAGATGCTCTATCGCTGTCGAAGAACGATTTCTCATCAGTGGATGATCCCAGAAGCCGCGTCACGTCAATTTAAGCTGCCGGTTACGCGACGTGGTGACATGCAATGCAAAACATCGAACATCGGGAGGCGCCGCAAGTACTACTGTTTTCGGATAGCGGGGCGTCGTATGGTAGCAAAGTGTAACGGGATAAACAAGAGAGGTGTTCCTAGGTTGACAGGAAGCGAGACGCTTAGTTAATTGCATTGCAGTTCAACGTGTCTATGGAAACGGGACTCTACCAGGGTACAGCTGAACGATTGCATGTTGTCGACTGTGCCCATCCGAAAATCACTGTACTTGGTTCAGACGAGCGTACTGCTACGGGACGCGACGCAACACCTCGTGGGGGTCGTGCTCGTGATATTCACATGTCGAGGCGGAGCATTGACAGTCATTCTTGATACCACAGAACTACTCATAGCCCAAGACGCTTACAAATGTTACTAGATTACACCATTCCTGGTTTTCCGTGGTATACATGTGTGTTCATTCGTCCTTAGTATTGCTCCATCGATCAGTATGATCGGGAAACCGCGCGAGATCCGGATCATGCTTTTCTCGAGAACATGACGAGAAAGAGCATGGCTACTGTATCCGGACCTGATAAAGAGGTTGTGCATGATGAGGAGGTGATTATTAAGTTTACAAAGTCCATGCAAAGTGCTGTTGCACAGGGCAGTGCATGGTTCTGGATGAGGCTACGTTATGTGCACAACCTTGGGGGTTTCGCGAAGCAAGGATAAAACCGTCATCGCTTCCCAGTAAGGCTGAACTTCAGTCTTATTCAAGTTTCAATGGTGGAGGTTCTGTTCAAAAGCTGGCATTGTCAAAAGTTGGGCTCATATTGCAAACAGAAGACATTACTACGCTCGAACGTATAATAACAAAGATTCTCATAATTATGCCATTCCAGAAGCGATGCACACAGACTTGGTATCACCGATCAACAATCAATCACGAACGAACACCGAACAAGACCATAATGCGTTCCACCGTATCCTTCTTACCCTCCAAATTCATGAGCTTTGCCCCTAATATCCCTTGTCTCGATCCTCCCCATCCCCTTGTACATATCGTGCCTGTCGATAAGACTATTCACCGTTGTCGCCCCACTCAAGCCATACTGCCCACTTCCTTCACTGCTAACCGTATCCGTCTGCGTTAGCGCATTATGTTCGTCTACGCTTGTACGCTCTGGATAGCTCTTTACTTCTCCACCGGTCTCTGGGACGGCTGGTAAGTCTGGTTTAGTAGCATCGCTGCTATTGATGGACAGAGTGCGCATTCGAGAGTCCATGTCTAGAGCTGGTTCGTCTGGAATAGCAGAGAGTGATTTGGAGCGTACGGGCTCAAGTGCATTGGTATCTTCTGAGAGGATGGCTTCTGTTTCAGACATGGAGCGTTGAGGGTCTACAGGTGCAGGCTCCTCGTGTGGTAAGCTTCTAGAGCGTTGGGTTTTCTCGTGCCTGTTGTTCTTGGAGGACCAGGACTTGAACTTGGAGAAGAGACTTGGACGCTTTTCTTTGCCGCTGCTGGGGTCGAGGGCGCGCTCGGCGGAAAGCTGGAGGTGTGATTTCTCTGTTGATGATGCGGATGCTGATTTGGGAGGAACAGAGCGGATGTCGTAATCTGATTTGCGGCGTGCGCCAGGTGCAGCATTGTCGGAAGGGGCCGTGAGACCAAGACTTGCACGGCGCTTTGCGAGGCTTGTTTCCTTGAGTTCTTGGTTGATGTATTGAAGTGCTGCATCAGCGACCTCGATGTACTCTGGATAATCGCCCTCACATGCTTCCCTAATCAGTCGGAGCTTCTCCCAATCCTGTTGCACGATCGGTCCTGTAAGGTCAGGATGCCATGCCATGCATCGGATATCAGACCGTGTGCCTCGATCAACCTGCTCTTTTACGCCCATGAGCTCGATGAGCGCGTCGACCTCTGTACGAACAGTCTTCACAAAATGATTGAAGCGCGTGCTATCTTTGACGGTCCAGTGGTTTGTCGTCATGCTCATATTCCGTTTGATGCTTGCACGGGCACCAGATTGCGTGACGAGGTCCCTGAGAAGTGCGTATTGCTCGCGAAAGCCTTCGAGGCGATTGGTGTCCAGCGCCGGGTATTCGAACCTTTGGAACGACTTCGGACTCTTCATTCCGTACACGTTCATCAGCTCTTCCCGAGACATGTTCACAGGCCTGCCTGCAATCTCATGAAGTGCTCTCCTGATCTTCCCATTGATCATCTCGTTGTCTAGCCTCGGGTCTCTGATTCCAAAATTCACAGGCAAATGGGGATCCGGATTCGTGAGGCCAGGATGGCTGGGGATCATATGTCTGGCAATGGTTGCGGGTGGAGCAGAGATGCCCACTGCATCGCCAAAGATGAGCAACCTGCCCTGTTGAAGACCTAGTTTCGCGAGCGCCACCTTCTGGGCGTGATCGTGGTCCTTGGATGGGTGGATGAGGTTGAAGGCTTCCACACAGGTGCTAAACTGCATTGCAAGGGAGTAGACATCGGTGAGAATCTGCGCTTTGCTCTTGCCAGGCGCGGTGCCTTCAAACATTTCGGTCGATGCCTTTCCAGCCATGACTGCGGGGTAAGCGCGATGGTGAAGGCTTCACGCAGCACGGGGCGGGTTACGAACGTGATGTGTGTGCAAGGTGCAGAGGCCTGCAAGCACGCTGTGTGCATAGAAGATGCATCGCGAGTCAATGGGCAGACGGCGTCAATATCGACTTCAGGTGCGCATGACGTCTGCAGGTGAGGGCATGTTCCAAACCATGCCTGCATCGAGCTGTGGCGCAGAGTCTTCGCCCACCGCGCAAAGGAGCGGGGCTCAGGGATCGCCGACACCCCACTACATAGTAACTAACTTACAGCAGTGGCCTTTTTCGATCTTTGCTGTAGCCTCGAGCAAGCAGTTCATGACCGTCCGTGTGCCGCGCTTCCTTTGGCATGGACCATGGCCCTTTGCTGTGGCGCAACGTGCGTGCAACCGTTGGCCAGAGAAATCCCTCGTTGCGCAGACTTTGTTGTTGGGGCAGACCCGCAACACGCTCGCAAATTTTAGCATCATCACTCCACCGTACGAGCCCCTTTTCACTCTTTGAATGTACCGAGGACAACCGCGATCATGGTCAAATGGGGAGTTGGAGTCGAATACGCGGGTGAAGTGCAGCAGGGTCATGGTATGCATGGACCTCCATGTTGAACCGCTGGGCTCAACGGCTGGATGGAGGAGACGTAAGCGACTACACCACCAGGAGAGAAAACTCATGTGCTTCATTGATCTATCCGTCTTGTACGCTAGCGGTAATGTGAATGACAAGAGGCAATGCCAGCTTGCCGGCGAGGTAATAAAGGGGTATCTTTGGAAACAAAAAACAAAATGACGCGAGACGTTTTCGGGTCACACAATGGTTAGACATGGCAAATCGCAGTGCAAGTATAGCTGCAGAACGCTTCTCAAACATGGTAGAAGGTGCTTTTACCGTCCGGTTTGTCTTCATTCACACTACTCGTCGCCAGCGTATCACCGTCCTGGCCATCTGATTGAGAGTGATGCTTTCTCTTCTCGAGCTCGTCGGTGACCACACTGAACTCATTAGTCACGAAAATGCCGCTTCCTCTTCGACTTCGCGGAGCGGCTCTGTCGTCGGATATGGCGTCCTCCGAGACAATTCCTTCCTCGCTGTCGCGCTCGATGTTGCTATGTGCGTGAGATATAGCCGTTTTGTGGCTTCCCGATGCTGCTGCATGTGGCTGGCCACTGTTCCAAGTAAGTGGATAGGACTGACGTCTCGTACCACGGCGAGAGCCAAGGAGCGGCCCAAACAAACGCACAAAGGGGGCTCGGAGCATTGGAAGACAGGCGCAAATGATGCCAGTATTAGCCTCGATTACGGACCATATCGTAGCTGGAATGGGCCCCCAGGTCGGATCAGGATCGTTGGCTGATGCTGCGATTGTTGTTGCGCGGTAGATGGACGCAAAGGTGACGCTGTGTAGGGTTAGGATGATATGTGGCATGAGTGATATATTCAGACGTACAAGGCGCCAGTGCCAAAGACTAGACAAATGCCCAACTTCTCCGCGCGGCCCATGGACAGCTTGAGGATTTGGCGAATTGGCAAAGCGAGTAACACAAAATCTGTAGAGATCTGGATAACGGCGTACGAGATCCACCAGGGCTCATTGCTGAAGCACTTGAAGTTCTGTATACTTCTGTCCCAAAATGCTGCGACAGGCGTACATTGGAAGGCCGTGGCAACGATGAAGGCCACGCCCGACGCAATTACCCAGGCATTCATTACATGACATGCAATGCGAAAGGACTTGGTGGAGACAGCGAAGATGCGATAGTACAGGCATACGACGGAGATTTTGTTGAACATGAGGACGACTTTGTACATAACTGGGAGTATTCGTCAGCAAGAGTACTTGACGTCCAGTCTCCTGCCTAGGTTCGCATAGTTTTGGAGTTGATCTGATCGGTCGCGGAGACCCCAATCTATGCAAAACAAGTATGCACACTTATAGGGGGATGGACGTACTGTTTGCGCCGTAGAACCATTTGCGAGCGGTGACGCGACTATCTTGTGGGAGCGTGGCCCAGTGTCTACCGTATCCATATACCACAGCTGTCCACCTGTTAGCCATATGGGCGACTGAGCTGCGGCGGTACACACCTTGACATTCAGTCAATGACAACAGGCCTGAGGAGATCAAAGCTAAGATGATCATGTAGTCGTCCATGCCGAGGCCGGTTCTTTTGCTGAGCCGCTGAGCGAGTCTTGCGCCTACAAAGATGGCAGCTATGCCCACAGCCAGCACGCTGGTGAGCCAGAGAGCCCATCCGCGCTGTACCGGCCCTTGGGTACCCAAGCCGACGTTGGGAGCCATGTCGATCGTGGGTGCTCAGTCGAAGAAGTGCGAGATAGCGGACGAGCCTCGAGCAGCGGGAAGGGGCATTTTGAGCGGGTGCCGATGCCGTTGCCGCGAGACAGTCCAATACTGGACGGTAAAGAAACACGCATGGTGAACAAACAGGCTGTGGAGCTGTTGCCATGCTAGCTTCAGCCGGAGCAAGGCTCTTCCTGGGCTACCAGCTGGCCGCAACCGTCAAAGGTACCTCGGGGATTGTCTTGAGTCGCCAGGAACAGCTGCGTGTGGGACCCAGGGTAGCGGATCGGCCGGCCTAGCATCGGATGGGAAGGTAGCGTGATGTCACCATCTCGGTGTTGATGAAGATCAGCGACTGCCCCGAAGTTGCGCCCGGCGGGCTTCAGCAGTGTTTGCACCTGTCTGGCTGCGCATCTGGAGGTGCGGGAGGGCATTGAAGACAGTGTCCTGAGAAATGACTCGCGCTGTCGAGGGCGCACGCGGCAATCTGGCTGGTGGTTCGGCGCGGGGTTCTCGCAGTGGGCGGCGTCGCCAGATCGCCAAGGGCTTCCAACATGCCGGGAAGGCGCCATCGCCCAATCATTGGCCCACCACCACCAGGGTCCATCAGGCTTGCCCTTCACCTCTCCTCTCCCGTCTCGACGGGAGTGGCATCGCCTTGCTCCGTGTTTGGCCCCGTCAGACGGTCAGAGCATGGCTCTGCGGCGGTACCTTGGCCGGCCGCCCCTAGCAATCCAACGTAACCGTCACCATCGCTCAAGTACCTAGCTCTGTAGAAGGGGCACTATCCGCGGGCCGCCCTCTGCAAACCATCATCTTAAAACCAGTTTCGGTCCCTCAGTGTCGTCCATGTTCTAGCTCTCCCCCGTCCTGCGTCGAGCAGCTGTTTCATCTTGACGACATGCAGCACCTTCTGCTTACGGCTGCAGCTGTAGCCTCGCTCTTCAATGCAGCCATCGCAGTAGAACGACAGCCTCCCAAGGTTCCGACCACGAGCGGCACATTCGTCGGCCACCAAGCGTCCAACAGGTCCAGTGTGGCTGAGTTCTTGGGCATTCGCTATGCCGAAGCACCTGTGGGTGCGCTGAGGTTTGCCGCGCCCAAGAAGTATGTTGCACCCGAGGCTGTCGTGTTTGAGGCTTCGGAATGGGTAAGCACCGACTTAACGTGACTTGCAAGGCGTGTGTGCTAACAGGAGTAGTCAGCGTAGGTCTGCACCGCAACCAACAGAGGTGTCGTTATTGATTCATACAGCGACTGTCCGTCCAACAAGCCACCAGTGTCCGCCTTTCCAAACTTCACGCAGCCGTCTGGCCTGCGCGTCTGGAAGAACTTCGCGGCGCAGAACAACAATTCCGTGTCTGAGGACTGCTTGAAGCTCAATGTGTGGACAAAGAACCCCGGTGACACCAAAGCGAAGAAGCCCGTGCTTGTGTTCCTCCACGGTGGACGTATGTTGTACTACTGCTGTATGGCCGTCATAAGTAACCATGTGTAGGCTTTCAGATCCCAGGTCCCCACAGTCCCTTCTACAACGGTCAATATCTGTCTGATGCTGAGGACGTAGTTGTCGTGACACCCAAGTAGGATGCAGCACCACACAACTCCTTGGAGACTTGACTAACATGATCCAGCTACCGCCTAGGCATCTTTGGCTTCGCCGGGGCTCCAGGTGTCGAAGCAAATGCGGCACTACTCGATCACCGTGCGGCTGTCGAATGGGTACGTGACAACATCGCAGGCTTTGGCGGAGATCCATCACGTATCGTTATTTTCGGTCAGAGTGCTGGCGGCGCCTCTGTCGATTACTGGTCGTTTGCCCATAAAGAGGATCCCATCGTCTCTGGCCTCATTCCAATGTCCGGAACCTCCCTGAGTTTCCTCCCTAATACCAAGGAGTATTCTCAGTCGCTCTGGTACAATGTTTCCCAAACAATCGGCTGTGGCGGCCCTAATGATGACTCTTCCGTGGTTCTTTCCTGTGTTCGTTCCAAAAACACATCAGTGCTACTGGCTGCAGCTGCACGAGTGCCTCCACTGCCCACTTTAGCGCTGGCGCAAGCGACATTCCACCCAACTATCGACAATGTTACCGTCTTCGCGGACTACGACCAGCTATCGGCAGCAGGTGCGTTCGCCAAGATTCCACTAATGGCTGGCAATGCGGATCATGAAGATGGCTGGTATCGAATCGCGGGGTGGGGCGCGAAGCTCAACTTTACGAATGCTCAATGGGACCTCTTTACCCAGCGCGCCTTCACCTGTCCGACTGCATACGCAACCAACTCTAGAGTCCAGTATGACGTGCCGACATGGCGCTATAGATACCACGGAGACTGGGATAACTTGCGCCTCTATAACGGCTCTGCAGGCCTTGGGCCAAGAGGCAGCGCTGCTTACCATGGTTCTGATCTCAACATGGTCTTCGGCACTGCGGCAGATGTTTCAGGGCTCGAGAACACAGCTGCTGAAGATGCGACAATCAAGTACATGCAAGGCGCGTGGGCTGCATTTGCTAAGGACTCGAAAACGGGCTTGACGAAGTATGGGTGGCCACCTTACAAGAAGAACGGTAAGTTGTCGAATAACAAATCGTACGATATACATGTTACTGATTGTCACCTGCAGGCACAACCCTTGTGGAATTGGCGTATAACAACAGGCCAGAGCCGACATTTGTCGACCCAGCTGTCTACGATGAAGCGTGTCCTGCTAACAACGATCCGTTGCCTGGACGAGGTGCCTTCTAGAAAATCCGGCTATTCTCATGTGTAAGATCACTCAATAGTCAATGCGCCCTAGTGCAAACAAATCCACCAATGCCTTGACTCTGTTCCCGTATTCTTTTCCCACATCAGCGCTACACTGCGAACTAATGTTACGCCTCTTATCCCACGTACCGTCACGAGTCAACCGGTCTTTCGGGGCTGGCCAAGGCAGTGGCAGAATAGTGAGCTTTTCGTAAGCGACCTCCCAATACATACTCGACTCGGCGCCAGCCCTGAGTTCGAGTTTAGATTGTTCTTTTCGCCACGGCGGCTCGGCATTTGCGACCCAAAGCTGTGGTTTTGTTCGGTCAATCTTCCCAGTAACGGTTACGCCCGGTGCATACACCAGCGGGAGTCCTGTGGTCCACGCGGCGCCAACCGGCAGTTCATTTAAAAAGGATAATAAAAACGTCCTATCGAAATGTCTGTGCCATGAAAACCATGAGAATCATAAGTATGATTGGTCTACGAGACTATATTTGCGAGCGCGACAACCGCGACGTGAAAAGCCACCTCACGTGGCATGTCGCGTAGCCTCGTCGCAGTCGGGCCTATATCTCCGAATGATCCTAGGTATTCATCATCGAGTCGCGTAGCAGGATCCCTAATCGCATATTGACTGCATGATTGCAGCGTGATAAGCTGCATTGTTTGCATCAAATATATCCATAGCCGGCCTCGGCAAACTATTCTAGGCATCTGAAGAACTCGATTCATGCATCATCGCCAGTCACATCGATCAGAAGGTAAACTTGCAGCTCAGCTGTGTGATCATTGCATGTCGGCTTGCCTAAGTCCGCTGCAGTCGACCAGAAATGAGGCTCGTGGATACGCACGCTTGCAAACATGCCGTTCATCGAAGGACCCAGAACGCGGGTAGCGAATCCTTGGAGCCGCCTCCTCCGCATCAGCAGTAACCTGACCCGCCATAGGTAGATTCAGTAACAACTCGAAGCCATTTATCAAGGACAACATAAGACTTACAGACCGCCAAAACGAGTGTTCCGAGGTTGGAACGCTTTTCCTGTTAACAGTACACATTGGCAGTGCTTGAGAACGGCGGATACTCCCTTGGTACGTATAGATGGCGCCGGTTAAGCCCTAGGATGTCAACGCACAAATACCGGGACTAGAACCGCAAGCCGCATCTCTGCTAACTCAGTTGAGGTAGGGATGACTCGAAACCCTTGCTAGGAGGCGTACGACCTGCATGAAACACGAGGCATTCCCCGCTCTCGGTTTACTCAAGCTCATCATTTCTCACAAGAAGGTTTGCGACTCCAAGGTACAAAAGCCCAGAGCCAGCCTGTCGGTACCTACCATTCGAAGAGACTAAGACTTTCATCTGGGGTCAACCCTTCAATCCACGATCAACATGGCTTTATCTGGTGTCTGGCAGTTCACACCTATCATCACACAATTCCCAACCAATGTTCTTCCCAACACCGGCTTCTGGAAGGCGACCAATGGATCGTGGGAGTACCAGATTCAGCTTGCATGGCCATTGAACTGGACTACACAAGCGGAGAGCACAACGGTCGAGACCATGTAAGTCCCACCTTTAGCAACTACGATAGTAGCACAAGCAAACAATAATCTGACATTCTCAACAGGTATGTTCTGGATGGCAATGCTCTCGGCATGACGGCAACAGATGCCTGGCGTCGTCGGCGCCCTGTGGAGTTCAACCAGCCCGACAGCATCGTTGTTTCCATAGGTTATCCCGAAACGATTCCCGACTCGCCCTACAGCACAGGTCGCTACTACGACTACCAACCCCCAGTATGCCCTACTTGCCCTCCCGCAGCACAACCTGGTGTCCCGTCCAACGCCGACAACTTCATCCATTTCATCGATACCGCCCTTCGCCCCTGGATCCGACACACAGCTTTCCCCAACGCACACTTTGATCGTGATGCCCTCTACGGCCACTCTTTTGGCGGACTGTTCGCCCTTTATGCCCTCGTCGTGCGCCCAGATCTCTTCGACACTTTTCTCTCCGCCTCTCCTGCACTATTCTGGAACGATGATTACGTCTTCAACCACACCGACTTCCTCAAGCCTCTCACAGCACCATCAAGTAAACCACCGAAGAACTTCACGAAGCCTGCGTTTCAAATTAGCTATGGTGCGCTAGAGCAGCATCCAATCAAGCGGAGAACAGAGACGGATGCGGACTTTGCGTACAGGAAGAGTATTCTCGAGCCAATGCGGATGACGGATCTGACAAATAAGCTCTACAAGGCGGTGAAGAATAGCCCTGTCTTGAGGGATGTCAGCATACATGAATATCCATTCAGCTACCACGCTGCTGTGGGCGGAGCTGCGATCTCTGATGGAATTGACTATTTCCTTGATTGGTGATGGATCGAGTCATTAGGGGCAGCTGAAAGGGCGCTGACCTAAGAAAATCCTATTTCTCAATAATTGAAAATAATGTAATGACCTCTGAACACTTGGTCGCATCAATGTCCTATAATTGTTGGTACCCTCTAATGATTGTCGTTGGCATGGACATCTTCCTCAACTCTTCGACCTAACAGGCAGGAGGAAGCCACTGACTCCAGCGACCGACTGCTAACCGGCCAGCCGCCCTGCCGCCCTAAGATCACTGCGTTAAAGATGTTTAGACAACTCAGTAGTCGGCAGGGTTAAAGCGGCAGCGTTGCAGCGCACAACTTCGCTCCACCCCTCATCCTAGACCCCGCTCCCACCCCATAACTTCATCATGAAAAGCTGCAACCTCGTCTCTGGCCCACATACTTACGATAACGATAATGGGCATGTGGAGCCATCTCCCACAGCTACTGCACGAGACAAGTGGACACAGCATTGACGAAAGCAGGCGGCGCAAGTCCGGTCGAGTGCGGCATTGGATGAAAAAAGGTGGGCTAGTGGATCTATCCTGCCGTGAGAGCCTCAACGGATCGCTTTGCGCAGACCGCCTCTGGAAAAGAGATTTCGCATGTGAGGGCCGGATACGTCATGCAGGGTCCGCTGGGGGAGTAAAGATGGGACGTAGAAATATCGAGGGTCCTGCTGGCGCGACGTCGTAGGTACATCATACTGCTCCTTTGTCGAACGACGGAACCGCTGGCCGGCATACACATCCACGTCTACGCAACAGAGCACACAGACTTTGAGCGGTGAAAAGCACCAGGACAGCAAGATGAACGGCATATCAACCCTCAACCTCAACAAGCCCGTCCGCCCTGGCATCGGGCGCGCACCCACGTCCACTAACCTCACGCGCCCGCTCCCCATCCATCGCCTCGACGGAAAAGTGGTGTTCATCACCGGCGGCGGCGGCAAAATTGGCGTTGAAACCGCTGGCCGTCTTCTCGTCGAAGGCGCAAACGTCGCCCTCATCGATAACGACCAATCGTCGCTCGAGGCCGCTGTTCCCGTCCTCAAAGCCGCCATCCCAACCGGTGTTCCGCTGGAAAGCAGGCTGCTGACTATTGCGGCCGACGCGACGAAAGAGGTGGATGTCGACGCTTGTGTGAAGAAGACTGTGCAGCGGTTTGGGAAGTTGGATGCTGCGCTGTTGAATTGCAGTGAGAGGGAGGAGAGCGGGAGCTTGCTCGAGTTGGACGAGGAGCAGTGGGATCGCATTATGACGGTTAATGCCAAGTCCGGTATGCCTATCTTCTACTCGCACGCACATGCCCATCCTGCCCAAGACGCCCATACTTACAACCATTCTTCGTACAGCGTTTCTAGGCGTCAAGCACACCGCAGCCGCAATGCGCCTCTCGCCCTCTGCAACTGGGGGCTCCATTATCCTGCGCTCTTCCATCGCCGGCCTCCGCGGCTCCCCAGGCCTCCTGTCCTATAGCGCATCCAAATTTGCGCTCCGTGGCATCGCACTTACCGCTGCTGAAGAACTAGGTCAATACGGCATCCGCGTCAACACCATCCACACCAGTATCATTGACACACCCGGCTTCAGGGAGGGATGGTCCAAGGAGAAGCTGGAGGAAGTGAAGGGAGAGACTAGTTTGGGGAGGTGGGGAACGCCCGACGATGTTGCCAGTGTGGTTGCATTTTTGGCGAGTGAGGATAGTAAGTTTATGACTGGAGGGCATTTGAAGATTGATGGTGGATGTGTCAGTGTGTAAGTCGCCAGCGGTGGGGGGTGTGAAGAAAATGCATTGCTGGAGTTTTGGGGACACTTTTAGAATTCGGATACACACTGCATTTGCATTCAGCGAGGCATAGAAACGGAAATAGGCTATAGACCATAGACCAGACACGATAGACAATACGAAGTAGACATGGACGGAACAAACATGTACCCAGCCATCGTGCATACCACCACATGACGTCATTGAGACTGTCACATTCATATTTCGCACAGCGCCTTGAACCCAGCCAGAGCTGCGAAACTCGGCCAATGCACTCAGACTGTACAGAGTACGGAGGTATAACCAGCAAGGTACTGGACACATGTCTAGTTGCCGGAGTCAAGCTTTTATCAAGTCTGAGATTACGCTACAGGGCGCTTGTATGTGCCCGTTCCGAACCGTCCGGGACGTTGTCATGATGCAATGATTGCTGTTAACTTTCAGACACACAAACATCCATGGATTGATTTCCTTCTTCACAAGTTCTCGAACAATCCTGATACCTCATACACGACGCTTTCAGCTCCTTCCTCACAGAGTGTCACAAATATGTCCCACGAATCAGCAACCCAACATCACCCAAAGTACACAAACCATAAACCAGAACAAGATGCCGTCGAGTATGAGATGCAAACCTACACCCGCGGCTTAGACTTTGAACGTCCACCCCTCACGTTTCAAGCTAGCAAATGGGAAGTTCTCGCCTGCTCGCGGCTTTCCGCAGACTCCAAAGGCTACGTCTATGGCTCCGCTGGCGTTCGCGAAACAACAGACAAGAACCGCGCCGCATTCAAGAAGTGGTCCATCGTGCCTAGAAGACTAGTCAAGTACGATGGATTTCCAGATCTCAAGACCGAAGTATTCGGTGAACAATTACAGGTCCCGATCGCAATGGCGCCCGTCGGCGTTCTCAAAATTTTCAACCCGCAGGGAGAAGTAGCAGCTGCTCGCGCCGCAGCAAAAGAAGCAGTGCCGTACATTCTGAGCACTGCATCCAGTACATCTATTGAAGATACCGCGAAAGCAAATGGAAAGGATGGCCAGCGCTGGTACCAGCTTTACTGGCCGAGCCGTGAGCACGACGATATCACGATCTCGCTATTAAAAAGTGCAAAGGATGCGGGCTATACAGCGCTCTTCGTAACATTAGATACATATATCCTTGGCTGGCGTCCCTCGGATATGGACAATGGATACAACCCATTTATGCGCGCGGACAGGACTGGTGTAGAACTAGGCATGACTGGACTCTGCGGGGCCAGAGTGGATGCGTACTATCTTTCCAGGGACGAGTAAAGGGTGGGACGACATTGCGTTTTTGAAAGAGCATTGGGATGGACCCATGGTGCTGAAGGGCATTCAAAGCGTAGCTGATGCGAAGAAGGCGGCTGAAATTGGTGTTGAGGGGATCGTTGTAAGTAATCATAGGGGTCGCCAGCAAGACGGTGGGAACTCGTCGCTTGGTATTTTGCCGCATGTTGTCGACGCTGTCAGCGATAAGTTGACGGTTTTCTTTGATAGCGGAATCCAATCGGGAGCTGATATCGCAAAAGCTCTGGCGCTAGGAGCAGATTGCGTACTTGTAGGAAGACCATATGTGTATGGATTAGCACTAAGTGGCGGGAAAGGTGTAGAACATGTGCTGAAAAGCTTGGTAGGAGAGTTGGAGCTGACTTTGCACCTGGCTGGTATCCCGAGTGTCAAGAGGGAACATCTGAACAGAGGGGTTCTAGTGCGGGAAGACGATCTGTTTAACAGCGTTCAGGGTATTAGCATTCCTTAAGCCGTGTGCTCATATAAATAATTTATTTTGATGTAGAGATGCATGTCCTTGAATTTCCAGCCGTGAAGCTAAGTGTAGAGTCAGGGGAACTCGTGTTTTAAGTCGAATGGAAGCAAAGTCTAGGGGCGCATAACTAGGCTTAAGTCCGAATTCTTGCTTGCTTCACCGTAGAAATACCATCACCGAATCTCTTATCCCATACCGGCTGGAGCGCGAGGCTAGTTCATGATGGAGTGCATCATCTGCTTGTCCGTCTCTACTGTGCCTTCTTACTCCTGCCCATTTCATGCCTCTGCAAGCTTTACGTAGGACTGGACGGGGGAGTGCGTCAGCTGCTCCATGGCTTCCCAACTCGCGTACCTTTCTGGTACTGGTTGTAACTCGAAAGACCAGACTACCAATACAATCGCAAGTCTGAGCTCCAAATATGCCAGTCTCCGTCCAAAGCAAGACCTCGGGCCGGCTCCAAACAGGAGATGTGGTCCAGCGGTAGAATCGAATATCTGAAAGCCAGTGGCTGTGTCCTGGACTAGCCAGCGATCGGGCTTGAACTCAGTCATTCCCTCCGTGTCCCAGACACCTACTTTTCCCCCGTCTGCATTGTGGTATGACTTGCTTCGCAACTTGTCATCGACTTTGTAAGATGGCATGAGTATGCCGCCACCATTGCCACACATCATAATCCTTGTCCCTTTCGGTACAACGTGCCCAAGAATGACAGCATCAGTAGTTGAGGTTCGGGACGCAACGACTGCTGTTTGAGAGCAGCGCAGGATTTCCTCCAGGCACGCGTCTAGATAATGGCTCTGAGTCGTTGCGATCTCATGCGCATTTGGAACCCTGCCTTCCGAGTTTGCAACCACAAATGCTGATCGGAGCTCTGAACGAAGTCTTTGTTGAACGTCTTGACTCTTGGAGAGTAGCTTCATAGCCCATAAAAGTGTCGTTGACGTTGTATCATGCCCTGCAATGAGCAAGCCCAATAGCTGTAGCATGAGACGAAGAATTAGCCAACACTGGATTTGGGACTGGGGACTACGCTGTGACAAACCTCGGCAATCATGACCTTTGAATGGTACTGGGGTGGACGCTTCTGTCGTTCTGCCGCCATGGATTCTCTACGAAGCAGATGGTCAACTGCGTTTGAAATCTTGTTTGAAACTCCTTTTATCTCCGCCATTCTTTTCTCTGCTTTGGATATCTGGGCCGTAATTACTTCATCCTTCAACTTGATCAGTTTGTTGATGGAAGGCGCCCAGCGCAGGACACGTCCTGCAAGCCTCGGGAATGGCGACTTGACCACATGCTCTAGGTTGTCAGTAAGTCTTAAGATTGCGTCAAAGGCCGGCGGGGCCGGCGCCCGAGGAAAGTCGACCGCCTCATCCTCGGTCGATGGCGTTTCAATACCGTCCATTGAAGCCAATAAGTTGACTTGCTCGCGCGTGATAGTAGCGGTTTCCGCGTTTCCAAAGACAGCAGCCCAAATTGCCTCCAAAGCGGTATCATATATATCGACCTTTGTGGAAAAAGGTCGGCCTTTGCCGAGGCGCATTTTCTCCTTCCATAGATCCATTAAATCCATGAAACTGTCATGCAGTTGGGGCGCGACGACTCCATTCAAGAATCCAGGGGACATGACTGAGAGATACGGTCAGTGTATGCTCTCAAATTCGCTCAAACACTCAATATTTTAATCGAGTCGCTGCCTCAGGAACAGTCCAGAGAATCCTGACACGGGAAGGAAATTCACATACTGTGAAGCAGTTAGCAACAATGAAAAAGTGGAGGAGATTTCTGCTGTCATCTCAGAGTATCTAAGGCAAATAGCAGTTTGTACTGTGGAGTTCTAACCTATCCTGCAACAGCTTTCGTTGGGCTCGATAGGTATCATCGGAGGCCCGCACAGTGTGGGAATCAGGGGCGATGAAAAAGAAGATATCACTGATCATGTCCGGTTTATCAAACTCCTTCGTTCGCCTGATAAGAATGTCCTAGCTATGTTCAGCGCTTACTCAAGAAGACGTGATGTTGCCATACCTGAGATTCACGATAATCACTTATAATGACAATCGGCTTCCCGAATAGATTGGAAAACACCTGCACAATAGGAGCGTTGTGCCTGATGTTGTGGCTTAATAACCAGTCGGTTATAGTCTTATGCGATTTCAGGTGATTGAGCATAGATGGGATATCGCCAAAGATGGATTTCGTGGCTTCAGGATTGTATGGTATTCCATCGATGGGCTTAGGCAAAAGCCATCTGTACAACAAGAAGGTTGCCAGAAAGAAAATGCCAGCCACAGCAATCGCTGTGGGCGTTTGAAATGCCCGGATATGGTTGATGGAGTCCATGCTGTGGGAGGTGGAAGGGGGAAGGCCGGTCACTCTTTTCCACGGGTCTAAACGTGCGAGATAATCGAAGGCTATGAAAAGTACATCGCAAAGTCGATCCTTAAAGAAGGTAATATATGCGACACATCCCGCCAAGTCATAACATTATAGTCTTGGAACCTTGCCTTGTTCATTCTCAAACTTGTAAGCAGTAAGCTTATGAGGGGTTGAGGTATGGCCTTGCAGGCATTGCAACGCTTGGCATTGCAAGCAGGAGCCAGGACAGAAAGGGCTACTGCTGACGGTTTTATGGTCTCGTTACACGGTTTGTAAGCTGCTGTATTTGGGACACCACGTGGTAGACAAGGAATTTCAATACTCCAACCATGTGTTGCTGATTACACAGCCACCAATACCGGCGATGCCACAGGGTGTATACGAATCCCCATGTTTGACCTCTTTCCAAGCTAGGAATGTGATCCGGGCGGCTTATGTTCAGCACGGGAAGGATGGCTCAATGACCAACAATTGGGCGCTGCTCCAACTCACGAAGTTTAGACTGTAGAAATGCTGTTGGTCTTATCTCCTGAGCCGCTGCATCCCTGCCGGGAACTGAGTCAATGAGCTGGACTTTTGAACTTCAACGTGTTGTTTGTTTTACTTGGGTTCTGATGTCTCAGACCATCATCCGATGTTATGTTTGTCCATCTCTTCTTCGATCCAGCTTCCCCGATTTACCCTTGTCCTTCTTCGCCACTTCTCACTCTCTTCACCCGTCCGCGTTTCCCATCCGTCGTCTCCGTTCGCAGCCTCTGCATGCGTGATATCTGCGCTGACTCTTCTCGGATCTACAAAATCTGGAAAATTTGAATTTCCAAAATCATGACCAAGGGGACTGCTGATCACGCGCCTGCCATTTCCTCCACCCGTCCCGCCGGTATTCGTCTTCTCGAGTGTTAAGCCTGTAGACGTGGCTCTACGCTCCTGACTACTATGTCGGTGAGGATCGGAATTATTGTTTGAGCTTGCGCGGACGCGGACGAGTTGGACTAGTTTTCCTAGAACCGCGAATTCCAGCTTCAGTTTGATAGAGTACACCACCCCTTTCAAGGTCGTCTCAATCAGATAGAGATTCGCGAATTCAACCCCTAGTAACGCTAGGTCCATGGTGATGATGATAACGTTGATGACGAGGAGCTGATACATGGTCTTCCGTACATTTGCATTTCTTAAATTTCCCGTTCCCGTTCCATCATCGAAGCTGCGTACGTCATCCTGGACGCTTTCTGAGAGCTTGAGCAGCCTGACAGTCTCGCGGATGTAGATTATGGACAGAATAACTTCTTGCACGAAGAATCCGACCATTTGTATCTTCTCCATGATTGAGTAGCCTCTCACGAAGTGTGCTAGCGTAGTACGGGAGAGAGAGTTTGAGTTCGAGCCGAAGGTTAGGACGGTCGTGGTAGAGTGTAGAATTATCGCATTGGTGACAATCATGTACATCGTCCAGCGAAGAACGCGGCGCGAGTTCGTAACGAGGTGCAGGCGCGACCAGAGAACGATAGATTGGCCTAGGTCACATTCAGTACTCTCGTCGTGATCAAATCTCAACTACAAGAGATTCGGAGTTCCTTACCAGTAACCATGGGATACCACCCAATTGAGAGGAAGAAGACAGCGACATATCCAACTTTCTGGTTCGGATCCAAGAGTTGGAAGAACTTGATCAAAAAACCTAACGAATATGGTATGATGCCAAATGCCGATACGACAAGGCTCCAAAAGTACAGACCACGGTAGCGTTGAAACGTTACAAAGGCAAGAACAATGAGCTCGAGAGCGTTGTATAGTGATAGACCAATAAGAAATGCAATAATGATTTGCAAGGAGAGGGAATCGCCAGTATACCCTACACAGACGGCATTAGCTCCACCTTATAGGGTTGTCAGGAAGCAGAAAGCATACCTCCTGTGATGCCAGCACCTGCTGACTCAAACGAACCCTGAGCAGGCGTGTCTCGCGGCAAGGCAGAAGATGTCGCGCTCGCAACAGCGCTCATGGAGGACGATGCCATCGCGGGTTCTTTCGTCTGCTATGGATATGTGATGTCGCGCTCATTGTACAATCCAATATGCATGTTCGGCATGGAAGACGCGCTTCCACCTAGTAAACGGTTCGCTTTTGAATCTGAGGTCCAATGCGTCTCAATGGCTGCATCCCGACACCACGGTTGACACGAAAGGAGACAGATCGAAGTGGAGAAATTTCAAGCCCAAGCACATGGCCGGTGCGTGGGCACGCGGACAAATTATGGTTGACAGGCAAATATGACGTTTGTCACTCCACTTTCTAACGCCTTAAAGCTTAGACAATCTGGGGTAGATCGGCAGGTCGCGTCAAACTACTAATTAGGTTCTATCGCACAAAATCTACTGTATCTACAACTCCATTCCTCGTCGTGTCGCATCAAATCATAGGCCGACGTGTCTGTCCCTACCGCATGCAATGAAAAGTCCAAGCAGAAATGAACATTAGTAGTCGATCGGGACCACACCAACAACGTCCCAGCTCTCGCCGTCAAAGCTCACTTCGCGCAGCGCCAGGCCAGTCTGGAAATAACATCTCGAAAGCTCGTTTCCTGGCTGTAAAGGGAAGCCAGGGAATGTAGGGCCAGTTAGACACGTCAACGCGGTGTCTTTGTCAGCGCCTGCGAATGCCGGGTGGGTGACAGGCCCTTTCCAGCCGTCGTCGCTGTCTGTCCAGCTCATCTGTATCGTGCCGTTAATGTCCTGCCACAGGAGGTAGATTTTTAGCGATTCGTCGGCTGGATCGTCAGAGCGCGTGGTTGAAAATGAGGCGATCGAGGCATTTGTTGGGATGAGATCCGAAAATATGGCTACTCGACGTTAATACAAGAACCAACAAGCACCAAAGGAAATGAATCCATGCCTACCATTTTGCAAAAGGTGCACCTCTTCGTTGCCATTCTCGGTATAATAGTCGAATCGACCATTCTCCTCCTGGTAGAACAATGCTGTGGACGATAAGTTGTTACCCGCTGGAATCTCCACAAGCTGGGTGCCATTGCTGGGCGCCGCTGTATCGAGGACGCGTTGATTCCAGCATTGATCCTTGTGATGGCACTCGAATGATTCTGTCCGCACTTCACCGGAAAGGCCTTGGTACACAAGCTGCGGCCAGTAGAAGCCAAGCTGTGTTGTCTCGTGTGCTATCTCCTTTTGTTTGGTGAGCGACCCAGCGTAACCGAGCTCATCACCAGGGTCCGCGAAGACCCATTCGTTGAGGTAGTCTGCCAGCGATCATGAGCTCACATCATCCAGGATCATCATAGTTCGTTACTCACTCTGACCATCGAGGTACACGACGCTGGCTTCATGATCCCCAGCGGGAAAGGAGTATGCCTGAACTTGGTTGTTAGTTCATGCCTGGGTCAGATCACGAGACACGTACCTTCTGTCCAGCGTAGTACTCAAAATTAGCTGTTGCTGCTGCAATTGGCGTCCGCGCCTTCGCGTTGACGAAGTTCGTTACCCGCGTCCAGTTGCCGGTACTCGAATTGTATGCCGCGCGGGACAGATAGCCTTCCCTGTTCTGCCAGAATAGCCATATGCTGTTATATCCTTGAGAGCCTGGGACCCTCCACCCTGTTACCGCAATGGAGGCTAGTTGGTTTTCTGACCGTGGTGTCTTGGTTTCGGTAGGCGATGCTGTTGGTTGTGTCGTCGTTGGTGTTGGTAAAGTACCCGCAGGAATCTCGGTGATTTGGGGTACTAGATTGGAACGCCCCGACTTGATAGAAGTACCAAGAACCGCGCCCAAAATGATTGCTAATGCAAGAAGCACTATCAATGCGGCCACGAGCCAGATTAGTTTTCGGGAGCGTCGTTGTCGTCTAGTCTCACTGCCATTGCGAGCTGGCAATTGTGACGACTTCCACTCAGATCCATTACTTCCTAGTTGATCAGCACCTAGACTTGCTAGACCACCTCGCAATCCAGTTGCTTTTTTACTTGATTCATCTTCTAGAATTGGGGCTTGGCTATGCTTGCTGCTTTTGCGACCATGGCTGCTGTATACTCTGATAGGAAGTGATATTGGGAGTCGTGGCCGATCTGCGTATCGAGCACTATCCCATCTTGGTAATGCTGTAATGCCCGAGCTACGACTTGATATCTCTTCCTCTTCGTGCTGCAAGAGCATTAGAAGCGATCCCCGTCTCTCTGCTTGGGGATGTTGCACTTACACTCATTCTTCTTACTGTTACATCTGGAACTTTTTTCCCGTAGTTTGAGGATAATGAGAAAAGTGACGAGGGACTAGAATTTGCGGCGGCAGCGGCACTACTTGACTGTCTCTCAAGCATTATGACTTGGAAGAACCGTGTTGGTAGCCGGTAGGATAGCGGAGTATGGTAGCCACTCTATCTCTCTCATCAGAACCTTGGGTATATGTTGAATAAGATATGTGTAGGTCAGTGCGTTTTTCCTGATGGAGGGTTTCGAGCACATTTAATGGTCCTATGTGGCCACGTCCACGGGGAGATCATAGAAAGATGTTGATCATAGTTATGTCTCCGTACGCCATTCCGATACCATTCGTAAGGCCGAGGCGGAAGGCGTCATGCAGGGCTCATGCACTCCTATCTAGTGAACCACGGATGGGTACCACTATGGCCTAGACATGGTCAAAGGCAAAGAAAGTTTGGGTCAAACCCGAAATCTGGGGAGAGCGTGGCGCAACGCTATGCTTGATTTTGTAAAGAGGAACAATCATGGTCTTGGTGTCGGCTAATATCAACCTTGAAACACGCATCCACGCTCCACGTTCGTAAAGCGCCAACCCGTCGTCGAACCAACCAGAGATGATTGCTGCTCTGATTCTCGATTTCTTGCATAGCAGTGCCTTGACAAGGCCAACGGTTCTCGGAGAGGAAATTTGGGAGACGCCTCTGAGGCATATGGCGCAATTTGAACCTACAGTATTTGCAGCCAGATGGAACAACGAACCAAACGTAGATTTGGAGTGTGTCCTGCTATACAACCTTAGCTCCACCATCTGCTTGACTCTGCAGCCTTCATACAATGCACATAATGATACTTGAATGATCCGGAAATCTCCATCTTCGTGTGTTGCTTCTCCAATCCTCCATCAGATGAGGGGTACTTGATGGATGTCCAAAGTATGAGGAAGCCGTAAGAATGATGCACTATACACCAATGCCTGGCCTCGAGGATCCCGGTTGAAGTCTTCCTGCACTCACACGAGCTGATCGGACGACATGCCTAAAAAACGTGGCAGCACACATAGAGAGAGGGATGCGGTCGATCAGCCAGGATGTTCTTGAAGGCCGGATTGGAACGGTACACAACAAAATCTTCGGGGACTGCTGGCTTTCTGCTGTAGCTTGCCAGGGTTGCTTGCATCAACTCTTTGGTTCCTGGACGTTCTCGCCCACCCTGTGGCTCGCCACTTGTTTCAGTTGCAGTGGAACATCGTTGATCGTACACTCGCTTCCGCCATCCACCGTTCTCATGACCAACAAACCCGGCTTGCGAAAGTGGCACCGTGGTGAAAATGAGATGAAACAACGCATACCATGAATCCAAATAGTAGTCGAACAACGCGACACGTCGAGGGACAGTATCAAGAATGCATACTTTAACCCTTTCTCTGCAAGCACAATATACTGTCAACGCTCATAACTCATCTGCGGGCGCAGGCTAGGAACCATTACTTCGAAGAACGAAAGAAGAAGAAGATCAGCCTCATTACAACCGCTTAAGCGAGTTGTTCGTGACCTGCCTGACACCCTGCGTGCCTGCAGAGATGTGCAGTCGTGCAACCCTAAGCACGAGGTGCCCGCAAACCTTATTTCAAGCGACGTCAAGAGGACGCATGCTACGCATGTGAGTGGCGTTACGACTTCCATAAAAGACAATAGAAGCTGTACATCGCTTCTCCGTTTGATCGCCGTTAGCCATGTGGATGATCGGCCGTGACCAGAAAGAAACGTTTTCTCGCCTCCACTACCGAACATGAAACTCACCACCAAAGGATCGACACGGGGCAAGCAATGTGACATGTGTCTAGCCGCACATCGCCACGTTTTCGGAAGGCCCTGCCGGATGATTCTGCGATCAGATTTGCAATGTGCCCGCCTGGCCAGAGGCCATTACTAGCTTTCATCCAGCAGCAGTTCTCAGGGTTGCTCTCAAGGCGACGCGTAGCGCTCGAGCCGCCAGCCGGTCGCTACCGTTTTGCAAAGGTTGCTATGACAGCTGAAAATCGCTGACCTGAAATACTACAATGATTTGATTCCTCGGCTATCCACCGAGGACATCGATGGCCTAGACTACGAAGTACCTCGACAACAAACGAATGAGCGATCGAGCGATCTTGTTTACATTCCTATCACATTATCACCCTTTAAAACCTTGTGTATGTCATTAAGATTCCCGCAATTGTTGTAGAATCATTCATTGCCTCCCCATCACAGAGGTCGTAATATACCCATTGCCATACCTAACCCTTAGTGCAAGACTTTCCTCTGTCCGGGAAATTCGATCACTTTGACCTGTGCGAAAATTCGTTCTTAAAGCCCAAAGGTATCTTGAGCAAAAGATAAAAAAGGTTCGTCATTGATGCCTTTCCCACCTGCTACCTACTTCTCTGTTATGGCCTGCCATACTATCCTCAACGAACCGACTCCGCCGACTCCCCATCAGACTACTTCTGCCTGGCTCCTCTCCTGAAGACCGGGTGTGATGATGAGAGCTTTTACCAACTATTCCACCACCATTCAGCTCTGGCTCCAGTCCATCCATCTCCTTTGCTTCGGCCTGTGCTGGCATCTCCACCACCCTATCTGCTTGTACCTCGTAAAGCAAATTTCCATTTCCGTTTCGTGCCCCTCCCTCGTTTCTTATCTTTCTGCTTTCATTTTTGTTGGTTGTACCTGTGACCCAGCCTCCTCGCTTTTCGTCGTAGAACTGAGGTCGAATATCCTCGCCCTGCATGTTGGGTGCTGCACCACCGGTGGTGGAGAGTTCGTGCATCATTGGCTTGTTTTTCTTGGCCCGCCGTCTTTGTCGAAACCACCAGACAGCTCCCACAAGAAGTACAAGCAGAACACCTGCGACCACTCCGACTGCTATAGCTATTGTGCGGGTGTTCGTGCTACTTCCACTTGAGGCGCTTTGTGGTGGAACGGAGGTACTCGTCGAAGTGCTTGACGTCGAGGTCCGAGAGACTGACGCTGTCGGAGTTGTCTTTCCTGCTATTGCGATGATGGTGGGCACGCCTAGGTCGTGTTTCTCGACCGTGGTAGAGTTACAGCAGTCATTCTCGCGTGAGCAGCAATATTCGCCGGAACCGCAATACCAGACCGCTTCGTCCCCCATGGGCCAGTCTGTGGGTCATCAGCATGGTCTCTTGGAATTGTAGGAGCAATATGTTTGACTTACAGTCTTTACACACCTCATTGCAATTTCCTCCGAAGTCCTGGTTCGTACATGCTCCCCTGAGTACTCGAGTCCAGTTCTGATACCGATAATCATTGCAAAGACCATTGCTGAGACATTGGAAGCCCTCTGCGCAGCATGTCGTTGCTTCGCTGCTGTTCGGGTCGCACTCCTTATGCCCAGAATCTGCTACAGTACCGTCGGGAAAGAAGCATGTTGCGCTCACAGAGTGCGCAATAAACGTGACATAAAGTACGACGGCGACAGAGAGCAGCGCGACGCGCGCAGTGGGCGAAGACGACGACCCAAGGCCTCCCATGGGATCGATGGTTGAGCCCTACCTAGGGTCGCGAAAGAGTGGCAGGACGCATGATAGCAGTAGTCTCGAAAATGACGGCATGACGGAAGGAAGTGCTAGTCAAGGTTACGCCAATATTGGCACTATTGTGATGTCAGCTGCGGGCCGATGATCTTTCGCTGTAGATGGCGTTTCGGGAAATCTGGTTAATTTCCAACTGGGTTAGAGGCCGCTGTGTCCCGTCAAGATTCTCACATCAATCCCTGTCTTCGCGGACCACCTTCTGTTCCTGGCTTCAATGCTTGTTGGAGAAAGGCTCGTCGTTGGTGGGTATTAATGACCATGTCAGCGCTAGCACTAGTTTAGAGAAACGCTAGGTCATCTTGCGAGACCAATGTTTTCCCAGAATAAACATGCGAGCGATGCGGTGCTATGGTCAAAATTAAGAGGTATGGAAATCCTGCTTGATGCTGATTGTGGAGGTCGATTTCAATATTGTCTTGTGTCTGCACTTCGGTCTTGTACCCAGTTGGAATCTATGTGTATGTGCCTTCTATCTGACCGATGCGTCTAGGTTTCCTCTGGGAGCACGTTCAGATCCTGAACATCTCATAGCAATTTCGCTTAAGATGAAGGTTTCTGCTTGCTCGCCTCGTCCAGCTCTTCAATTTGACCCTCTTTCTTCGCCTGTTGCTCTTCAATCTCAGGTGGAAAGTCGCCTTCCGTTATGCCAAAGTAGCCTACATCACTCCTTCCCATACCGCCGCCTTTCTTCCCTGTTTCCTCACTCTCTTTAAGAACAAAACTCCCTGGGTCCTTTCGCATTGCCTCTTCGTCGAAAGTGAAGACTCGCCAATCAGCGTTGAAGAACATGCGGTTACACACTCCGGTTCGCAGGAAGCCAGAGTGTGACACTACGGCGATAACCTTTTCTGGTCGAGAGTGGAGGTGTTTGAGACAAGTTTGACCGCGTGCCAATATAGCTTTTCGTGTAAATGCGTAGGGGTTGTTCTTTAGGTCTGTAGTCTTGTCTGGATATGATGGATCCACGGTCGAGAAGTCATACTGTGGGAACTCTTTGCTTATAACCTCAAGCGGACTCCCAGTGTCGCACGGCTTGTCAGCATTTTCTTGCCATCCAGCGTCAGGAATGACTTCATACCACCAGACGAGAGTCAGTAAAATCTCTAAAGAGCCGTCCAGATGGGCCGGTTCGATGAGGCGCCGTAATATGCCAAATCACTGCGAACGTACCTGGAATATGTCAGTAGAGCCGAGAAAAGGAAGAATATAAATGTAATTGGCTGGTATCTCGTAACGCATTATCGGTACTCGAGGGTGTTACTTACCTCTGACTCCTTTCTTGATCAGCCAATCTAGCCCAATCGTAGCTGTCTGCAACGTCCTGCGCATCGCTGACACCACAATCAACTCAACCTCGTTCCCAATCTGGCTGTTTTTCAAGCTCTCCTGAAGTTCCAGGCACTGTTGTTCACCCAGCTCTGAGAGGGGTGCATCGTGAATGGACCAATCGCTTGCAACGTTGTGCAAGGCTTGAGCATGACGGATCAGCACCAGTGTCGGCGGCATTGCGATCGCTACGCAATTACGGTACTTTATGTGCTATGTAAAATTGCCGTTGGTCGAGAAATATACAAGAGAGCGCAATTGATTAATGTCAATCATTTGCTTTTCCCGTGAATGATGGAATGACGCGCTAGTGGGGCGGATGTACCTAGCATTCGTCAATGACGCAGTCGCTCTATCACAAGTACTCTCAAACATGGCAAGTGCGATGCGAGATAAGATAAACATCATCGACACGTCCACATGAACGCTTGGAAGTGGTTGATGGTGAGAATTTGTCAATATTCTGTGACTATGCTCAGGAGCAGTTCGTTGTCATGCAAGTCTAGCTATGCAGCACCAGACGCCCGAGAAGACACGCAGGTTGGCTATTCCTGCATCTTCTCCTCTTCTTCCTCGTCATCATCACCCTCTAGTGACTTCTTTGCCAGCCTCTCAGCCTCTTCCTTGATCTCCTTTGGTACCTCCTGGTGCCTACCTTTTTGTAGGACCGTCCAAATTGCTGATCCAGGTCATCTCCAACTCGAACTCCTTGTCTTTGTTGTCATCATGTGCAACGTAGATGATACGGGCAGCTTCCTTGACACCCTCTTCTAGGGATAGTTCACCCTCCGCAAGATTCAGCTTCTCCAGCTCTGACTTGGCGATTTGTCGACCTTTACCCGTAGCTGCGCCATAGTAACCCTATATCATCATTAGTTACACGTGCAGCCATGCTAAATCACCACATACCCAGTATAGACCACTTGGCTCGATCATGTACAGTGATGGGCCACCGTGCTTCGCACCTTCAGTCTTGCCTCCCGAGCCGACCTTGGGACCTGAGCCGACTTGTGCGTCGACAGGCAGCTCCGCCTCTGAGTCCCATCCTGCAATGATAGCTGTTATGCCGAAAGGTCGCACGCTTGAGTAGAGAGTGTATGCTTGAGCGTAGCTTCCCATGCGATCGGCGAGAGACGATGAGGGGGATTGGGGCCTTGTAAAGCTGCCGCCACTGTGCTGCCTCATCGCGGGCCCGTGATACGAAGTGACGACCGTCGGGTAGAAGACCTGAGGAGACCTAGTGTGATGCGGTCAGTTAACATGCAGGGAGACGTTCGCGAATCGCCTTACAATGCCTATATTCCTGTCGACCGTTGCTATCCTCTTATTCGCTCCCGGCTTTAGTAACTTGCTGGTGACGAGCTTCTCGAGAGCCAGCACGACACCATCTTTGCACTTGATTCCCACCGCTGTGCCACCGTTCTCTACCGCCTTTACTGCGTATTCGACCTAAGTATGTAAGCCTTGGCCTCGAAAAGAAGTAGCTGGACTGATCCTACTTGGAAGTTACGGCCATCGGGCGAGAAGACGGAGTTGGACAGGTCATAGCCTGTACCTATCGAAGTCTACGCAAGCTGTCAGTGTAGACCTCGTGCAAACATTGTCGTCAAGGCTCACCATGCTGATCGCGCGACAGGTATGAAAGTGTAGATTCCGTGTTCCTAGGCGAGCGAGATAGCAGAGGAAGGGTATCGGCCGTGAGTCAAGGAAGGCGGGGTGTCGAGCTTGGTGGTGCTGTCCATCGACTGCTAGGTAACGACAGCTACGCGGTCGAGCTCCGATGCAATATGAACCGTGCGCGCTTGGCACTACTTTTGACATTCGAGAACACCATCAACACCAAAACTTCCAATCGGCACACCCTGTAACGATGAGCGCACAGCAGAGTCTCGAGATAGCGAAATCGCTGCCACCGCGATTAATACGCTTCTTCCAACGCTATCCACCCCCAGCACTCTTTCCACATCTGCAATCTTCACTCTCGGCCGCACCACCAGCGACATCCACATCCTCAGTTGCTGAGACGATACCGACAACGCCACCGGGCGATGCCAACGCCAATGCACCGCTCAGCGAAACGTTATCACCAGAGCCTATTTCGATCCCCTCATCTGCGCCCTCCAACTCGTCGATACCACCGGAAGCACACGACCTCCCCCTACCCTAATCCGTTCCTCCCCTCCAAAAACTTCGCGACTGGGCGCTGGCACTCGCCCGTCTACGGCCTGCGCAAACAGGCTGATCTGGTGAAGCTCGCGAGTCAGTATGGTGTAGTCGATCTCTTGCCATGGACTATCAAGAAACCGGGGGAGAAGGAACGACGAAGAGTAGAGAAGGGATTGATGGTCAAGGGTACAGGCGAGGGACAGAAGGTCAAGGGAAAGTTATGGGAGAGGACATTGAAGGGACGCTTGGAAATGCGAAGACAGGCGATGTTGAATATGCCCGCTTTGATCCAAGAGTGGAAACAGAAAGGACATGGACGTGGATGGAAGAAGTGGCCAAGTGGAAAAGCGAAATAAGTGTCTTGGGTCTCCTTGGGCACTTACGGTTTATGCGCTGTGTACAGATATGTGTATGGGGCTGATGCATTTCAAAGCGGAGTTTGGGCTAAGCCATCTATTGTCATTAATTCAGTGTTATCGAGCATGGCAAGGGCAACTATTCAAGGATGTTGTACCACAAAAATCTCCAACCTCTTCCGACACCTCCTCGATCAATTCCAGATGACGCTCAAGTGGCTACATACAATGGGGGGAGTCAGGGAGAAGGCCAGCACCATGATCGTCCCATCATCCTCGCATCACGGGCGTTATGGTATTCGCGCCGGCCTGTAGTCCCAGCTACATGACCATCTCCTCATCAGGGCGCGTCGGCTGGAAGTTGTTTTCCCTCGCGTAAGCAAATGCCCCATAGTTGTTCTCCATGTCCAAAATACTACCAACATTTTTCTGCCACAGCCCATTATTGCCAACCGCGTTATACACTGGGTCCGTTGCCTGGTTGTAATTCTTTGTCTCCTTGAGATGATTATCCGCACGTGCTGACTCGTCATACTCCCGCCGAGCCATCATTTCATACCCCGAAGTCATGTATGGCTCCGCGTGTTGCGTGCCGGGTGATGTGTTGATTGCCTCCATACTTTGGTCCAGTTGCTGTTGGTGTTGTCTGATATGGTCCTGTTGTGCAGACTCTTCTTGCAATCTCTCGTATCTCAGCTTAGCCATAGCCTCTTCCTGCGCCAAGCTTGTTGGTGGCCAGTCATAGAGTTGTCGCGACATGTTGTAATCTGTTCCTGACGGATATCCTTGACGACCCTGTGGAGGCGAGATCCGCCATAGTTCAAGAAGGCGTAATCGCTGATCGTCGTCTGCATTTTGGAACAAGTCGACCTGGGAGGGGAAAAGAAGAGAAGGATCGATGCTATTGCGCAAGAGGACCGCCGCCAGGTCGGATGCATCGATAAGCGTCTTGACTGGCGGCTCGGAAACGCTACGAGATGGTGCAACGTGATGAGAGTGTGTATAATGTTGGGAAGCGTAGACGATCTGTTTGGGGGTTTGTTCTTGCTCTTGTTGTGACGCTAGCTGTACCTGCTCTTGGGTTTGCGGTGCTTGCTGTGGTGGTGCTTGAGCGAGGTTCATATGGGCTGAGAACAGCTGCGCCAGTTCATCTTGCTGCATGTTTGCGTCTTCTTCTGCCTTTCCTCGAATGTTGATGCCAGTGGATATGGAACCACACTAAGACGCAAATGTTAGTAGGCTGTGGTATCGAAGACGCAGGATCTTACGCGTGAGCAAGAGATGTTCTGAGAAAACACAGCAGGACTGTAAGGAACGGGCGTATTGTAAGTGCAGTTGCAATAGTGGGAAAGTATAGGCTGCATCATACGCCTATCAAGAACCCACTCGAACTCGGGGTAGGATGATGTAGCTTATTCCGAGAGGACAAGAGACGCTGTCTGTTAGTCGAATATGCAAGTATTGCTCGAGGCAAGATGCTCGGACAGCTGGACCAGCTCGTATATTGTAGCGTCAAGTCTGCTGGTGGAGTTGATATGCAATCGCGATTCCCCGGCACGTGCGTTGGGCGCTGACCAGTAGCGACTGCCTACGACAAAGGCGCCTTTGTGCGGATGCTGGCAGGGTGTCGAGGGAACAAGTAAACAATAGGACCTTGGTACAAGAACACAAGGATGAGAGACGAACGGTTAGCTGCGAAGGAAAATAGTAGGCGGCGTGGTCGCGGTTCCCTTATGTACCGTCAAGTGTAGCGCGCTGTCGATGGGTCATGCGTGAAGGCGGGATGATTTTGATAATTTTGTCGCCCACGTCCAGTTAGTGACAGAGGTGAAACATAAATTGGCCCGGCTAGCACGCGGACAGCCAATGAAGCGTCTCTGCTGCCTGCAAATTGTCGTCGATGATGGACGACAACTCATCAATCCTGTGTGGGCGGAGACGCCTTTTGAAGCGTAGTTGTGCACGATTGGAGCGTGTCGGGCGGATGAAGTCGGGCCTGCGATGGGCAATAACGTTATGCACTGCAATCCTCGCAAGCAACAGGTTGTCCAGCTCGCGCCGATCCGAGCCGCCACGCCAGACAGCTATGTTGCAGGTTGCAGGTTGCATTGTTTATCACGGCCCATGTTTGTTTGCTCTGCGCATCGTCGAATTTGAGGCCTGTGGCGCTGCTGCACTGCTGCATTGCTGCAGTGGCTACAGCCTTGGCGCGCTATGAGGCGACAGGGATCTGAAGCTCGTAGGTAGCAAGAGCTACGCGGCGGCAGGCAAGCTCCACCACCACATCGCAGAGTACCAGCGCCATCAACACCACCTTCCGGTATATCCTGCCGCCGCCCACTGTATTCTCCTCCTTAGAGCAGAGAAGGAGATAATAGAGCCTCACTTTCGCACATTCACAGCCATGGTAAGCTCCCCACCATCAGTGTCCAGCCTACATCTAACACCAATAGTCGTCCCCGTTCTCAATAAGTATGACCGCACCCTCCTTTCCCACCTGCATACATCTGACTCCTGTATAGACGGTGGCGCCTGCGTGGCCATGGTGGGCAAGGATTGCGTAGCCATAGCCTGTGACCTCCGTCTCGGCATGCAGGCCCTCACCGTCTCCAACAACTTCCCCAAGATCTTCCAATACGGCGATGTATTCTTGGGCCTCACAGGTCTCGCCACCGACGTCTCCACTGTGTCCGACCTATTCCGCTACAAAGTCAACATGTACCGTCTGCGCGAGGAACGCAATATCTCGCCCCAGACCATGGCGAACCTAGTCAGCTCGTCGTTGTACGAGAAGCGCTTCGGGCCATACTTCATCAGTCCAGTAATCGCGGGCATTAACCAGACGAGTGGGAAGCCGTTCATTTGCGGGTTTGATTCGATTGGATGCATAGACTTTGCGAAGGATTTCATTGTCAGTGGTACCGCGAGTGACCAGCTGTTCGGTACATGCGAGGGACTATGGGAACCAGATCTGGTAGGCTGCATACATCCAGAATCAGCTAGGAGTTGCGTGAACTAACGTGTATCACAGGGCCCCGAAGACCTCTTCGAAACCATCTCACAAGCGCTACTCAACGCGGTCGATCGAGACGCACTTTCGGGCTGGGGAGCGCACGTCTATATCATCGAGAAGGACAAGGTGACCAAGCGGTTACTGAAAGGACGACAGGACTGAGCGGACGCATGGTATGCGGTGGCGCCAAGGACTACAACGACCACGGAGCACGAGACCAAGTCGAGGGTCAGCTCCTCGGCTGCAACATGATGAACATGATCACGGAATGACGTCTAAAAAGCACCTGAACCAATTGCATAGGCCTATTCCAAACAACCGTGTAGACGAGAGGGACGGATAGTGATAGCTTCAACTGGGAGCATCGACCTCCAACCAAATTTGCGGTCGAAATGGAAATGTGATGTCTGATTGATCTTGATCTTGATCTTTTGTGATTGTCAAATTGGAGGCGAATAGGAATTCAACAATTCTGAATGGGCGTTGCCTAGGTGTATCTTGCACTGTAGTATGCTGGATACGGTGATCCACATGCGAGTCCTCCGAGTGTGCATGTGGGGTCGGCAGAACGCTCTCACGTGAGGAGGTGTTGCCTTAGCGTCGCCGCAACTTTACTTTCAGTCGCGTTCCCGCCTTGACGTCAACTTGCTCGCAATCCTATTGAGAGTCAACTCGGTGCATTGCCCACTGTTTGAGGATCCCTAAGCTACTAAGTTCTTAACTTTGAGAGTTCGCACTCGAGAAGGGCAATGGTCGCGAAACCACTTCCCCCTCCGCGCATGGATGCTATACCACCTCCGCCGCCGCCGAGCTCAGAGGCGCCCCCACCACCCCCTCCTCCGCTAGAAGACGAGCAGCTAGGTCCTTCTCTTGTACAGCCAAAGAACCAGAAGAAGGGATGGGCGTCCCAGAAGAGGCAGCCGCCGAGCATCGACGACATATTGAAGGCGAAGCGCGAGAAGGAAGCTGCAGCTGCAAAACCGAAGTTTCTCTCCAAAGCGGAGCGGGAAAAGATAGCGCTTGAGAAGCTCCGGAAGGAAGCTGAGGAAGTGCAGAGGAGGAGAGAAGCCTCAAGCGGAACTACGAACGGAGCATCACAAAAGGGACATGGCTACTCGAACGGAAGTCAGCATGGCGCACCTTCGATACCTACTGGGCCACGGTCCATGCGTTCTGAACCACCGACGGGGCCATCGCATATGCGACCGGAACGACGAAACGGAGACATGGCGCCGCCGCCCGCACCTGACAAGAAGCTGGGCAAGCGGCCACCACCCGAAGATGCAGAGGCTGCCATGATTAGACAACGATATATGGGCGCAGAGCAGAACCAATCCACCTTCTCTGCGAAAAAGAAGAGGAAGCGAACCACAGAGAAAAAGTTCAACTTCGAGTGGAATGAAGAGGAGGACACAAGCTACGATTACAACCCCATCTACCAACAAAGGGCGGAGGCCAATTTCTTCGGACGCGGTAGACTCGGTGGCTTTACAGAGGAAATCACGGACGCGGGCACACAGAAGTTCATCGAGGCTATGATCGAGCGGGACCCCGAATCTGGACGAGCTCGGGCAGAACAGATCCTGGAGATGGAGAGGAGACGGAAAGAGGAGGGTGGCCGGGCACAGCTGGACAAGCACTGGAGTGAGAAGAAGCTGGAGCACATGCGCGAGCGCGACTGGCGCATCTTCAAGGAGGACTTCAATATTGCCACCAAGGGCGGTTCAATACCAAATCCAATGCGCAACTGGCAGGAGGCACAGCTTCCAGATAAGTTGATGCGCATCGTCGAGCAGGTTGGCTACAGAGAGCCTTCAGCAATCCAACGTGCGGCGATTCCTATTGCTCTGCAATGTCGCGATCTTATTGGTGTTGCTGTTACGGGTTCTGGTAAAACAGCTGCATTCATCCTGCCACTGCTGGTTTACATCTCACAACTCCCTCCGCTCTCGGCAGCGAATCGCAACGACGGTCCATATGCCCTCGTTCTTGCACCGACGCGTGAATTGGCACAGCAGATTGAAGTGGAAGCGAGGAAGTTCGCTGCTCCTCTCGGCTTCAACACCGCTGTCATCGTCGGTGGTCATTCGATCGAAGAACAATCATTCCAGATGCGCGATGGAGCGGAGATAATCATCGCCACACCTGGTCGTCTAGTCGACTGCATCGAGCGCCGTGTCCTTGTCCTCAGTCAATGCACGTACATCATCATGGACGAAGCCGATCGCATGATTGACATGGGTTTCGAGGAGCCTGTCAACAAGATTCTGGACGCGCTTCCCGTTACCAACGAGAAGCCGGATAGCGAGCTTGCAGAAGATCCTAATGCCATGAAGCGAGGCATGTACAGGCAGACTATGATGTACACAGCCACTATGCCAACAGCCCTGGAACGAATCGCACGCAAGTACTTACGCAGGCCCGCCATCGTCACGATTGGTAACGCGGGTGAAGCCGTCGAAACCGTCGAGCAGCGCGTCGAGCACATCCAAGGCGAAGAACGGCGCAAGAAGCGTCTCCAGGAGATCCTCAACTCGGGCGAATTTGCGGCGCCGATCATCGTCTTTGTCAACATCAAGCGCAACTGCGACGCCATTGCACGCGACATCAAACACATGGGCTTCTCCTCTGTCACACTACACGGTTCGAAAACGCAGGATCAGCGTGAGGCTGCTCTCCAGTCTCTCAAAGACGGCCGTACCGACGTGCTCGTTGCTACTGACTTGGCTGGTCGTGGTATCGATATCACAGACGTTTCCTTGGTCGTCAACTTCAACATGGCTACCAGTATCGAAAGCTACACGCACAGAATTGGTCGTACCGGTCGTGCAGGCAAGAGCGGTGTTGCAATTACTTTCTGGGGCAATGAGGATGCGGATGTACTGTACGATCTCAAGCAGATGCTCACGAAGAGCCAGATCAGTAAGGTGCCGGAGGATCTGAGGAAACATGAGGCTGCACAGCAGAAGGGCAAAAAGCGCGGAGAGGTCATGGGGAAGAACATCACGTAAGTGGTTTGGTAGTACCACAGAAAAGGTGTCGAGTTGTTCCTAGATATTTTGACTAACATACATTGCCACGTAGGGGATAGCAATTCTACAGCTATTTCAGTATACTTATAACCGGGCTTGGAACTCGTGAATGGTTCGCTCTAGCACGCAGTTGGAGCAACTGCCGGAGGTATGATATGCTCCACATTGCCTGAAATGGCTTTCTCTTAGATAGTACTGCATTCTCCCACCACGCGCACGATGCCGTGAATGGGCGAGAACATTCTGTCTTGAACAGATGCGTATCAACGGCTTCTTCTGCCTTTGATCTTAGGAACTTGAAAAATCTCCCTCCTCGTAAGACTCACCTTTACTTCTTGGAAAAGACAACATGTCTCCCTCCCCATGTGCCGAAACATTCATCCATCCTCCTTTGCGGGGCAGACAGGGATCACGAATTAAGCTGCCTTTCAGCCTGCAACACGATAGATTCAATTACCCCCATGGACTCATCTAACACACCTCTAAGCACCATAACTCCCTTCTTGGCCCCAATTCCCCATTGCCCGTAAAGGGCACTTTCAGAGAAGGGGACAATAACAGCAATGTGGCGCGAAAACCGGGATCAAGGGGGATTTTTGTATAACATGGCAAGGGTGGCCTACGTGAATAACGACGTTGCATCACCTTTGGATTCTTCATCGTCGTCGTTGTTTATTGTGAAGATTTGAAATTTGAATCTGCAAAAGATGAAGTTCACTGCCGCTCTTTCGTCGCTGTTGCTGGCTGTGCCGGCTTTTGCGCAAACCCCTTCGGGCTTCACACCCTCGGTGAACACGACTCTGGACGTCTACTATGGCACGCAGTATGTCAGTCCTGGACTCGTGGTGAAGAAGTCTGGTAAGTAGGATGTGGTATCCGGTACGTTGAGATAGTCAGACATACATATTGATATGCCATCTAGTGACCCAAACAAAACCTGTCATCGGCGTAACCAACGGTACACTTACCGGCAAGTATATACTTGCGATGATCGGTAGGTTAAAGAGAAAACCACACACAAAATAGCAAACATTCGCTGACCTGACGTGATGTAGATATTGACGGATCTTCGGGCGGGAAGAGTACCACGGTTCTACACGCTCTCCTCCAGGACTGGACACCTAGTGGTACTACTCAGAACGGCACAGCTGTTCTGAGCACCAAAGCAACGGGTCCTTCATCTTACTTCGGTCCTGCGCCACCTGCAGGAGCGCCCCCGACACATCGATACATCTTCTTGCTGCACGAGCAGCCGGCCAATTTCGCTGTCCCGGCTGCGCACCAGTCGGCTGTGTCAAGCCGCTTTGGAATTGACTGGCCGAAGTTTATGAAAGATGCTGGGCTGTCGGCACCGCTGGCGGGAAATTATATGCAGGTGAAGAGCGGAGACAATAGCAAGAGATGGGTTGCTTAGAATGGGCTGAAGTGTAGGATAGTACATAGGACGGGATATATGGCTAGGAGAATTATGTACATACATAGCTGTGAACCGACCGATGTGATGCATTCGTTCACATTGGTAGTCAAAACTGGGAGCTTTCTGTTTCTCTACCCTTGAATTTTAGTCCTGATACATGGGCCCCTGTGATGTTTCTGAAAACGTTCAATGTACTCGAGGTCAGGTTAAGTCATCGGATTAGCTATTGCAGCACAAGTAGTCCAATTTGAACCTACCTGAACAAATCAAGTATAATCGTTAATGTGTGATTGTGCCCTTGTCTGCCTCGGTAAAGTTCGTTGATGAATCGGTTCTATCTGTGACGCGCCATGACCTATAATGCAGCGATCAACAGGTCCCCAACTGCGGCAAATCTCCAGACTCACCAGTGATAAACCATCAGATCCAGCCCTCTGGCATACCCTTATTCAAGCATATTGATCGAGGTAACCGTCATGTCACCATTGTCTTTCCAAAAATGTCTCTCACACATATCTTTGATGAGAAACGCGCGGCGATGAAGCCGACCATAGTAGTGATCTAGCAAGGAGCTTGACGAACAGATGAGTTTCGGTAGATGTGAAAGAGCGATTTGTATCGGAGAATGGGGTGATCAGATCTAATTTCTCCGAGACGGATAATGACTGAGCTATAAAGGGCGTCTTTTCGACGGGGTTGAAATGTTGATATACTCATCCAACCCCAGATCGACTCAGTGAGTGTTCAAGAAACATCCGACAAGATGAAGTACATTTTGGTTGCCGCCGCTGCTCTTTGCAACGTAGCATCAGCCTGGCCGTTGCTTCCTTGGATCCAGGCGCCGCCACCGGCTGGTACTCAGTTCTACCAGCTTCAGGCCAAGTCGTAAGTACCATGCTTTTTCGGGGGGCGTCCAGTGCTGAAGGTTTGGAACAGGTCCGTCGCCTCGGTCGCCAATCAATGGGTTACTCTTGCCAGCGGCGCCAGCAGCTACTCTCTCGCGGCTGCTCAGACCGCTGCAACCAAATTCTTCGTCAACAAATACAATGCTACCAATACGTACGCTTTCCACAACTCTGACGATACGCGCCAACTCGCGCTCCGTGGCACCAACGGCACACTCCTCTACCTCGTGGATGTGACGAACCCGAACTCTGGTAACATTCCGGGAGGCCAGCTGATGGAGTGGGCGACCTTTACCATGGACAACAATGTCCTGGGCGTCAACGATGGCAGCACATTGAAGAGTAGGACATTTGGTGTTGTGGGAGGCGAGTTGGCGCTTTACGATGGTAAGTTGGAGAACAACCTTGCATTCATAGGTTGATGACAATGCTAACGGCATGTAGGCGTGACCAACACGACTCAAGGCGTGACGCCTCTTACCCTCAATCTTGTTAGGAGCCCTAGCACCTAGACTTCAGCCCGGGTAGCGATATGGATAGAGTTGTAAATAGCCATGGGCTCTCTATGTAAACACTGCTCGTGATGGTCGATTTTAGCCTCGGGTTCTTATAAAAGTGATCATTTGGTACTATGCATAAGAATGTGCCAGCGTTGTGTGCATATGAGTGAAGTGCACAAGTGGCGCCAAAGGGTGAACGTGTTGTGGTCCGTGCGTATCGATTGCCATGTCCGAAGGGGAAATTTGGAAATCTTGGCATCCCACCACGGAAAGCGCAGCCCATTCACGACGCCCACAGACAAGCCCCGCGCACAGCGTCGTCCGCCCTCGCGCTCCTCCAGGTCCCTTTTGACGCGAACAATACGATGCCCGGCCCAAAGAACACGATCCTCATCGAGGGCAGCTTCGAGGAGCTTACCGACGAGTTCGCACAATACGTCGACAGCCTCAAAAAATCCCAGGGCGACGAGAGCACCGGTCTCCAGGCCGAGTGCGCGGACCTGCTGAAGGAGAACAAGAAGGACGATGTGCTCAAGAAGCTGGTCGTGGGCAGCCAGGCGCTGAACCAGGCGCCGGAGAAGGGTATGGCAGGCAACACAGTCATGGGAGGAGTGACGGGCTAACAGCGTGGTCAACAGAATTCATAGCGGCGTACAACCTCCTGATCCACCTCGTAAACCAGTCGCCCAATGTCTCCATGTTCCTGCCCAAGATCTGCCAGAACTTGAGCGCGCCCATCTCGTCGTCTCCCCAGAACGGCGGCGGCCTTGCCCTTTCCATTCTCAGCACAATCTTCAACACGACCTCGGCCAGCAGTGAAGTGCGATACCACGTCCTCCTCGCTATCCTCCGAGTCATTCGCGCCACGTCAAACTTCGAGACGCTGCGCCCACAGCTGAAGCAGCTGGATACTTGGTTGGAGGCGTGGGAGACGGACGAGGACGATTCTCGCAAGCTGTACCTCGCCGTAAGCGATGTCGCAACCGACGCAGGCGAGGACGAGCAGGCGTACACATACCTTCTTCGCGCTCTCCGAACATTCCCCTCAGAAGAGGCTTCCTCCCCAGAGGCCCGCGAACTCTCCCTCCGCGCTCTCAAGTCCGCCCTCACACATCCAACCCACTTCGACTTCCAAGACCTTACCGACCTCGATTCGATCCAGGCCATCCGCAACTCCGACCCCGTCTACTTCCAGCTCCTCGAGATCTTCAACTCTGACCTCTTGGACGACTACAATGACTTCAAGGACGAGCATGACGGATGGGTCGACGAGTCTGGTCTCGACGGTGCGGCACTGAACCGCAAGATGCGCCTCCTCACACTCGCCTCCATGGCCGCCTCAGCCGGCCAAACACGCTCGCTTCCGTACGAGAAGATCGCAAAGGCGCTACAAGTACCCTCCGAAGACGTTGAGATGTGGGTCATCGACGTGATCCGCGCTGGCCTCGTAGAAGGCAAGCTCAGCCAGCTGAACCAGACATTCTTGATTCACCGCTCAACGTACCGCGTCTTCGGCGACAACCAGTGGAGAGAGGTTGCTTCAAGGCTGGATCTGTGGCGGAATAGCTTGCAGGGCGTGTTGCAGGTGGTTCAGCAGGAGAAGCAAAGGTTTCAGCAGGAAAAGGAGGACGAGGCAAACAAGGCAGATCAAAAGGCCGAGATGGCGAGTCGGTTTGGAAACAGAGGTGGGCAGAGGAAGCAGCAGCCTAGGGCTATTGATGACGATCTAGACTAGGGGTATTGTAGGTGAAGTCGGTGCAAAGCAGGGGGTTTTGTTTGCTTTTCTACAGAACGTAGGGAACGGAACTGATGCATTAATGGGTTTCTGAGATTAATGAACAACAGCAGCCGTCGTGCTGCGGGATAGAAAATGCAACACAATTACAATCATTGCGTGTGCTTGAGAAGCTTCAATTGTCATGACAGGTGTGCGAGGAGAATCTGGAGAAAGACGTACTAGGTGTAGCGTTTCTATGTACCAGGGGGAATCCCTCACATCTACCGTACCAGATAATGTATACGCCCAGCTGACAACATCCACTACCGTCTTTGCTATGCAGTTTGCACAAACTTGATCGTAATCGGCTCCACGCCCCTCTCCTTAAACTTCTCCTGCACATCCCTGTACACCTCGTCGGGGCCCCTCTCTGCACTAACCCTGACGACCTTGCCCTTGCTCTCAAACTCGTTCACAACAGGCATGCTAGTTTCGACGAAAACGCGGAAGCGCTTCTTGATCGACTCGAGGTTGTCGTCTGCACGACCGGACGTTTCGCCGCGCTGGAGGAGGCGCTTCTCCATGACGGCTTCGGAGCATTCGAAGAAGAGGGTGAATTTGGAGGGGACGACGGTGCGCTCGAAGTGATGAGCTTGATCGAGTTTACGGGGGAAGCCTGTGTGGGAAATGTATATTAGTATTTTGGCTTTCAATCACGAGAAGATTCGGACGAGGACGTACCGTCAATCAGGAACAGGTTCTTTCCTCCCGCGCCATCAATCTCCATCTGCTTCTGCATTGCATTCTCGAGCAGCTGAATCGTAACTTCCATAGGTACGATGATGCCCTCCTTGATATTCGCCTTGATCATCTCGCCAAACTCGCTACCAGGCCGGTCTTGCTCCTCACGCAGCAAGTCGCCGGCGGAGAGGTGCTTGAAGCCATAGTCCGAAACGAGCTTCTGGCATTGCGTGCCTTTGCCTGCGCCAGGGCCGCCGAGCACGAAGATGACGGTGACGTCTTTGTCGGACCAGAGGGGCGAAGTGCGCTTTGCTGCACCGAGTTGTTCGATTGCTGGCATATTTGCGTTTCTGTCGTTTTGGTACACCTCGAAAAGCTATATAGGTCCTCTGAAAGTGGACACAGTGACTTAGTGAGGATGCGATGGCTTCACAGTCCCTTTTCCACTTGGTGAGTGGCCTTGTATAGGTCCCTTTGGCTGATAACCCTCTCCCTTTCTTTGATCTACAATCTTCTTAAATAAGAAGCTGCCTGTTGCGAAGATCAGGAGGATTGGCCAGACTTTGAGGGGCGACTTGGAGGGGGCCGCAGAGATGTGCGTGGGGGCTCGTTGGGGCCTGTGGGTTCGCCTGGCTGGCGGAGGCGAGAGGTCAGTCGGGATGAGGAGCCAAAGCTACGTGCGATGCGGATGGGGGGAGGTTGGTAATGGGAGGCTTGAGCGCTGGCGAGGTGGGGACGCAGTTTAGTGAGTGAAGAGGACATGGTGGTGATAGGAGCTAGGCGGTATGACGATGCACGAAGAGTGTTGTGCAGCGGCTCTTCTCGCTAGCGTGGGGCTAGCTTACGAAGGTAGTTGCAGTTGCACCTGCAAATGTCTCGCAAGAACTGTAAACCTACACTCACCTTCCTCATCTTGTCTTGATGGAGAGAAGGTAGCATGCTAAGTACTGCCGCCTGGATTCCGCCTCTCATCTGATTCAGAGTCAACCATTACACCGCTGATTCGAAAGCATTAACCTTCCAACCATAGCACTTGCTCTTATCCTCGAAGTTTGCCTCGACTATTGCGACACAATTTCTCACTTGATTGCTGATCCTCTTAGAAGTTTACAACTGCCCAATTTGTCTGATTCGACGGCCCTGACTGCTGTTACAATGCTCGACAATGCTTCACTTGTCACCAGGAATCCATCGACGATGAGCTCCAACAGTTCGCTATTCTCACGCATCAAACCGGGAATCGTGAGTAACAAGAAGATACGCGGTTTCCTTGCCTTACCTGGTGAGGTTAGGAACATGGTATATGCATACTACTTTCAAACCGAGGTCTTCTGCGAGTTCGCTGCCAGCGATTATCACTTTACGCAGCCGACAAGACCTACGGTCAAGTTGCGGTCCAACGCGGTGTCCACAAGTAATTTCATCTGCACGAAAGACATAAATCAGGATGATACCATGGTCGTCCGCGTCTCCAGGCGGTTAGGAAAGTACAACATCGTTCAAGGGCTGCATACCAATTGGCTTGCCTCGGTCTACGCCTTGAGCCTCGTCTGCAATCAGATACACGCCGAAACCCTTCCCTTTCTTTATAACAGGACCGTTTTCATCTTTGCGTCGCCTCGACGTATCACCAATTTCTTGCATGTTATCCCAGGATTAAAGCTTCAACAAATTACCAAACTGCGGTTGCATTATTCGACCTATGGAGCTCCAAAAAATGTTCAAGACATCATCTGGCAAGATAAGCATACTGAGGCTTGGAAACGAGCTTTGAAGGCCGCCTCAAAGACGCTCTTGAATCTCCAGAATCTCGAACTCTGGGTCCAGGTCAGCCTTAGTCCACTGCGATTGAATCTCCGTGAGCAATGGGTCAAGCCTCTCCTCCAGTTCCGTCGATTGAACAAGCTCACGACCGTCAACGTTGACGTACAATCACACTGGTCCAAGGGGCGCTGGGCTACGTTCGAGGGCAATAAGGAGCTGGCGAGAGCAAGTTGGGACTTGCACGAGCTATTCGGACGGGCTCTCAGCCTCGCTATCCTCGGCGCCAAAGAGGCGGAGGCGATGGCCGAATTCAACACTGCATGGGAAGTCACGTATCGAAGGTGGCAATACAACCTTGGGTATGCGAAAATTGGCTGGTGAAAAGGGCACAGAACGTGGTATGGGAGAGGGAACCATCATGGGGATGCTGAAGAAAGCAAAACATTGCTTCTTACATATCATAAAAAGTCATTTACATGTATCACTGCGGGACAGCATTATCGATTCATATACTTGTATTTACACGACCATCTCTGGTACATATCCAAGTCAGTATATCATGTACGTCCAGGCGGTATCCCACCCCACGTCCCATTCGGCCACCAAGTTCCCGCTTTCGTAAAGTCGCTGTAACTCACACTGCCAAAGGGTAGATAGTTGATGAACCCAAATCGAAAGTACTCCGGGTCATCGAGCGCCTGTCTACTCCACGTAAAGCTCCCATTCCCAACCTGATTGATACCCCTGAATCTCTCCACATCGTTAACGACGACGCTCACACCTTCATACCCGCGCAATAATCCTTCCCACATGAACGTGATATTGGTACCGTTGATGATGGGCTCGAGGACGGACGGAACGCCAGAGCCGAGCTGTGCATCGCCTTGTAGCGCAGCGGCGGTCTGCAAGATGGCATCGAAGCCCCAACGCGCAATGCCGTTCACGAACAAGCCAACCAGGAGGCCTTGGCACAAGAGGCTGACGCGCGTCTGTAGTGCCGTGCCGGGGAGAAGTAGTAGGGCGAGGATATAGTGGTGGATCCTTAGACTGAGCTTCGGGATTGCTGCCAGTATACCCAGACTGATACCTAGTATGGCGTAGAGTGCTAAGTATCGTGGCAGACGCCCTTCGTTGCGGAGACACCATGCCTGATAGAGTACCACGCCGAAAAGCACGAGGACGATAATAATAAGCGCTGTGATTGCTCCTGGCTGTTGGCGTATATCGTGCCCAGTCAATCGCTGGATGGGAATCTGTTCAAACGTATAGTTGCTCAGCGCTCCAACCCATGCGCCGCCAATCCACAGCACAGTCTTCTCAACGTGGGCTTTGCAGCCACGTAACGTCTTGCGAACACTAAAACGATAGAAGAGTGCTGCAACGAAAGCTGCAGGCAAGAAGCGACCAATAGTCGTAGACGCCAGAGATGGATAGTTGGAATACGAGGGAGGGTCGGAGGCCATAGCAATCTGGAAGAAGAGAATGGTAAAGACGGGGACAAAGAAGGTCGCCGGGCTAGACGTGAACAGGCCGAACACGACGGTGAATATAGTGGATAGTATGAGTAGGTTCCAACGTGGGTCCTGGCATTTGGCGGAAGTTTGATTGAAGGTATAGGACATGGGGAATTCGGAGGCAAACCCCACACTCAAGATGCCGTTCCTTTGAATTGCACCAAAGTTGCTCTTCTCGCCAATCAACGAAAGGACACCACAGCCTCCATTACCGTTGCTGATCACGCCCGCGTGAATCGCTGCACCACATACGAAGGAGTCACCCCGGTACACCAGGGCACCATTTGCCGAGGGATCGGGTGTCCCCCCTACAACAAGCGAACGGTAGTTTATGCTTTGATTGCCGATGGCTCGTGGGTTGAGGACTTGTGCGCTCAAGCAGTCGGCGGGGCAATTGAAAGCGAAGGAGGAGTTGGAGAAGGGGAGGCAGTTTCGGCCATCAAGACCACAAGATTGAGGGGAGGGCCTATCAGTCATCAGTCAGTCAATTATCCTTCCTGGCTCGTATAAAACATTGGCTACGGAGGAACTTACCATAACTCGTCCACACAGCCTAACCGCACGGGTGCGCCAAACCCTCCAATGTCCTCAGGCAGGCTGTACTCGCTAAGAATGACGCCGAATAGTACCACCCAAAGTATGCAAAGAGCAGAATATATGCAAATGCGTAGCCATTTCGGCAGACGTGCCGAGTATCTCCCAGGGAGCGTCTGCCAGCGCTCAAGCAACGGAGTGATGCGGTATGTCCTAAGTGGCTTTGGGCCTCTCATCCATTCTACTAATCTATTGCCCCAACGAGTGACTGGCGCAGGCATCTTGTCTTCAACCCTCCTCCTCCATTGTAGTCCAAGCGTTGACTGGCGACGACGAGTTCCCTGGTCGATCTCCAGGCTGTGTCGAAGATTCGGCGCTGCTGCCTTCGACACTGCCTCCTCAGGTTCCAATGAGGACGATGCGCTCGATGTTATACGATCGTCATCGTGTCCACGAGTACCGCGCTCGAGGTCAAGGTCTATCGGGACCGTGGTACTACCGCTTTTCAAAGGAATGTCGCGTGCGGCGGCCATGGAGGCTGAGGATTCGACACAAGCGACGAGGAGGTTATCTATATAGAAGTATCATGGTAGGAAAATCTCTTATTTACAGCACAGGAAGCGCTACATGTACAACGAGGGCTGAAGCCGCGACGCGCAATGGCTCACCATGCATGTCGGGGTCATGATCGATGGACCCACTTTGCCAAGCCGGGAGCTTTCCGATAGATCTGACTCCCAAAGGGTGATTTCGATGCACCATTCCAATAGTCCAGGCCCATACGCTACGATAGTTTTCGGATTATTCTGTCATGGAGTGGTCATGTTCCATTCTTCGTGGTATTCATGGGTAGGTATAGCTCATATCATCATACTCCGGGGTATCATACATTCGCCCAGCTGCAGGACACATCGGTCCACGCTCACGGCAGGATCTTCGTCTCCTCTTCGTGCCTCACACGGTACTTACCCAGTGGTATTGGCACCTCTCCGCTATATCCAACCTCGCCCTGCGCCCGCTCAAGCTTCTTTGTCACTTTACCAACAAGCCTCGCGATCCACCGATCATTGGCCATGGCATGCACTGTACTATGTCCCGCCTTTCGCATTCCCACCATGGTCTTGTTACTCGCTTCTTTGAATCCAGAGTCTACCTTGCGCAGGAGCGACTTGAACGACTTGTCTTCCTTGCCATTGAGCGTAGTTTGGGTCGTGTCTGTGTTGGTGGTGTTGACTGATGCAAGACTGCTCACGTCACTATCAGACGCGTTTGTGCTGACGCGCTTGAGTTCACGAAGCACTTTTGCTTCCTCGAAATCCTTGTCGGACTCGATGACTTTCGTTGCTTTGACAATCGCGGCAATAAAGTTGAGTAAATCCTGGTGAAACTGCGCAGGAAGGCTTGCGTGGGCCGATATGTGCATGCTCGCCTCATCTTTCTTGAGCTTCTCCAATTCCTTTCGAGCCTGTAGTTCTTTTGGCGTGCCTTCTGCTTCGGCGATCGCTTGTTCCAATTCCATGATGTCGTAGTCGCTCGCCTTTCCTGGGAAGATGTGCTCGTGGTGTGGGAACAAGAAGGTCGGTATCGTAAGGACGGCATCTGCACCTGCTAGCCTGACGACCTGCTGGAGCTCGACTGCATCGGGCAATGTTCTGTATGCCATGACATCTGACATCTTAAAATGGCACTTAATGTTGTAGTTCGTGCTGAGCGGGAAATAGGCGCCGCTGTCGATGGGTCCTAATTCGACCGCGAAGTTTGCGTCGGCGCACCAGGATGAGATGCGAGATTCTAGTCTGCGAATCTCGGCATCGGACGTTGAATAATGCTTGAAGAGGTACTGCCGCATCAAGCTGACAAACCATTTGCCTGAACCGGCAGCTGTAATCGACTTGAATTTGACAGGATGGAAGTAACAAATGGGCGTCAGCATTAATCTGTATAGGAAAGGAAGTCGATGAAGAAACTTTTTGACGTTTGGATGCGACGTCTTGCGGAGCGTCGAAACTCTGATCGACTTTGAAGGGGGATGAGGTATCGAGGGCTGGCCATGGATTTGCGCACAAATGGCGGCTCGCAAATCGTCCATGTTCTCGAGGTCTAGACGGCCGTCTTTCTTATTCCCCTCGTCATCGGATGCATCGTCTTTCAGTGCTTGCGCCGCTTTTCGTAGCGTCTTCTTTGCATTCGTGATTGCACTTGTGTTATCAATATGTTGAACGAGCTCCTGATATTTGGCATGCGCGTTCTTCTCATCTGGCGTCAGCTTCTTAACCGATGAAAACGCAGACTTTGCATCCCCAGCTTCTTGTGGTAGTTCTCCAGCAGTCATGTTCTTGACCATTTCCGTGGGAAGGCCTTCAACGCCACCCTTGTGTGCGACAGAAGCAGCTCTCAATATTGCAGTGTCGCTAACGATGACCGAGGGATCGTCGTCAGGTTCCGGTTTGCCATACACCACGTCGCCAAAAGTGACTTCCCAGTCCCCACCCTTGACATTGGCAAAGACATCGTCGACAGTGATCTCGCGGAAGAGCGGTACAACGACTTTGTCCGTTTGTATAGCTAGCTCGATGTCGTCTGCCAGTTTAATGCCAGCCTCAATGCCATGGGCCACGAGAGTCATCGTCGAGAGCGACAAGGTGACGCCGCGGATAACGAATAAGCCTTTGACCTCGGTGTCGATTTCTAGTGCGGGCAGATCGAAAAAGGCGATCTGATCATTGATGAAGTGCAATTCTCGTAGGAACGTTTTCCTCAACGTGCGTCTAGCAAGACGGGCTGGCGCATCGAACTGGAACAGGGAGACGATGAATATTGTAGGCCAGCAAAAGGCCCAGAATACCCAGTAGAGAAGCCATGATGTGGAACAGACAGCGTAGACGAGGTTGACGGTCGCAAAGATGGTCCAGACAGGAATGAATGGAAGTATGCGGTGGCCGTATGCTTCGCCAAGTAGGATTATGTATACCAATACTGGTGCTCCAGAGATAGTCCATCGCAATGGCCAGGACAAGGACAAGGATGCGATTATAGTCCCCGCGAGGAAAGAGTTTGGGATAATTTTGCTCTTAAGCTCACGCTCAGGCGTTGGCGATACAGCCTTCCGTTGCTGGACTGGTTTCCGCTTGAGCACATCCTGCGCATCTTGCTTGACGGGCGAATCCATGTCGTCCAGCATATTAGTAGGGCCCGTGAAGATCGAAGGGGGTAGTGTCAGGGAAGAGTAGCAGTCATGGCGCGTACCCAGGTATCTAGGTCAGGAATAACCGTGTTGTGGCACGCAACTAGCGCGCAAACGACCAATGTGGTCATTCACGTAGTTTCATCGCAATGACGTCAGAGGCATGGCCCAATCTGGCGTTGCCGCATCCAAAAGAGACAGAAGCGGAATCTAGAACCTGTGAACCTGAAAACCGGCACGAGATCCTAAGCTAACGGTTAAAGACACGTTATTAATGAGTGAAAAGACTCGCATGTGCCTGTTCGTCGTCTAAGACCTGTTTACTATGAAGACGGTGAATGACGTAAGACGGCAGGTAGCCCGAGCGTTTTGGTTAGGAGGCTCGTCAGTTCTTGCTTGCTCACCTGCACACAGCGACATCATCCAGGTCTAGCCCTTTGATGGGATTGATGGTTTCGAGGATGCTATATATCACCCTGGCCTTTCCGACGCATCCCCAGAGTACCAGTAAGGACCAGCTGTAGCCATATCCTCATCAATCTTGCTATACTGACACTTAAACCTTCAACACACGATGTTTTTTTACAAGTCAGAGAACTCGATTGGTGGACCTTCTTTGCGACGAAAACTTCAAAGTAGGAGACGATGTATTTCACATGCACCCGCCCTCTCGGTGCATGCGTGAGAGCTACAGCATTGAAATTCAGATTCTGTCTTGAAAGCCAGATTGTCATTCTGTTTACGTCAACTTACCGAATGCTTTTGAACTGAGGAAGCAAGGGTTGATGTTTTGCACTCTCACGCGACTTCTCTGCAGTATCAAGGCAGGCAACGAACGCGAGGCGACTTCCAACGCACACCCTCGCAGTGGTCTTCCAAGCAGTATCTCAAAAGTTCGTTCGCTTCACCTTTGCCATCGCTTGGTACAATCAGGTAATATCGACATACTTATCCTATACTTTCAGTCGCTCGGCGTATTCCTATTGTATCCATCGCTACACCAGACTCATTCTAACTTGAGTCACTCGCCGCTTCAAAATGGTACTGCCACATGGTCAACAGAGGTTCTACTTCGGTACAGATACCTCTATAGACATCGTTCACGAATTTGAAACAACAGAAGATCGGCCGGATCCACGAAAAGATTCCCTTGTCAATAGCATGACTAGCCGCGACCTGTTCCGATGGAAAACTCTCTTTGGCCTCAGTCCCAGAGAGGCCGGTCTCGAACTTCTCGATCATCGTACCAAGCAATTAGCACGGAGACCCAACCAACGATACACTCCTAAACTCAAAACATTGGAACAATGGCCATGGGTGAGATGTGAGAGACAGGGCTTCGACAGAGAGAGCTACGACTATTGGCTTGAAAGGGTTGACGAGGAGGGATTGATGGATCCCAAGGAAATTGCCGCGTGGGTTGACAACCGAAATGCGACCTACGAACTTTTCGTCTTGTCATCGGGAGATGTGCACGTGGATCGCAGTCAATGGGCATCCTTTATTAGAAGGGAGCCCGTTTTCCACAAAGTATGTGATTGGAAAGGTCATCCTCATCGGGCAATACTTCTCCGCGACTAGGAAGCGCGGGTCGTGAAAAAATGCTTGCCACGATACGCCCGAACGAAAGGTGGTAGCTTCTCGGTGAGCAACTGGGTCTCTATACGCATGTCTTGTGCCATAAAAAGCCTGCACGACGAATCTCGCGCACCATACGTTTATGAGCCAACCTTACCTCAATTTCGACTTCAAAATGATCAAGTAACACGACCATTGCATCATGAATACCCCGGGTGGTACTTTCTGACTGGATCAATCACTCGTGAAGACAAACTCAAGAAACTGTTGAAGCTTGACGATAAACCACAAATGAGTGCGTGGCCATGTACAATATCTACGTGGAACGGGTGCTAACCTTGCATCTCCACCCTGTTAGGGCATGCCAGTGTCGATGGGTTGGTAGAGGTACGCGAGCGGCAGTGTAGTGCACTGGTGGACGCTAAAGTGCATCATTGGTGGTCGAGACAAGACTACTGTGTTGGTTGGGCCTACCGTATCAAGAATGAAGCAGAGGAGCGCCGGCTACGATTGTTCAAGACCGACTGCTTCACTGTTGTCCGTTGCAAGATCACTCTGTCAGCAAAAGGACGTGGGCTTCCGACGGAGGTAGACGGATTGACGTTCGTTTACTCACTCGGAGAGGATCATTTTCGCTATATGCACTCTCGACCTACTGCATCAATCTCAGGTTCGATGGACTGGAGACAGCGACGAAGACAGAACACATCACAGTCCTTGCCATCAATTTCAGTCCCCTCAAATGCTTCTGCGACGACCATCGATACGAATACACGGGCTGGGCCAGTTCCTCGAGGGTCGTCAAACGGGCTTCCCCTGTCCCTAGCAGCGCAGGATCGCTTAGCTGCTGCCCGGGGTGAAGACAGACGTGGCGTCAAGCGTATGAAATCTACACGCAAACCTTCCATTCCAAAGAACACGGTGAGGACCCGGCTCAAAGCGGCAGCGAGACTGATCGCCAACGCAGCCGCGAGGGTAATGAGAGAAGCACAATGGTTGAATTTATGCAGTTACTGGGTGGTGAGACGAGCACGTGAGCTTATAATGTTCACTGCCTCTGGATAGGTCGAATATGTTGAGAATGCTGCACAGTCCTCTGGAAGCCTGGACAGTGCTTCGGATATGGCATCCTTAAACCATGGAGCGACTGCATCGTTCCAAGGCGAATCGAACGGTAGCTCTGCGAGCAACGACACGTCTACTCAAGATATATCAGGGGAAACCACAGTCTCCGAGTGTGTTCCCAAAGGATTCGCCATCGTACCTGAGGATGAGACGATAGCATGGCACACTGGTGAATTAATGGTACCCCCTACTTCGACGAGTCACTCTGCGGGAAGCTCTTCGGGGTGGAAAGGCAAAGGAAGAGCCACTGACGCTGAGGTTGCGGCTATGGAACCTTTGCCAGTGATGTATGCGGCCCGCAAGAAGGTCGAGAGTTGATTTCAGGAGTTCGGCTGGCTAGTATGTTCACCATCGTAGCACTGTTCTTTGGTCTCAATGTCAACGAAGGCTAGATTGCCGATGTGCTTTGGAAGACTTCTGACGTCATCGGGTCATTGTAGCTCTATTTCTCAATCGATGGCATTTGAAGATTGCTTTGGCTTGCCAGTAAGTTTAGTCTCGAATTGCTTATCAAGAATCTGTGGTGGGTGGTATGCACAATACCTAAGGCGTACAAGTAGTCGTCATGCGGCTCTTGGCTTGCGTGCATGATTGCGAAACTACGGCCGAATAGCATCCTCCCGGCCTCTAACGTGGCATCCCAGCAAGGCCGAGATTGCAATATTTACCCCGCGATCAATCAACGCCAGACGGATCCCGGGATAGTTCTTGATAGCCCTTGCAGATGCCGAGATATTTGTCTGGGCATGATGCAGCTTTCGATGCAATTTGGAAGGAGGTACAAAGGCTTGCGAAGCCGCGACGCATCTGGTAGTCTCCTTCCGACCATTCCGGATTCCAACGATCTGGATGATCTGAAAACAACGTAAAGCTGGTATTTCACGCTCTTGAAGCCATTACGAACTGGCAACCATCATCATGCCTATGCTACAGCATTTCCTCCTCGCGTTTGCGACTTTCGGCAGCGCGCTAGCCGCAGGATCCTACCCGTCGCTCAAAGTACGCAATGCAGGTGTACCAGTCGGCCAATTCAAGAACGTGAGCGGGAGTATGTTCTTACACTGCAGCAAGATCGCGAAAACATGCTAAAATCTTGATCAGTCCAGATATACCACTCTTACCCACCAGGCCGCAATACCTCAGCCAAAGCTATCCTCCATGTAACCGACATCTACGGCGTTCCTCTCCTAGAAAATCAGCTCCTCGCCGACTCCATCGCCAGCAATGACTACCTAGTGATCATGCCTGATCTTTTCGCCGGCGATGCCGTCTCTGATGCGGAGCAGGAGGCTGGCTTGAATCTGACGGATTGGCGTGCCCTGCATCCAATGTCTGAAATTGATCGCATCATCAACACTACCATTGCGTACATGCGCAGCGAACTCGGTGTCGAGAAGATTGGAGGCGTGGGTTACTGCTTCGGAGGAAAGTACGTGCCGAGATTTTTGACAGCTTCGGGAGGAATCGATGCAGGATTCATTGCCCATCCCAGCTCTTTGACGGAAGGAGAAATTTCGAGTGTCAAGGGACCGCTTAGCATGGCTGCTGGCAGTAAGTTCTTCTCCCTCATTTCTTCGTCGTTCTTTCCATATGTTGAGGAGCGAAACTGACAAGCTGCAGCACTTGATACTGCGTTTAACGCGACAGCAAAGGTCCGCGCCGAGGCTATCTTGAACACGAACAATGTCACCTTCCAGTCGAACCTGTACTTCGCAGCGCCTCATGGCTTCGCTGTTCGACCTAATCAGAGTATTCCACAGCAGGCGTATGCGAAACAAGCGTCCTTTATTCAGGCCGTTACTTGGTTTGATTCGTGGTTGTAATTGTTGTGGTAGTTATAGGATAATAGAATCAAGAGGTATGAACTATGTGGATCAGGGACTCAGCTCAATACATAAACCAATCTCATAATTCCTCCTCGAATTACTTACACAATATTTTGTTTTCGACTCTTAGCATCTCAAAGGGCGGGCGCCAAACCAATGAAGCAATAGTCAAATCCCAAGCTTGCCCCACAGCCAATCCGATTGGCCGGCAACAAGCGGTGACGCGATGAAAAGGGCTTCCCGTTAGTCACGACTTTATCTCTTCGACTCACACATTCGCTGTACATATACTGGCACGTATTTAGCATCGTTATCATCTGATTACTGATTTTTGGTAACTATGGAGCGAGCAATTGAATTGGCGCCTATTAGGCATACAGAATCTCCAAGCAAAGACGGCAAATCGCCCACGGAGCAACACGATGGCGTCGAACTCAGAAGAAATGTTTCAATTGGAAGCGATGGCAGAAAGAGAAGCAATCTTCGCATGGCCGCTATTCTCATTGCTCTATTCGTACGTCACTCCCCCCTCGTTCTGATCAACGTTCCATAAAGTCGCAATAATGTACCCATCTCCCCATACTAACCTCCCCCTCAGCTGTCCCTCTTCGTAGCAGCACTAGACGCTACCATCGTCGCAACAGCCGCACCCACCATATCACGGGATCTCAATTCAGCAGCAGGCTACACATGGATTGGAGGCGCATTCCTGCTCGCCAACGCGGCGTCCGGACCTATCTGGGCTAAATTCTCAGACATCTGGGGCCGCAAGCTCATCGTCCTAACAGCGCTTGCCATGTTCTTTGCTAGCTCGGCCGTGTGTGCTACTGCAAAAACGATGGAGGCGTTGATTATCGGCCGTGCGTTCCAGGGTGCTGCTGGTGGGGGACTTATTCTGTTGGTGCATGTTTGCATTAGTGATTTGTTTAGCTTGAGGCAGAGGAGTCTTTTTATGGTAAGGGCCTCAACCTGGGTTGTATGCGAGATGTTCGCTGACTTTGTATCTTCAACCCTGCAGGGCTTCACTGAGGGTGTATGGGCTCTTGCGGGAGGCGTAGGACCCGTCTTAGGAGGCGTCTTTGCGAGTTTGGTTTCGTGGCGATGGTGCTGTAAGCTGTCCCTCCATCTTCTAGCGACGGCCTATACTGATGCGGTGGAACAGTCTACATTAACCTCCCTATCAGTGGTTTCGCCGCTCTTCTTATCGTGCTCTTCCTGGACATCCAGCACGAGCACACATCTTTCAAGGCTGGCATCAAGGCCATAGACTGGTTTGGCATGTTCACTTTCCTCGGCTGTACACTCATGATACTTTTCGGCCTCGATTTCGGCGGTGTTATCTTCCCTTGGGACTCAGCCAAAGTCATAGCATTGCTAGTGGTTGGCGGCATCATGATCTTTGCTTTTGTGTATAGCGAAGCTCGGATGGCCAAGTACCCTCTCATTCCCATGACGCTCTTCAAGCAAAGGACGAACGTTGCAGCATTTGCAGTGGCTTTCTTTCACGGTTTTGTAAGTGTGCCTGCTTCCCAGCCTCTACATGAATATCACCCTTTTAGGCTTCAAGGACGTTGTAATCACCACAGCTCCTTATGATAGGGATGATAACTCTAAAACACTTGTGTGTATCTAAGTAGTGTAGGCATTGCTAACCTCTGCGACCTCACAGGTTTTCATCGCTGGAGAATACTACATGCCACTATTCTTCCAGGCCGTCCTGGAAGCATCGCCTCTGCGCTCCGGTCTTCTACTCCTGCCTTTCATCGTTACGGGTTGCGTCGCTGGAGTGCTTGCCGGCGTAGTAATCCACCGCACTGGACGATTTCGCGAAATCGCCTGGATCGGCACCTTCTTCTTGGCTCTTGGCTTTGGTCTCTTCATCTCATTTGACGCCTACACAACCACAGCAAAAGCAGTTGGCTTCGTCATGATCGGTGGTCTGGGATCAGGTCTCCTTTTCGAGGCACCGCTCATCGCAGTTCAGAGTCAAGTCGAGCAGCAGGACGTGGCGAGTGCGACTGCGACGCTCTCTTTTGTTCGAAACATCGGACTATCTATTTCCACTATCATCGGCGGGACGATATTCCAGAATTCAATGGCTGGTCGCGCGTCATTCCTACGAGCTGCAGGGCTGCCAGAGGAGCTATTGGACAAATTCGATGGTGACCACGCCATGGCCAATGTCTTGGTTCCAAGCACGTTGGAGAACCCAATTTGGGAGCTCGCTGCTAAGCAGGCCTTTGCCTACGCCACGCGCAACATGTGGATCACCTATACGGTCTTCGCGCTGTTAGGCTTTGTAGCGAGTTTGTTCCTTGAAGCTGCACATTTGGGAACCGAACATACAGAGACTGTTACTGGGTTGAGGAAAGAAAAGCCACAACCAGCGATTGAAAGTCCATAGGGACAGTGTTCTACGATACTGGGCTGAGTAATCGCTCTAGGAGTTAGGGAAGCGGAAGCTAATACAGGGAGACCTCATTTAAGACAATATGCATGATTGGAGAACTTTGAAACATCCAATGAAGCAACTGTGTTGCTAACATTTTGTTCTACCATGGTCCAATACCCTACATCTCCGCACATAGAACCATGAACAAAATCGTCCAACCACATCCCTACAGAATATAAATCTGCACACTAAGTCTTCACGCCAAATTTTCCACAAAAATCACCCACCTGAACTTTCATTGCAATTCACACCTTGCAAAAATGTCAAACGCACACCTAACCCAACGCCGACCGCTCCTCACCCCTCCCCAAGCCCCAGAACCAGAACCAGAAGTAGCACCAGAACTAGAACGACCGCAAGCCACTGCAGACACCACGCTCCTCACACGCCTCTATACTGCCTTCCAAATAACCCACACAATACTGTGTTAGTAAGCCCCAAAAGTCCCCTCTTCATCTCCACGCCATCCTAATTAACTAACTCCTTCCCCAGCTGACATGTTCGAAGCATACTGCTCCCTGATGCTACTACCAGGTGAAGAAGAAGAAGAAGAAGAAGAAGAAGAAGAAGAAGAAGAAGAAGAAGAAGAAGAAGAAGAAGAAGAAGAAGAAGAAGAAGAAGAAGAAGAAGAAGAAGAAGAAGAAGAAGAGGAGGAGGAGGAGGAGGAGGAGGAGGAGGAGGAGAAGGAGGAGGAGAAGGAGGAGGAGGAGGAGACACCTCCATTCCGTCTAAAATCCTCGCGCCAGCACCGTTCATCAGAAAACGAGCTAAAACAAAAGCTAATCGTTATCCTTGAGATGGCAACGGGGGATTTGAGGAAGCTCGAGGAGAAGGAAGAGGGGGAAGAAAAGACACTTACATTCCGTGCAACATTCGCGCGCCAGCACCTTCAAATAAAAGACGAGCTCGTCAAGATGGCAGAGCAGAGTTTGAGGGTGCACGAGGAGAGTCTGAGGGTGCGCGAGGAGGATGTGAGAAGGCGCGAGGAGGATGTGGAGAGGCGCGAGGAGAATGTAAGGAGGCGCGAGAGAACGGCACCGGGTGGTGTAGTGACGGTAGGTGAGGAGGAAGGCAGTGATGGCGGCGAGGGTGAGTGGGTCGATGTGGAGAGGCAGTTTCTCGAGTTGTTTAGTAGAGAATTTTTATTGCGGTGCTAGGAGGGAGCCAGGTGTCTTAGAAGTTGAAATGAAATGATGATATGCAATCCTGGAGATGGCCAGTATGGGAAAACATAAGGCTATTTCGCAGTGTATTAAGCATGTAGTGCGTGACATTGGCTGATTTGTGACATCTTGAGATGATTTAGCGGGGCTTTCACCTGATTTGTGTTGTTGATCAAGCAAGCATGCCTGTCTCCTCGTCATTGAGCCAGCTAAATACTACTTGATGTTCTGGACCAGCGATCCTAGACAACTAGGCCAGATGCTTCTTGAACCACTCAATGCCTTGCTTCTCAGCATCATCCATCGCTTTCTTATCCTTGTCACTGCTCCAATCTCCTCTGAGCGCAAAACCGTGTATTTGGTCTTCATACAGTTTGACCTCGTTCTCAACGTCTTTCTTAGCTAGTAGCTCTTTGATCTGCTCAACTTCCTTCATGCCAAGCAAACTATCCTGAGTACCCAGGGCCAAACTCACAGGCTTCACAATCGGATCAAAATCTCCAGGAATAGCAACCAAGGAGGGATGGCACGCGTACGCGGCATCAACTGCATCTGAGTGCGCAGCCAGAATTGCATAGCGACCTCCCCAGCAGAATCCGATCACACCGACTTTCGGCGCGCCAGGACTTCCGCGAACGGCCTTGAGGAAGTCATCGATGAGTGGTTTTGAGACGCCTTCGCGGTGCTTGACAAGCCAGGGTCCAAGGGTGGCCCCAACTTTAGCGGTTGAGGCGGCCTTTTGCGTCATGGTGAGAGACTCGCGCTCTGGCAGAGGCGGTTCCACGGTTTGCAGAAAGTCAATGGGGAGAGAGTCGCCTTGGTGGACATCTGGAACGTAGGCTGTGAAACCGGCTTTGGCATACGAGTCTGCGAGGAGCCGCACGTTGGGGAGTTTCCATCCGAAGACTTTGTTACTCATTAGCTATCACTCTCAGAGGCAGAATGCGTCCTTGGAGGCGAGAATGCTGCCGGTTCATTCGTAACGGAGGAACGTACTGTCGACGAGGAAGACAATGACTTTGGCATTTGAACCGTCTGAAGGCTCCGCGACGTAAGTATCGAGTCCGCCTAGAAAGAAGTTTTAGTGTCGTAAGTCATGCAAAGCTATGAACCCACCAATTTGCTTCTCGCTACCCTTGGGCGTCCCCTGCTGGATCTTGCCCGAAAGGCAGCATTCGCTAACACCGACTCCAGTAGACATGTCCTTGGTTTCTTGGATTCTTGGTAAAGAGATTGAGGGTTGTACTTGCAGAACGTACGTCAATTCAAGGATGTCTGGTTGACGAGGCGGGGCTACAATGAGGAAAGCGCGATGTCGTCACCTCTTCGTAGTAGCCGAACGGGATGCTCTCCGCATCTTCTCGAACAGGCAATGAGCGCATGCTAGGTGTCAAACTAAACGTTAGTGCGTCCATTCCGGTTGTTACTATTTACACCCGCCCGCTGCTAATCGTGACTACCGTTGTCGAATGCGTCGTTCCAATGTCGACTTGATGTTTGGGAGAGTACTAGACATGCGCTTGGGTAATTGGCTCGTGAATAATTCGTCTTCGTCTTAGACGGATCATATTAATAGTGTACCACTATAGTCACTGTCGCTACAGCTATCACCAGTTCCTGCTGTATTGGCTCATCGCAGAGAAGTTACTTCAAAGAGTAAAGTCATGCGAGAACGCGAAGACCATGCACCTTCGTAGATAATCCAGCTAGAACCCACTAGTCCAAGTACTGGAGCACAAAATGAGATTAATGCCTCCTTAAAGTCAAGCCACAGTTATGTGGAAGGATCGTTGTAGGAGAAAATGGTGGACGAACTGAGCATACTGAGATACATGGATTGGACACGTGACGAATGTACTACGCTCTGGATGGATGTGTTTAAGATATCAACATGTTTATTGAGAGTCGCTGGCTTCTATATGGTGAGATCTGAGAGCGCTCTGATAACAGTCGAAGGCCTTGTCCCTGCTGATCGGTAGTGCGGAGTGATGCAAATGATGCTGCAATGTAAGAGCTGAGATGACGTGTTTTGCTGGCTGGGTAGATGCTCTGGAAAGTGCCTCAGACAGTCCAATATAGGTACCCTTCTACATGCTCGCTAAGATAGCAGGAAAATCGAAATCATCGACATATTACGCGGTCGGGAAATTTGAGAACGTAGGAATGTCAGCAAGGGTGCAGTCAAGCTTTCAGACGCCCATTTGGCGTAGCCAGAAGCAACGAGTGGCCTGACGGTGGGCTGGGAGTATGGGCTCAATCTCGTGTTGTTTAGATTGTATGACAGGACTGGCGCCAAGCGATTGTAGAAATGAAGTACTCTGTTGTTTGTCTATCCTGTCTATTGTTAGCACACGGCTACCGAAGAGCCAGTATCGATGACAGCTCTCCCTGCGATTGTATATCAGATTGGAAGCGTATTCTGAGATTGTTAGCCACAGTGGCTGCGGCTGTAAGCATCTTCCGTCGCATCAACTTGGGTACGAATGCCGTAATTGTGCCTGACGATCGATGGCAACCCCGGTGCGCTCTCCAGGGTGCGCTGCTTTGACGGCCATGGAAAGTAGTACCGAGCGGAGCACATGGCAAACAAGGTCTGATGTAAGTCTGTGACGCATGCACGAGTGGCTAGAGGAGTGAGACAAGCAGGAGAGGCCGCGCCAAGTCACAGGTGGCCAACGTTGAGTCTGCGCGGGCTGACGGGCCCAGTCGGATGCGTTGGAAGCCGCTCGCCTGCGCCGATCGAGACCGTCTTGTCTATCCGACGTGGTGAAGGCGGGTGCTGCCTGGGGCTCCGGTGAGGATAGACGTTGGCGTGCGGGTGGTGTACTGTGTAAGCGAGCAGCGGTAGCCACATCGGGGCGCCACGACGGTCGCATTGGTGAGTGGGACTTCAGGCTGGACGACGGCGGGTGCTGGACTCCTGGTGCGCCCGTCTGGTCGGTCTTGGCCTGGTGCTGGTGCGCCGGAACGAGGATGGATCAGCTGTGCGGTGGTCGGGCGAGGTCGAGGTGATGGGCGGCGGCCATGGCAGTCGCTGCGCCACCACTGCCGGCAGGATGCGATGCTCGATGCTCGATGCCTCGTTGTGCCTAGCCCGTCACAGTTTTCCAGTCGCCAGCGGAACGGGCGCGCCCTCACAGCTGTTTGCAGGTTTTGTGTTCGTTGCCATGGCAGAGTTTTCTATGCTGTGGCGGGACGTGGCCGCCGCCCAGGCTCGCAGTGGCACCAGGTCGCTGTGGCGTTGGCCTGCTCGACCTTGCTCTTTGGGGAGGGCCTGCTTTGGCGGGTCTGCCGCGCGCCGCCTGAGTGGCCAACGAGGGCTGCTCAGCAAGCCGCCGCGTACACAGCCTCCAGACTTGCGTCGTCGGCGCATGATAATTCGGCCATGTCTCGTCCCAGCCGTCTGTGAGGCTGCCCCCCCCGACCGTCTCCCACACCTGCCGCCGTGAACTGACTGCTGGCACCCAAATTGCTCACTCCAGACGCTCCGCTGCTGTGCCTGTGCCCGTCGAGAGCACCATCGCCGCCATCGTCCGGCAGCGGCTGCCAAACCGCCCTCTCTGATCTCGAGTTTGCGTCCAGAGCGGTCCGTGAGCCCTCCCAGGCCCGTCGCTAGCACACCCCCATCAGCCACAACTCTGCTCCAACTCTTCGCACTTCGTCATCGGCTACGCCAGTCCGCGGCCAGCCAGCAACCTACTGCGACTCTGCTCTCTGCGCCCGTCGCTGCCTGCACCACGTCCACGCCCGGCGTCGACACTCCATCCTGCCCCGTCGCACGCTTCGCTGTCCCTCGCCCGCCCGCGCTGCGACGTTGCCCGCTCAGCTCACAGCCGTCAGCCCTGCGCCGCCGACCACTGAGGCGCCGCACGCTCTCGATTCGGCCGACCCATTGCCGCTACCACAGTCGCATCGCGACCACCGAGGCCCTCGACGCAGCTCTGTACCTGTTTCAGCTGCATCGTAGCTCCCGTTGCGCGCTGCCCACCCCTGCCTCTCCGTTTCGTCTGAATATCAGACGGCAGATCGTCTTGGCTAGACTCGGTTCGCAGCCGGGCGCGCTTTGCGACAACTCTCCACAGCTCAATCGCGAAGCTGGAATCCTCAAGCAGGCCAATCTGTGTGGAGTATTGGCAGGCAAGTGGATATTGGCATGAGCTGCCATCGACCGTGAAAGGAAGATACCAGCGCGCGCACTAACAGCCACCGCAACACCAAGGTTCGTTGTGCCCACAGCCATTGCAATGCTGCAACCTGCCCAGTCCCTCCTCTGCTGCTCCTTCAAGAGAGCGTTATCGCCACCCTGACATGCCCTTCGCGAATGAGTCTGCGCTAACGCCATCTCAAAGAACAGTGAAGCAGCGAGCATCAAACTCGCCACCTCACGTCTCATGGCCGCTTCAACGCGTGCGATCACGCCTACGCATACCGGCCCATTCTCTGCGCCAAACGGGCCCAGTACACCGGCGTCTACGGCACGCAACCCGCACGGTGGTGCCACCTTTGGCACCCATCTCACCAAGTCACCACGCGGTCTCTCTCCACGACTCTCCCCGCAGCCGCTGACTGGAGCTGCTGCCCTCGCCGACGAGCGGCGCTATCGAGAACAATCTGCGCGGCAAACATCACCGAACCCCGCTGTAGCGACTCTGCAGGCTTTGGCAGGGAATAATCAATCTCGTCCATCCGACGCTCCGCAGGGAACAGCACAGATGAGTCCACAAGTCGATAAGGCTACAAAGCCACTGGTGATTCCCGAGCTCACCGGGGTCGCGGGAGATAACATGCAAACGAGCCCAGGCAGTCTGTCGAGCTTTGGCGACGGCGACTCAACAAGCGCACCAGGCGCGCCTTCCATAGAAGCAACAGCAGGTCCGGCTGGGAACGCAGGACAGGAAGGCACGCCACAACAGCCACAACACCACCCGCAGCACCACCACCAACTCATCGCGCCGAACCCGGGCGACAATCCAGGAAATCGCGCTTTCACGTTCCCTGGTCCAAGGCCGCCGGAATCAGATCCACGTGCCCCCGCCCGCCAGATGAGTCTACCAGGATACGGTCAGAACACCCCGAAATCACCGTCAACGAAGCGCCACAAGTGTCCTTATTGCTCTACTGACTTCACGCGACATCACAATCTTAAGAGTCACTTGTTAACGCATAGCCAAGAGAAACCATATGAATGCCCTACATGCCAAGCTCGTTTCCGTCGTTTGCACGATTTGAAACGCCACACGAAACTGCACACTGGCGAGCGTCCACACACATGCTTCAAGTGCGGCCGCAGATTCGCGCGCGGCGATGCGCTTGCGCGACACAACAAGGGCCAGGGTGGATGTGCAGGCCGACGCTCTAGCTTCGGCATGGACGATGAACTTGGTGACGGCAAGGGTGAGGACATGGACGGTGTCCTGTACACTGGCGACGGAGAAGGAGACGAAGATGATGATGGAGGTCGCCGTGAGAGTGAGCCCGCGCGTAAGAGGCAGAACACCGGAAACTCTACGCAAGATTCGTATCATCAACACTCCAGCACGTACCCGCCAATTGCTGCCAACCGAGCCTCAAATGGCCAGAACAACCTTCGCCCATACTACCCCGCATCATCCACAACGCAGTCGACTAACATTTCGCCCAAAATAGCCCCGTCTAGCATTTCATCCCTTCATAGTGCAAACCCATCTAGTGTGTTCGCGCAGGGCGGCATGACGGAGAGCCCGAAGCCACTCTCACCTGGCCAACAGGAACAGCACCGCCTTGGTGCCCCAGAAAGCAGTCTGCATGGCTCTCGTTCGCCCAATGTCTCACAGCATATGCATCCGCAGAACTTTGCTCGCGGTCGAGGGACGCCGCCAATGGGTTTGGCTCCACCACCTAACAGTGGTGCTCCACATTTGCCTTCGCTACCCGGTCTAAACCCCATGGCCTCTAAGCAGGGCTCTCAGGGCGGCAAAGGGAGCAATTTCGGCATGCTTCAACATCAGCAGATGGCTGCGCCGGGAACCACGTCTCAACCGGGCAGCATGTCAAGTCACGGCGGCAGCGGTAGCAGCATGCGCGAAGTTATGGGCAACCAGGTCGATGTGTGGCAATATGTTCGCGAAATAGAATCTCGCATGGCCCGAATGGAGAAGGAGCATAACGAGAGGATCTCCACTCTGCAGAACGAAATCACCACGTTGCGCGCTCAGCTCGCGCAGCAGCATGTCAACAATACTCAACCACAGCAACAAGGTCAATAAACATGACCTGCGTACACACCTAGGCCTCTCGGCCTCTTATATTTGCGTCTTGTGGTGCGAGCTTCTGCAACATCGATGTACTACTGCAACTTAGGAGTTGACTGGCGTTCTACGGGCATGGAGGGAATAGTCTTCCAAGACGGAACACTGAGACGAATAAGGACTTGGATGCGGAGACTGGAACGAAGCAAAGTGATGTCCATGATCTCCGTATCGCGTGCTTCGACCATTGCCAACACGAAAGACAAGAACACATAGGGAGCAGATCCAGATGATACCCATGCGGGAAAAGCATCTCTGTAGCGTTGTTATTTTCCACCCTTCTTCACCTTGTACATTATACGCCTATTTTCACGGATTAGCTTTCTGTTTCCTTTTTTACCTGATTTCCTATCATTTCAGCAACGTAAGATGAAAGAGATTGTCAGGCTTTGGCCAAATGCGCGATGCTGGTTTTTTGGTTCTGCATGATACCTCTTCGAAGTGGGACGGGTTCAAGCCCTGAATATAGTGTGTGCCTCAATGAAACAGATCCTTGTTAAATTATTGACACTGGCATATGTACGATGATTTGTTTAATACGCCAAGTCCGACATACCTGTGTAGTGTGTTGGGTAGCAACGCAAGTGTGGCGGCGTATATTGCACAACGGGAGACTAACAACGTGCAAACAAGCGATTCTCCTTGTTCTTCAGGAAAGAGACAGTGCTTGCATGAAACGTTTAGTTCGATCGGATCACAGCTTTGCATGGACGAGCATCATTCGATCGATGGAGCAGGGGAGTGGTGCATGACATGTGAGGGACCATTCTGGCTAGGCGCTAAAGTTGGCCCGCCCGGGCGGCAGCTCTCCACTTGGAACGCAGCCTGCTTTACACGTCAGAGCACCCATCAGCACCACGCCAAACGACGACAGCCCACTACCAAGATTTTCGACTTGCACATAGCGACCACCACCTACGACACGCGTCCAAATATACCTGCCCCAAGCCGCAAATGGATGGCGGCCTGCTTCGCTGATAGGCGCACCCGCGCGACGTGCCCGCAGTATACGTCCAATCGAAGCAGCCCGTAGCCGCGCTGGAGTGACTTCTCCGCAGAAGCTTGCCCAGGCGTGCCGGCTTACAGTCACACCGAGGAGCTACTCCACCTCTCGCCATAAGACATGTTGAGCGCATCAGACTCGCACCGCCGCCGCAAGAAGGACTCCGACCGCGAGCGCAGCAGCCCCAAAACCAAGGACAAGGAGCGAGACCGCGACCGCGACAGGGACCGGGACCGGGACCGCGAACGCCATAAGAGCAGCAAGACGCGCAAGACACGCTCGTCGACCTCCAAGGACGACGAGACCGAGGGCGACCGGCCCCGCGAGCGCCCGTCGCGAGAGCGCGTCCGCACATCGACGTCGTCGCAGACGTCCAAGTCGCACAAGATGGCCGTCGTGCCCGAGATGGAACGGAGAGGCTCAGTCGGGTCGGCCAACGCCTCGCGCACCAGCCTGCCGTATCCCACGCTGTCCAAGACGTATGCGAAGGAGAACATATACTCGCGTGCAGAGCTGGAGAAGCGACAGGCGGCGCCGACGCCCGAGGCCACAGACGTCGATCTTTCTCACGACCAGGACAAGGACGACGCACCACGAGTTGTACCGCAGCCACCTAGCCGAGTCGCACCCACACCACCGCGTGCACCACCGAGTCCCCCACTCACTGCAACCACGGCCGCAGACCTGCGCAAGACGGCCAGCGCGAACAGCATGCGACGCAAAAACTCGACGACAATGAAGGACATGGAGGCTGGCCGCCAGAGCGTAGACAGCGGCACGCGCATGACGTCCCAGGCTGGACCACGGGTGGCATCGCGCTCAAGCATCAGAGAGGGAGACACGTACGACGGGACGGACCTCACATCCACCACCGGCTCACAGCCCAGCACAGTCCGCGCAAAGTCCCCTCAACTAGTCCCAAGGACCCATTCGGCCAGTCCATCCACTGCGCGGTCATCAGGGCGGACATCGACGCCAGTCAAGACGAAGATCAGGGCAGCGTCCGAAGTCACTCTAGACTCAGACACTACATCTGTCCCTCCAGATTACAATACCCGTCTTCGACAGCCATCTCCATCACATTCTGAGGTCTCGCCCGCATCCGTTGTCGACTCCTCACCGCGAACACCCACACAGCATTCCATTCTCCCGTCAGTTGTGTCCTCCGTAAAAGATGGACCACCCATGATTGAGATCATCACGGATCCAATGTCTCGTGCACAGTCGGTAGATCCGGATTACTCTGATTCGCCCATGACACCACCTCCACCCCCACCTCCCCGATTATGATGGAAGCGCCGCGAGTGGACTATCTCCTTCAAAATGGTGGTCTGGCTAAGGCGATTCCACGCAGTCTGCTGCAAGCTATCGACGGTGTCCCTGCTTCTGCGTATTCGCAATATCAGACACCACGCCTCTCTGGAGCTCAGGCTCACGACGTTCGATCTTTCTTCAAACCACTCCAAAACGTACTAAACAGCTATAATACTGTCATGGATACGAGCGGCTCGCTTGCAGTAGCAACAGGGTACCGCTCAGTCGCACGTCGCCTTCTCGATCGTCTTGAAAACGTATTTGCCCGCAACATCTCTGCTGAGCAGTGCCAATGTATGATGTGCTTTGAACAGCCACTTCCCGAGGAGTCTGCAGGTGTCAATTGGGGCGAGATCTTGGAGCTTGTATCAGGACGATGCGAATTACCAGCCTGGCCTCCGTATGAGGATGGACCTGGAGCTGGGCTCGGCATATCATCATCAACCCTTGAGGCGCCATGTCAGAGAATCGACGTTGATGTACCCGATCAGTACCGCGAGCACTACGAGAAACAATCGAAGAAGACAAAGGTTGCTGTCCAATCGTGGCTCTCAGACCAACAAGAGAATGTCCCAGAAGATGCAGATGACGAGACATTGACCTTTATCATGCTTACCCGCCTAGAGCAGCCACAACGGCCTCTCTTCTATGCACTTCTTTGGGGCTTGGACAAGCTCCCCAATCCCCGCACACAGAAGCCTGACACCGGCACTCCGCCATATTTGGCAAAAGCCAGTGTGGCGTTACAACGACTTTACCGTCTCTTTGCTGCTCCACGCGACCAACTTGTCGTCATGTATCTGATTCGTCACCCGGACATGCATAACATGCTCGCCACCCTAGCTGCCGTCAGCAAGCACGAGTGGGAAATTCTGGTATCGGGACGCTTTGACGGCTTCCTCTGGTCCGGTGCGGACGATATGCCTGAGCTGAATTCGACTCCTTCACGAACCGCATCGAGGAACATGTCAGGCCATATCCCGCCTACTGACGGTCCACAACGCTTTGCCTCCCCGTTCAGCCCCAACCGGTTTGGGACGTTCAGTCCTAGCCCCTATTCACGTCCTGGCTCCGCTCGCCCTGGATCTGTACGTCCGCCTGGTGGAGCGCCTGTTCAGATCGATGAGGAGACGGAAATCGCCGTTCTTGCTGAAATCGAACGGGAGATTTACCTTGGCATGGAAGCTATGGAAGATGCTTTTGAGCAACTACATAATCAAGCCGAACAGGTCCGTCGTCGTCTGCGCGAGCGCGCCGCTGCTCTATCCATGGTCGCGCAACAACGAAGAGGCTCTGGCATTGAAGTAAGAACCGATACGCCTGCTAATCTCCGAGATGCTGATGAGGGGATCGATGATTTGAGGAGTGAAATCGGCCCGGACGATTCGGCCAGTAATGTCAGTCATAATAGGAGGAGGAAGGCGCATCGCGTAAGGGAGAGAAGGACACCGGCACCGGTGGAGGAAGAGAGTGAGGAAGAGATTGCTCTTGCTGAGCGGATACGGAGAAGATTCTGAGGAGATGACAGTGTATGCGCAACAACGAACAAGCTAGGAACGTTGACGACGAATGCACGCATGGACGCGTCAAACGGTCAATGGAAAACTAGTGCTTCCTGGCATTGCATTTCGACGGAGCTTGGTGTGTTGGAGTCTTGTTTTGTTGCATTCTGATTTGGTCGACGTGTTTTACGAGCGGATATGACTATGGCATGAAAACGGCCTCGAAATATGGATACCCAATTTGTGAGGATGCCGAGAATGGCTCGGCTTCTCTTTCAACGTAACATTACTGCATTGTAGCTTTGCTGTGCGTAGCTCATCCCAATTGATCCGCTTGCTTTGAGTATAAGAGTTCACGTTTTCTCACAAGTCGTCAGCGTATAGTGTGCCATGTCTGTGTGACCAACAGCACTCGACCAGACAGTATATCCCAGCTGGTGATAGATGGCATGAAATGACTTTAATGGTTCAAACATGAGAACATGAGGCTCTGATGGAGTGCTTGCTGAGGACCAATGATACCCCGCCATGCGAAGATGGATGAGACGAAAGGCGGCAGCTAGCCCCTCCCGCACCACCACGGCGAATTGTGCAGCATGAAGTATTGGTGGCTGCTGAGCCGCAGCTTCAAGATTGTGTTGCAAGATGACGCAGCGAGAAGCGGATTGCTTCCTGCATGTCACTCGCCATGCCTCTTGCGGTGGTTCGGGTTGGGCGCCATAGATGGTTCGGTAATCTAATGCCTTGCGCGAGACCCCTGCTCCCTCGACGCGCCGGCATGCCATCCCTCCATGACAACGGAGAGTGAGGGTAATAAACACCCGCGCCGTGGGCCCACACAGCTGCCAACGACGCCCACCCTCACGGCCAGCACACTGCTTTCGCTCGCGGCCACAATTGGGCAGCCCTCTACCGAAGCCGAATCGAGGCCCAGCGACCCTCTAGGTTTATTATATACCGTCCTGCGTCATTCGCCGTTGCCCTCGCGATTCGTGTTTACGAAACAAATAAGCCCGCCACTTCTGCTCGATTCATATACCTAGCTTGCGGAGGATAATCAGCATACGCACAGCACAACACATCGGACTGCGAAATTATAACTGGACTCTGGGAACAGGCACTGCTACCAGCGACGTCCCTAGAGAGCAGGAGCGTGGGCTCGACTGCCGCCCAGAATTGCTTCTGCGACCACGGTTCGCACGCGCTTATACCGTCCTTAAGCTGTCCAGCTAGACACGAAAGGAGCGTTCTCCATAGTCGCTTACACTCCGATTGGGTTGGACAACACGACTGCAGCGCTCTTCAACTCGAATTCTGCGCATTTACCGTGGGGCGCCGCAGAATTGTGCGCTCTGTGCTTACGTTCCCCCAAACCGCATCGACACCCACTAAACTATAACCGTCGAGGAAGATGGCGGCAGAACTGGGCGCAAACGAGTCGGTAGATCCAACCACTCTCTACACAAAACAGGAATGTATCGGCGGAGGAAGTTTCGGAAAGGTGTACAAAGGGCTCGACCGGCGGACCGGACACACGGTCGCAATCAAGGTCATCGATGTGGAGAATGCCGAAGATGAGGTGGACGACATAATGGGCGAGATCATGATACTGTCGGGCATGAACTCGCCATATGTGACCAAATACTACGGCTCATATCTGGCAGGCTCAGATCTGTGGATCGTCATGGAGTTCTGCTCTGGCGGAAGCTGTGCGGATCTTATGAAGCCAGGCACCATAGCGGAGGCAGAGATCGCAGTCATATTGAAGGAGCTGCTCATGGGCTTGTCATATTTGCATGACGATCACAAGCTGCACAGGGACATCAAGGGTAGGTCTGCCGACTATTGCGGAAAAAGCCAATGCTAACGTCTGCACAGCTGCCAATATTCTCGTCGGCGCAAATGGACAGGTCAAGCTTGCTGACTTTGGCGTCTCGGGCCAGCTCTCAGCTACCATGACGAAGAAGAACACATTCGTTGGCACACCCTTCTGGATGGCGCCAGAAGTCATTAGACAGTCTGGATACGACGGCAAAGCCGATATCTGGTCCCTGGGCATCACCGCGCTAGAGCTGGCCAACGGCGAGCCCCCATACGCGGATATTCATCCAATGAAGGTCCTTTTCCTTATCCCTAAGAACCCACCACCGCAGCTACAAGGCAACTTCTCACCCGCTTTCAAGGAGTTCGTGGAATTGTGCCTGCGAAAAGACCCGCGAGACAGGCCAAACGCGAAACAACTCCTCCAAACAAACTTCATCCGGAAGGCCGGAAAGCCGGCGCGACTGCAGGAGCTTATTTCGAGATACCAGGATTGGAAGGCAAGGTATCCGAAGCAGGCCGCCGATTCAGAGGATGAAGCCACGCCCGTGAAGAGAAACGAACCCGTCAATGAAGACCTGTGGGACTTTGGTACCATCCGACCTGTTGGAGGCGGTCGTGGTCTAGCGCTCGCGCCGATGAACGACGCTGGAGCAAATGCTCGCAATGCATCACCACAAAGAAAGCCTGTTTCCCAGCAGCGAGGTGATTATGGCGATGAGAACGATGACACAATTCGGGCAAGTCCACCACCGTCACCAACCAAACGCCTGGCCCCTCTACAGACGCAGGGGGCGCAGGGAGACACCCTTGGTACCGCAGCGCGGATACCTCTGCCGCCATCCCCAGAAAAGAAGTCAGTGCCCTTCTTTGCCACGCCAGCTCAAGAGCCTCCAAGGAAATCTCCTGTACCTGGGTTCTTCTCACCTCCGCAGAACCGAGGTTTAGTTACTCCGACAAAACAACAGACTCCTCAGCAGCCACGGCGGCAGACACCGCTTGCACATGCATACGATGAGTACATTCAGCGTTCGATTGCTGCAGATATGGAAAGTATGGAGATCACACCACAGCAGCGTAATCCTACGCCTAGTCGTGCTTCGGTCCTTCCGCAGATGACCATACCCGAAATCCCATCGTTTCGAAGACCTGCCCCAAGTACGGTGAGCGAAAGTGCGTCGATTGTTCAACATGTCCAGCCGCTCCAAAGCCCGATACGAACACAGAACCAAGTGCCACTCCCGTCGCAGTCTCAGAAACCTCTCCCACCATTACTTGGTCAGCAGCCCCTGCCACCTCTGACCGGACAAAAACCGCTTCCCCCAACACAGCAGCCGTTTGCACCTTTTAGCCCAAGTTCATCCACGCGTCCAGACTCGGCATCGTCAAATGACCCCTTTGGTGGACCCCTGATTTCGGATTGGAACCCAAAACCTAAGCAGCAACCTACTGCACAAGCATCACCGCCTATGCCTCCGCCACATAGCACCAAACCTTCGCCTATGTCTCGCAACTCCTTCGGCCGGCCCAAGCCCACTCAGAACCATCCCAGCATACTTCAAGCACAAACTCCCGGATCTCCTACCGCCCCAATCGAAATCACGGCACTGACCGGTGTCGTTGTGCCTGCGCTCGAAGCTGCGATGTCGCGGCGGACATACCACCTCGGTGTCAAGAACAAGCAGGAATCCGCACAGTCTCTGGGTGATCCCCAAGGCTTCATTGAGCGGAAACGGCAGAGACAGGAGTGCCATGACAGGGTGAAGCGATTGGTGGGTGAGATCAAGGAGAGATTTGAGGATCTAGATCGATGGGATGAGAGGGGAGAGGTGGGCATGGGAGGCGAGGTTGCTGGCTTCTTGGAAGGGTTCCTGGAGGAGGTTCTTGTTCGGGTTGAGCCGGCTGATGATTGAGCGTGTTCACGTGTCAAGGAAGGCTGAGGCATGAAGATATGATTGTACATGGGAGAATGAAGGTCCCGGCGTTTCATGGAGCGGACTATAGCTTTGGAAGACTCTCTGAATTTGCTTTTTGGCAAGGCGTTTGAGCGCTTGGAGAAGTTGAGCAGGCGTTGATTGCATTTTTTCGTATGTTAATATGATATCTCTCTCGTCATGTATACCATACACTATCGTTCACTGGAGACGTGCATGCTGCTTTTCACGCCCATGTTGTACAACTGCACAATCTGTAATAGCATGGCACAGTTCAGAGCCTGTTGCACATGAGGAGATTGAGCCTCTTCCTTTGGGAGGGGAGCAGTTCGGCTTGAGGCAGGTCCATGTGGGTCGCACCAATCAGCGGTCTGCCACCTCCGAGCCCGAGCCCCCAGGGTCCGGATGATATCGTCACTTCAGGAACGTCGAGCCACCTTGTTAGCTCGGCGCATAGTTCTCTACCACGCGCCTGAGAAGCTAGTGAGAGACAAATCTGGGCTCCTTCCTATAAGATGGCGTAAGTATCCCCGATTGACCGCTGATGTACTTGAAGTCTAACTGTTCAGGCGCACGATTCGAGGCAATGCGCTCGAGAAGCTTGCTCGACTGTCTGCACAGTCTCCGTCGCCTGCTACTACGACTGCAGACTACCAGAGGATATTTAAGAGATGTCCAAACACGTCTGCAGCTTATACCGGGTCAAGAGCGCAAGATGATGGCAATCTAAAGCCGTGGACGCCAATGGTTCGTTCTAGGGATTGCACATAGCACGACAAGGTGTATATCGTTTAGGGACGCACAGCTTACACGCGACAGAAACCACAAGAACTGGAGGCAATTCTAGCACTGTGCAAAGCTGCGCCCTACGTCGAGTCTGTAGAAGTTGCGGAGAAGCTGCTGGCGCGCCTGTCGCCATACCTCTCTGAGTCCTACGCCCAAGTCCTAGCCCCTTCGCCAAATCTCCGCACCTACGAACCCTCGCCGTATGAACATGTTGCGTACAATCTCACGGCTGCGGTTCTTTCGCTTGGCGTGCGACACGGGCAGCTACGAACACACGTGTCCGCTACACTCGAGCGCTATCTGAGCGCATGGGCGAACGCAGCTACCGAGCTGTCTGCAGATCAGTTTGACGATGACGAGAGGGCCGATTTTGCCCCAGAGGGAGACCTCTCGCAAGTCATGGCACAGAGCCTCTCACTCTTGGGCTTTCTCGGTGCTGCTGCCGAGCATGCAAAGTTCTGGAGTGCCTATGATAGGCTTCAATTCGTTCAAGATGTGCGGGCAGCGCTGTCAGAGAAGTTCCTCATCGCTTTCGAGACAGCCTTGTCGATTGTGCGTAATGCGCGCTCGCATCAGCATGGATTAAGAGAGTGGAAGCGCTATGCGAAGCACTACGCGGCTACTGGACGACCGCTGGGTGCCATGATCCTCCATGACGCGTTCTTGAAAGTGGTCGTTGCTTCCGCTGGCCTGCTGGTCGAGACTAGCCTGGATTACAAAAGCGAGGATTCTCTTTTGGATCACTTGCGGTCATCGCTCAATAACAAGACCAACCAGATAACCAGGGATACGTCCGAGGATTCACTTGCAGAAGGACTGACAAGAATTGCCGTCGAGGAGATGGAGCGCCTAGAGAACGACCTTGACTATCTGCAAAGGGTTGGATCTGCATGGCAGCAGCGACAGGCGTCTTCAGTCAAATCGAAAGTCCTCGTCACGTACCTATGCTGCACAGCATACGACGAAGACATTGCAGATGCAGAAACTCTGACGGCTTGGCTTGACAACGTGCTCAACGATCAGGCCCAAAGTGCGGACCATGACTTGGCATCCGCAGTACTAAAGTCGATGGCCATTTTGGCTGAGGTGTCCCCTCAAGTGGCATCGAGTCTAGGACGGTCTCTTCCCCGGGTCATCGTTCAAGGCAACTTCGACCATCGTACAACATCAGTGGCAGCTAACTCACTTGCTACTGTTCTTAGCCTTCTACCCCAGGACGCTATCATCACAACCCTGTACAGCCTAGGGAACATCATTAGCGCGGGCCCTGGCCCTGATCGCAATATTACTGCTTCGCCTATGCTCAATGGCACCGGCAGGACTACTCGCACAGGCGGGACTTACAACCACCAAAATGGAAGTGCCATATCGCTTGCGCCGAGCGATATTGAAGAACCGCATCATGTGCATACAACAGTCGTAGAAACGATCGTTTCCGTTGCTAGAAATTGCAAGGATGCAAAGATCACAGCTCTCGCGTTGTCAATGCTTATTCAGAAAGTCGGTCGATCCAGCAAAGCGGTCGATGCGAAGATCATCACCGATTCCGCATTCTTGTCTTTTCACAGCCCGCCTGCGGAGTTCAGGTCACTGCTCAAGCTATACGCTAGGCTATGTCATGATGCCCTTGTCCAGGACGATGCTGTCGTCTTAGAAGCAGTACGTAGTCTGAATGAGGCAACATCCATTCGATACTAATAAATTCTAGGTAATGAACGCACGACTAATTATATCAAGAGAAGTGTCCGCAAAAGGACCCGCCTTCGAGATCTACCTCACTCATCTACTGGATACGATCATCAGCAAGGGCGACGCTCAAGATTCGTCGCATCGCCATCTTCGAGAGACCGAATTAGCTGCGCAAGAAATAGCTCAGCTTTTGAAGCCTCTTGCCCTCCTACTTGCACGGAATACTGAGCGTGCAAACTTTTCAGAGCTGGACGACTCTATCATCAGCCTGCAAAGGGATGCATGGTTCAACATAGTCGTTCATGGCTTCGACCTTTTATCCGATCTTGGGAGGTTGTACAGAGAAGAGCTGAGGACGTTGGCTCGATTTAGTAAACCTCTCATCGCCGAGGAACGGCCATCACTATCGGAGAGCGACATAGAACTCAACACTGTCTTGCGTCGTGGCAAATCGCCTGAGCACACAGTCGAACAGAAGCGGCGTCTTGGCAAGCTACTTCCATCCTGCGAAGCTGACACCAAGTCGCTCAGCTACCAGGAAGCCGTATTTCTAAGTACCGCATACGTTGTAGAAGACTTGCGAGCGAGTACGGGTGACTGCACCAAAGCCCTTGCTTACTTTTTGGATCCGAAGCTTCGCAGCGGCGCAGTAGGCAATTGCATGGCTGCGATCACAACGACAGCAGTCAGAACCTATCTATCGAAGACCCTTTCAGGCCAATCGCATTCTTTCTCGACTCCATATCTTGCGCAACAGTTGGCGACGATACTCTCCGCTTGTTGTCACCGCATTGCTCGTGTTCAACAAGCGGCAGCTTCCTGTGCGGATCTCATTATTCGGGAAGTGCCATCAACACTTTGCCAAAAAAGCGCACTCTTTGCGCTTCTCGAGCTCCTCTCGATGATGTGGTTCAGCTGCCTTGAGGGCGAAACCGACGAATACACATGGAAATCCACCTTCACTTCCAAAAGGTCTAACATTGTGATTGAGTTATCTGATGACTATGTTTTTCGTCGCGCGACGCTGGATGCACTTCACAAGCGTGCTACGGCCTGGGTCAAAGGGGTTATAGATGTAGCTCCTCTTGATGTGAAAGGTCTTCTACAAACTTACCTTTCCGAGTTCGACCACGAAGCGTCGTACGGTCATATCTCTCTGGGCCGCTCCTTTGCCCTAGAAATGGGATCTGTCATTCCTTCGACGGATCAACGTTTGGGTGCCGTGGAACGTCAAGGTATCAACATTAACACCGCATCCGACTTTATCACACAGTATACAACGAGACAAGAATACAAATTCCTGGATGGCGTCGTGGACCAGGAAGAGGAGTGGTTGAAAGGTGGATCTGCTTCCCAGCACATGCCAGATTACCTCTCGCGCAGCTTGCAAGACGCTACTAAGCTTCTCATCGACTTGGAGAACCGAACTCTAAACCACAAGCACGTCACGATTGCAGAGTTGCGTGATATACTGCGGAGAGCGGCTGCGCTCCTGTGTAGGGTAAAGACGGATCAGTCTCCTATCGTTCAGCACCTGGTTGGAATCCCATTTGCGGTGTTCTCGAAGCAGTCCATAAAGCTGGGTATCTCGTTGTGGACAAGCGTCACGAAGGAAAACCCTCGTATGGAGTCTCGGATCTTGGTAGCAATCGCTGAGAACTGGGAGAGTACGGTGCGCAAGCGACGAGGTCTTTTCAGCCCTACACTGAGGTTTGTTGTCATGGTCAATCTGAAACAGCTCTTGCTCACATATTGTAGACACCCAGATCCTTTCTATGGCAAGCAAGAGTTTGCTGCTACAGACAAGGAGGCGCTTTCCAAGCGACAGCAACAGATCTATAATCTAATAGCACCTCACTTCCGCCTTCTGCAGTTCTTGTCCAGCCATTTCAGCGCATCCCGTTTGAGCAAATCAGATGTCGAGCGTGTGTACGTACGACTAATACACATCACGCTCGATGCAATGAGTGTTGGATGTTCTCAACCCCTAGCTCGAGAAGCATACTTTCACGTCATCCTGCTAGGCTTGCGGATCGCTCAATACTGCACCACTCTCTCGTCAACGATCAAATGGCGTCTGACGGATCGTATCTTGACCGCTGCGCTGGCATGGTTCGCGAAAGCCCCGCAGTATGTTCCCATTTGATTGCTTATTCTGCCCCCATACTGACAAGGCTAGATGGTCATTCGGAGGCAACCGACTACAGATCAAGGCTGAGACTCATATTCTCGCCGACGTACAAGCGCATCTCCAAGTGATTGGAAAAGCAACGACTTCAGCAGATATTGGCTCCAAACTGAAGGCTAAGCACGACCTCTTGTCTCTACTAATCGCCAATGAACAGACGCGTCTCATGGTCTGGCTGTTCCCGCTGGACTATGGCAAGAAGCATCACTTCACGTCTGGATCTCACAAGAACACGCTGCCCGATGTACGTATCAGACCAGTATCGAAAAATTTAGACTAACGCCAGTAGACTGCTGTAACAGCCCATCTCAAGACGGCTTGGGCGGAGAACCCTGCGATTGCTGTGCATCTAATCAAGCGTTTCCAGTCGCACCGTCTGAACACAGAAGTTCGTTGGCAAGTGCTCAACTTCCCCCACAAGGTGCTGGATGAGCCGGATGCGCTGGAGATACTTCTCGGTAATCAGTTGCCGGGTGACGTCTCCTTCCAGCTCAAGGTATGTACATCCCGACAAATGACGTGATCTAGCTAACAGTACCAAGTACCTGCTGTACTGGGCTCCTGTCAACCCAATCACCGCCGTAACACTCTTCCTACCAGCCTACGGCAACCATCCTTTCCTCATCCAGTATGCCATGAGAGCACTCGAGAGCCACTCGGTAGATGTGATGTTCTTCTACGTCTATCAGATCGTGCAGACGCTGCGATATGACGTTCTCGGCTACGTGGAGAGGTACATTATTGAGACGGCGAAGTTCTCGCAACTGTTTGCGCATCAGATCATTTGGAATATGAAGGCGAATGCTTACAAAGATGAAGCGTCTGAGACTGTGAGTGATCTCATAGCGTTCCTAACTTGTATACTGATATATGACAGCCGGACCCTGTCAAGCCTACACTGGACAAGGTTATGGGAAGCCTTGAGTCAAGCTTTTCAAGGGAGGACAGGGATTTTTACGAGCGCGAGTTCGCATTCTTCAACGAAGTCACGGGTATCTCCGGCACGCTTCGCTCGGTTCTCCACGAGCCAAAAGAGGTTAAGAAGCAGAAGATTGAGGAAGAATTGCGCAAGATTCAGGTCGAAGTCGGTGTCTACCTTCCCAGTAACCCTGATGGCCAGGTCATCGGCATTGATCGGAAGTCTGGCAAGCCGCTACAAAGTCACGCCAAAACACCCTTCATGGCAACCTTCCGCATACGCAAAACCAAGCCCGACGCGGATCTCGAAGAGGTTGAAGAAGACGACCGTGCAGTCGTCAAGAAAGACAACACTTACGAGACCTGGCTGTCTGCCATTTTCAAAGTCGGCGACGATTGCCGCCAGGACGTTCTCGCCCTGCAAATGATTGCCGCTTTCCGCGGCATCTTCAACACTGTCGGTCTCGACGTTTGGGTGTTCCCCTACCGCGTCACAGCAACAGCACCCGGCTGCGGCGTCATCGACGTACTCCCCAACTCCATATCGCGCGACATGCTCGGCCGCGAAGCCGTCAACCGTCTCGACGACTACTTCGTCAGCCGCTACGGCAACGAAGACTCGATCCGCTACCAAGAAGCGCGCAGCAACTTTGTCAAGAGCATGGCTGCGTACAGCGTCATCAGCTTCCTCCTCCAGTTCAAAGACCGGCACAACGGCAACATCATGATCGACGACGCGGGCCACATCATCCACATCGACTTTGGCTTCTGCTTCGACATCGCGCCCGGCGGTATTAAATTCGAGCGCGCGCCTTTCAAGCTCACCGCCGAGATGATCGCCGTCATGTCTGGCAAGAACGCAGCCCAACCGTACAACACGCAGGCGTACCGCTGGTTCGAAGAACTCACCATCAAGGCTTTCCTGGCGGCTAGACAGCACTGTGAGCATCTGGTGCATATCGTGGAGGTCATGCTGGATAGCGGACTGCCGTGCTTCAAGCCAGAGACGATCAAGAACTTCAGAGATCGGTTTGTGCTGGAGAGGACGGAGAGGGAGGCTGCAGATTATATGCGCGGGCTGATTGAGAAGAGTAGGAGCAGTTATAGTACGGGGACGTATGATCGGTTCCAGTTGATCACTAATGGGATCCCTTATTAGTGTGGTGGTGGTTGGAAGTGATTCAGTTGGGATAATAAGTACATTGGAGACTATTAACATCACTTTTGTGACCGGCAATGAAATGGATTTGGGGAACGTTGAGTTTACAGATTGGCTTTCATCTTCTCGTCCTCGCGGAAACGCTTTGGCCATATTCCTTGTTTACCAGGTGACAGAATACCATTCGGATCGACTGCATCTTTGATGGCTTCCACGAAGCGACGATATGCGTGGTCGTTGAAGTCGTACAGCGAAGCAACGCGGTCTACAGCAAAATCAGCTAACCAGTCACAAACTACCACAGCTACTAGGCAAGGAAAGCAGCGGGTCAAAAGAAAAAGGAAACTTACCCATGGTGTTTACATGACTCCGATATTTGCTATACCCCCTCTTCTTCCCAGCCTCGAACAGATTATTGAAAAGGGTCTGCACAGTCTGCCGGTGCCCAGCATTCGTCTTATCAAAAGTGAACATGTTGACAAAAATAACGTGGCGCTCGTGCATGAAGAAGTCACAGAACAGATCGCAGTTTTCGGCTTCGCAGATCTTCCTGGACGTCTTGACCCAATCCAATATCTCCTTCCCATTGCTGGGTATAATTGGGCTATAGTCGTAGTGCGCTCCGATGCCGCCTCCACTCTTAGGCAGTCTGAACTTGACCATGGGCAGCGACCAGAGCGTCGGTATGCCGACGAAGAAGCCGCCGTCCACCTCAGGCACAGACGCCGGATCCAGCATCTCGCCGTCCGGCGCGGAGAAGATCTTGCCCACGAGGCGACCTTTGGGCGCCTTCTTCGCAATGATCTTCTTCAGCTCGTCGAAGTGCGCCTGGATCACATCTCTGGCGCCATACAGCCCGAACTTCGCATTCCAGTACCCCAGGTCCAGCTTCTTCTGCAGCTCTGCAATCTTCCAGTCGGGGATCGGACTGTCCTCGGGCCAGAAGTCTTCGCGCCGGCCCATCATGGCCAGCCATTCCCCGACATTGGACACGTAGACGGTGTTTGGTAGAAGTCCGTCGCGCCGCAGGGGCCCCAATACGTCGATGATAGTCTCCACATCCTCGAAGTCCGGCATGTCGAAGGCGCAGGACATGAATGCTTGGGGAGCGGGCGTCAGCCATATCCCCATCTTCGTCACGATGCCCAGATTCGACTGCAGGAAGAGGCCTTCGATGCTCGGGCCGAAGGTGAACTTTGAAAGGTGGGCAGAGGGCGAGTTGGTGATGCCGAATTGGCCTGTACGCACTAGGTCCCCGTTTGCGAGCATCGCTTCGAGCCCGGAGATGTGCTGGTGGTGCACGGCCGTGGGCGTGAAGCCTACGCCGCGGTCCAGTGTGTTGCCTACGACGGAGCCCCAGCCGAGAGATGGGCAGGAGGGCCAGACTTTAAGCTTGTTGGTGATGCAGTAGTCGTATAGGTCGGTGAATGTCACGCCGGGCTCGACGACGGCGTAGGAGTATTCGGCGTTAACCTCGATGACTTTGTTCATGCGGTGCAGGTCCAGGGCTATGGAGCCGTTGACGCGCGGTGCGGGTCCTCCGTAACTATCATCTTAACTTAGTCACTCATACAACATTATGATTAGAAAATACTAAGTGAGTAGAGTGACGCACCCAAGGTTCTTCCCCCTCGAGAACGTCCAAACCGGGATGCTGAATTCATTCGATATCTTCAGCACCTCTTTCAATTCCTCCACGTTCTTTGGCCGCACAGCTGCACTCGGCATTTTGCGCTGTCCTTCCTCCTCGCGTAGCTCATACGGATCGATGTATTCCGTTAGTCCATCGCCTTGAAGGACCTGGTCGTCTCCTACGGCCGCCCCGTACTTTTCAATCGCATTGTCGAAATCGGCTTGAGATACTCCGGGTGGAAGCACAGCTTTTAGTGGTACGGTGATTGATTCTTTGAAAAGGTTGTAGTGCGTCGATTGGTATTCGGCATTGTGGTAGATGTTGGATGGTGGCATGATGACGGGTTAAATGCCGTGTGTTTTACAAAACTTGGGGTAGTTATCCAAGGTACTATATAGGCGTTTTCCCTGCAGTAGTAGTCCTGTCGCACGCTAACTTATTAGTGGTGATAGGTATGCGTGTGCTGGGTTTCCGGGGTTCTGAGGCTTCCCCACAATGCGGAGAAGGAGAAGACCCCACATCGTCCTCCTTCGACTTCGACACCTGGGACTACGCAGTGGTACCCCAAAACTTCTCCAAAGATGCTCACAGAACGCGGGACCTTTCTGCTCGGTATGATCAACCCGGAGATGGCGCTGTTGGACACCCCCTGTTGCTATCGATGTTGGCGCCTCGGCACGGGGGACGGCTCCCAATGCTCGAACATGAGGATGTCGCAGGGTAAGTTTCTGCTGATACAGTGTGGACGAGCGAACTGGACAACAAGTCTGCTTTTTGCGCGATGGTCCATGATGAAGGGGCAAAGATTGATACGCTAGGGATGCATGAAAACCTTTGCGAGATTGGGGCGAAGAAGGCGATGTTGTAGCTCACGGTCAGCGCCCTGGCATCCAGTCCATGCTCGTTCTTCGTCGTCGTCCTAAAACGGCGGCTCTACACTACCACCGTGGTAGGAAGGCGATGTTATGACTTGTAGCGAGTGTCTTTCGTTCATGGGTTAAAGTCCAGAGCTTGTAGGTACGGCGGCTCGAAGATGTTTCTGTGCAGAGGCATTTGTGGTGGATGAGTAAGTATGGTACAGCAGGCGTTCAATGCATCACTCGAGAGCGAATGCAGGGCGCTCATGTTTGCAATCCAGGCGCGCACATCAGACGCATACCTGCCTGCTTCCTTCTGTCTAGTCTATCCAGTCTGTCGGCGTGTAGGCATCTCTGGTGGGGCTGTGTGGATGGCGTACCAAGCTCAATTCAATGTTCTTTCGCACTTTCGCACCAATTGAACGCGTATCTTCCAACATAACTAGTACAGCGCAATTGTGACGCATGATCCAACTTGCGCGGATGAGTCGGTATTCATCCTACTCTAGTCGCCAGAGCTGTGCAGAAACAAAAAGTAGACCTATTCCGTTACGTGAGAAGCCACAGAGCCAACGTGACCATAAAAAAAATATGCCCCTGATCACCCACAACTCAACCACCACCCACGCAGCCATGGTCAAGGACCTGTAAACAGCAAAAAGAACGTATTCCGACACCGGGAATCGAACCCGGGCCTTGCCGGCACTACAGGGAGTGAGCTGACTCTGCGATGAGAGCGGCAAATCCTAGCCACTAGACCATATCGGATGAGATGATTGATGGAAAATTTCGGCGGTATTTGATAAATATCCAGCATAACCAACGGCACCAATGATGTGCAGCTAGGGCTGCCGCTAAGGAGAACAAATCGTTGTCCGGCACGTTTAGCTTCACATAGCCGCTTCGCAGTATGTGATCGGATAACAATCTAGACAAAGGTACGGGCCTGCAAAATTATCTCGCTTCGCGTAGATTCGAGCAACCAGTGACGCACACGACGCTGAGGGACACTGAGGCAGGCTTGTGGTACCGAGGGGCATAAGTGAAGTTTTACCCCTGTCCACTCGAGTTTTACGCCCGACATTGATGCTGATGTATTATACTCCGTACACCTACATCAACTACATACTCCGGCGAGTGCTAGTCATCAGCTGGATTGAACCTACAATCATCTCCACTGAAGCCGGGTGGGTGGTACAACACCGTGCCGGACATCAGGTAGGTGGGTACATACGTAGTGATGTTAGCGCGAGCCTGACAGCCCCTCACTGCGCTGAATAGTGCGCAATGTTCGCACGAATGGTACTCGCGACCACGGTAATATCATGTGTCTAATCTTGGTTTTAGAGAGCGTCGAACGTCAAGTTTATCACATAGCTATCATCGCGTCGATCTAAGGCGTGTTGGTGTTGCTGTAGTATGCCAGATACGTGGGGCAGCACTGGCGCAACGAGCAAAGTCAGGGGACGACTGGACGCGTCCGCCTCGATCAAGCCCGCGTCGGCGAATACTCACGACAGTAACTCCATGTCATGCAATCAAACGACCACTTAAATTCACAGGGTGTGAACTTTACCAGAAGCCTACATTCTGGTTAATCAGATGCGTAGTGGTGTTGTTGCACTTAAGCGGATACATGTATGGTGCGAGACTGGCATGAGGTACGCGTCCGTCTGAGAAATGCTCACCACGGCAAGGTCGTGACATATATCAGAAACATGTCCTAGGAAGCCTCAACTAAAAGCCATGTTATGAGCATATAGTGAGATTGATCGGATGCATAGTAGTAAAACACCTAGCCGGACATGCTGCACAGATTACTACCCAGGGTCGAGACGTTTTTTGGACTGACTGGCCGCGTCGCCTCCAACACGCTCAAAAGGTTTGCATACAATACGAGAGGGCTGAGGACTGTGCAGGAGCTGATTAATTGACTACTGGGACGACTACTTGTCGCCTCCAACTTGAATACCGCCCTCCCATCCCAGCCGCGAACAACTATCGAAACGTCTTCTCAATTGGCCAACCGGAGACGAATTGATAGATGCCAGATATGCCCCGTGGATCTACGGCTACTGAGCGACGCGATCTGCAAAAATCAACTGCCTTGAGCCATCAGACTCAGCGGCGCCTCGACACTCGCCGTTTGTGCAGGCTGCGTTCCTCGACGCCGCACACGCTCATCTGACCTCACCATACGGTACAGTTACGATGCCTGATTTATTCAAAAAATATCCTCGCGACTTCCTCGAGCACGAAGATCATTGTATCAGACTCCCTGAGGAAGAGAGCCTTTTCCGTTTTGTCGTCTGAACTCCGCATACGATCGCGAAGGTCTGAATACATGTTCGACTCCTCCTGGATTCGCCTAGTCTTTGCTTCTGCCACCTTTAGATACCCCTGGTGTATACCGAGTGCCACCCGCATTTCCTTCTTCTAGTCTTCTGCTCCGGCGACCTGTCCTTTTAGGATCTTCTGCTCTAGCTCCTCTACATACTAAAAGCGTCTTCGAGGCGGGAGAAGAATTTATTAGCCGCTTCTATGTGGCTCTTTTAGTCTTCTAAGCAAACGAACCTATGCCGGCTAGGCTTGCTTATAAGGAGTCGTCTGATATTTTGCTAAACATCCTGAGTTCAATGCAGGATGATCGGTGTCGCAGGGTAAGGAAGGGACACTACGAGGATCTTCCGACTTATTCACTTTTTTCCTTAACCAACCTTCTTGGCTATTAGTGAACATACCTCCAGGCAACTTTTAATCCGAGTCCCGTGCCTTGTCGCGACGTTATACGCACAAGACCAAAGAAGATATAGTATATCACGCTGTGAAAATTTGAAGAGCAACGCTAGATTGAACGAGTGTATTTAAAATATAAAGGTTGTGACTAGTTAATCCAGGCGGCTTTAAACTGTGTCTAGAGTACTACGACTTGCTGTTCTTGTTGTACACATGATATATGCTTGGTCTAGTATTAGCTCATATAGTGGTAGTCGTAGGAGAAGGGGACAGAATACATGCCCCTAGTGTCCTCGCAACTACATGGAATCGAACATTCATTTGTTTCTACTCTAGTTATACAACTTTCGAGCCTGCTGTCGGCACCGATCCCCCGTCAGCCCCTCCATACGCATCGTACCTGCCTTGTTAAACTCAAATGATGGCTCCACTGGGGCAATTGCATACCGTGGCACTGCCACAAGCCGCAATGCCTCAGCAGCAGCTTTACTCAGCACAATTAACAACCTAAGCAATGACTTAATTGATACAACGGTAAGTGCAACACACGGCACACCCGCAGCCCCTAGCCCCGTAGACATGGTACGGCCGCAAAACTCTCTTGTTCAGATACAGCCGCTACCACCGTTCCCTACGGCACCTCAGTATCCGCTACATTTACTATACGGGACTTAATCAAAATATGCACCACCTCTTTGTCCCGCGCCGGTGGCGGTGGTGATGGGAGACTTTGAGATAGATGATATTATGCGATATCAGGCTGGAGAGGGTGTATGCTATTGACCTCAGAACAGTCGCTAGTGGTCAGCCAGAATGAAGGATAAACCGTAAATAACTAAGTGAAAGCTAATTATTAATAGTCTTTGGGTTCATTTCGCAAAAAGGAATTGTGATAAAAAAAAGAATAAGGTTACGATGTGAATCGAACCTACGCCAAAAAAAGACGCCTCCCCATCACTGTGTAGCCACGACCCCCAGATAAAGCCATACGACCGCTGGAACTTTGTCTAAATCCAAGAATCGTATCACACAGCTCCAGGTGTTGTTGAAACTGAGACGCCCCCGCATGATCTACAACTCCCGTCTCAAGCCATACGACCGCTGGAACTTTGTCTTGATATGGGAATTGCATTCATGCAGCTGATGGCAAGTTCATGAATTTTTAAGTATATATAGGCAGAGATAGACACAGCGCTAGAGCAAGTAAATAGACGACTAGTCTTCGCCGTGCAAAACTAGTCGCGCACATGCCCTGCGCGATCGGGGTGGGTTTTCGTTCACTATCATGCGCAATATGATCCAATCAAAATTTGTTCGCCTTCGTTTGCAAACGCTCACACAGTCGGCCCCACTTGCTCTGTTTTTGCCCTCACTGACGCAACAGCTATCAACACTCACTTAACGCGAACTCAACCCGACATGACTCCATTTCCTTTGCTGAGCATGCGCAAAGACGGAAATGATGAGAGCACAGTTGAAGAGACAGTTCTGAGTCATGAGGCTGAGGCCCGCACTCAGAGCATGGGGGTTGATCAAGTTTTACTCAAGCTTAACCGCGTCGGCGTACTCGCAAAGGATGATTTGATTCCAACTCATACGATCATTGAGAAGTATATCCCCCGTTACAGATGATTAAGCTTTCTATTTTCTAACCCCAACAGTTGCCTTGTCAAACGCTTAGCAGAAGTGCTACCTCACGACCTTCTCTTCGTAGGCAGGGACGAATGCACCTTCAAAGCCCCGCTCATCACCGCCACTGCATACTCCGTATACTTGGCTGAAGGTCTTGTATGTATTCATCCATCCACTCTGACGTGAATTGATTTCTATCATAAGTTTGCGCTAACAGTTACATGTAGAAAGGCAAGGTCAAGATGATGGTGGAGACGAAAGCCTGGCCCAACTACGCAGTCGGGCTTGTGATTGATCATATCATCAATCATGCCATGTATCGTGTCAAAGTGCCACTAAAGAAGCACGAGATTCTCTACGCCACGAATCAACCGAAGACTCCAGGGCCCGCTATTCCGGCCGGCACTGCGATTGCACATGTCCATCTTTATGTGGCCCTACTTGCCCAAGACTGGGGAATGATCGGTCTGTTAATGCTCGCCTATAACGCGCTCGTACAAGCACTCGCTAAGCCTGATCAACCCACCTTAGATCAGTTCATTGCCATGATAAAGGGAACCGAAGTGTTTACGGAGAAATACTGCATACACTCTAGGACACATGGGTCGCATTGGTTGCGACAGATTCTCTGCGCTTTGGGCACATATGGAGCAATCAACCATGAGATTTGGATGGAGCAAGACAAGGCAAAGTATCTGGAGTTCTTCCCATCTGCGCCTTACTTCGCCCCGTTCTTGCTTCTTTGCCAGTCCCAGCTTCCTTCCACTGTATCGACCGACGTCAGGGTAGCTTAATGGACGACAACGATTTATCAGTAGGACCTGGAATTGCGTTGAGCTCGCTGAAACCATAAAGGGCGATATCTGGAAGTGTGAATGAGGTAGTCAATCAAGCTGTATGCATACACAGTGATCTAAGAGTCTGTAATTGTTACTGTAATAATGCCCGTCTGAGCACCAGCATTTTCTGTATGCATAATGTATACCGCATATCTAGTCTAAACCTGGTGTTGTACACAGTCCGAATCAGAATTCTTGCATTCGTATACTTCGAATATGGCCGCGAGTGTGTTTTGAGTATTGTTAAGTGCCGTTGAGCGGCGCCAGATCAAGGACACTTGCACAAGCCTACCGACATCGGTCTGCGCAGGCTATGCTCGGCTACTGACTTGTCAGCGCACTACGGTTGGACATTCACTCGGGCACACGTTCTGCTTCTCTGGCTAAAACAGCAATTTTATGGCGACAGTATGATTCAGCCTTTCACGCCATTTGATATTACTCACAACGGTGCGTCTTATGGGTCCTATCACCTTGGAACGCACATAACGCGTCGCTAGCTGACCGCCTCTAGCTGTATATCTGTAGGTCTCTGACTTTACCCAATATCCTACACTGCCGATCATCTCCGCGACGCACCATTGCTATGCTCTTACCAGGGTATCGGCTTATCTAGATCGCCCGCCACTACACCCACCACGTCTTTCGCAGGCTGAAATTTTGTTTACTTTGTCCGCCGATGATAAGAAGACAACGAATTAGGTGTCGTGACGGGCGACTCAGTGATCACGCGACGTCAGATATCGACCTCAAACTCATTGGCTATTAGTCTTGTGCGAAGATGTGATAGAGGCGCTTCAGCAATTTGGATACGGCACGGTGTCTCAAGGCTTGATTGTTGATCTTTGTCTTTCAGTGTGATGTAGACGTTAGTCAGACCCGACAATCACATAACTAGAACTTTTAATAGATACATGGGCACTGCGTGCTATAACCAGCCACATACTTCCCATACGTCCAAAATTTCTGGGCCTCATACAAAAGGTCGCTCGCAAATACGGGAGTACCCTTCCTTATGGCCTCTGAGCAGAAGTGGAGTTCTATTCATTATACACTTTAATTAAGCGGTCTATATCACTTATGATGAAGACATACGATGATGCTAATGATGTCTTCTCGTTATAGTCTCAATGTCTCACTGCTAAGATGACTCTCTTCCGTAACCTATAGCCTCCACACTTCATGTAGTCGTCCTCTCTGAAGCCTTTCGAGTGGTAAAATGCGTAATTCAAGTCCAGCTACGCTGAGGATGTTGAAGCCGTGCGGACAATCAGAGGGAGGCTCGATCTAGCTGCTCCACTGTTCCTTCGCATGGCTCTGTTTGATTGACTGGTGTCAGCACGATCGCTGGACTGAGAAGAAGAAGGAGGACCAATGCAGTCGTCAGCAGGCTCGAGAGGGGACAACAATACCAAGAAAAGTATAGATACGTTGTTGCATTGGCTCTGCCTGCTTGCGCAGTCAGGTTCGTAGCCCTCGCCACGTACAGGCTGCAACATCCGATATTTCGAGGGCCATAGCCATCCGTCTCAAAGAGCCGAATGTCAGGAAAGCCATCCATCTCAAAGAGCCGGATGGTAGGAAAGCCACGCGTCTCAGAGAGCCGGATGATAGAAAAGCCATGCGTCTCAGAGAGTCGGATGGTAGGAAAGCCATGCGTCTCAGAGAGCCAGATGTCAGGGAAGCCAGGCGTCTCAAAGAGCCGCACGGGGGTTAGGCTATACGTACCAGAGAGCCGCACAGCATAAAGCCGAATGTACTCGGTAGTCCATTTGTCGAACGAAAGCATAGCCTGAGCGTTTTAAGGAAACCGCCCGGGAGGAACAAGAAAGCCTGAGCGTTTGAAGGAAACCGCCCGAGAGGAACAAGAAAGCCGAGCGTTTTAAGAAAACCGCCCGGGTCAAATAAGAAAGCCAAACGTTTCATAAGAACCGTCCAGTGGGACGTTGAATGCACGGAGATCCGACTTGGTAAACTATTCTTCGGCTTATCCGAAGAACTCATCGTCCTTCATAAGGTGCCTGGGTGTGGGAGTTTCCGTGGGTTCGATCGCTGGGACTGTGAGGATCGTTGTCGATCCAGCCGGTCTATTCCGGTTGTAATTATTGACCATAAACTGGGCGTATTCTTTCGGCATGCCGCGATTGGCCATACACCACTCAATGACGTCTTGTCTAAGTTCGTGGTTATTGCGGCACGCTCCTGGTGAGCTCTGGTAGGGACATGTCATCCTCCTGTTCCCCGGACGGATGCCGTAGATGCCATAGCATATCTTTTGATCCTCGTCTGGTTCGAGTCCCATAAACTTTTGGCATCTCATGACCATGTCATTGCCCTCTGGGAATTCAGGGCACTCTTCAAGTGTCTTTGTGAACTGCCACGCTGGAAAAGGGCATCTGCCTCCAGGGCGGTCTTGATCTAGCACGACTCGTCTCTTGCGGCGGCGCGATCTAACACCCTCGTGCGCTCTCTGGCTTGCTAGCTTAATACGCTGGTCCATGGTGAGACGTTCTCGGTTCTGAGGCTGAGTCCGTTTGGACGGAATCTGCTGCTGGCCAGGAGGCTTCTGAGAAGCGTCTGCCTGGTTCAATATCTGTACCCTTCTATCAGCGTGTACTGATCCCATGATTGCCTGAGGGCCCTGGTAGTGATTCGATTGCTGTGGCGCCTGTTGGGCCTGGGCTGGAGGTTGTTGCTGGAATTGGGTCTGTTGCTGGACCCGAGACGCTTGCCAACCGCCCAGAGTCTGACTGAACTGTGACGGAGGACCAGAAAGTATTTCCTGGTGGTCTCTATAAGCCCTCTCGGCTGCATACAAGCGAGGCTCCAAAGCCTCATACTGGGTCCATAAGAGTGGGAACTTATAAAGATAATCTATGGTTTCTTGGTCTGGAATTTCAATCGGGATGCTGGGGTCGGCCTCCGTCTCTTCGACGGATGCATGCATGCCATCTATGACGGCTATGGCATCTGGGTTAGGCGCATACCCTTTGCGCATTGTGTTGCATTAGCATGTGCGTTTTGTCAGCATATCGGGGGGTAAAGACTTACTACCTTGGTTCATTGGTAATGCCTGGGCCGAGGACTGGGCTCGGAGTTGCTGAGGCTCGTTCCAGGTTCGGGATATACGTAAATCCCGTGTCTCCAATGCTTGTTGTTCTTGGCGAAGCTCCTCGAGCCTTAGATAGCCGGCGTTTATGCTGGATGCGGGCTGGCTGTAGAACTGTTGTTGCTGTGGCTTGGTAAACTGTTGGCCCATAGGCGCCTGGTAAACTTGATGGCCTATAGGCGCCTGGGCAAACTGGCGTGGGACTGGTTGAGCTGCCGAACTGTTCCTTAGGTTCTGGAGATCTTGGATGAGTCCAGGGTTTTGCTGTAACATCTCCTGCAGCGTGGCTAATTGTGAGTCTGTAAAGCGTCAGAAGGGAACTTTCTCTTGCACACTCGAGGAGCTCACCTTGTGACTGGGTCTGGTAGCCGGGCTGGGGCTGCTGTGGTGCTTGGCCTTGCTGGTTCAACTGGTTTAGTTGCCCGGGGTTTGAGCCCGGAATGAAAGAATTTGACCGATCGTTGTTCATATTTGACACTGTGGTGCTAGTTAGACATGGAAGCAGAAGAATGTGGGGTGCAACTCACTGATTCTGATGGGTAAAGAAGAAAAGAGGCTCAGAGGGCGCGGGGCTGCGATAATATGATGTGGGCGCCAAGCAAGCTACTACGAGCACGTGACGTGGGCGTTCGTCGTGCGGCTTCTGGCAGAAAGGCGTAAAATGGGTGATCGTGATTCAAGTGTTTTACCATACGGCCTTCATTTCCACTATCTTGACGCGCACGCCCATGTGGGGTGCATACTACGACTCCCGTACAGCTGTGTCAAGCCGGTCCGTGAGTCGAGACGGGCAAAGGCAGAGCAGACGCACTTATGGACTCTACCAGACGTCCGCTGCGAAGGCACCTGCTTGCAGCCGTTAATCCCACGTCACGATCTTTCTCCACTGTGTCACGTTGAATCACTCCTCAGAACATCGCCACCTACACGACCCCAGCGACGCAAGCTGCTTGTCTCGATCCTTCACCAGCATTAGCGGTCCTCGACCCTTCTCTCGGACAGTGGCACGTTTCAAGATACAATGAGGGCGAAGAGTGACATTGGCGGCTCTGACAACCTCGACTTCTTGCTCGCCTGAAACCTGGGTCAGCGCAATTATACATACGGTGATGGGGCAGGGATTCCATTATGATATGAGCATGCCAATGACGTTCCAGCAAGGGTTTTTGTTACTCTTTTTGCTCACGAAGAGAATGAGCCGGCAGCTCGTTCCGTGCTACACAGAGGTTGGACCAGGCTCTTCGGCAGCGGAATGCGGTCAGATACAGGCCAAAGGAAGCACCCCGGCTGCTCAGTTGCTCTCAGGTATGGATTGTGGAATCCCTCTCTTGCTTAGCATTGCAGTCAGCTGTCGGCAGTTTCCGCCCTCGAGATCTGTCAGCTTGAGGCTTTGTCCGCTAACGAGATACCCGAACAGATGCGAATCGACGTCTTATCCAACATCCAATACCACCATATACGTATATCGAGCCGTGCATTCTGGAAACGATCGGTGTGCATAACGAGCGACGTCTCTCGAAGCCGAGCAACGCATGCGTCCTCGAGCACTCCCATGTGGTCTCGAGACTGCATCGGCGCCTCCACGCCCTCGCCCCAAACCAACGCAACGGCCTTGTTGAAATCGCCAAAGATTGAGAAGACATGTGCACCTAGCAAGGGATTATCGTACAACTACGACTTTTAGAGATTTTATACAGGACTGAAACAGCAGCAGTATATTCTGGGGAGGCCAGAAATGCGGACCCAAGAATTTGCAGCACGCTAGGAGCGACTGCCGAGCCTTGGAAGCACGGGGCTAATTAACGTTCGGCCAGTGGCACTGGTACATGCAGGCTTCGCGCCTCGCAATACAAACGATGAACACAAGATGGAGCGATATTAGCGCAAAGGCTCATGGGAGACATGTACTGGCAGGCATCTCTATAGGACAGTATAATGATCTGGCAAACCTCGTTGACTGTGTCAAATGAATCGAGCCGTAACGTATCTGAAGGAGCTAGGGAGAAGAAGCGTGAAGGAGAGATCGTCCGAGCAGCGAGCTCTTTTCAAGACTGCTTTCGGGAAGCGTGCTGTTACAAGCTCATGCGGCGCTGATCGAATGGTCGTGCAGATGCTGATGGATGAGATCTATAGACAGGCTGCGTTTTGTTTAAGGGGGACCTCGCTATCAAAGGACATAACCTACAACGGGCGTTGGCAATCGCGGCTAGATATATATACAATTGATAGATAATTTGAGTTGAAGCGACGGTGACTCGATGGTATCAAAAGGTTGGTTCCTATCTTAATATGGCAAAGAGTCCTACACGCATCGTCCTGAGTATACTTAAACCGTCGGGATATTCATAGCACACTTACAATGGTTTCGTTGTTCCACACTTGCTGATGTTTGATGGATACGCAACGCGAGGTTGCACTCAGTCGTGCGCAAGCAGTTCCAATTAGCTTTCTCCATGATATACACACATAAAGCCGCTTAGGCTTTCTATTACTGGATGATGCAATTATAATAACTCGAATACGAGACTTCTTTTCTTGTGGGATCTTTGGATTGACTTTTGACTAGCTAATATATGGTACGTTTGTAAAAGGAATAAAACAATAAAACAGCCAAATGATCAGCAATGATAAACTAAGAACAGATGTTCTTACAGAGCCATCCGCAGGGCGCATGCCGTTCGTGCTACGGTCAAACGGCCTGAAAACTCAAAATACAAGAGCAAATAGCTGGACAGCTATCCGCAGGGCGCATGCCGTTCGTGCTACGATCAAACGGCCTGAAACTTCAAATACAAGAGCAAATAGCTGGACAGCTATCAGCAGGGCGCAATGCCGTTCGTGCTACATTCGAACGGCTCGAGAAATCAAAATACACGAGCAAATAGCTGGACAGCTATCAGCAGGGCGCAATGCCGTTCGTGCTACAGTCAAACGGCATGAATACTCCAAATGCAAAAGCAAATAGCTCTGCTATTCGCAGAACGCAATACCGCTCGTGCTACAGTCAAACGGCATGAAACTCAAAATGCAAAAGCAAATAGCTCTGCTATTCGCAGAACGCAATGCCGCTTGTACTGAAGTCAAACGGCACGAAACTCAAAATACAAGGGCAAATAGCTCTGCTATTCGCAAACGCAATGCCGCTCGTGCTACAGTCAAACGGCATAAAAACTCAAAATACAAAAGCAAATAGCTCTACAGCTATCCGCATATTAAACTCATCGGTGAGGACGAAAGAGAAGACGAGATGAGAGACAGACAGGAACCCAACGGAGGGTGCTCTCACCAGATAGGGGGATTGCCTCCTCCAGCCCCACCCCCTGTACTCCCACCCATTCCGGACCCATAACTGGATCCTTGCTCGGGGTTCTGGCCATAGCTGGGATTGTAGCTCTGGTCGTAGCTAGGATCGTAGCTCTGGCCGTAGTTCTGGCTGTAACTCTGAGTCTGGTTCTGATTGGTATTCTGGCCGTAGCTCTGATTGAAATCCTGCCCGTAAGGGAGGTATTGCTGATAGCCTTGCTGTGGTAGGTACTGCGGCTGTTGTTGGTACTGGAATTGTAGCGGTTGTAGGTACTGCGGCTGCGGCTGTTGTGTGTACTGGAATTGCGGCTCTTGTGGGTACTGGAGCGGCGGCTGTTGCGCGTATTGTAGCTGCGGTTCTTGCTGGAGTTGGGGCTGTTCTTGTCCGCTGACGTTTATCGAGCCACCAGAGTAGCTAAAACCACCGGCGCTGTTCTGGTTGGGTGTGGGTGCTTGGGGATGCGGAGTAGTCTGGGATGACAGTTGCACTGGTGCAGGCTGGTTTGATGGCGTCGGCTCCACCTTTGGTGGAACTGCGCGAGGAACGTGCGCAGAAACTGGTGGCTGTAGATTCGCGCGCCGATTTGCTGGTGGCTGCTGGGATGGCGCGGCAGGAAGGGCCTGCGCGGAAGCTGATGGGTGCTGGGGCTGACTTGATCGTGGTTGGTCTTGACCGCGACCAGTGGCTCGATTTGCAGGTGTATTCATATTCCGATATCTGGTTGTAGCGTCGTATTCGTGGTTGCGACCCTTGTGGATGATCTCATTGTCGAGCTCACTGAGCGAACCGGGAGTGCAATAATACGGTTCTGGCTTGAATGTGTCCTTCTCTGAGCCGATATTCTGGCATACTCGACCAAAGTATCCATTGAGAACCTCTGGGCTATGATGTTGATAGTCACGCCCTTCCTTGGGGTGACCAAAGTCGTCCAGGGTTGTCTTGGTGCGCGGCTTAAAGTCTGGTATGTTTATGAACTTTTGTTCTTTGGCATGGTGGTAGTCCGCTACCATGGTGCCGTACATTTCAGCTTGTTTTCGATGATGCATGATCATAGCATCGGTGAGCCACTTTTCGGGATTCTCAGGGTCTTGGGCTTGTAGCTTCTGTCGCTCGTGGTACACCGTGGCATTGTGATAGCCTCTTTGGTAGTTGAACGGACCGACGAGCTCTGGTTTGAGTCCATTCAGTTGCGCTGAGAGTTGTGCTGTGGCAGATTCTTCACACTCTTTCCATCCGTACCAGAACTCGCACTCGTAGTCGTACTGTTTGGGTTTCTTGTTCTTGCGTTGGATTCGCACTCCGTCCCTGAATCCCGTCCAATATCCATAACAGACGGCTTGAATGTCGGCGAACGCGTGTATTGGAAGATCAGAAGATTCCTCGTATTTCTTGTAGAGACGTTCTGTCATCTCGAGGATTGACTTGTCGGACTTTCCGCCGGATATGTAACCCCGGAGCAGAAAACTGTCATGCTCTGCCTCTTCTTTCATCTTGTCCAACGTCTTGTATTGTTCTGACTCTTTGATCGAGGTAGCAACCTCCTTGTAGATTGCTACAAGGTGGTTTCTTGAGCAATTCTCAGGGCATTCTTCGGCCATCTTCTGCACTTGTTCCATCTTCTGGAGAGTTTCTGGAGTGAGAACTGTGCGGATGTGCTTGCATGTTGTGTTCAGGTGCTTTAGTTGCCGGTCTATCTCGTCGAGCTTCTCGATTATGGTTTTCTTGTACTGGTTCACGGCGAGAGCCGCGGCGTCCTGGTTAGCTCGTGATTCCATGAGGAGTACATCGTCTAGACGGTCACGGAATCGATCCATGTGTTTCCACCGCACCAGTTCCTCCTTTTGCTTTGTTCTGACCCACCCGGTATACTTCAAGGCTTGCCGGTACAACTTTATCCGTTCTACCAGATTGTCCCTCGATTCTCTCAGCCAAGTGGGATCATTCAGGTCGTCCTCCGTTGGGTACTCCAGGTCATCTTGATGGAACGCTGGGTCCTCAAAAATGGGGTTCCCCAGCTTCCAATTCGAAGGCATAGGTTCTTTTGACTCATGCGGTAAATCTCCGAGGTATCTGACGCCTTGGGCGTATGTAGCCCACTTTCTGTTGAGACGGTCATGGGGGTCTGTGCGAGGGACTGGCATGTTCTGTTCTATCGGGCTGACGCTGGTCGCGGGGTTGCTGTCGCCGGCCGTAGGGTTGCAGAGAAATATAACTTGGCCTCGCCTGTTGATTGTGGTGGTGCTAGTATTTGCTGGTAGGACTCTCATTGGACTTCCGGGTTGCTGATCAGGCACCAGACTACTGCCGACGCGACACTGGTTGAGGCTTGCAAGGCTTTGATGGTCCCATAGGGTTTTCTGGTACTTGATTGGGCATTTAGTGGTGTTTGTTGGATTCGAAGTTAACATTTTATCATGATCGAATACAGAGAGCGGAAGTTGCGAGCGAGCGAGTTGTTCTGAAGTTTTGCCAAGCCCCACTAGTGCCATGGAGCTACTATGACATTCACGTATCCTTCACTTCATGTGCAATCCATAACGGCATGAGAAACCAATATCAAAAGAATGCCTGTTTCTATAAAACTCCTCACACATATCAAATATACCCACGCTACGTACGTGAAAGAGAACTCGGTGTTGACGTTGGCCGTTGGGCAAAGCTGCGCAGCTGCATGGTGAGCATTTGGGACAGATGTCAGGCTAGTGGCGGGACTGCGGCTCCCCGATTTGGATCAATGGTCTCCCAGTGACGTAATTCAGGTTTGTAGCTCTGTTTGTGCAATGTAGGTGAGCCAGCGTGATGCTACAGCATGTGGCGATGCAGTGTCTGAGTGTGCATGGATGGACTCTATGTATGCTGTTCACACCAATCCAGAGAAACTAGGATATGGGAGAGTCACTGTTACATGTATAATGAGGGACAATCTGGAGGCGTGGTACCAGAATCTCCTCGATAGATTCCATTTCGGGCAGCTACGCCCCTGCCTGGCAGGCGCGACTGCCGCTACGCAATCGGCAAACGGGCCTAGCGCGCCAAGAATTGATGTGATATATGCACTCGCTGGAGCAGTCTGGCTTCTGTCCTCCATCTCGACGTCACATCATGTCCGGATCAGATGCTCGGAACAACGTTCCCGGGTTTTTTCAATATACCAGTTCCACCAAACCCAGAATTAAGCCAGCACCAGATATGATCGTCAATAGGCGACTCTCCGACGCCCAAGTTCTGGAGTTTTATCCAGTCACCCCACCAGGACTAGAGAAGGACAAGGCAATGCTGCACCCAGGGGCATACCTCCCTCCCACTGGAACATATTTCAACTATGGCAGCCCAGAATGCGTATTCCCAGATGGTATCGGAAAGATCCGATGCCGCAGTTGCTTCAAGCTCCTGGAAGATCATACCCAGCCCATGAGTAAACAGGTCGGCTTCGCTTGCCCAGCTCCGTGTGCCTTCGCAACGGTGGTGAATCACCCAGCTCATGCTGGCCAGGTATGTCATCTCCTTGCTTGAGCATACGACACCTCACTGACATGACTTCAGCCTTGCCCTCAGACATACATCACAGTTCGAGCAGCCTCACGCAGGTGGGGTTATAACCAGCTTTCACCCTGGTATGCCATCCCAGTTTTCCCATCAGAACTTGAATGGAAAATTCTACAAGCAAACGGTTATATCACCCCGGGCAGTGACTACGCCGCGCATAGGGCCCCAGACTTCACCAAGAAATGCTGGGAGTTGATCGGACAAAGCCCTCAAGAGTCTAGGCCCGGCGCTTACAAGTACAATTTTGCGCCCGGAGAAGCAGCACGGCAAGAAAATCTGCTTCACCAGAAACCCAAGAAAGTACAACACCGGAGACAACAGGCACAACACCGAGCCCAGGGATCACAGCAGCAAGCTCGTGGCCAGCCCTACACCAACCAAAGCTACAAACAGTACCCTCTTCCGAGTGCCAGCCCGTACCAGATGCCGTCGTTGGGTTATCAGACACCCCGAACTGCGTACCAGGAGCCACCATCGGCTTACCAGTCACCCCAAACTGAATACAAGATGCCACCTTCGGCTTACCAGACATCCCAGCCTGCATACCAGACGCCGCCATCGGCTTACCGGGCACCCCAAACTGAATACAAGATGCCACCTTGGGTTTGCCAGACATCCCAACCTGCATACCAGACGCCGCCATCGGCTTACCGGGCACCCCAAGCTGTATACAAGATGCCAACGTCGGCTTATCAGGCGCCGCCAGCTCCGGGTTCAGCGTACCAGCCGATGCACCAGCCTCCCAGTGCATCCCAGACACCTTACCAGAAGTCGCCCACCGACTTAGTCGATAATGGCGGCGGAAGCACTCCCCGGACGCACTTTGCCCCAGCGATACAGCCACACGGGGAGCTTTTAGCCCAGACTTCACAAGCCAATACTAGTCCGAACATGTGGCGTGTGCCACAACAGGAGCCGCATCAGAATCAGGAGCAATTGCGAGTTGTAGCACTCCAGACACAGCCAAAACCACCAGAAATCAACCAGCCACAACCTTCGGAGTACCCGATGGCTCCTCATGAGCAAATCCAGCCTGCGGAGTTCGTTCGCCTGGAAGACTACAAGAGCCACATAGAAGCGGCTGATGAGTTCTACTCCCGCCTTGTGGATTCCTTCAGGGCTTCAAGCCCTAAGAAGGGCGGGGAGGATGGAAGAGGAGCTTCATCCTCCACGGGAGGTTGAGGAGCTTCCTAAAACCTCTTCCTCGCACATCGTCATATCCTGACAAATGGCTCATTGTAGACGTTTGGCTTTGTTCCGTTTGTGACGTGCGACTCCTGAACGCATGGCCTCTTTGACGTGCGGTTGTTTGAAACGTATGGCTTCCCTAACGTGCGGCATTTGAACGCATGGCCTCTTTGACGTGCGGTTGTTTGAAACGCATGGCGTACTCATCAGTGGCGAATGGGCCAAAGAAGCAATCTCCTAGAAAAGCGGGCCTTTCATGAGATGCGGATCATAGATGAACGCACCGTAATCGGTCCGTTGGACTCCAGTGTCAATATATATAGTTCAATGAAAGACTTACACCAGAATGAATCTGATTCGCGGCCTGCTATGTGCGAAAATAGCATGTGGGGGCTTTTTATGTGTACGCATGGTGGTCGCTGAGATTGTGGTGAAACAAACCGAGGCTCTCAATCGGTAGATATTTCCTAAATAGACGCGCGATTATGGGTATCCATCGTTGTCGCTAATTTTAATTGTCTTGAAGCCTGCAGGCGGGTGGGTGCCCCAGCTCGCTCGAAGCGGATCGTCTGCAAGAGCCAAGTATCAGAGCATGGTGTTCCTATGTCAATGCTAGGGTGGCAGGTTACCCATACTTTCGACAACGACATGCGATGGCCTAGATTGGTGCGTAGTCGAAATAGGCGCAGCAGATTAACTTCTTCACACTAAACCTCTGTGTCTGTGAAGCTAACTACTAAGGCATCTTTATTGTGTAATATTCACCTAAGTATTATACCTGGGTTCATCTTAGTAGAGCCTTATACTACAAATAAAGCTTCTTTCTTACAAAACTTTAGGTCATCCTCAAGTACCCTGCGGTGCTGAGCGATCGTTAAGCCCCGGGGGCTGAGGTAACGATTCTAAGGAAACCTTCGACTAGTTTAATAAAATGTTCTGATTGGTTTTAGATAGCTTTCTTTTGCTTTATCTCTTGCACTATGCTAGCTGTAGGTTCGCATTGTGGGTACCAAACAAAGCTGTCTTGCGCTCGATTTTGGTCGCAGCTATTTAATCTCTCGTCCCAAATCTCTTGTATCCCTTTCTTCAATCTTTGGACCAAGTCAGCGGTGGCTTTCGCATCGATATTCGTCGGATGCCACTTTAGTGATATAGCGCTAGAGAGTAGGGTTGACGGCGTCCTAGGATGCTCGCTATGCTACGCAAGCATCCTCCCTAGGGCCGCCAATTCAGTACAATGCGCGACACATACATTGAGGGCAGAAGAGCTAGTTAAGTTCGGAGATTTCACAAAAGGATGTTTAGCTTAGGTAGGTTCACTAGATAAGGTGAAAGTCTCTTGGCCTAAGAAGCCTAAAGATGCTCTTTTCGTCAAGCATTTCCAACGAAGTGCTCCACAAGTGGCACCAGCGGAAACTCCTCTACTTCACCATCATTCTCTGCTCCATTGGCGCTGTCGTGCAAGGATGGAAACAGACTGGATCCAATGGTGCTAATCTCTCGTTTCCGGATGCGCTTGGTATTCCTGTTCGAGACACATTGGCCAACGGCAGTCCCAATCCTAATGCCGGACATAACGCTGGCCCGTATATTGCTTCAGCCTTGATGTGATTAAAAGCTCGTCTTAGTCCATTGAAAGTCACTGACACCTGGTAGTGGCTGTTGGCGCTCAGACCCACTGAACCAGTTCTTCGGTCGTCGTGGCTGCATCTTTATCTCTGCTATATTCTGCGCACTGTCTCCTATAGGCTCTGCCCTCTCACAAAGTACGTCAAATTTTGGTGTTTAAATGCTCACATGGCCTTCGATTGGGATCAGCTGTTCGTGACCCGTCTTCTTCTCGGATTAGGAATGGGGTGTAAGGGTGCATCCATCCCCATCTTTGCCGCTGAGAATGCTCCCGTAAGTTCCTTCGGTCTAGATCATAATTGAACGGTTCACTAAATGCTACAACAGGCATCTATCTGAGGCGCCTTGGTCATGACCTGGTAACTATGGACGGCCTTCGGTATCTTCATGGGCACGGTCGCCAACCTAGCTGTCAAAGGCACGGGTAACATCTCGTGGCGTCTACAATTTGGATCCGCTCTGTTACCCGCCCTACCCCTCCATGTCGGTGTTTTCTTCTGTCCTGAGAGTCCCCGTTGGTACATCAAGAAGGGCAGATTTCGCCAGGCTTTCCGCTCGCTCCAGCGTCTCCGAAATACTGAGCTTCAAGCCGCTCGCGATCTATACTACATCCACGCTCAGCTCCGCGCTGAAAGTAGTTTGACGTCGATGAAGACAAACTATATTTCGAGATTCACGTAGCTTTTCACCATCCCTCGCCTTCGGAGGGCTACTGTCGCGTCGGGTGTAGTCATGATCGCGCAGCAGATGTGCGGAAGTATGTTATCAGCTCAATTTACAACTCTTTGCTAACATATGCAGTCAATATCATTGCTTTCTACTCCAGCACTATCTTCGAACTAGCTGGTGCCAGTGTTACCGAGTCCCTCGTCGCATCCATGGGCTTTGGTTTGGTCAACTTCGTGTTTGCATTTCCTGCGCTGTGGACGATTGATACTTTCGGTCGCCGAACACTCCTGCCTTCCACCCCTCCCCAGGTGTGCTGGACTCTGCTCGCGGCTGGTTTGTGCTGTCTAATTCCGGAGAGGGTCCAGTATTGTCGAGAAAGCGAGGAACGCCTTCTAAAGTGAGTTACTCGTAATCTTTCAACGATAAAAAAAGGTTGGTAGTGATGGGAAATATACCTTTTGATGGGAATACATATCAAAACAGATTGGGCTTCATACCATCAGAGCATCATGTACGATAGAGACAGATCGTATACATTCCGTCAGTTGATTTCCTTCAACTTTGTTCATTCTAGCCGTTGTTGGCGAGCATATGATACTACTGCCGTACCGGTGCTTCACTTTCTTGCATCGAACTGTGTAAGTGAACTGATCCGAAGTCGATGCCAAGGGCAGCGGGGAATGCTAACCGCGCGCGTACGGAACCGGATATTTCCCTTGTTTCACGCAATGACACCTTCCCTGTCAAACAAATCAACTTCGGAATGCTTGCATCGTAAGTTCAACCAACTGAAAAGAAAAGTGATGTAATTAGATGTGAGAGTTAGCCTTTGACTGCGCTGAATATTTCTCTGTTCAAACGCAGAAGTTGTAGAAGATAACCTTAGCGCCCGTACTCCAGATAAGCTCGTGTAGACACAATTAGCCGCCCCGAGAAAATCTGGTCAAGCAAACGGCCAATTCTTAGTTTCAGCACGAATCAAATATAGAATGTCCTCGGCTACAACGAAACGCAAAAGCGTAAGCGCCCAAACCTCATAATATAAATACCGTACTTACCAAAGGACCTCGACCTCCATTGAACACCACTTCTGCCCAACTGATTCTATTGAACTCCTACTCTGTGTTATACCTTCGCCCAAACACCACGGTTCCAATACGGCGTTTATTGAGTTGGAAAGAATACTACTTTCCAGTTCCTAAGATCAAAGATCGTTCGACATCTTCGCGAACTTCTTGGGGCGACGAACCGTAAAAGGCACAGAGTGGACTTGTCCACTTCATCCTTCACCCTCTCCTACTCCTCCTCTGTGTGTCCAGACTATGGGCAAGGCAAAAGTCTCATACATATGGCACTGCGTGAGTGCCCCGCCCCCCGAATATGTCACAGAACATCCATAACATCTATTTAGTGTCAATGTGGAAGACCTAGCCTACCATATGGAACGAACAGTTGCCCTTCTTGTGGTAATGGACGGTGCGGCAATTGCATCATTAACAAGATCAAGACGTGATGACTTGCTCAGCTGTATGGGGAATTCTCCAGAAAGTTTATCATTGCGAGTCGAATCAACTGGAGCAGACTGTTGAATGTTACTATAAATCTGAGATTTTACGAAAGAGAAACGCGGAAAACTCAAATACGCACAATATTTAGACAATTCGAACTACAACATTACTAAGCGTAAATACAATCACTGATGGTACAAAGAATCATTCTTTCTACACTATCGCATACGCACGTTGCCAAGATGAGCAGTTCGAGCACACGTGATCAGCACGAACAGTCCCTGGCTTCCCACGACCCAGCAACTCAACCACATCATCTCCAGTCGCCCAGATTGACAAATGGAATGTATTCCCACACTGGTTTGATTTTCCATGTTGGTTCATCTCACATAATCCGACACGGATCCCACCCACGTGAGCAGTAAAAATTTGCCCCTGGTCCACCCGCTCAACCACCACCCACACAGCATCGTCAAGGACTTGTAAACGGCAAAAAGAACGTATTCCGACACCGGGAATCGAACCCGGGCCTTGCCGGCACTACAGGGAGTGAGCTGACTCTGCGATGAGAGCGGCAAATCCTAGCCACTAGACCATATCGGATTTATTTGATTGATGACAAGTCGAGGAATTACATAATTCATGTAGTAGGGTTTCAAAGGAGCACGAGAGTATCTGAGAAAGTTATGTTGAGTATGACGCCGAGAGATAGCGGGCAAATCACTGGTCAATGTGGTTGGTGGGTCTGGCCGAGTTGTCTTACCGGCACTTGTGAGTGGACGCCTCGCGATGAGAGCGGCAACTCCTACACACTAGACCGTATAGGATGAGCTGATGGATGAAATTACTGTCTGTTACGCAAAATACATTCCCAACAAAACAACATCAACGACAGGTTAGTTTCAAGCGTGGTCCTAAACTACCCCGCGCCCGAATTTTGCTAACCGAACATCAAAGCCGTGCCACTGAACAATGAAACTTCGAATTACATCGTTTGATGAGCGTCCCAGCGGCGGAGTTGGAAAGAATTTAGTCGTTGTATTGATTGCGGTAACAGGCGGAAGTCATTACATCATTAAGCCAGAGTCCATCAGATAATACCCATGGATCTAATCAGACCCAAGAACGACGTATGAAACTCTAGCAACGAGTGTCCAAGCATTTAACTTACTGCTACACTACGTACACGGAATCGAGACACCAACCCAAATTGCAAAGAGGGCATGGGTCCTCATATATTTACCCCTCCACTGGCGTATCCACCCTCGACGTTGGCAGGTGTGCGACAGGCGTGAGCCCAAGCAGCTTCATGCCATTTTCCAACACTATTCGCGTTGCTTCATACAGCGCAGCCATGCCTGGAGTTACCGCTTCATCCTCTCCGTTTTCTCCGAAGCATTCAGACAGCTGCTCGGTTACACTGGCGAGGTAAGTAACGATACCAGAGGGCTCGAGCGAGTGGTACGTCACATTGATAACCTCGGGGTATTGAGCCAGAATGCGCAGCAAATTTGTCTGGTCTTCCTCTGCCAGCGCTTCATAATCTTCATCCGCAAGCTCGGCAGTAGGAGTGGCTCCTTTCAAAAGCAAGTAGAGTTTCGATATCCAGTACTGCAGATCCAGTCCGGAGCCGAGTTTGAACGAGGCCAGCGCGCTAGTATCGAAGTTGTGGACGGTAGCTGAGCGTGAGGAAAGCTCCTGAACGATGAGCGCAGAGGTCGCAAGAGGTTCTACCATTTGACCTAAATCGCCCATGACAGCAACTTTGTCCGAGTCGACTTCTGGTAGCCCTGAAATCGCTTCTGCACACTTGTCAAGGATGGCTTGCGGTTTGTATCCCTTCCCGAGCGTTGCAGCCATCTTAGACACCTCGCTGAACCTGACATGTTGAAGCTTGCCCGTCAAATCTTCCAAATCTAGCGCCTCCAGGATCTTGAATAGTTGAGTGAAATGGACACTATTGTCGCTAGCGACTACGTATATCATCTTATCGAACGAGTATTTCCTCGACCGTTCCAGCACAGCAGCAAGATCCCGGAGAAGGTATGTGCTACTTCCGGAACGATCGCGGATAATGGCTGTCCCAGCCTTCGCTCCCACGTTCTGCATGTGAATGATCCATGCTCCCCCACTTTCTTCAGATAAGTTCTTATCTTTCAACATTTGCTCTACTTCGACCATCACTTCCGGGCTAACTTGGGATTCGCCTGAATAGTCATCGAAGCGGACGCCCAGCCTTTCGTAAAATTTCGTGTAATTGTCGATGTTAACATCTCGCACTCGTTTCCAGAAGGCAGCAGTGTCCTCCTCACCATCTTCAAGATTTTTGAACGCATCGTTTCGCTCAGCGAAGATGCCCCTGCTTTCGATCTCCACCTGCGCTTCACCCTCATCTTTCCCTTCCTTAGCCACATCATCGCGTGCCTGTCTGCTTGCATCCTGTTCAGGTTTAAAGTCTTCCTCAATCTTATGGTAGACTTCGAGGAGATGTCCTACAGGATCTGCCTCATATGCTTCTTCTGAGCCATACTTTGACCAGCCAACGCGGAGCAAGGCAATCGGTTTGCCCCAATCCCCAAGGTAGTTGATGCGCGTAACATCCCATCCCGTCGACTCATACAACCTACCAATGAAAGCGCCAATGATCGTGCTCCGCAGATGCTTCCCCTGGAATTCACTGGTAATATTTGGGGAAGAAAACTCAACAACGAGCTTCTTTTGGCCGTTACTAGCGGATGATCTACCGCTTGACGATGCTGAACCATAGCTGTCCTCTCGATCGAGGATGTACTGCAGAAACAGGCGCGGCACCGCTTCAGGTCTTACGAAAACTCGAAAGTGCACACCTTCTAAGAATGGCAGAATGAAAAGCGGGTGATCCTTCGGGAACTGTGAATTTTAGCTGTGGTTCAAATGAAAGTCTTTTGCATAGCCTGCGATGGCGTTTTCTTACTTTCTCCATGAGCTCCAAGGCTAACGCTTCAGCCTTAGCACCCGGTCGGAGCCTAGGAAGAATGACCGCCAAGTCTCCGTTGAAAATGTTGTTTGGCCATTGGATGGACTTGGACGCATTTTCAATTTCACAATTAACGATATCAGCCAATATCTGCGCTAGATAGGCCCGTATCAAATCGAGCGGGTTGAGCAGCACTTCGGTTAACGGAACCTGCGGAATGGGAAGGCCAAGGCTCAGCGATTGAAGAGATTTCTGGAGTGCTTCCATGTCAGGGATCTGTTTGTTTGTTTCTTTAGGATTTTAATTTTGAATTGCGATTCGGATCGGACTAAAGCTAGAGTTAGGCGCTAAGTAGACGGCTCAATATGGGATGGTTGAAAGCAAACAACAAATGCATCGCACGGAGCGGGCTTCCTGGAGAGCTCACCCTCTAGCTTCTTCAGCCTCATCGTAGGCGTAGGTTGCCACGTCGTTTAGGCATCAACTGTCGTGGTTTCGCGCAATTGGTCCACGCTTCCTGCAGCCGCATCAACCACGATCAATGAAAACACGATACTCACCTACATCGTTGAACATGCATACAGATCTGTGAGTACCATTTGTTCAATCTGATGAATCAGTCGAATACCCTGTAACGGTGCGGCACATCTCAATCCAATTACCGAACAACTTGCTTTACTGCTAGTGCTGCACTACTCGCGTCGCCCTGAAATCCCCGAAGTCAACAGTTGGAACAGTCAAGTTGACCTGAAACCTAGTAGTTACCTAATTATGATAATGACGTATAATATAGAAGACGTGATCCCTGGCTAAGTATACTGTCACCAGTCACGCGGTATAGTATGTTTCCACTTACTCCTCCCTACTAAAGCCAACATGTGTGCTTCTACGACGAAGCACTCTTGACCCAGCCTCATTCTGAATAGTGATTGTTCCACCACCATTCCATGCGGCCTTTGTCCTTCGTGAGAGCTTCTCCCACCAACGCTGTCGATGCAGCCAGCCTCGTCTAAATAACATGACAATATGCATAGACAACATACCAAGTGCAATTGAAAAACATAATGAAAGAGGGTTCTTGTCGAAAACAACAACAGGACCAGGTATAGCAAACACACTCGCGACGATGACGATGGGTGAGATAACAACAAGAGTGAACTCACCATTCTTGCTGCCTTGCCAAACGAGGTGGTGCTCCAGGCGGGCGGCCAACTTTTCACACCGTTCCTCAATGTAGCCAAGCCGCTTCTCGAAGTCCTTCAATTCGTCAAACTCCTTATCCAGAGCAACAAGATTGTTTTGTATATGCGTTCTGGAGCAGGGCGGTAAGGTTGAGTACGAGTCTTCAAAATACCCTATGTCTTTATCCGCAGAGGAAAATCGAGCCCAGTTGTCGGTCTTCTTCGAGATATCTGGAATCAGGATGGATAGCAGTCCCAGCATTGCTTGAGTCCAGTCCAATGCCACAAAATTCTCGCCTCCAGATGAAGCGAAGAACGATTGGCACAGTGTGTTTCTTCGATACGAGGCTTCCACTTTCCGTACCAAGTCTCTGGTTTCTTGTACAATATGCGTTATCCTGATAAGACAAATAGTAAGGAAGTATTCCCGGGGGTCCCGGAAAGGTAAATTTGCATTGAGTTGTCCCTTGGATATTTGATCCGATCGCCACCCAGGTACGCGCTCATCATCTCCAATAGCACGGTCATCGTCAAAGCTGATATCCTCCAAACAGTAAGCGACCCATCGCGAGTTATCCGAACCACAGATTGTAAGGGAAAACTGGGCTTGGTGGATGCCCCAGACGGATTCTTCACATTCGTCATCCAGGAAAGACAGGTTCATCCATCCTCGATGCGGTTTGATCCTCATAGCATAGGGAAGGCTTCCCTGTGACGTTTGTCTCAAGGCAAAATACGGAAGATGCAGTTCAAGTTGAAAGACAGGATATCCTTTGGACGGGATCTTGACCTTGAGAGATGTTTCTTGTTCGATATATTGACACAGGATATCCTGGAGCGCACTACACTGATGGCCTGGCGCCGTGTCAGTCAAAGCTTGAATTTGCAGCGGATCAGGGTCTGCAATACGAATGAGGCGTCGGTCTGCGTCCTCCAGAAATTCATGGTTGAAACGCTTTTCGCGAAGACGCGACTGCAAATCTCTCGCTGTCAAACACTCCGGATATGTCCTAGGTCGAGGAATAGCTTGTGAGGCGCTAGCAATAGGAGAAATCTCAAGAGATCCCGTATTATCGCATCCAATTCTGTCATTCTCATTTGGTTGTTCAGGCTGCATTGTCAAGCGAGCGTTTAGACTCAGCCCATTACGTCCAGTCCTGTGTGGAAGGTGTTCAAATGCATCATGTGCAGCAAGCTCCGAGATTGGAAGCATTGGGTGGTCGTCCAGCCATGCCGTTCCCTTGTTTGAGCTGATTCCATTGTTCGAATCTGGCGGGCGTAACTCTTCACAGAAGCGTGCAACGATGTCAAGGTCGAACGATGTTTTGTCGTCATCATATGGTTGCATAAACAGTTTAACGCCAGTATGAGGGCTACCAAGCTTACGCAGCTCATCGATAAACGGCCGATCATCCTTAGGCGGTCCCCTGGGTGTGGCAAACACTTGTGGCCAACGTGGGGGGAACCGACCAAAGTAAGGCGAAGGCGTGAACAAAATTGTGGAATCCATGACCATCTACAACAAAGGTCAACTTGAGATCGAATATATTGCAATCATATATCTCGAAAGAGGTCGAGAATCAACTGTGTGCCTCAGGATGGAGAGCAGAAGACCAAATCGATAGAAGCTATTCTCTAAGAAGGGGCAGATTGGAGAACTAAACGTACTCTACAGGCTCGGTAGTATCTGTTACAATATCGATATAGATCGCGTACTTGTGGAATTGGGTGACTCCGTGTGGAAATGGTGCAACATGATGTAGTCAGTCGGAATCGTTAACCTTCGTAGAATAAAATGAGCGGGCTGTCTGCGGGACAGCTACAATCGACCGTCGTATGGACTGTCTCATGGAGGTAGGTCATCAGGTTGTCGATATATGATGAGTTCCTTTAGATGCAGCGCGCCGCGCTAGAGATTCGTACTACCTTCTTTCGACATCCTATAATTCATTGTTGCGATGATCCAACAAGAATTGAGGTGTAACACAGGTGTTGACAGCGCTCTCTACATTTGTAGCGTGTGATTCGCGACACGTAGTCATGCATTTGGCTGTGTAATCACGAGGCTTCCTATGAGGCCCCGTTGCCTTGTATGAATTACGCCTCAAAGGCTATGGGTATAGACAGTGCAAAAAGCCTCACAATGGTGCTAGTGGTGTTGAAAATAGAGGCTGGTCAGCCCTTCTAGTTGATCTGGTCGACACAAGCATTGACCCGAGGTCGCGTCCTACAACTAAAGTGCCATTGGCTTGCACTCTTCATGGGTAACGTTGGGCAGCGACGACAGGACCTCCGTATGTCTGACGTGCATATGAAGGACGTCGGGTTGCCCAATGGGGAAAGCAGATACTGAGACGTTGCCTTTTGTCAGGCTACAGTATCTTGCTGTATCTGGTCAAATATGAGTTCTGGTCCAAATGCCATATGGTGGTCGGAAGGTTGGCCGTGGTGCACTTTCCAGCCCAGCTCTGCTGTATTGCTAGCAAATAGTGATGTCCTAGAACCGGCATAGAAGTGTACTAAACCTTCCTCTTTGAAAAGATGGACGTCGTACACGAGGCCTGAGCCTTGTAGCTTGTGAGAAATTTGGTATCCACAGCGCGTTCTTGCAGCTGAGGCAAGAGTTACCGAAACTTCAATTGCCCGACGAAGGGGAACCCATCATGTGTGAGGTTATTTGCATTAATAAAAAGTTGAATTTTAAACCTAGAGGTTTCTCTCTCTTTGGTAATGGCTGTATATTCGCGTAGTCAAAGCTGATATTCCCGCCATCGTGAAGATTGCGCCTAGTCATTCCTTTTATGTAGTCTTTGATGCAGCCTAACCTCAACACGAACATCGTAGCGAGCACCACTTCCATCAAACTACAACAGTCAGATACGGTAAATCATTGTTTGGTGGCGGAAAGGTAAGACCGCCTGGAAATTGGGCACACATATTCCCTGAGAACTTACCACTGAATTGGCACATACATAAGGGCGCTAGCTCGACCTTTAACCACCTTGTCATTAGGGGCGAGCTGTGTTCTCCGCACACTGCCTGGAGCTTGTCTTGGTCGTAAATGCATGGAAAGAGTCGCTTGGGATTTCGGACAACACGCTGCAGAGGCCTGGCTTGCGGGACGTCGCGTGCGGCCTTCTCCGCTGATAGGCAAGGAAGGTTGGAAGAGCATGGGTGCATACTGTGTGAGCCCGAATCTGGACCCTGGTTGTGTTACAGTAGGCGTCCCTACAATGACCACAGGTCGGGCAGCCCGCGCTCGATATCGGAATGCTGGACTGTGCGCAATGACACTGACATGTCATGGATGGCTTTCATAGGCTCGAGGTGGTTACTTACGCACTGCCAGATATAAACATGCCGTTTTTTAGCCTCTACGAGTATGAGCTTATCGTTCTCCTATTTGCGAGGCCTGGCCTACATACATATGCTCTGAACGGTGGAGGGTAAGACCTAGAGTGTTAGCCAATGAAATCCAGTGCAATAAGCGAGAAGTCGTACTCAAAATCATAAGATTGAGGGAAGTCATCCAAAGGTTCAAGAGGCATGCTAATCAGCTTGTAGTATTAAACATTAAGTGAACGTTATGCGCCGAATGTCGAAATTCTACGTCGGCCTTCCCTTTCTTAACTCGTTGACGGGTTTCATCAGGAATGCACCCCTGCAAGTTCCTGCATTGTGCAGACTGCCTTAATACCAGAAAGATCGCCCCCGCAGCTGCAGTGTTTGTCTCTGTGTTCGCAGCAGAGAGAAGGCCGCATTCCTTTTACCACTTATAAGGTTACACCAAGGGCACTCCACGTTACGCGACCGAAGATTGTTCCATCAACGCCAGAAACACAAGTTTGCTACCACCTCCAGTACGTGGTTCGAATCTTCGACTTCGGCCTCGAAAACGATGGAGGACTCTTGGCAATCTTCTACATTGACACGTCATAAGAAACTAGTACCGTTAGAGAAGGGAATAGCACGAGAGATGGATGCTGATTTGAAGAGCAGGCGCTGGAAAGCTTTCAGCTCTAGAGGTACTAGTACGTACCTAACCGATGGCGCACCTGTTGTTGGCCTCTGACCGCTCAAGCAGCGTGGATAAGTGCCTTGGTCGGGCGGAAGGTATAGTTGAAAGGCACAGGATTTGAAGACACAGGATTTAGCAACATGTGCTCAAACGTTATATATCGGAGCTGTGCTAGGTGGTTCTTGCGCAGTTGTGTATTCCGACCCCCGCAAACTCGGAAATGCGCCTCACCGCCTACATTGAAGAAAGCAGCCACTGGTGCCACCATTGTGCAGGATGACGCGGGGGTGACTACAAATTACCTGGTTGGTCGGACCCCTTTCCCGCTCCTGCGCCTGCGGAGCCAATTATTCCTCCTTATTACTGGTACAATAGCTAGCCTTCTAGTACGAACTAGCTAATTGAACATGCTCTGTTAGCGAGCGCCTGAATATATCGATGGAACAACGACCATACTGTCAGCAATCCCTATTCAGAGCAGCCCGACACGAAGATAGGGAAAAGAGTTTAGAAGAGATGCATGGAGAATAATATGAAAAGTATCGCCTGAGTCGTAAGTCGTGATTCATGACTAGTCGTGATATACGCGAGAGATAACCGGCACCATGTACGTTGAAGAAGTCCAAACGTTGAACTGCGAGATCACGCACCCTGAATGGTCGGAGGATGTAGCTCGAAGTCAAGAATGGCTGACGAGGTTAGCACAACCGAGGATTTCTATGCAGCATCGGACGAAGACACACCTGCAGCCTCTTCGGTATCGCAGCCCTTCTTCTGCTTGAACCTGGAAAAGAGCGCACTCTGAGCTCGGTCCAAAAAGCTCAATGCGATTGTTAGAATGGAGAATACAAGCCCCAAAACACAAATCGAAATACCAAAGTTCCTGGGACTTCGATCAAACGACGGTAAGATTGGTCGATCTGTGCTAAAATATTGCAGGACGAGGATGATGGGCGTTGTGACCAAAAATAACTAAAATGGTTAATACCTGCATGGATGCAAGACCGAATCAGTACATACGACGACATTCATGCGAGTTATCAAAGTTGTCTGGTTTGCGGCTTTGACGTTGGCCATCGCGGCTGCGGTGCTCTGTCGAGTCATGCGCTGTATCACGTAGCTGATACGGTTGGTTTTCAAATTTACAGCGTGTGCTTGTCTGTTCACATCGTTGCTTTCACGACTCAAGAAGGTGCTTATCAACCCTAGACGAATGTTGAGCTATTGCAAAGTTAGGTGTATATGTGCGTGAAATAATACTCGACTTACGATTGTGGCGAACTTCTCGCAGGCTTCGGCCTTGGACGTCAATGACTGTTCCAGCTCGACGAGGTCCCTGAATGAGGTCTTAAGGCTGTTGAGTGCTACTATTGCATCATGTTCATGTAGATCCATGAAGAAATCAATGTCTCCGTTGAGGGCAATGAATCCATTCCATGCTCGTATTGCTGGGGACATGTGCTCTCGCACCCTGTGAAGAATCTGCATTGTCTGGTCTGTCTTATGAAACAGTTGAGCAATGTCTTCTTGAGATTCACGGCTTGCACCAGCGCCGACAGTATTCCGATGACCCATTCCCTGGGATGTCAATATCATGACACAAGTGCCGAAGGGGGACTTACCCAAGATTCCGCACCGGCATCCAACGTTCCGACAAGATTCTTGTACTCTCGCACCACGAGACAGATCCATATAGCTGCGAGGCGTAGGAAGTATCTCCTTGGATCCCAAATGGGATTATCTGCATTCAAATCATAGGTTCTACTATTGGGAACGAGAATGTCCTCTTTTGGAACCGCTTGATCCTCATCCTCATCTTCATCATCATCACTTTCTTCATCGTTTCCATCTTTTTCATTCTGTGCCTCTTCGAAGGAATCGATTGGGCAGGGTTTCGAAAACCCGTAAGCGGTCCACTTAGATTTGTCCCACATAGACAAAACGATCGAAATATGCGCTTGGTAGATGACAGACCTTCCTGAAGATGTGGTTGGAAATGGTACCTCAGCCCATGGGTTCAGGATTGGATCGTCTCTACATGTTGCCTGGACTATTTCTGGGGTAAGTTCCCTCAAAGTTAGATAGGGAATGTGTAACTCGAGTCGGGGAGTAATGAATCCGTCCGGAGGCTCGTAGACCTTGATCGACGTTTTACAGGATATATGTTTGGAGAACGCGTTTCTCAAAGACTCGATTTGGTGACAGTGCGCTGTTTCTGCAATGTTTAGGAGTGAATCTGGGTCCAGATGTTCGACAAAAAGTAACCGGCGATCCGCGTCAGGTAACAGGGGCAAGCCAAAGCGCGGTAGTGATAGATGTTTACGCAATTGATCGGTGGTGAGGACGTCTGGATAGGGACGGGGTTCGTTGGTTCCTTTCTTTCGGTCGTCGAGTTTAATTAGAGGGATTCTTAGCCTTGAGGTACGGGCATGATATGCACGGCAGAACTCCTTGATGACCTTGGTGTCCCAGCATGGAGTGAAGTCCTCACTGTCTTGAAGGAAATTATCCAAGAAGGTGCGCTTGACATTGAGAGCATTCGAGGCTTCAGAGAAGAGGCGGTCCGTGAACTTCCGATATGCAAATGGCTTAGGGGTTGGACGTCTTGCACTTTTCTTCACTCCACTTCTTCTCTTGCATTTGTTCATCTCAGGGTCCTTGCTGAGTCCTGTAGATTGCTAATCAAGCTGCTACAATGCAGGCCTTGGGTCCGATATCTGTATCATGTAGTAGAGGCCTCGGGGAGAAACGATATAGTGGTACCACAGATACGTGAGAGTCATACTCGTTCAGTATCGTTCAGTATAATTCAGGCCCGAAATTGAAGGTAGTGCGCGGTAGATGTGTTGACCCCGTTGTGTATGCGTCCCGACGGTTTCGACCTGCTTCAACAGACCAGGCCTCTCGGAAGCGCCGTAGACATTCGAGGCTCTTTTATAGTAGGATCTGACGCCTTCGATAGGCCCATTTTTTCTCTAACGAAGGGCTAACGAGAGCTCAATACCCGCAGTTCTAGGCGTCACAGGCGCTACACGCACCATCTCGTATTGCCTAGAAGGCAAAATTGACGTCGTACGTTGGAACACGTAGCACTCTCTCAATCGTTATCCAGAGAGCCATGATTGCATATGAGGGCGTCCGGTCCGGTGCTGCATATGGAGGCGAAGTGCCGAAGCTTTGCTCCGAGCAACTATTGCTCGTCAGCCACAATGGGTAAAAGATGTCGGTCAGCCCGCATTATCATTGGCCTGCGATTCCGTGAGGCTGACAAGGCCTACATATATATGGTACCGTCAGTGCCCGAAATTGCAGTCATCGGGCAAACATCAGCCTCGTCGGGAGCCCTAGAGCTTGGGCGCTAATGCACCCACCGCATGAAGGACCTCTTGCCAGCAACGCACAGCATTACACGTGCTCCACGAAAAGGATTTCAACCGCACTATAGCCGGTTAGAGTAAGATGGATTACTGCTCGTCCGCGCCTCGAATTAGTAGGTAGTGCAGTCAAGATGCCTATCACGAGCGGTTTGTGGTGATTTCAGCCTGTGAACAACCCTTTCAGACGACTATAGCGACCAGGCTTGCCACAACACATAAGAGCTGGTTGGCAAAAGCTTTGAGGTGGTTTAATGGGGCAGCAGTGATCGCACGTTGTGATGATATGCTCAAGCGATCTGATGCTGGCTTAGCCATGAACCACAATGCCGGGTCCCCTGCGCTTAGGTGCACGTCTTTGGAAGGCTGAATCGTAGGCCAACGGTCCGAGGCCACGTCTTGGAATATCACCGCTTTTCTCGGACTTGTTTCAGCCCGCCAGTCCTGTTGTGTTATCAAGCCAACTCACCGGAACTATGCAGGCTGTGCGCTGCCACACGACGGGTTGTCGCGAGTCGAAAATTCGTAGTCAATTGCTGTGTGCATTTCGGCACGAGAACAGACATGCGAGACGTGCATATCTAAGCCCTTGAAAAGTGTACCAAAAAACGGGATCCAATGAAGGTTGTAGATCGAGTCCATGTATCACACATCTCGATCTTAGATGAATCAACTGAAGCACAGACTATTTCCAATTATTGATAAGGATATGTATAACAACCGACTGACCTACGATATCTGGGACACAGGTCATCCAACTCATTCAATCACAGTTCCTAGGCAATGCTACCAAATTATCTGTACATATAGGTAACTGTACAATGCGAGAAGCAAATCGTGCAAACAGTTAACGTGTTGTAGCCGTCCTAAGTAACGCAGCGCAGAAGAGCTGGGATTCAGCTCCTATGTTGTGATCCGCGGGAAGAGCGAAGCTTGAAGGATAACTTCCTTGAAACGCAAGCCGCGGCCTGATAGGTTGACAGAGGGTTCTCCGGTATCGTCTAGGGCCACGACGGCGGACAATCGCCCCAATTCCACTCCATCATCGTACTTGGACTTTCGTAATATGGCAATTGCCGCAGCGAGCATAACCACACGAGGGACAACCAGCGCTTTTGTATGGTATCGAGGGATATCCGCAGTAACAACATTGCCACACGTATGTATGCTTCTTTTTCGCCTGAAGGTGTAAGAGGACGCTCGAGTCTGTGGGGGTTTCGATGGAAGTATACCAATGTCTGACAAGGGATGTCAAAATCCTGACTAAACGGACACGTTGTTGTTGGTAACGAGGTATCTCTGTGGTCGATAACACCGTACCCAACACCCATCGCGCACTCGGTGTGCGGCTCAGTTCCACCAGTAACAGGCTGAGAATATACAGCATCAGTGGCAGCAGAATCTCTGCTGTCTATAGGAAACCCTCGAGCGTCCTCTGATTGGCCTCTCCACCTTAGGAAAGGTCGAGTATGTATCGCATCGTATGTAGGCATGGAGAAGAATGCCTGTCGCCTCGTGGCTCGCCTTTCGGTAAGTGGGTACGTGATGCGATGCGTCGTCGAATATTGGTTTATAAGAACAGGGAGTCTGTCGCGAACGTGAAACGCGTGGACGATGGGCCTACTATGTCTAGCACCATGAAATGAAGTCAGCGATTATCGGACTTGGATTCCATTTCTAAGGTCTCCCTTGCCGCAGCGCAAGGAGTCTTTGGCTGAGATCCTGCCGCTGAGATCCTGCCAGTCGCCATGGCCGTTGCCGTGTTGCCAGATGGATGTAGAACATCGTATGGCTAGCGAGAAGACTCAATTGAAGAGGAGCAAAAGATTGGGAATATATGGAGGAGATGACGGCAGTCAAGCAGGTAATATTCCTGTCTCTGACGTCGATTGTGCATCAGGCTCATGCCATTGGGAAGTCTTACCTCAGGCGATTCGACGTTCTGACCCTGGAAACCCCCGCGGTCGGCCCGTGGACTTTCAATCGGAGGACAAGAGCTGGCAATTCGAACACACCTGAGGCTCTCGACATTTTACACTTCTTGTGGGTATCCCAAATTCCAGAAATAGTTAACGCTGGCGCAAAGCCTGCAGGCAAGCTGCACACCGCCCTGCCAACGCCTTGCAATCGCGTGGAATCAACCAACGGATCTCCTCAATTGGCTGATCGACCGCAAAAGATCATGTACAGTTGTTTTTGCGCCACGCCAGCCGGGGACCGACATTGAACGTCCGTCGCTCTTCTTGGCACATAGTATGCAAGGTATCTGACGAGGACCCTGGAGCACGTCTCTGGCTTTGCGATAGGGTTTACGTGTCGGGACCAGGGAATCCGAACTGTGAACCCGAGTACCGAATGTGAACGGCATCGGATAATTACCAGATCTGCCGAGATCTCCCTTCCGTTACCGGCTGCTGCAGTGTGAAATTGCAACGGGATGGTAAGATATAGAGGCGTTTGCTTGACTATCACGGTCAAACTTCTTCCGTCACTATATCGACGTCAATTCGATCCTGCGATAGGGAGGCAGACTTGGCTATTGAAAGATATGGAATGGCCGAGTAGATCCTGAGCAAACCCAGAGCACAATTGCGCTGTCAGGAGATCAGCTCACTTGGACCAAGCCGCCGCTTCACCAGCAAAATCATGCCTTTATCGTCGTTTGATCTTTCACCGACGCTGCTATGCTCCCGTCAGCACGATGGCTTCCTGCGTCTTATTAGTAATATCCTATTTAGTGCCATGAGCAACGTGGCGATACGCACCTGCGCAGTACACGCGAGTAATGGGAGCTTTCGAAAGATCGATAGGGAGTAAATCGAACGGCCATGTTACCTTCTATAAGATCATCCATTTTGCCGCGTACCTTCCCGAAGATGAGGGAACGAGTTACCTATTCGTCTGTCGTCCCTTAGCGTACAGTTGGGAGCTCACCTGATCAAGCCTTGAACATCTGGCCAAATATTTCATTCCAGCAGTTGCTCAGGCTTTCCTGTTGTGTTTCAGTATGTGGTAGCTTTGTACATGTGCAACCGCCGGACTGATGCAGAATCCGTTTGTGGACAACTATGCTGTAGTGACCCAAAAAAAGTTTGCTCAGTAAAGGCATGTATGCGTAACAGATGTACAACGGGGATGCGTCGTCGTCCAGTAATAAAGGGCATCGTAACCTACTGGCTCTGGCAACCCGCAAGTGAACTAGTGTATCCATTGTAGAAGATGATTTCTTTGTTCCGCTTGAGGGTTTTCCCGCCTAAGTTTGTCGTTAAGAAGGGGGGCTATTCAATAGCAAGTCGGCTTTGCAAACGATTGATTCGGTCAGTGTTTGTGCGGGTTGAAGAAGCACTCTCGTGCCTGGTAACACCTTGGCGTTCGTCATGCGGACTAGAGCTTCAGAACCGAGCTTGTCAAGCCCGCCCTCAATCGCAAACAATATCCCTCCATCTTCGATTCAATATGATTTTCCGATCCCTCGCCGTCCTCGCTCTTCTGGTCCCAATTCTGACCACGGCAACACCAACAGCCGCCCCCGAGCTCACCACCCTCGACCCCGCTACATCTGACGAACTCCTCCACCTACACCGCAAGCTCGTCGAAGTCGAATCAATCACCTCCAACGAGGAAGACGTGGGGAAATGGCTCAGCAAATACCTCCGCCGCCACGATTGGACCGTGGAAACGCAAGAAGTCTCGAAAACCCGCTACAATCTGCTTGCATACGGCAAGAAGCGCGAAACGACGATACTATTGACATCGCACATTGACACGGTGCCGCCCTTTTGGCCATACTACTACAACAAAACGTCAGACATAATAGGCGGGAGAGGGAGCGTGGACGCCAAGGCCAGCGTAGCAGCGCAAATTATGGCGACAGTAGGACTGAAGGAGCAACTACAGGATGACATATCATTACTGTTCGTCGTAGGCGAGGAGACAGGAGGCGACGGCATGCGCGCCTTCAGCGCCTGGGACAAGCGCCCATCGTCCCACGAAATCATCATCTTTGGCGAGCCAACAGAAGCGAAGTTGGTCTGCGGCCACAAGGGCATGCTGGGCTTCGCGCTCAAGGCAACGGGCAAGGCCGCGCATTCAGGATACCCATGGCTAGGCGTGAGCGCGAACGACGTGCTCGTCGAGGCACTGGGGGAACTGCTGGAGCTGCGGAAACACCTACCCTGGAGTGAGAAGTATGGCAACACGACAATGAACTTTGGTCGCATACAAGGCGGCGTGGCAGCGAATGTTGTCGCCGAGACGGCAAGCGCGAACATCGCGACGCGTCTCGCTGCAGGCACGCCCGACGTCGTGCGCGGGCTCATCATCAGCGCACTCAAGGACGTCAAGGCCGCGGCGCAAAAGCAGGGCGGCGACCTGGACATTGAGTGGGCGAGCGAGGGATACGGGCCCGTAGACATCAACTGCAATATCGACGGCTTCGAGACGCTGACCGTCAACTACGGGACTGACGTGCCTAACCTGAGCGGCGATCATAAGAGGTATCTCTACGGGCCTGGCTCAATCTTCGTCGCGCACTCGGATCACGAAGCGCTGAAGAGGAAGGAGCTCGAGGAGGCGGTGCTGGATTACAGGCGATTGATTGTCAAGGCGACTGAGGTGCATCAGAAACAGCGAGCTCAGCAGGACGAAGAGCAGGTAGAATTGTAAATAAGCTGTATATACCTATTCCCCACATATGCCATACATACTACTTCCCATTACTCCATACCATCCGTTATCTAAAATGTACTCCCACTGTTAGTCCGCCAGGAGAAGAGTCTCGCTCGACAGGCGGTTCTGAAAGCGAGTGCTCAGTGCGCCTCTTCCCAAGCCTGCTCGCTCTCGCGAAACAAGACTGGGTAGATGGCACGGTGATTGTTCTTGCGCGTAGCTCTCGTGAGAGCGAGGGTGCAGGCCATCACAGCCATGGAAGAGCTCACTGGAGGCCTGCGGTTCTGTTCTGATGCGCTGATGCAAAGAAGGGAGCTTTGAAAAAGCTAAAGACGCCTTTTTAAGGTCGGGTGACGGAATATTGTTGAGCCGGGCAAGGCAGCAGCGACGAGGTGAAAGAGGTAAATGAGAAGGAGAAAAATGCTATGCCATTTCACTTACCCAGTGAATGCTTGCTTGCTTGCCGAGCGAACGCCGATGATGATGCTAGAGTTGAGTATGATACATGTACTGTACACTATACAATGCAGTCAGATTAGTTCGCCGCAGCCGCAACACCCTCTTGCGTCTCAGCAATTTCTTCAATCTTCTCTGCCGCCATGCCTAAATCCCGCAGCTCCCAACCACTAGCTGAACTAACCCATTCTTTCTTCTCCCCAAGAATGGCCACGCTACTCTCAGCAGCACGCTTGACAAGGAACTCATCAGCCACGGCCTGCACCTGCTCAGCCGTAACGTCAAGCAAGCGCTCTCGCCGTGTCTGAAGCATATCGTCCGTCACACCTGACAAGAACAATCTCATGCCCTCTCGACTAACACTCTGCGGCGCGTCGTATCCTTGGAAGACACTGAGCTTCGCCTCCTCGAGATCTTGAGCCACCCACTTGCGATCGCGAGCCCACTGCCCTGCCTCCGCCATGACCTTCATACTGTTCTGCGGATTCGGGTCACGGTACGAGTACATGCCAAACAGACCGCCGAGACCGCGTGCGTACGCGCCGCCGCCGTACGCGCCACCCTTTTCGCGTATCTCAGGATGGAGCTGTTTAAACGTGAGGAGTTTGGCGAGGATCTCGAGTGGGGCGCTGGCGGCATCGGTGTAGGATACCGTTGGGACGGCTCGAGCAGAGTAGTAAACCTGATAGGGAAGGGGGAAGAAGGATTTCGCGTTTCGGGGGTATTGAGCTTGTTGAGATGAGGTCGGCACAGTGACGTTCTTAGGTAGTGTGGAGAGGAAGCGATTGAGTGCTTCTTGGTTGGGTGTTGAGCTTTCCGCGCCGCAGTTGAGAGCTACGCGGAGTTGACTGCTGTTTGCAATGGTAAAGGACTGAATCGCCTTCAGTTTCTGAATAACATCGCTAAGCGATTCTTGCGATGCCAGGCTCGTCATAAGCTTGACCTGGGTGAGGCCTCCAGTCTCCTCTGCCAACCGGCCGACAGGACTAATACCAGCCTCGGCATATCTCATGGCGTAGGAGTGTCCCGACTCAGCGATCGAGTTGATGGCACCACTTGCTGAGCTCTGAAGTAGCTCGCGGATCTTCTTCTCAGCTTCTGGTCCATCAAAGTCCGTCTCTTGTATTATCGTCCGGAGAAGTTCATACATGTCTGGGATGTTGCGATCGAACGCGTATCCCGAAAAAGCCAAGCCCTCCTCATAGCTAGTGAGCGAGAGCGGCGACTGCGAAGAATGATACCCGACTGAGATACCGCCAGTCTTCAGCTTGATGAGCTCCTCAAGCTGCTCCATTGTTTTGTCTTTCGTGCCCAGGCGCATGATGGCGCTGGTAAATAGAGGAATCATCTCTCTCAACTCGTCTGGTAGATCTTGCAACTTATGTACAGCCCGGAAATAGGTGAGACCGTTGGTAGGCGCCTCACGCCACTGTAACTTTACACCGTCCACGTCGGTATGGCGAAGAGGCTTCCGTTCCTTTTCTCGCGGGATATCCTTGACGTGTACTGTTGGCAAGCAGCTTAGGTCCTCGGTCCTGGCCTTCTCCTGCACTTCTAGCAGCTGCAGTTCCCGTTGCTCCAGATATTGCTGTGCCTCCTCTTCGCTCGGGAACTGCTTCGTAGTTTCGAGGATCTTCGCCGCCAATCGTTGGTTCTCCTCGTCTACCAGTTCCTGGCTGAAGGTCTCCGATGGCTGCATCGTGAACGTAAGGGTATTCTCGTTCAGAAGATATTTCTCGATGAGACCTTCCAGGTAGTTCCCTTCCGCGTACTTCTTCTGGAAAGCATCGACCGTTTGCTGCCATGCGAGTGCCTCCATTGGATCGATACCATTGAACCAGCTAGGCTTCAGTCTTTGCAAAATACCCATACCAAAGTTCGCTGTCTTGTGCTTGAGAGACAATTCTAGTTGATGCAAGATTCCATCTACTTTAATCTTGTCGAATCCGTTTTTTTGAACCTCATGGAAGGTTTTGGCAATAGCTTCGTGGACCTTGGTCACGTCTTCAGCCTTGACAGCATCGAGCCCTACAGAGAAGACCCCCCGGCGACCCGCACTATCATAGCCAGTATTGGCGCTGAAGTCCGCTCCAAGACCCGATTCGATGAGGTTGCGATACAGTGGCGAGCCATACCCGTTCATCAGTAAACTGCCCAACACTCCTAGCGCAAAGTTCTCCACCGAGTCAGCTGTGTCGCCCATCATCCACGTGACTGACGTCTTATACTGCCTGTCCAGAGGTACCAGAGGATCCAAAGGACCGGCTACTATGACTTGCTTCGGTGTGTCCAATTTGATCGGTGCCTTGACCTCCTGGTCTACGGTTATACTGTCAAACCCACTCAAGCGGCTGTCCACCTCTTTCAAGTGTTCAGCCAGCGGCATGTCTCCGTAAGTCAATATCTTAGCGTTGCTGGGGTGGTAATGGTCTGCATGAAACTTCCGTAGCTGTTCCCAAGTGAGGTCGGTAATCTTCTGAGGATCACCACCAGAGTTGTTGATGGCTGGGAAGAGATGCTCCTGGAATTTTGTGTAGAAGAGATAGCTCGCATCCGACATCTGGCCCTTCATCTCATTGTACACCACGCCCTTGAACACCAGTCGCTTTGCGCTTGGGTCATCCGTCTCGGCAGCCATTGGATTTTCAGGGCCTATGCGCCACCCCTCCTGTGTGAAGTCGTTCTCCTTCAAAAGTGGATGTAGTGTGGCGTCCAAATATACCGACATCAAGTTCTTGAAGTCCTGCGCATTCGTCGTGGCGAACGGATAGCCGGTAAAGTCGCCGAAGGTCCAGGCGTTCATGAAGTTGGACAGCGAGCGCGGGAGCATCTTGAAGAAGGGATCGCGAATGGGATATCTAGGCTGTCAGCTGAAACCGAAGTCTACATCAGAGATCTACCTACCTCTCGCTACCGCACAGAGTGGTATGCTCCAAGATGTGTGGCACTCCAGTGGCATCTGGCGGGTTAGTCTTGAAGGCGATGGAGAAGACATTGTTCGCATCGTCGCGGGCAATGTGCAGATATTCAGCGCCAGTCTTGTCGTGGTGGAGGTGCAGGGCAGTCAGTTCAAGCTCAGGAACCTGCTTGACGCGCTTGAGAGTGAAGCCATGAAGCTGCTCTCCCACATTCGGAAAGTTGGAGACATCTGTTACTGCCGCATATCCTCGGCGGGTATTGCAGGCCACCCGCAGGAAGCTCGTCTTCGTTGTCCGGGGCCTCTGTAGCTGCCCACGAGCGGAGCGCAGCATATTTGAGATGGGTGGTGAATTGTCCCAGGTCAACTTGGAGGCACAGAAAAGACATGACAGATGACGCGCCCTATGACGCCGATTGGCCGAAGCCGCCGGGGTACCCTTTGAGTTTAGCCCGCAAAATTACTAAGACGGAGCAGTGTGGTGCAGGCTGTATGGGCTAATGCTGGTGTCTGTGGCAGGTGGAATAGCATATTACCTCATTGAGACCTGGTATCGATAGACGGCGCGATATTGAAGCTTGCGGGCGTGGTGGAGTCGTGAAGTTTGCGTCCTGGGCCTTCCCTAACTGAATCAAACTACCCAGTCTCTGCTCCCCTCCTTGCCACGGAACAAAAGACGACTCTCCTCCCACGAGGCGCTGCCCGACCAACCCTTCCGAGCACGCGCGCTGCATGACCCGCATACAATATCGCATCACCACTCGCTGCTCTGCTTGACGGCGACGGAGGCTCGCTTTCCGACCCCAGCACATCCGAGACGTCAGCGGTTGGCTCCCTCACCACGCGCATCGCACCCGACCTGCCGTTGCGACTACGAATGTACAACGTGACTGTATAGCGATTGTGTGCGTATCCTTCAGAGCTGGGTCAATAGGAGGAGAATTGCGGATTCTCGGGCTTGGTACGAGGGATCCACAGAGCTGAGGCGCTGCACCGGACAGTCACTACTCCATGGCAACCGTCGCGCACCAGCGCCAGCCGACGTCTGCCCAGTCCCGTCCGCATCACGAAGCCAGCCGCAGTACCTCTGCTTCTCCCGCAAACATGGCCCCCGCACAACACACCCCGGCGCCCGCGCCCGCGAAGAAGGGCAAGGGCAAGAAAGCACCCGACCCCTCGGAGCAGCAGAAGCAGATCCAGGCCAAGATTGCGCAGCTCGAACTAGACCAGGCAGGAGACAAGGAGCAGGAGCTTGAAATCGGTGCGTGTACCCGTTGTGTGATGGGCATGGTGGAGGCGGGGAATCCGTCGAGTGGCGCAGCGCGCAGAGGGGTGGGAGTCTGGCAACTCTTGGGATGAACATGGCTGACGTATTGGTTTTGTTAGAGCGCGAAGTCAAGAAAGCGAACCGCGAACTCTCCTCCCTCCTTTCGAACATGGACGGGCCTCTATCGCGCCTCGAGGTGGTGCAGAAGCGATATACCGAGCTTTTGTCCGATATGAAGCGCCTCGAGCGCGAATATCAGAAGGCAAAGAAGCGCGGGGATCAGTTGCAGAAGGAAAAGGATGCGCAAAGATCCGAGTTGAACAAGGTTACCACGATGAAGGACAAGCTAGACAAGTTGTCGCGTGACTTTGCCAAAGAAAACAAAAAACTAAAGGACGAGTTGCACAAGCTCGAAACGAGCGAATCGGCTGCCCGGCAAGAGCTTCACGAACGATTAGAGCACCTAGTCGCTGATGTTGACGATTGCATTGCAACGGCAAATGGGCCAGAACCGCAGAATCAAGTTGACCTGGAGTTGGACGAGTTGTAAGTATGTCTAATGGGCATTGATAGGACATCAACTAAGATTCTAGGTTCCGGCAAAAGTTCAAGTCCTTCATCGACCAATACGAGCTTCGCGAACTACAATTCCATTCCCTACTTCGCACTAAAGAGCTAGAGATACAGTATCAGATGGCTCGGTTAGAACAGCAACGCAAACAACAAGAAGCTGAATCGTCAAAATCCCACCAATTGACTCGACAAGTGTCTACATTCTCCCAAACCGAGACGGAACTTCGCACACAGCTCAACATCTATGTGGAAAAGTTCAAGCAGGTAAGCTCCTTGTTGTCTCCCTTGCTGGTCAATAACATATTGGTTAATACTGACTAGATGCAGGTTGAGGAGACACTCAACAACTCAAACGATCTGTTTCTCACATTCCGCAAGGAGATGGAAGAGATGTCCAAGAAGACTAAACGCTTAGAAAAGGAGAACCAAAACCTACAACGTCATAAAGAGATCACAAACCGGAATATCGGCGAGATGGTCGAAGAACGTCAGAAGATGCAGGAAGAACTCGCACGAAAAACCAAAGAAACGGAAGATCAACGCAAGAAGATTGCTCGACTGGAAACACTGTGTCGGGGAATGCAAGCTCAAGGCCGTGGTCAAGTTCCAATGCATGAAGAAGAAGAGGAGGACGAGGAAGTCACGGAGAGTGAGTACGAATACGAGGATGAGGAAGATGAAGAAGGCAGTGGGGAGTACGATGATGAGACGGAAGACGACGCTATTGAGCCTGTACCCGAGCGTCGGCCATTTGGACCAGTGCCGCCACCCCCTCCACCGCCCCAACCTATTTCCCAGGGGGTTTTGAACGGCCATAAACAGGTCAATGGACAAATAAATGGACTCAAGCGCTAATAGCTTGTCATAGTGCCTCGGGTCCCATCTGCCAGACAGGCTGCTGTTCCACGCCCTCCAGTCCAAAAGCCAAGGCTTTCGAATTTCTTCGAACACTTCGACGACGAGCCAACAAGTCGTGGGAGCATATTGTTCGACATGCTGGTCACAGAGCTTCCGAAGCAAGACTCGTAACAGGCTGAAGACTGGAGGGCATATGGTGCCTTGCCTGTGCAGAATGGTCCAAGATGTGTATATTAATACCCCAGGGCAATGACAAACGCAATGGCTACTCTTCATCCTGATATTCTTGATTTCAACATGCAAATGTCAACCTCAACTTCCGAGCGTCTAAGAGGCAACGAAAAGCTTCCTGGTTGGGAATCTTCGATGATTGCTATTCTGGAAGCATGATAAGCCCTGGAAACAACTGATGAATATTATAGATCGCGTGGAACTTTTCGGCAACAGCATGTGGTGCAATGGTTCGTCAGGTGACAGGGTGGTCGAGTCGAAAACTCCCTGCCTCGGCTCATTAACCGCACGTTTTCCCCGCAAGACCCTTGTTCTCAAGGCTGACAGCTACCGCTATTTAGCATCAGTACCCCCAGGCTCGCCATGTCCTCAATTCGCGGTGCTGCTTCTTTGGCTTCGAGCCATCTATACATAATTTCGACACCTCCGCCTTAGTGCTCCTCCATCTTGAATCTCTTCATTGCACGCGCTTATCGCACATATCACCATGTCGACCCCGTCCCTCCAAACGCCGCTCTCGAAGCTCCTGGGGATTCAATACCCCATCATCCTCGCCGGTATGGCACGAACATCTGGCGGGCCCCTTGCTGCCGCCGTCTCGAACGCAGGCGGTCTCGGCGTCATTGGCGGTCTAGGCTACACTCCAGCACAGCTCCAATCGATCATCGACGACCTCAAGTCCAACCTTCGGGACAAGTCACTTCCCTTCGGAGTCGACCTTGCCCTTCCCCAAGTCGGTGGCAGCGCACGAAAGACGAATCACGACTACACCCACGGGCAATTGGATGATCTGATTGAGGTCACAATCCAGAACGGCGCAAAGCTCTTCGTCAGCGCGGTCGGCGTACCGCCTGCGCGAACAATCAAGAGGCTTCACGAGGCAGGCATTCTGATCATGAATATGGTTGGTCACCCTAAGCACGCGAAAAAGGCGTTGGATGCTGGCGTGGACATTGTATGTGCACAGGGAGGAGAAGGTGGAGGGCACACAGGCGACATCGCAAACAGCATCCTCATTCCCTCCGTCGTGGACGTGGCGCGGAAGTACAAGAGCCCTCTCACAGGCGAGACAGCCATCGTTGTTGCGGCGGGCGGAATCTACAACGGCCGCAGTCTCGCGAGCAGCTTGATGCAGGGCGCGCAGGGTGTGTGGGTTGGCACGCGGTTCGTGGCTTCGACGGAGGCAGGATGTTCACAGATGCACAAGGAGAACGTAGTCAGCGCAGACTTTACAGATACTGGTCGAACCCTCGTTGTCAGCGGTCGCCCGCTCAGAGTACGATATAATGACTACATCAAGGGCTGGCATGAGAGAGAGGATGAGATCAAAAAGCTCACAAACGCGGGTATTGTGCCATTGGCGAAGGATATGGATGATGGGAAGGACGTCGATATCCCGTTCTTGATGGGCCAGGTTAGTGGAGTGATTACGGAGATCAAGCCTGCGAAAGAGATCGTGGATGAGATGGTTCAGGAAGCGGTGGACATGCTGAGGTTAGGACAGACGTATATTGGTGGACCAAGTAGCAAGCTGTAGGCATGCATCAATTGAGCGCATTTCTTCTCCAGGAAAAAAATGGTCGTCATCAATAGTAAATGTGGTGTATGCTCGTAATTGAGCGCTCGCTGGTCCAATTGTTTACTTTTTGTGTAACCTGACGCTTGACGGTCAATCGCTTGGAGTGCCGATTCGGGGTTCACCACCAAATCGGCTCAGCATTTCGCGGAGACGGTTGCACAAACGTTATTGTCTTGTACTTGCAAATAAACAACAATGTCTGCTGGCGTCAAGTAATTGCCACAGACTTTCAGCTGTCAGGCCTCCCAGTGCCCTCCCCTCCCCGGCGAGCGGGATCTGGATGATCTACGCCAGGATTCGCGCCGCCGTCCAACAGCAGGAATCCATCATCGCTCAGGAGACAAGACTGTTCAAGACACTTGTCGCAGTCTCTCCACCATAGCGGCGTACACGACTCATATTCTGGCCGCGACCCACTGCTATCCTTATCTGTGCTTTCAACCCATCAACGGCGCACCGGACACTGGCTTGTGCGGAGCCTGATCACTCCCGCGGACTCCAGGTCGAAATCCCATCCGTAAATGACGCTGCTTCGGCAGTCGACACCACCTCGTAGCGGCGCATTCCATGCAGTCAAACCTCAGAGCTCAGGCTGAGATTCAGGCCCAGAGGAAGAAGGTATGCTGCTACCCGTCGGCGCTGCGCATAACCGCGCCCCGACCCAGGCACTCCGAAGCGTCGTGAATGTTATGCTGACACTGAGGGTATAGCAACTCGCGAATTCCTACAAACAGCTCCTCGAGTAAGCCTCTCCACCTTGCATTCCGACGCGCTCCCCGGTATGAGACGCGGTACTGACTGTGCGACAACAGTGAATTCGCCGCGACAGATTTGAAGACGGTGGGCAATTATACACTGGGAAAACTCATAGGCAAAGGCAGCTTTGGGAAGGTGTATTTGGCGTCACATAAACTCAGCAATGGGTCCAAGGTGCGATTGCGAGACGGCTATACTGATACAGAGGCAGCCAGGCTGATTGCGGACAGGTCGTGCTCAAGAGCGCGAAGAAAAACGACGCCAATCTCGCGCGTGAGATCCACCACCACCGCCAATTCATACACCCGCATATCGCCCGGCTATACGAGGTCATAGTCACCGAGGAGCTGGTCTGGCTGGTACTCGAGTACTGCCAGGGCGATGAGCTTTACAATTACCTCCTCGAAAAAGGCGCCCTCGAACCCTCCAAGGTCCAGCGCATCTTCACACAACTTGTCGGTGCCGTGTCTTACGTCCACAACAAATCCTGCGTTCACCGCGATCTGAAGCTCGAGAATATACTGCTGGACAAGCATGGAGACGTGAAGCTGGTCGATTTTGGGTTTACAAGGGAATATGAGGGAAAGAGTAATTATCTGCAGACATGGTGCGGGACTGTGTGCTACAGCGCGCCGGAGATGCTGAAGGGCGAAAAGTATGCGGGAGAAAAAGTAGATGTCTGGAGTCTTGGAATCATTCTATATGCGCTACTGGTGGGCGAATTGCCTTTTGATGATGACGATGAGATGGTCACGAAGACGAAGATACTGAAAGAAGAGCCTAAATACCCGGAGAACTTCCCACCACTAGCGAGAGAGCTGTGCCAGTCGCTGCTGTCGAAACGGCCAATTCTGAGGCCCACATTGGCAGATATATTACAGAATCCGTGGCTAGCGGAACATGCGCCGCGCCAGCAAGAGACATTGAAGCTGCAACAGCCCGCGCCTTTCTCGACGGAGCTGGAGAAGGAAGTGTTGCATCGGATGCGCGCCGCTGGAGTAGATATCGATATGGTGATTGAGAATGTGCTGGCGCAGCGATGCGATGCCTTAGCTGGCTGGTGGGCACTCTTGCTCGAAAAAGAAGAGAGGAAGGCCAAGAGGAGGGAGCGAAAGCGGAAAGAAAAAGAGGCGGAAGCGAAGAGCTTACGGCGGTTAAGCGCTGCAAGTAGTAGATTGGACAAAATTGCGCCTACGATACGCGAGTTGGATGAGGAGGGACTGCCTTCACCCATGCTGGGTGATCAACCAAAGAGTCGCGGGAGGACTATGAATCGGCGGAGTCTTCATGGTAAGTACTGCCATTACGATTGTAGATGGCTCATGTCTAACTGATCCAGGCGCTCCAGATCTCCCCCGTCTTCCAGAATCGAGCTCAACACCTACCCTTTCTGCCGAGAAACCTCTCCCACCGATTGAGAGTCAGCAGGTCCGCAGTTCAGACTCATCGTCACGGCCTCCACTGCCAGCCAAGGATCTCGACAGGCGGAGATCACGCAGTAGCATGCTTCAGGTCGTCTCCACGAATCCAGACCTCCTCCACCCGAATGGCTTCGTACCCAAACAAAGACGCAGGAAACAGCCTTTCATCAATCACCTCTTGTCACTCAGAAATTGGATAAAAGAGACATCAAAACGGGCACGATCGCCCAATTCAAAAGCAAGTAGTGGACAGAGTCCAAAGCTGCCAGAGAGTAAGTCACCAGACTCGAAACGGCGTCTGAGTGCTCCGAACCGCACATCCGTACATACGCATACAAACAATCCGCCCACAACACATGTCACACCCCGCCCCCGAGTATCAACCAACGGCTCCGGCTCCGTACGACGACTCTCGGCCTCTCCCGCTCCACTAACACCACGCTCCTCATACCGACGCTCCTCCGGCGGCCTACGAGGTCGGAAATCCACCTCGTCCTCCGTGTCCTCGATCCGTAGCATGCCGCACCACCACCACTCGCACTCCAAAGCGTCGTCAACATCCTCCGCATCCATCGCCTCGCCCGCCGTCTCCGTCTCAGGCCACGGCCACAAGATAACCAAGAGCCCCCACAACAGCATCAAAGTCCTCCCCGCAACACCCACCTCGTCCACGTTCCCCTCCAACATCCGCCTCGTCCGTGCAGGCGCGCCTACCTCCTTCAACCTGCCCGCCGCCAGCAGCAGCGAAGGCCCCTTCGCCTTCGGCACCTCATCGACCAACCCGCCGCCCTCCCCGGCCTCATCTTCGCCAAACGCAAGCGAAGCCCCTTCAAAGGACCCATGCTAAACGTCAACACGCAAGGCAGCACTCCCGCATGGCGAAGTCGCAGCGACGGAGGCAGTAGAAGCCAGAGTGTGCAGGGGCGACGGAGCGGGGAGATTATCATGGGGATTACGGAAGAGGATGAAGAGGAAGAGGAACAGGAAGAGGGGGAGGAAGAAATGGAGGTCGAAGAGGTGGATAGTTTTAGTCCGCAGTTGAAGGAGGGCGAGTTTGTCGAGGAGGTGCAAGAGGAGAAACCGCCGCCTACGCCGCCGAAGGGGAAGATGTGAATGTCCCTCCCCCTCACTCTATTCTTTTTTTTTGTGTAGAAGAATGGTGGAGAGTCGAGGGACGGAGAAAGAGGAGGATTGTGTATGACATGTGTTGATATGTGTGTTTGGTTTCATCTGGTTTGATGTGCATATTGGACGGCATTGTACGAGGCGTGTTTTGTTGTGTGGATTGGCGCGCATTTCAGCATCTCGTTTCGTTTTCATTTTCATTTCTTCATTCTATTTCTTTTTTCTCAGCCTCTAGCGACCCTCTTGTCCTTCACATTTATGCGTCGCTACAGCCTATTTTTGTGTAGACCCAGCTGCTCTCCTAGGTTGGAGTTTTTTTATTATTTTGGGGATATCTTCGTCGCTTTTTTTCTTCTTATTTCTACTTAACCTTCTTACTCTCCCTCTACACACCTTAATTCTTTTCTTCATGAGATGTACATGACAGCTATGGCGGTTTTCATACAGACGGGGTTACAGGCTATGTATATAAGGAAGTCGAAAAGAGAGTCACATTGCATCCAGGTATTTTGCCAGGTGACGTCGATTCGAGGGAGGCTCGTTGATGAGCCCGCGGCCCCACACAATGGTCCTCCAAGTGTACTACGATTGGGACATTGATAGGCTTCCGAAACGGGGACATATCGACCTACCCCTTGTTGATTCAGCTGAGCCACATCTCTGAGCAGACTAATCTAGACTGCTAAGGGCGATCAGCCTAGACGTCTCCAATACTCGCCATTATATTAGACTGCCAGAATCAATAACGCGGAGCAACCATACACATGAACACGTGTATATGTAGCGATGCTAGCACGACAGCTGAGTCAGTAGGGTCTCAAGCTTACCTTCGTAGGAGTGTATGATACTACGATATACGGTCTGCTGTCGTTTTGGCGAATAGCTGAAGTCAGAGTCGTATTGGGTGGCAGCAGTGTCACGCTACACAGCATTCACCCTCGAATTCCTCCGAGGGCTGGTGATCTTCAGCGCAGGAGATCGAACGCCACCTGGCTGTGCGATGCTTAGATCCCCAAACAATGATTGCCGGCATGAGTACGGAGGTCCGAGGAGGTGTTACTGAGTCGTGAAAAGTGTACCAGTGGCCCGGTGACATGCTGTCGCCTATAGAATCCAGAACCGGAATGGATGCCGAATGAGATTTCATACCCATGCTTTGCGCACTGTCTCTGCGCACCGAGCACTCAGCAGCAGGATTCCCATGCGATGAGCACGCGACAGAGGTCCGGGAGCCAAGATGTGGGATGTGGCGTTCGAATCTGGAGATTTGATGGTAGAGAGAGTCGACCAGGACGAGGACGTCACGAGACCGTGTTGTCGCTACATGAGGTATGAAAGATATCTCGCCATCATGTTCTAAAAAGGTGAGACAAACATCGGACGATAGACGAAAACTGGAGTACACTAAGTATCGAGAGGGGGAGTAAGATGTCTTAGATGATTTCAAGTTGATAGCGGTGAACATTCAAGGTGTGAAGGTATGTGCGCCACTTTCGCTCTACTTCTTTTCAAAGACGCAAGGTGAGACGGGAAGGTCAATCAGTGCATGAGCCGTATGCGCAGTAGCTGCACCGTAGAAGTCCACTAGAAACAAAAAGCAAATGCTTCGTTGACGTGGTTATTCGCTGGTTATTCGCCAACCTTAGCTCCACTGGACTGGCGACATGCCATTTCCAGAAGGCGTTGGCGGCGTTGGCCTCTCAGCGAAGGAAAATGCCTCATTATCGCCAAAACACGGAGGAGGCGTCGAGGATTCGAATTAAACGTTGCGAAACGGTGGGGGCCTCCGCTGGTGGCTTACCAAGTGCATCGGGCGTTCCCACTTGGCCTGGACAGGAAGGCCGTGATAACAGTCATGCACGCGTTCATGCCGCGTAGCGAAGGTCGCGATAGACGTGTGACTTCGCCTATGATAGGGAGACCCTCGGCTTGTGAGACAGTGATGAGGATAATGGCACAGCTAGATATTTGAGTTGCTGCAGGTGGGGCAAGTCGAGTACTCGGGTGGATAGGCGGAAGTGTCTTGACTGATTTGGGGAGTGGCAAGTGTATCACAGATGCGGGCGGAATCGCAATGGGTGAACTTGTGTTCATGCAGTGAGAAGGCAAGGTAGGCCAGGCGGGGCTTACTGTTGTACGTCTTCAGCCAGCCGGCCCGGCCGACTGGAGAACGGGAGAGAGAACGAACTGTGGCACGGCATAGAGGCTGTTTACCGCTCATCTAGACGCGTTGGAGGTGCTTCGAGCAATATAAACGGCGCGGAAAGGAGCAATGGCAGAAAGTGCAGCCTGTACCTGCATGTGATGGTTCGAGAAGACGAGGATAGATTAACGAATACCTGGTTCCCCCTGCGTCTGGCAGCAACTTCATATGAGAAGGGCAGTCAAGCGAGAGGGTTCGGTCAGAAGCAATGAATGACCCGTCTTACCGATGTGTTCAGTTCATTGAAATTGCGACGAACGCGGTCCGCATTCTTGACGAGCGTTGGATGTCCGTATTGCGGCGCAGTGAGCTGACTGCAGTGGTTTGATGAGTGTTGAACGGCTGCTCGTCGAACCATTGCGTGGCCTCAGCCTCGAACGCGCATCCCAGCACTATTGCAAGTTGTGTCATCTGTCTTTGCCCCAGATACAGGCTCGTATTGGAGTGTATTGAAGGATGGAGCACGACGGCTGTGCGCCAACGAAGCGACCGCGGGCGCAGAATGAAGGGTGACTGTCTAGCATCAGTACCTATCACGGCCAGTGAGGACGTGGGGTCATGTTCAGTCGCGTCGAAATGTGAATAGGACACGCAGTAAGGACACAGCAAAGGATCACCGAGTTGCATCCAAGGGTATTGGACTCGATCCACACAAGTGCTGGGTGTCTTGCGAGCACATGCCGTAAGAGTCTCGCTCCTTCCCCGTATCGCATCGCCCGCTTGATAAGGAAGCCACCCGTGCGCGCCCCGCCCGTGCACAGGACTTCCAGAAGGCAGGCGCCGCCCACGGTGCTCGTCACCGAGGCATCGACGCCGGCGCCGGCAGACATGTCAAGTGATGGTGCTGGGCCGCCATCGCGAAACGTAAATCGTGGAGAAATGCGAGAATAGGGTTTGGCTCTAGAGGAGAGTGACATGTCGCGGCTCCGCTAGATGAGCGTTAAGCGTCAAGCGTCCCAGCGTCGGTGAGTGCCGAGGGCGAGGGATGCAGACGCAGGCCGACATGGATGGATCGGGCCCGCTGTCCAGTGTCGCCATCGTCGCCATCCCACACCTTGCCCTCGCTGTGGACCGTGAAGACTCACCGACGCTGCTGGGTGCGCCTCGTCCACGCGGGCTGCATGTCACAGCGAGGTCACATTCTGGCACGACTCGGCCCTCGAAGGCCCTGATACCTACCTACCCACAGTATATGTCCGCACGACGGCATTGAATCCAATAAGCACCAACACTGGCGCCCGCGATAAAGGCACTCTCCGCTAGTCCAAATCCCGTCGACATCCCGGCGCCTTCTGCGAGGCCACTTAACCCGGCTGTCTGGACCCTGTCCTTTCTGACCCTTGTCGCCTCTGATCCGTGAGCTCGCGCTCAAGAATAGGTCCAAGCCCAACCACCCCAGACATCAGCACCACAGGCCGTCATCTCTTGCGCGAACCACCACACAAGGAAAAGCAGACCTCCCACGGCTGCACCGTAGCAACACCGACTGGGCTTGCAGCAGCACTGCAGTTCTTGCTCGCTCCTTCCCGCTGCTGTGTCATCACCCCGTTGCGGCCCCGAAGATGACGATCGAGGACGACATGTACGGCACTGAAAAGAGTTTTGGAAGGGCTTCGCAAAATTCAGACTACTATGGCGAGTCGTCGCGGTACCAGGAAGGCATCGGGAGGAGGGTCATCGAGAGCTTCAAGCGGGATCCGAACTTCGCCATGACCCCAAAGGGAACCATGGGCGCCGATGGAAAAGTCTTCGACGTCGAAAGCGCGGCCGCGAATACGGCAAACTCACCGCTTGCGCGCAGACTCAAAGGTCGCCATTTACAGATGATTGCGATAGGAGGTTCCATCGGTATGGTCACTCGCACGTGTCGCTCAAGTGCCGATCCACGGTTCTAACGTGCATAGGTACCGGTCTGTTCGTTGGCTCGGGGCAAGCGTTGGCCAACGGTGGTCCAGCGTCCATTGTCATTTGCTACTGTCTTGTTGGTATCATGTTGTACTGCACCGTTCACGCTTTGGGTGAAATGGCAGTACTGTTCCCCGTCGCTGGTTCTTTCTCCGCCTACTCAACTCGATTCCTGGACCCAGCATGGGGTTTTGCCATGGGTTGGAATTATGCTTTGCAATGGCTTGTCGTGCTACCACTTGAGATTGTCGCCGCCACTTTCACCATCGAGTATTGGAATAACGGGGCCATCAATAACAACGCCTGGGTAGCCATCTTCTTAGTCTTGGTCGTCATCATCAATCTTTTCGGGTAGGTCATGGCGTACCATCGTTGCTGAAGCCTCGTACTAATCATGCGTAGTGTCAAAGGATACGGTGAGGCCGAATTCGTCTTCGCCATCATCAAAATCACAGCAGTGATTGGGTTCGTTATTCTGGGCATCATCATCAACATCGGCGGCGGGCCACAGGGAGGCTACATCGGCGGCAAGATGTGGCGCGATCCAGGTGCATTCAATAACGGGTTCAAAGGACTCTGTAGCGTGTTCGTCAATGCTGCTTTCGCCTTCTCTGGAACCGAGCTTGTTGGTCTCGCTGCAGCAGAAACAGCCAATCCCCGAAAGTCTCTGCCTACTGCCGTCAAGCAGGTCTTCTGGCGTATCTCGCTATTCTACATTGTCTCACTGACCATTGTCGGGCTCCTGGTACCCTACAACGAGAAACGACTCCTCCAGAACAGCAACAGCGTTGATGCCGTAGCTTCGCCGTTCGTCATTGCCATCCAGAACGCCGGTATCGAAGGGTTACCCTCAGTCTTCAACGCTGTCATCATGATCGCTGTGCTCTCTGTCGGCAACTCATCCATCTACGGATCCTCACGCACGCTAGCCGCGCTCGCAGAGCAACACCAGGCTCCCAGGATCTTCGCCTACATCGATCGCCAGGGCCGGCCACTAGTTTCCATCGCCTTCGCCTCCTCACTCGGCCTCCTCGCCTTTCTCGCCGGCGCAGACCGCAATCTTCAAGACGAGGCCTTCAACTGGCTGCTCGCTTTGTCGGCTCTATCAGCCGTCTTCACATGGCTCTCCATCTGCCTAGCACACACTCGCTTCCGCCAGGGCTGGAAAGTCCAAGGCCACAGCCTCGATGAGCTCGCGTTCCAATCGCAACCCGGCGTCATCGGCTCCTGGGTCGGCCTCCTGTTCAACATCCTCGTCCTCATCGCGCAGTTCTACGTCTCTGTTGCGCCAATCGATATGGGCGCATTGTCCACATCAGGGCGTCTACAGCGCTTCTTCAGTGTGTACCTTGCGCTCCCCGTCACGCTGGCCTTCTACTTCCCGTATAAGTTCTGGTTCCGCACATCGATCGTGCGATCGCATAACATGGATCTCGTCACGGGTATCCGGGAGCTGAATCTCCAGGAGTTGATTGAAGAGGAGCGCGAGGAAAGGAAACGGTGGCCGAAGTGGAAGAAGGTGTATAAGTTTTTCTGCTGATCGTCGTGCGCTTTGGCGGGCTTTTTCTTCTACTTTGTCTCTAGCGTTGGCGCATCTTCTTCGCTTTGTTACCTTGTAGGTGTCATCGTTTGTGATACCAGGCGGCATGCACATTTCGCATTGCGCAGCCTTGCAGTTAGTTCCTCTTCTTCTCTTCTTCTTCGTTCTCCAGTATGATTATTCAAGGTTAAGGTTATTAAATACATAATGATAGTAGCAGCACTCAACGAAGTGTTTGCAGGCAGCACGACTTGTAAATAGTCCAGAACAGTGGAAATCAAACGAGAATACCCCCAAGCTTGATATACAACAGCCCAAAAGTAACGCTCCACAACCCGCATCTATTACCTTCCACCTCCATCTACCTCGAAGAACCCCAAAAAAAAGTCAAAAAGATAATACAGGTCTTGCCCGGAATCGAACCGGGGTTGCCGGAAGACTCTGAGAGTGAATCAGAATCCGGAGTGATAACCGCTACCTATTATGGCTATTAGCGGGGGCAAGTTTGGAGGAGTGTTGGAAAAACCTACACTACAAAACCGGTTGTGGATGGGACGATTTTAGAATTATTGAATTATATACTGAGCGGTAGCCGGCAAGAATTACGACGGGTATGGTTTGAATGGGTTCTTTTCTCTTCGATTCCCATTTTTGACGAGCTTTGTGTGGGAAAGTGGGGTTGAGGCGAAATTTACCTAGGTTGGGACCGAGGTGGGGCTGCAAGGTTTAGGATTTACTGTGTAGAGCAATGAGGGGATTAGAGGGAATCGGGCCTTCTTGTAGTAGTCTTACAAAACTCATTGCCCTGCCGGGTTAAAGGTTGGTAAATTCGACGACTGATCAAGCCATCTAGTAGTATAATTGCGAATTGCCGCAGCAAAATGGTTGACTCAATTCCTGCCCCTGACATCACCAAGCCCCTCGAGTCGTGGTTGGAGATCGAACGCCCATTCACTACCATCCCATTCCACTTGAACTCTGTAATGACTTCATCAAACTAGTCGTCGTGCCCTCACCAAGTACTCATGCAACCATCTCTTTTGCCCATTTGCCGGGCCACAAACTAATCCACCAGATGAACCACTTATTCATTAGTGACGGCCTGCACAATAGCACCTTTCTTGCCCTGATCCAGCCCATCTAGCTTAGCCATGTCCTCTTCGTCGAGCTCGAAACCATAGACATCTGCATTACTAACAATCCTAGATGGCGTATCGCTCTTCGGCAGCGGTACGTATCCCTTTTGCAGACTCCATCGCACGAGTATCTGGTTCGGTCCCACGTTGTGTTTCTCGCTGATGTTGAGGAGAGTCTTATCTTTGGCTTTTTCGTTTCGGACGAGGGGGCAGTAGGCTTCGACAACGATGTTGTTTTTCTTGCAGTACTTGACTACCTCGCGTTGTTGGCACCAGGGATGAAGCTGGAACAAATTAGCCACGGTTACATTGTAAAATTATGGAGGTATACGGACCTCGACCTGGTTGACAACTGGCGGCCAGGTCTTGCCAATTGACTTGATCTCTTCAATGTGCTGTATACCGTAGTTGCTCACGCCAATGTCTCGCACGTTATTTCGCTCCTTCGCCAGTTCCAATGCTTGCCACATTAATCTCCTAGCCTCAGAGCCAGCGTTGGGGCTGTGGACGAGAAACAGGTCCGCGTATCCATCCGGCCCATCCAATTTCTCTACACTCTCGGCGATTTTCTTGTATGTCGATTCGACGTCCTCGGCGGGACTGAGGATCTTGGACGTGAGATAGAGCTCGGAGCGGGGAAGTTTGCTCTGCTCTCGCGCGTGCCCAACTTCCGTTTCGTTCGCGTAGTATTGAGCTGTGTCGATGTGGCGATAGCCGGCTTCAAGTGCTTTCAAGCAGGACTTGACACAAGTCTCTGGGGGCGACTGGTATACACCGAAGCCGATTTGAGGAATCTTGGACTTCGAGTTCGCAAGTGGAAAGGAGGATTCAATGCTTAGAGACATTGTACGTAGCGGCGTCGCGGTCGCTGAAGAACAGCTGAAGGTTGTTGTGAGCAATGGACAACGGCGAAGAATTCGAAGCGTGGAGCGTGAAGAGCAAATGAATTGAGATGGAATAAACATACTACGGAAGACTAGCTGTCAACGCCCCTTCCTTATGCGGCTACCAATGCCGCATGCCGCAGCTTTGTTAGTCGTGATGTCACATCTTGCATCCTGGGAAGCTTGACGGTGGGTCCAATCTGGTAGCTAGAGGGATTACTGTGGACCGACCAAGGAAATAATTCTCTTCCAATACGATTGGATGCATCGAAAAGTTACAGCGTGTTAGGTGTGCTGAAGCACATGGACGATGTCCAGCTGCTGTGTCTAGAGCTCCAAGCTGCTTTACACTCGATCCACGCTAGCAGCCCCACGTTCTTCATCAAGCCCAAACCAGGTACGCGGCTTACAAAAAATGAGAAAAAGGTGCCAGCTGGACAAGGGCAATCACAAAGACGAGACACCTAAACAGGAGGAGCCTAGTGATCAAATCTCATCTCGTTCAAGGTCAATCAGTCAATTGCTGGACGTAACAACGACGACGTGGTATAAGTGCAGTAGAGAGAATCAGACGCAAGGTGGATGCACATGAATGTCTCGTCACGCATCAGTCGAATCAATTGATTCGAATTGCCTCTCAGTCTGAGCCATTGTTGACTAGCTCAGCCGATGTATAATGCTAATTGCCTCCCATATCGCACGGCCCGTTGTTATACCGCCAGCCACATATTCTCCTAGTTGATCTTCTTGAGCTCGACCTCGCTGTATCCAATATTAGCATTCAGCGCACAAGCTAGTAACCAGATTTGTTGAGACATACAAGATGAGGTCCGAGTTGGGAGGGATAAGACCAGGGAACTCCCTATGCACAAGTTAGGTCGTCGTGATCAATGTCTTGAGCGACGAATACATACTGGTTACCGTAGGCAAAATCGCTGGAAATGTCAAGCCTCGCCTTCTCGCCGAGCTTCATCTGAACAACACCCTCGTCCCAGCCTGTATAAGCCTCATCAGTAACATGCCTTCAATCATGGTCCATTTGTACCAACCTTTAATGACCCGTCCAACACCAATGGGTGTGACGAAAGCACCACGTCCAATCGAAGAGTCGAACTGCTTGCCCTTCTCTTCCGGCTTGCCGTCTGTACGCAGCCAGCCAGTGTACTCCATGGTGACGCGGTCGCCCTTCTTAGGGGACGGGCCGTTGCCCTCGCTGATGATGGTCTTCTGGACACCCATTGTACGTGCTGTTGTACTGAGAAGTCGAGATGTGGATAGTGATTGAAGGCGATGGGGTTGGAGAAAGGCTCTCATATAGTGGATAGAGGATAGATAGAGGAGAGATTGGTAAGAAGAAGCTTGGAAAAGAGAGGGACAGGAGCAATGGAGGGGTCGGTGGGGTGGTGGGGTAGGTCCTTGTAGATCATTGCACAGCCACTCCTGCAAGGGCAGCGCTTCACGGCCAAGCACGGCGGGGAGGTCCAATGAAACAGGCACGATCTCACGCATTAAGGGCTTATATGTGGAAATGTAGATTGCGTGATTTTAAGCTGCGTCAACCGCCGAGATTTATCAGAACGCGTGTGGGAAGCTCTGTACTGGAGCTCTACGCGGTGGGACTACCCTAGATCAAACTGCATGTTGATTGCGACGCAAAGCTCTACACAGTAGACTTCAGAGCTTGATTTTGGGGTTGATTCCGATTCCAAATCGACACTCAAGTTGTGATCTGCCTGCTGGAGGGTAAGCACATATTGCTTCGTCTCTCAGTATCCGGCGAACTAACTACAAGCTTGCTGCGCAAATGTATTTGCATGTACCATCAAGTGTTGCCTGCTGAGCAGTGTTCATCTCTTCCGACCTGACATGCCCTATATGTACATACAGTGAATGCGATACCCAAACGCCGTGCTCATGCAGAGGGAAGATATGATACATTCGTTTTACGTCAAACCATCTTCCAATCTGTTCAACTGAACCACCCCTTATTTCTCCGTGCTTCCTTTCTCGCGGCTTGCTACACGTCCTTGTTAGCAGTCCTCTTTCATATATGTGGTGCGATCGATGTCTAGGGTATGACGAGGGGAGGCGATGTGCGGGCGGGAATTGACGGGTGGCAGGTAGGACGTACCCATTGCTCTTTGCATTCTCGATATGCTCTGTTCCCTTGATTAGCCATTGCATAGGTAACGCAGTCTCCCCGCTTACTGGAAGAAGTCCGAGCACATAGCCCGCTCTCCACCATTCCTCTTCAAACACCGTATGCTCTTGTCCGCAGCCTCCTGACATGGATCGAAGTACTCGCTATATGCTTTGCTATCCATTCAATTAGCTGCGATGTCCAATGACCCCAACTCGATGCTGTATAATGATGAGACGGCGTACTTGTCAAATTTGTTAGCCTTCGGACCAGACCACTCTTCAGCTTTGGCTTCCGATTTGGTGGAACCTGTTTGGTCTTTCGAGCTCATTATTAAGTAGCTTCAGCGTAGAGCAAGAAGAAAGACTTGAGGCTTGTTTAGGCGGACAGTTGGTAGGCTTGAAGCTTCAAGGCTCGGGCAGAGTTGACGAATGATGCCGATGAGCAGCGTTATCGATAAGGGCACAACGCGCCACGCGACACGCGAGTGATCTGCAGGTGCGAGTGGCGAAACTCCTCCACGTCATTCAAAACCATACGCATGAGCACCGCTTTTGGACTTGTTGGCTAGAACGTTGCAGTTGCCCATCCTCTCGAATGAAGCCATGCAAATTGTAGAATAGCCTGTCAAGGGTTACTGTCTGTCAGGCAAGTCGGACCAAGATGGAGATCGTTAGGGATCATACGGTCACATAGATTCACAATCACATGCACCTTGTGGGGATGAGAAAAAAAAGACTCAAGATTACCAACACGGAGCATGTTATAGAAGCGGAAATGCGCATTGGAGGGGCTTTGTCCCAGCCACATCAACCATGGGCACGGGTTTAGACCAGATGCTCGTATTCGCAGTCTCGCCAGCCCATATTTCCGTGAGCAGAAGTGGTCGTTGTTCGTAGACAGGGGTAGGCTGAAAGCTCCACATTGCTTAAGAACCTTGCCGCCATCCGGAAGTATGCTTACGCAGATCTGACACGACGGGCTAGTTGTATATGGTACATATGACAATCTATTCGACCAAGCGCGGAGAGATGGAGGCGTGTTTCTAAGAGGATACAAACGTTTGTTTGGCAAGATTGACATGTGTCAATGGAGCAGCATATCTCACTGCTCGAGGGTTGCCCAATCCGGTAGTCGTGGTGGTCACTGTGGTTTCCACGATCTCGTTAAGCCCAATGCCTAAGTGGACGGAGAGAATCCTGAGAGTTGATATTTGGGGCGAGCGTTGATAAAATTCATAGTGCCGCTCAGGCGGTAACCAGTGGTCTCGATCCGGGGGAAAATCTGTGTGCGATCACAAGTGAATGTCATGTGTATCTGGACGGTCCAGAAGGCCAGGAGCAGGTACTTGAGAGGCAGGAGGGCCGATGGCATTGTGAATCTTGTTCTTAAGAAGGAATTCACTACTGTTTGCGCCTTCGTCTTCGAAATATCTGTGCTCGAAATGTCAGTCCTCAGATGCCTTCCACGAGAACCACTCCCCTTTCCCACTCACAGGAATCGTGATGGATCGACTGCACGACTCCGTCATGCCGCCAGTAGAGGTGAGTAGTTTGTTCTTTGGAGAGCTTGAGAAGCTGTGAAACGCCGCTTCTTTCCGAGCCGCTCCTGTGACATTGTGTTCCCACAAATCACATCTTGAGCCTTTTCACTTCGCAACACTGTTGCGTCACTATGCTCAGCATTCAACCTCTGTTCACCCAATCCAAATCCCATTTATTCTCCATAGGCGCGCTTGAAATGTTTCCCCAGAACTCCCACCTCACACCTCCTCTCTTCGCCAACTCCCTTCCACTCAACTCAAAACCCAATCTCTTTTGACGTCATCCAGGGACTGCAGCACGACTAACTCATCAATTCCAGTCCCTCGTTCTGTAGTTATGACAGAACAGTCAATGGCTACCATTGCGAATCAACCAAATTCCGCGCCTCTGCGTCAGACACCAATGTCCACGTTGCTGGATTCAGCCGCTACCCATGAGGGACGCCATGCCAATATTCCGGCTTTTGACCCTGAGAAGCATCTCACGTTCAATGAGGCCCCGGAGTTCTTGACTATGAAGGACATTGGCCTGGCGGAAGACATTGGCATCTCGCCTGTTGCTGTAACGCAGCCATTCCAGCTCTTCTCTCCTGAAGCTATCCAGATCATGCGGTCGGAGATCTCCAAGTCTGAGGTTACTAAAAATCATACTTTCAGCAGCAACATCGCAGCCGCTCAGCTTCGTGGGTACGCTCGCGACCACGCTCCATTCACGTATGCTGCTTGGACTCACCCCAAGACTTGTGCCATCGTTTCCAAGCTGGCGGGGGTGGATCTGATTCCTTGGGGCAATTATGAGATCGCACATATCAACCTTTCTCTCAAGTCCGAGGAACAAGTTAAAGCGGAGCTGAACGCTATCCAACAGCGCAAGCGTATTCATGCCGATGAGGGCATTGATATGGGCGGCTCAGAGAATGACAAGCCCATTGTGGGATGGCATACGGATTCATACCCATTTGTGTGCGTCCTGATGATGTCCGACTGTACCGACATGGTCGGCGGAGAAACTGCGCTTCGTACCGCAAATGGCGAGGTCATTCGAGTCCGTGGTCCAACAGAGGGTTGCGCTGTGGTTCTCCAAGGTCGTTACATCACCCACCAAGCTCTACGCGCCCTCGGTGCAAAGGAGCGTATCACTGCCGTTACATCGTGGCGTCCACGCTCGCCTTTTGTCAAAGACGACACTGAGCTGCGCACCGTGCGCCCAGTCTCCGATCTGAACGAGCTCTACTACGACTTCGCGGATTATCGACTCGAAATCATGGAGCAGCGCTGCCGTCGAGCACGCGAGATGATGCGCGCCCGTCGCCAGGATGGAGGCAAATTCGACATGACTGGTCACAAGTTTTTCCTCGCGGAGTCGTCTGCATTCATGCAGCGCACCAACCATGAGCTCGTCGAGGAGGAGAAGGTGCGGAAGGGCTCTATTGAGACGGTCGATATCCCTGATGTGGTCGTGGACAACGGCCAGGCGACGCCGACCGCAAAGCGTTTCCGCGTTGACTAAGCCATCTCTTACGTAGCTTTTGGCAAGGAGGCCAAGTTCCGCGAAGTATTCCCTTAACGTTCATTGTATCTTCGAAGCCGAAGACGTAGGTCTGAGGTCTAGACATAGCTTGCTTAATTAGGTGGTTTCTCATTGTGCATGAATAGTAACAGATGGCTATCTGTTTCTTGTCATGCTGCGATTGTATTCGTAAGCTCTGATTACTCGGTTTCGGGTAGTAGGACACACTACCCTTGTAGAGCAGTTGCATGTAGATGTGACAGAATTGAAGACCTATAATTGAAAGCTGGAAAGAATATTGTGCTCGTATTTTGATGATGGCGGCTATGTATATGAGATGATTCGCGTGAAGTAAGACACAGGAAAGACGACTAAATATGGCAGTGATGAAGACAATGTACGTAGGGAGTTGAGGGCACATCAGACGCAATACGACGCGGGCGTGTGAAGTTTAAAAGAACAATTGACCCTGTTATGGCCGGTGATTGGTTTGACGGCGTGCACATTTTGGAGTGATTGGTGCAAGAGGACGGTGGCCCAATTGTTAGGCGCTGCATAGTGAGTGCACGTCGAGGTGAGAGGAGAGGGAGCACTGAGCGCGCCGGGGACTTGCCGCATCCCGCGCTTGCGAGGGAAGTTGCCGCCCGCGGTGCTAGGGCCACCACGGCCACCAGGGCCGCGCCGCTCCTGCATTGCATGCACAGCGACTGCCAGCACCGAGCTGCTCTACCTACACTCGGGCTCGCTCGCGTTCCCATGTGAGCAGTAGCAGCAGCAGCAGCAGCTCTGCCTCTTCTCTCCTAGCTGCAGCGGGGCCGCCGAGTCACTCCTGCCCGCCATGGACTCGCACTTCCGCGCCTCGCCAACCCCACCAGCGACGGCTCGCCCCAAAAACTCGTCGTCGTCCATCACGTCCTCGCATGCCGCCACCACCTCCAACTCGCCCCAGCCTGCTAGCATGGCCTCCGGATCGAGGGCGCCCGTCCGGGGCAGCACTCCCACGGCAAGTCGGTCCGCCTCCAAGCTCGTCGACGCGGACAAGCCAGCCCGGCCGGCGAGCAGGGACAGCCTCAAGCAGAAGATGCTGAAGAAGCCGGACGAGCCACCGCGGCCGAGCAAATTAGAGGAGGTAAGGCCGTCTAAGCTAATGAGCAGCACACTGGTCAAGGGAGCCGCTGGCTAACGCTGCACAGCAACTCAAGTCACTCAAGTCGGAGTTTGACGGCCTGCGCTCCCATCTCACCTGCAAGATCTGCGATCGCCTGCTCTACCAGCCCTATACAATATCCTGCGGGCATACCTACTGCTATACAGTGAGTGTCCCGGTTCTTCACTGTACTTCGTGCCTTCTAATGCCATCTAGTGTCTCTGCACGTGGTTCGTCAGCAACAAGGCCCGCAAGACATGTCCCGATTGCCGTATTCTTGTGAAGGAGCTACCGGCCCCTGCCTACGTGGTGAGTAGATAATTTTGAGCCATACATTCTGCTTGCTAATGGGAGCCAGATACGAGACATGACCAGCGTCGTCATCGCCCGAGCCGAGCTGCTTCCACCAGGCGAGACAATCGAAGACCACAAGAAGTGGCAGAAAGACGAGGCCGATGCCGTGCAGCAGGACAAGGACAACAAAGATTCCCGCACCGGCGGCCTCTTCAAAGGATGCTTCAAGGCGCACCCGCTGCACGCACGTGGCCCCTCATTACAGGTGGTTCGAGACCAAGAGGACGGTGTCGATCGTTGTCCCATTTGCACCTGGGAACTCGAGGACGGCGGGTGCACACAATGCGGCCTGATCTTCGACGAGACTGGCGAGGTTTCGTGGGGAGACAGCTTCACTGGCTTTAGTGACATGGACGAGCTGTCAGAACAGGACACTGAAGATCTCGATGCCGACATGGACATGGACGGTGTGGACTTTGACGGCTATGATGACGCCATGGACGGCTGGGGAGATTACCCGCCTGACCAAGGCTCGTTCATGATGCGACGATTCCTGGAAGCTGGCATTCCTCCTAACGCGGCAGCATTCGCACGACGACGGCCGATGACGCACAGCGAAGCCGGCAGCAGGCGCTCCTATTCACAAAGCATCGTGTCAGACATATACGGTGACGAGATGGACACCGTCGAGGAGGAGGATGAAGAAGACTCCGAGATGAATGATTTCATTGACGACGGAGACGGCGAGGCATCAACTTCACCGAGTGCTACCTCGTCCACTCCCGGGCCCACGCCCCGTCCATCAAACAACCGAGCACGTGCACCGGGGAGAGCCCGTCGCATCGTGGAATCCGAAACCTCCTCCACTATCTCAAGCGTGATCGAGGAGGAAGAGGAAGACGAGGAAGACCAGGGCCCAATCCGCAGAGGGCAGCGAAATCCCGCCCAGACGCGAGTCTTACATCGAGCAAATGGGTCAAGCCCCTCACATGGCCCTCCCTCGTCAACATCTACTGATGCTTCCACTGAAGACCTCGATGAGGATACACAGGCCTTACTCCGTGAAGAGGGATGGATGTTACAACGCGATGATGATGAGATGGGGGAAGATGATGAAGATGACAGTGATACGGGGACGACCGTCGGGTGGGAGCCGCTTGCGAACTCAAATGACAGAAGCCGAATGGGCGGTTCTCTAACACCTACTGCAGATCGTCCTCGGCCTAGCGCCCCAATCCGCCCTCCTTCCCGAGCCGGCAACATTCGCGTCTTGAATGCCTCTCGTGGTCTCCGCCGAAGATCCTCTGTGCTCTCGACCTCGACAGTCCATTACGAAGATGGCGAAGCGGACGACGATGACTCGGATCAAGATGGCGACCTAGATATGGCCATGAATGCTCTGCGAACGCGCCGCTCCCAGGCACAACTGCGTAACGCGGCCGCCTTCGCCCATCCTACCGCTTACTTCACCAACCGTGGGCCTGCGCAAGGTCACGCGACGAACGAGTTGGACACTGACGACAATTCTGACAATTCGCAGCCGGGGACTGGACGAAGGGCTCCACGTACGCAACGCCGCGAGTACGATCCACGTATCAGTTGGATGTTTGCTGCTCATCAACAAGCCCTCCAGCAGCATCAGACAGCAGGTGCTTTGATAGACGTGGAACCCCGTTCCATTACACCCGTCGCTCGTCCCAGAACGAGGAACAGAAATCGGCCAAGTCCTGCACAAGCGTTCTCCCCCTTTCTACCTCCTACGCGCTTACGAACACCACAAATGGACAACACCTCGAACATCGGACCAGCCTCGCGAATGCCGGTATCACCGCCTCGACGTAGTGCGATGTCTCCTGCTCTACCTTCAACAGCCGGTGCAGGCAATATGAGCCGTTTCGATCGGGCGCCTTCCGTCAGCTCCACCAGCAATGCCTCTACAATCTTGACCCCCGGTACGTCTGCGTCTTCTTCGCAACTTTCCATCGACACCATAGCACAAACGCAAGCTGTCGCCGCCATGGATATGATTGATCGCCCTCAGAGTCGTGTTAGTGCTCGGCCTTCCTCAGCAGCAGGTAGGCGGAATTCTGCAGGCTTCTCACCTGTGAATCCTCCTTTCGCCCATACCAACATGGGGTTACACGTGCAAGGCTCCGCCTTGCCCCCATTCCAGGCACGTGGAAACCCTTGGGCGGCGTTTGTCCAAGCACGGGGCATTCGTAGTCGAGGCTCGCGGCAGGTTCTGAGAGAACAATCTTCGACGGCTACTTTGAGGCCCGTTAGCTCGCGAGCTAACATACGTGACACTGGCAATCCACCACAAGCCATGAGACCTCAAGCTTCTCGGATCCAGCTACGACAGCAGCCTTCGAGACGTCAACTCAACAATCAATCTTCCACGCGGACGCTCCGCGCTAGTGAACACGCTCGTCCACCGCCATCACCCGGACAGAATGTACAGACAGCCAGTCAGCCAGTCGCTCGCCCCATTCGATTGACACAAGACGAACGCGATACTCGTGCTCGCGAGCTCATTGAAACAAGAAGACGAGCGCTCGGCCAACCTGGAAATCCGCCAGCACGCACCAACCCGTTCACTCAAGGCTTCCAGCGGCCAGTTAATCCAGCAGGTGCTTCCAGCCTTGGTCCAGCACCGCCAGTTTCACAGCATGTGAGGAGCAATTCCAACGAGTCCATGCAATCAGTCAACTCTGCGGGTACAGCTCAAGGCGCTCCCACGTCCCCCGTTCTTGGTCGACGTCGTAGCAACCGCAACATTCTCAATGCACCACCTCCGGGGGTTCTCCCACCTTCACAATCAACATATGCTTCACCCGTCACAGCATACACCAACAACTATTATCGCCCGAGGCAAGGTTCCTTGACGGGTGCACAGCCCGCGTACGAGTCACCGCTGACTGCCAACACAAGGGGTATGAATCCTATGATGGCTGGCCCGCTCATCTAGGAGTTGGCATTGTTAGATTACCTAAATCGTCCTTGGTAGAACATCTCGAAGAGGCATGGTCAAAAGCAGTGCTTCATACACCTTTTGCCCTCAATTTACCATCGGCCACAGGCGTTTTTGGTTTCAAGTTTGTCTTTCCTTTTGGGCATGGAGCGGGTTTTACTTGACGAAGCGAACATGATCAACGAGTCCATTACCATCTGTCTTCTTTAGCGGCATCAAAAATGGGTTCAGGTCACGTACCTCTCATAGCATTTGCTGGCGTCACTCTTTCCTTTTTTTTTCCGGGCACTATACCATGGCATCGAGCGTAAGGGGGGGATTGATTCAGAGCACAATTCGGTCGGTTGGTCGTCTGAAGCATTATAGGTAGTTTAGTTTAGTTCAGGTTGGCCGTTCTGAAGTTCCTACAGGGCGCCCGGGAAATACCATCATTTACTGGGGATTGGTCGACACATTGTATTGATTTATCTGTTCATCTGAAAGTGATGTCTGTAGTCGTGCAGGCTCTCTCTCGAGTCGTTGAAACTAAGTGCTGTCAATTTCCATCAATCCTTGCGCCACTTGTTGGTGGCTTCCGCTCCATATAATTGTTGGCTTTTGATAGAACCATTAAGAGGGATATACTGAAAAGTATGCGATTACTTCTGGAAAGGAACGACCGTGTCGGTCTTCGTACTACGTGGTAGAAGTCTAGAAGACAAGTTGGTTCCACTACTACGGCGGACGATAAACACCGCCTTCGCGTATTCCGGAGGGGCTAAAGGCGGGGCATGAGATTGCAGCCATGCCTGCACAAGCTGATAGCTCATTGGACGTCATAGCACAAAAAATTGAAGCCGCAAATCGGACCTTTCCATACCATAGCCTGTTCTGACTGGTGCGTGTACAACTACCTACCTACATATCCCAGTACCTACTGTATACATGCCGCGCAGACTCGACTAGCTTTTCCTAGGACCCAATAGCCATTGCTCTGTTACACGCGTGGCATACCCCTCCTTGACTCACCTGCAGCCATCGCAGGCGTAACGCGCTTCATTCTGCGTGGGCAAAGCTGTACACGACAAAACGACACACGTATCCGCCATAGCCCACACACTCCCTAGACGGACCCTCCACAAAGCGCATCACGGCCCAATTGAGTACTACAACGTGGGCACTTGCTCCAGCGACGCCTAGATTGCGTGCTTGAAAAAGAAGATGGATCTAGTCAACTCGTACGTGCATCTGCTCTACTTCGCAGTCTCTTTACGTATCCAATTGTACCACCATGGGGCATACCAACGGCGTCAATGGTACAAACGGTGTGGAACAAGCCGTGTTTCGCGAGCGCCAGGGCAGCAGAAGCCTTCCATTCTTGACTGACACGTTGGGAAATAGCTTGAACGATCGGCTACTCTTCGCAGTGCCCAAGAGTATGTTCATGATTCTCCACTACATTCCAATGCCTAACACGAGTCGCAGAGGGCCGTCTTCACCAAGCCTGCCTTGACCTCCTCCACGGGTCAGACATACAATTCCACCGCCATTCTCGCCTCGATATCGCACTCGTCAAGAACCTGCCTCTCGCCCTCGTCTTCCTACCCGCCGCCGATATCCCAACTTTCGTAGGAGAAGGTCGAGTCGACCTAGGCATAACGGGACGCGATCAAGTAGCCGAACATGAATGCGTAGTACCGCCTACAGCGACAACGGGAGTAGAAGAAGTGCTTGATCTTGACTTCGGCAAATGTGCTCTGCAGGTCCAAGTACCAGCAAAGGGCGAACTGGCCAAGCCCGAAGACCTCATTGGCAAGAATGTCGTTACCAGCTTTACAAACCTGGCCGAGCAATACTTCCGGAGACTAGAAGCAGAGCAGGCGGGAAATACGAGTGGAGAAGCAAATGGTAATGCCAAACTCAAGACAACCATCAAGTTCGTCGGAGGGAGTGTAGAGGCCGCATGCGCACTTGGAGTTGCAGATGGCATTGTCGACCTTGTCGAATCTGGAGAGACGATGCGCGCGGCCGGCCTAAAGGCCATCTCCACCGTCGTCTCATCAAGTGCTATCCTTATCAGGTCAAAGCACCCATCAGATCTTAAGCTCGTTGAGCTGATTACCGCTAGAATAAAGGGAGTCATTAGTAAGTTCTCGTACCCCAAAGCTCTTGCCCACGTCTAACAATGTGCAGCGGCGCAAAAGTACGTTCTCTGCACCTACAACATCGAACGCTCGAAACTCGATGGTGCTCGCAAGATTACCCCTGGACGTCGTGCTCCTACTGTGAACGCGTTAGAGGAAGACGGTTGGGTCGCCGTGCAGGCGATGGTCTTGCGGAAGGATATTGCCATTGCAATGGATCAATTGACAGAAATTGGAGCTAGCGACCTGATAGTGACCAAGATTGAAAACTCAAGAACGGATTAGGTTGCTTTGGGAAGGGAACGCAGGGGCATATTTCAGTATCTTTATATACCGCGAAACAGATCTGATAATTTATACGACTTGGAGAGGAGTGTAGATTGGGACATGGAGCGTAGGGCTGGAGAGCTTAGGCATCTCATGTAGACCTGTGTAGAGATTAGATCTTTTTTACCAGTCAACCTTGTGAAGCCGAGCTTCTTCCTTCATACGCACCAAACTTTACTTCTATATAAGCAGCTATGGTGGTACAGAGTACTTGAAATTTACATACGGTAATAGTAATGTAGAGGCTAGGCAAGAAACAGTCGCAACACAAGAGATACGAGGCCCTTTCGTGCCGAGTGCATAATATATATCTGGCAATCAAAATCCAGAGTATCTCCGAAGTATGTACTTCGTATTCAAGGACAATTATACTAGTACAATGTTATAGCAATTTCCCGTAGCCCAAAAGAAAGAACGACACGCTAAAAAAAAATTCGCTACACATCGACGGGCAAAGAGGACCAAAAAAAAAAGAAATCTCACGGCGCAGTCGAGAGAAGGATATTGATGCATCCTCCGGGAGTCGAACCCGAGCCATTTGCTTGGAAGGCAAATATGATACCGTTTCACCAAGAATGCTTGATGACAATTTTCAAAATTAATCAATATATGTAGTTAAACGTCTTACAAGACTGCCCACGGGGAAGGGTTGGACAACCCGGTATGGACGATCTCTTCGTTTACTCTCGGTTCCAACCTAGCACAAAGAATGGCAATGGCCTTACGTGTATCTTACCGTAGGTAGATAGCGTGAGAAATCGGATGTCGCGGAGTTTACCGTGTGCCACGTGACTCACTACTTTGCTCGTGAGATTTGATCAGTCGAAGCTGAATGTTAAACAGCGCTAGTGGTCTATTTAGAAAAGTAGGGAACATTATAAAAGTTGCCGAGGAATGCACATTAATTCCATTCATGACCTTTGCGAAGGAGCTTGGATTTAGTAGTAACTTGTAGCGTCATCACAAAGTAATCGTAGCGATTACATGTATCATCTACGACACAACGAAAGCGAAGGCGAAGGCACCTTCGTATTGCTAGACAAGTAAAACACCAGGTACCCCATACTGGAAGATTTGAATATGGCTCCCACGCGTAGGGGACGTCAATGTTGCAGAGCAAACCATAACAGAGTTGCAAAACATGGTCATCTTCGTTGTAAGCGTCTAAAGATATCTATCAATCATGTCCTCCTCCAAGGCCACATGCATGCAAGCTATGCCGCACAGATCCCCAAAATGTGAACGGAAAGCTAAAAGTCAAGCGGCGAATGCTGCAAGCAACAGAGGACCTTGGATGGGTACGTCGATTGTGGTGAAGAATCCGCTAAAAGGAACAGCAACCAACGTTGGGGACTTGGCCGACCAACCAAGGCAGTAGCCAGTGACTCGGAATATGCAGGTCATGGAGGTGTATTGTAAGGGATGGGTCGAGAGTACAAGCCGTCGTCCTTCACATGAAGTCATCACTGTAAGGTCTTTAGCGGTGAAAATTGACTGTCAGGTCTGAGTCAAACTTACTCTCCGAAATCCTCATCATCGTACGCCTTCGTATCGGCACGAACGCCCACATCTCGCGCGGCATTCAGTGTAGTCTTCGTCTTGGCAGCCTTGGTCTTCTTGCCGCCCTTCTCCGCAGCCTTCTCCTCCTTCATCTTTTCGTTGCTAAGGGTAGTCAAGCCACTCGCAATCTTCTTGATCTGCTCGCTCGGCAGGTCCTTCGCGATCTGCTTGGTGAACTCCTGCAGGAAGAGCGAGTACTGCCCCTTCTTAGAGTTGGCGGCAATGAGAGGTGTGAGGGTGTCGCGCAGCTTAGTGAACTGGTCCTTGGTGTTGGGGTTGAATATAGACAGAGAGCTGAGGTCTATCGCGTTGCCAGGGTCGCTCTCATCAGTCAAGGTGACGGCTTTGCCAGTGCGCTTCTTGCTAACGCTGAGATCGCCGAAAAGTTCTTCTGCTTGTGCCCGCGAGCCGTCCAACTCTTGTTGCTTGAGCCTGGCGCGTCGCTCGGCCTCAGTCTCGTCCTCGTCGGACGACATGTCATCTTCCATTTGTCGTCGGCGCAACTGTGCCTGCCTGTGCTCCTCGATCCGTTGCGCCTTGGATTTGTGGTTTGCCTTTGCCTCAGCGTCGGCCTTTGCTTTCGCCTCGGCGGCCTTCTTTGCCTTTTCGCGCTCGACTTCCGAGTCCTCGGCGGCGTCCCATGATTCTAGCACCTGTGTTCATGTCAGTATGCATGTTTATGTTTTATGCACAGCGGGGCGGAAGTTGTGCAGGCGCGGGGCATGGTGGGCTGACGCACATCGCTATCCTCTTCCTCATCGTCAAACTTGCTGCGGCGAGCAATAGGTGCTGCGGCTGGAGAAGAGGGCGGCGTGCTCTCCTCATCCTCGTCGTCTGTTATCCCCTGGTCAGTTGCACTGGCTTGCGAAAAGGCCTGATTTGCGGCGGTTTGAAGCGCGCGGTGACGTACCCCATTTTCCAGGCGCCATATTGGCGGGCGAGTGTGCGCTGTTGTAGTGAGGGGTTGGTGCTGTGTCGAAAGGCTTCACGCGTCTGGCGTGGTAACACTCGGGCAGATTTCTGTAGTCGAGGACCGATGTGGGTGAAGGGAAACTGAAAGGCTCCAGAATACGGGTCAGGTTGACTGAACAATGGTTGGGCTCGGCGGAAGCCTGCCTCGCTTCCGGTCCGCGTAAAAATTGACTGTACTGGCTGCCCAATCAACGGGTGCGCCTCTCCCCCGAGCATGTGCTATAGCTACTTTGATTTCTTCATTGTCGTTTCAGGTATCAAGTAAATGGATGTTTCTGAGATAGGTCTTGTGTCAAAGTTCGTAATTTACAGTTGGCTTCCATTGCCGGGTTCCACGTTGTTAGAATATATCTGCCCGCAGAAAACGTACAGAAACGTGCACTACCCTTAATACATACAAAGAGCAACAGGCTTACCCATCCACACCAGAAGTTCTGACTTGCGTCTCGTATCTCTATCCCCTCCATCTCAACTCAGCCTGCTGTACAATACATTATCTTCCGGTGTGGATAAATAGAAAAGAATCTACGTAAAAACGCCTTTTTCCAGATTAGTTCTCTACCAATCGTGGGATTAAACAAGTCCTCGAGGAAGCAGCAAGATCATTGCTCTGGCGTCTCCCAAGGTCTCCAGAATTTCCAACCCTCTCTTACTTCGCGAACCACTTTCCTCCTCGAACTGACAACACCTACTAGTCTCTCGATACCAATGGTGCCCTCCGCTTTCAGGAACTTTTCCTGGTCAATCTCTTCGCCGCCTTCTTCCTCATTTCCATTGTGCAACACAGCTGGCCATAGCACGCCGACACCGTCACCAGCCAATGTTGTTTCAAACTTCTCGAAGCCTTCGTGCTCAAGCTTGACTTCCAGCGAATCGAGAATCTTGTACTTCAGCTTCGTACCGTTCGATATTATCGATGCGCTGCAATCAGGGTCATTCTCGGAAGAGGTGTCTGATTCGTCCGAAGAAGAGTCGTGATGGTGCGTGCCATTGCCGTGTCCGTTTGAAAGCGCTGGCGGTTGAGGCTTTAGAATCGTGATGGCGCAGCCTCCACCGCCGGCGCCCGTGAGCTTGGTCCATCCAATTCCGGTGTGGTCGATAAGCTCGCGAATGCGCTCGAGTTTGGGGTGTGATACACCCAGGGACACGAGCAAGCCATGGTTGATCGTCACGAGCTCGCCAAGATGCTTGAGCGAGGCGTGGGAGGTAGGATCGAAGTCTGGGGAGGTGAGTAGTTTGTGTGCGGACTCAGTAACGAGACCGATGGCATTGAGAATGTTCTCAGTAATGGCAGGATGCACTGATCTTAGATTTGCGACCTTCGCGACCTCAGTGGCGGTGCTACGTGATTGCCGCGTGTTTACAAGGAGCAAGGGAAGCTCTGGGAAATTGTAGAGCGGGACAACGAGAGGCGGTTTGTCGTAATCCCTCCGCTGGAAAAGCACAGCCTTGCCACCAGAGGATACTGTGTTGTCAACGCCTGAAGGGTTCCCGTGTATGCACATCTCGCCCACAAATGCCCAGCGGTTGATGCGCTCAATGTTCAGTTCACACTCTTGCGGCGGCTGATCTTGGTGTGGTCCGCTCAAAGCGCGAATCTGCAAGAGGAGCGCCGTGCTGATACAGACGGATATACTGGCGCTGCTGCCCAAGCCTGCGCCGATGGGTATGGTGGAGCGTAGCGTGTACACGCAGGGTGGCACTTTGCGCGACGCAAGGGAGAGGAAGAGGTAGAGGAAGGAGCATGCCGAAGCGTGGTGTATTTTGCGTATTGACTCGGGCGCCTTGGGTGAGACTTGGTCAATGAAAGGTTGTATGGCGGCCATGAGGTCGGGGTCCAACGAGGTGACAAGGTCGTAATAATACTTTTTCTTGCCCGTTTTTGAGAAAACGTCCCAAGGTAGCTCGTCAATGTTCCATGTGTGCTCCATCTGTATGTCTGGGAAGCGCAGTTTCACGGTTCGGTTCGATTTGGACAAGAACGAGACGTGCAAATAGGAGCGGAGCGATATAGCGGCGGCGATTGCAGCCTGCAAGGGTCAGCTATGGCCCGAAACGATCCAAGACGCATCGTGTACCTTGCCGTGGACGACGGCATGTTCGCCATAGACAATGACCTTGCCCGGCGCGGAGACCATAAAGGGAGGCATCATAGGCGACGATTGCTTCCGGTGCAGCATACCTGGTGTCGGCGGCGCCGCGGTCGAGGCGACATTGGGGGGTAACTGCACAGGCATCGCGTCTACGGGAGAGTGCTCGGGTGTCTGGGTCGCATGCGACGACATGGTGCGCGGCTGGAGAGTGACTGCAGCGCGCGGACAAAGGTTAGCCATGATTTCTCTGGGGACTGCAATTGCCTCGAGCGTCTCACCTGGTGCGTCGTGTGTCTTCCTGCGCATAGTGCCGTTCGCCGCCATGCCTGTAGAGTGTGGAGAGTAGGAAAGAGGAGGGAGTGCGCCGTGGATCTCGTCAGGAGGCCTTGTTCTTGGGAGCGTGGTAATGTTGGGCGAGGTCATAGTACATGGGCTAAACCGGCGGCGGCCTAGTGCACGCAGTGATCAACTCATGTCTCAATTCGCCATGCAAGGAACGACGCGCGCTCCACATCCCCGGAATTTCTGGAAACGCCCTATGGCTGCGTTGCCGTTACCAAGACATGGCCGTCGCAATACCGGTACCACCCACCCGCACATCCATCCTCGCACATAGTCTGCATGCTAGATATCTCCTCTCTGATATCGTGACAAATCCCAGGGTGCTCCTGACTGTGGCGCCTCGAGCAGCGTGCGACGACATGTGCGCACTTATTGCCACTGCCTTCGCCTCGTTGGGATACGGCTGGGGCGCATGGCCACACTGGCAACGCAACCAAGTCTTGTCGTGCAGGAAGCTACTGTATTTTTGGCAACTTTCTCCATTCTACAATCTAGTAGGAATGCCATACAACATGCATCGTCCTTGACCACATGCAAATCTACATGAATACAACCCGAACGCCTCGCTATGCACATATCTTGACTCAAATACGACGCCAATGTTATGAAGGCGTCTTGATCATGAAAATCTATCAGATTGTTAGAATTAGTGTCAACAGCACGGCGCGCGTCAACATACCTCTTTCATTGCCTGTGCATCCATGGTAGCAGCCTTCTTCTGGCGAATCCACCTCTGCCTCACCGCATGCATGCCCCTTGCGTTGGTTGCGTTGAATGTCAAACCCGCAGACGTGAGCACTGGTGTAGAGGTGCCAGTCGCAGATACTGATGATGGCGCTGAAGCACCTGGTGTGCTCTCCTCTCCCTCGCTCTCGGAGCTGGTGTCTTTGTCGTCTCCATTTGACTTTGCAGCCTTCTTGGCAGCCTTTTTGAGAGCCTTTTTGAGTTTCTTCTCCTCCTTGCGGGCCTTCTTCTCCGCTTTCCGTCTTGCCTTGTCGGTGAGTGGTTCTGGGTCGGATACAGGTGTGGGAGCGCCCGAGGTCTCTGGTTCTGGATCGGACGAGGGCGATGCCTTTGCCTTCTTGGACTTCTTCTCCTTTTTAGCTATCGAAGACTCGCTACCCTCTTTCCTGGCCTCCTCTCGTAGGTCCATGCTCTTTTTCTTGCGCTTCAATACCGGCTCCTCCGCAGTACGCTCTTCCACTGCGTCCCGCCCCGCACGCTCCTCTCGTTTCCTTTTCTTGCTCTTTTTGTCCACCTTCCCATCGTCGCTCTCCGGCTCAGACTTGATTTCGACTTTGACCTCCAATTCCTTCTTGATGTCGGCGCTCTTTGTGATCTTGTCACCTACTAGAAATCCCCCACTGACGAAGTTCATCATTCCATACTTCCGGTACACAAATGCTCTCTTCTCAATTTCTTCTCGTCGCTCCTCCTCCTTCTTCACCTCTGCTTCCTTGCCGTTTAAACGACCTAAGATGCTTTCTAAACCAGCGAGGCCAAAATTCTCGGCGCGCTCGCTCCCTCGTTTTGCACCCAAGCCCAGATTATCGTCTTTGAGGAAGACTCGAATATGCGACTGCGAGGCGGCAGTATAGTGCGCCGCATGCGAAGCGTCTGTGGCGCCCAGAGAATCACCTGGTTGCCAGCCTTGTGAGGTCAGGATGCGATGGCCGAAACGCGTTGTGTTGTTCGCCCAGGTGGTATTTTGCGGGTCATTGGAGATTTTGCTCCGGCTGTAGGAACGTTAGAAATGCCCCGCGCCTGTAGCTAAGACTAAAATCCAGTATGAACATACTTCTTCGGTGCTGCCAATCCCATTTTTGCCGTGTCGCTATCCTCGAAAATCACAAGTTGAAGGGAAAGCGGGAGTCCGCACTTGGTCCCCAAAACTTTTTGTGGATGCTGCCGCGCATTGGCCCCGAACGAAATCTTGGCGTCGCATCCACTACGGGCTACTTACGCCTTAGCAAACCTCGGACTCATCGTCAACACACTCTCCCACTCTCCAGAGGATCTGGAATACTGAGATCTTCACGCAATTGATCATAATTAACACCGTGCCACTAACTATCTACACTTACGGACAGGAATCATGGCGCCGCATCAAACGGCCAAGATATCAACCGTCACCTCGGCCTCACAGTCTACTACTTGTCGTGGAGGTCGACAGGTGCAGAGCCAAGTCGTCAAGCAGGTAGAAGAATTAGATGAGGTCGAAGATGCTCTCGCCATGGACACCGATTCCGATGCTGCTGTGGAAATGTCCGAGACAACACAGACTAAAAATGGTTCGCTAGAGCAGCTGGTGGCGGACATGGTTGGCGGTGTATGTGACAATCAACCAGGTCCCCATTGATACCACATCTCTACAAATCGTGGGAAATTGGTGAGAAACTAGGTGTGCTAATACCATCCTCAGCAACGCAGGCGGCACGCGAAGCTAAAGGAAGGTGCGGGTAAGGCATACAACAATAGCTATAAGAAGGTCCAGGACTCCATCAATACCGTTTTCGACGAGCATGAGAATGAAGCGTAAGTGGTCATTATAAGCCTAGGGTTTTTCGTCCCCCCTAGGAACCATTCCTTTTCGTCGTAATCCAGGGGTACTAACATATTCCTAGACATGCAGCTCACCAAGCGCAGCTTGATCGCCTCCAGGACCTGCTCGCTCAGAAAGCCCGCATCGAAGCCGCCCTGTCTGAGAGACTGGCAAGCCTACGAGCTGGCTATGCTGCTCACTCACGAGACGTGGAGGCAGTCATCGACCGCAGGCTCAGGGAATTAACGTGAATCCTTGCATGCTAGGGATCGATTGCGTCGATCGGATCGCTTCGAGGAATTATTCGGATACTTTGAACGAGCTTCATGTATGAGTCGGTGGTTCGAACCGGACAAGACGCAAGATTGTCGAGCGTGTGGGGAGGTCAGTGTGCAAGACTATATGTCTAGCGAACATTTGCAACCCGGAGACTGAGGTTATCAGACGGTCACAAGCCCTCCGCCGGGGACGTCCATGTTAATCTTTTCGAGGGAAGGTTTTTTGTTGGCGCGCCACGCAAGGAAGCCAACCCATGAATACGAGAGTCACTGTGCTTCGAAGACGTCACTTAGGAGAGCAAAATTCAAAGGCATCGAATGTGCAGTTTAAAGATGAGTCCATTTCATTCCAAGGTATCATAATTCTAAGCACTACCAAATCTGTCGTTCCAAACATCATACCATTATAAATCAAGAACGATATCATATCCAGAGCATGCGGCTCCTCACATTGCAACGCTTGAAGTCCCATCAACAAAACTCCCCAACACCTCATGAATCGACATCACCTCTGATACTCAGGCAATGCTTCGCTATGCCTCCTGTCACCGGGCGCACCAGTCTGCCCACTCCTACCCGGTCTCATTGCGCCCACCAAGCCCTCATCATCGTCATCCAGGAACGGTGCTGAAGGAGCCAAGCCTGCACTCTGCATACCGTTCGCCGAAGGTGCTGAGGGTCTTTGTGACGACTCTCCTTGGTCTTCATCATCTTCCGGTGGGGCACTCCTCTCCATCTCCAACCTCTGCCGTCGAAGTTCCTGCTTGTCATCCGTGGCCTGGAAATGTGAGCTTGACGAAGCGAGATATTCTGGTGCTGCACCCGAGGGTTCCAGCGAGGATTGTGGCGGTAGCGCAGGTAGAGGCTTCTGCTGATTGACATCTCCGCCATCGACGTTTTGAGGAGCAGGTGACTCATGGTGGTTGCCGTTGATGGTGATGGAGGAGCCGGTTGTAGTTGTCCTTGTTTCGTCATCGAGCTGCCCGGTGGCGCGGTGTTGTTCTCTTATGGTATCCGAGGTTGATGAGAGGGATGCTGATGCCTGAAATGGCGGGGGCAGATGTGAGGGCGTCACTGCTGCTGCTGTGGGTGCGATGTAAGACGTATCCGTATTCGAGGCTTCATCATCTGATAGTATAGGAGCGGAGGCTGGTATACCGTGCTGGGTGGTTCCTAACGGCGATGCAGGTCCCGCGGCGTAGGGAGGTTGGGAAGGTAACAAACGCGCTTCAGCACGCCGCATACGTTCCTTCTCGGATATTTCTTGTTCCGCTTCTGGAGAAGCTGACGGAATGTGAGATGATGTCTCTGCTCCTCCGGGGTGCTGTTCATATCCCGGGATGTCGTAATACGCTGGGTCATAGCTATAATCGTAATATTGTCCGTTTTCGTCATATCCATAGTAATCCTGATCGTAGCTGTTTGTCGCATCTGGATTATTGCTGCCATCAAGCGGAACCTCATGAACGCCATTCTGGCCACTTGGTAGCGGTTCTTGGGTCTGCTTCCGCTTCCCATTCCTTTCGCTATCCTTGGTACCAATGACAACTTCGAATAGAGAGGAAACTACGCCTTTTTCGCGCCGAATCTGATCCGTGTCGACGAAGTTGCCTCCCCATGTTGAAAACATAGTGTTCGTGGGGTCATCTCGGGCGGTCCCTGAGCCGCCTCCGGTGGCAGTGGGTACATTAACCAGCCCGGCGTTGGCGACCATCCGGTCGAGCCCAGTTAACTTGCCTTGTATATCCACCACGACTTCGACGTAATATTTGAATGATATCATAGCTCCAGGCACGTTGGAGATGGTCGGGAAGGCTTCATCTGGAACCCGCACGGCGCATTTGATCTCTGCAGTGAGAGTTCGGGGGTCAACGAAGAGCGGCGCAAAAGACTGGCATAGATCTTTTCGAAACAGGTGACTTGACCCCGCTGATGATAGCGATAGGCCTCCCAAACCGGTTCTAGACTTAGGATAGTACTCTTCAGACTTGGTCTTGTCGCCTTTGCTATTTGGGACGACTGGTAACGCAGGGTGCATATCCACTCTTGCCTGACGATACAGCGTGATGATAATCCCTTTCAGACTTCGAACGTGCTTCGTATGTTTCACTGTAATTTTAATCGGTATTTGGTCGCCGCGGAGGAACCCGCCTTTGGACACGTCGATGGTGGCTGTGATAGTCTTTTCTTTCAACACTGCTCGACTTGCATTTTGCGAATAAAATCCTTCAGTGGCCGTATTCACAGATCGCACACCATACTCCGTTCCTGAAGCATTGCCACTGCTCATTTGACTTTCGAAACTGACGTCGCTAGGTGATGGGCTTCTGGGATATTCATTCTCTTCGGGAGGGGCATTCGCGTCTGATGTTGATCCAATTGGTGGCGCCTCGGATCCGTTGGGCGTCCGGGGACCTCCATCGATAGCAGTGGTGACTTGTCGCTTGCGCGATGATTTCGCGCGTGCTCGTCTTGATATAGGTTCCAAAGAGACGATGCGGGGTTTAGGATCTGGTATGGGCGCAATATCGATGGTATCTATAAGATACACTTTTGTATCGCATGAAGTGGTCGGCGAGATGGTCGTGGGGCGGGTCATCGTGGAAGTCAACATGTATGACACAGTACCGCGCTCAAACTAGATTTAATCAGTCAGCATGGGAGTCAATGGATATGCCATGGCGCAACTCACGTCAATACTACTTGGTAACCCTTTGGCAGGGAATTCCAACTCGAAATTGAAGTGATAGACGCCTTCCGACAACCTGCCCTCCCCACACAATACTACCTCATCCTCAAAAAGTGAAACGAACCCATTGCCAAAGTAGCTTCCCGCCTTTTTGCCCTTGCCCGAGCCGACTGTTGTACAGTAGTTCTTGTATGCATCCCCAGGGGCGTTTGGATTCTTGAACACTTGGGCATATCCATGTAAAGATACGACAAGATGCGTAATTCTCAATGGCTTTATGATTTTTATGATTACTGTCCCGCTTATAATGTCCCCTGGCGAATATTGCCGATGAGGATCGTCGGATTGTATGTAGAATTCGGTGTAATTGCGAGACTTCGAGGACAAGGGCGACCTTAGCCTGGACAGGAACGACCTGCTCGTCTGTGACGAGGATGAAGAAACGGGTGCACGCGTCTGACTGGAAGTCATACTCCTTGTATCGCGCACATTATGCGGCTACCCGCTCTTAATTTTCGACTCCAACAAGCGCGCACGACTGAATAGCGCCCAAGGTAACGGTGGCGGCTCCTTGTGCACTAAAGCCCTGATGCGACCAAGTATCGTTTTTCGAGCCGAACGATGCCAGACGGGGCGGTTCGTGGAGCTAGGTGCGGCGCAACGTGGGTAGTTCACGGAACAGGTCGAGTGGGCGCAGGCCACGGTGCGGATGTGAGGCGTCCACCAGGAACGAGGGCTCCGCTCGTGGGAACAGAAGAGACGGATCAAACTTTCGGCGGAAACGCGTAATCGAAATCCGGGAGTGAGGCTTGACGGGGACTCGATATCGGCTGTGCTATGGGGGTGCTGTTGACGGCGACACGCAATTGTCTCAGGTCTGCTGGGGGGTGTTGACGGGCACACAGACTTGTGTAAGGGACTGGATTACGCGAATGCGCAGTTAGCATTGCGGAGGCAGGAAGCGCAATAGTGGCAGCGAGCGCGCGGTCCCACGCGGGGACGATGGGGATGGTGGTGAGAGTGGCAGTGCTCCTAGCGGGAATAGATGGGCGATCACAGGCGGCACAACACCAAGCCAGCCTCTCGCAACGGATACCAGCACCAAGAACATGTTCTAGAATGCCGCGGGGAAACGATCCAGGAGCGTCGTCATTTACGTACCTCTTGACGTCGGCAGAGAGCAACAGGTTTGGGCGAGAGCCGCTCGATCTTGGCTGCCAAGGTTGCTGAAAGCTGAGCGCGTCGATGTACAAGATTCTGCGGATCAAGTTCCGTGTGTGCAAATGAAGCGTTGCTGCGGGCCAGTGACCGGCACTCGATGTAAGACTCGGACAACAACCACGACGACGGCGATGAGGATGATGGTAATGTCCAGAGGAGCGGACAAGAGCAGGAGGAGGAGTAGGAACAGGGCAGGCCAGCAGCCAGGGTGATTGTTGATAATCCGTTAGAAGAAGAAGGCTACCCGAAGAGGCACCGCTGGTGTGTCGGTCCCCATTCAAACGGGGACGAGGACTGGACAGGCACGGCAGGAACCGTGAAATAGGCTGCAGAACCAGCGCTGGCTAGCTTCAAAGGCTATTCATTGTCCTACATCGACCTACGTGGTGCTGCCCAAAGTAATCGTCTTCCGATCCTTCCGCCGCCCTACGTTGCATCAGTGCATGCTGCTGTCTGCATCAGAGCTCCATGCCTCGACGTCGCCCGTGTGGAATGGCGGGCGCATGTCAAGGTTGCGTAGCCTCAGATGCTGGTCGGCTACGGTCTGCGGCGGTCTCGATGCCTTCGTGGTGGAGCGCGTGCGCAACTAAGCTTTGGCGCCAAGTACATCACAAATGCTTGTCTTTAGCTTTCAGCCCGTGTGGTACAGGTGGCGGCACTTGGTGCGAACCATGACATATCGTGTGGGCCAAGGCAACGTTGCACTCATCGATACAAACACCTGATGATTCAATGTTATGTGTGACATGATAGCACGCTTTCTGCCCTGGCGGCTCGGATCCAGCTTCCAGCAATCCATGTGCATCAACTGTTCATGCCATTCGCATTTTCGTCCGCCTCGAGATTAGTCAAGAATTTAGCCACGTCCGATTGATTTGCTGCTTCTTCTTCTTCTTGCTTGCCAACGTTTGTCCTTTGCCGCGTCGCCTTGCGAATAACCGCCTCAAGTGCAACGAGGAGGTCACGCAGATCACTAGGTTCGTCAACGAGGTATTTGTACTGCGCGTTCGTAACGAGTCCCTTCAACTTCCGTCCAGAGAGCCCTTTCGCCAACATCGCAATCCTATACAGCTCTGATACTGCGGTAGTTGCTGTCGATGGCCAGTGTATGTTCGCCCATTGCCGGCTTGGAATGAGGTTTGGGGTTGATGCTCGAGTGGTAACTGTCGAGTCAGACCATGCTTCGTAAATCATCGTCTCGCAGAAAACGATGCCACATTGCAACAGGCCATTGATTTCTTTCCTAAGTATCTCGAACACACATTCCGTGGCTGGAATATTCACCTCTTCTTCAAGACAACATCGATCAACAAAAGCAGAGTCTAGACTGCCGACAAGGTTGCTTGTGAACATGGAAATAACGTTGCTGCTCCTCCGAAATTTATCTAGACTCCGAAGGACCTCGTTAGTTGCCTTCGCTCATTGTTAGCAGGATACAAGAAGTCCGGTTACCACAGATCTACCTTTATAGATTCTCCAGGTTCGTTTCTCTGTGCAGCCTTCTCGCGCGAGCTTGCAATGGTTTCCACTTCGTCAAAAATCACAACTATCAGTTGGCTATCATTTAATGCCATCTCAGCAATTGTCTCAAACAGTCGGCCGATTTTCTTCGTTGTATCCCCAAACAAATGGCTGAAGAGCATATGCGCGTTGATCTGCAAGAGTTTGGTAACAAGAAATATATTCGACAGTCGAATTGAGAGACGCTGTGCTAGTGTCTGGGCCAAAGCAGTCTTTCCTGACCCTGGTGGGCCGTGAAGTAAGAGTGTGTTTTGCCAGGAGCTTGTTCGCCAGGATGTTGGATCACCTCGTCTTTTCCTTACGGCGCGTACAAGAGCGCGGAGAGTGAGTTCGCCGATTGGATCTTGGTATACCAAAGATTCCCACAGCCCATCAAAGGCACGGTTTGGTAGTGCTAACACATCAAACGGATGAGGGTAAGACGTGGTATTTTCATCCTCGTTCACTTGGCAGTCTTCGTTGCCGCTGCTATCATCCGGCTCCGGCCAAAGAGAGTACACTAAGATCTCCAGGTCGTTTTGGACAAGTGAGTAGATCGTCTCGTCTGGGAACTCTCTAGACTTGCTATGGCCGGTGATGTCTAGCCTTTCGATTGCTGCGAGTAACGACAAAGACCCACCTAGTCGCACTGCTGTGCCCACCTTGACTTCTTTGTGGCTTCTGTGTATCTGTATCGCGACTTCAGTCCTAATTTCCTGCTCTCGGAATCCGTGGTAAGTGCCGTCCTTCAGTCTGGCCTCCACGTACAGAGTGCCCAGCATTTGGGTCGCTGGACGACTTCGTTCTGTCATTTGATGCATAATACTGTTCGATGATGCGTGTCAGTGAGCGCTATTGTTAGTAGACGCGATCAAAGTGCATTGGGTAACAGAGCTTGTACTGTATGCATCCTGCTGTGTGCTGGTAAGAGAAGCAGAAAGCTTCGGGGCGGTCGTGTCAGTGCGCAGCCCATCGGTGGTGTCGGCAAAACGCATGATGACATCGCCGGCGCGCAGCCATCACAACGATTCCACACGCGTTACACGGAAGACCCGACACACACTTTGCATACATGGCGGGCACGCAGACCTTCTGGCAATGATAGGGGGCAAAGGCAACAACAAAACCTGCCCGGCCGGGTCGGACGATATATGGGGTACCTCGCGACCGCGCGATGTGCGCCTGCAGATCTACATCTCGCTCTCCCTAGGCTTGGGAGCTTTCCTGACCTTCTGCGTGGGTCTCGAGCACCTTGCAATTGAAGACGGCCCTGCTGACTGCTCGCTATAGTTTCTACGCCCACGCTGGAAAGGGCTCTACGCTGCACGTAAGAAACAGAACGACCTCGCGACAGCGCTGCCCGACCTCCCCGATAGTCTTTTTGGGTGGATCATACCGCTATGGAGGATTACGGACGAGCAGGTCCTGGCTTCAGCAGGCCTGGATGCCTATGTCTACCTTGCATTCTACAAGATGGCCATCAAGTTCCTTGTCGTTACGCTTTTCTTCGCTCTCGCCGTCATAAAGCCGGTGCATGACACACATCAGGATAAGGAAGGGAAGAAATCACCACTACCCGACGATCCGAGCGACAACCGCATCCGAGCCCGTTCCTACCTCATGACGCTGGCGGCCGAATACGAATACTACACCGATTATCTCTGGATGTACATCGTCTTTGTATACCTCTTCACCGCCCTCATATTGTATCTTATCGTTTCCGAGACTAGGAGAATCATCGACATCCGCCAGGAATACCTCGGTAGTCAGACTACTATCACGGATCGCACCGTTAGGCTGTCAGGTATACCTATCAATCTTCGTTCCGAGGAGAAGATAAAGGAATTCATTGAAGATCTTGAAATTGGAAAGGTTGAGAGCGTGACACTCTGCAAGAATTGGAAAGAACTGGATGACAGGGTGGTTGAAAGGCACACTATCTTGAGGAAACTTGAGGAAGCTTGGACTGTCCATCTTGGAAGTAAAAGCGTGGAGAGAAGCTTGGAAACACTTCCCGTAGTTCAACCATATCCACCACAGTCCGAGGGTTATGGTCGAGGTCTTGATTCTGAAGCAAGCCACCTACTGAGCGACGTGGATCGAGACCCCGACTACGTCATTCCGTATGCGCGGCAGCGTCCAACGGCGAAGATATGGTACGGTCGCTGGAAGCTGAGATACAAGAACGTGGACGCCATCGATTATTACGAGGAGCAGTTGCGTAGGGTTGACGGTGAAATCAAGATGCTGCGAAAGAAAGACTTCGAACCAGTTCCATTGGCTTTCGTAACAATGGACAGTGTCGCGAGCGCTCAAATGGCGATTCAGGCCGTCCTTGATCCGTCGCCTTTGCAGCTGCTTGCAAACACCAGCCCAGCGCCGTCCGATGTTGTTTGGTCCAACACGTATCTTTCACGCACTCAAAGAATCCTTCGCTCTTGGTCGATCACCGTCGCTATCGGAGTGCTGAGCATTTTCTGGACAGTCTTACTCGTACCCATAGCCGGCGCGTTGAATACATGTTCGATACACGAGGTATTCCCTGGACTGGCGAATGCGTTGGACAGGCACGATTTTCTTCGATCCCTCGTCAACACTCAATTGCCGACATTGGCACTTACTCTAATCAACGTAGCTGTACCTTTCCTATACGATTGTATGTCTTTCATCTTATGCGCACGGCATCAACAAATACTAATGAATAGTAGGGTTGGCAAACAAACAAGGCATGATCTCACAAGGCGACGTTGAGTTGTCCGTGATATCGAAGAATTTTTTCTTCACCTTCTTTAACTTCTTCATACTCTTCACCATACTCGGAACTGCATCCAACCTTGTGGATATGCTCGAGCGCTTTGGCGAGAGACTTACAAGCGCCACCCAACTTGCGTATGCCCTAGCCAACTCATTATCCGATCTTCTGGGCTTCTACACCAACTTCATCATCTTACAGGGCTTCGGCTTGTTCCCGTTTCGTTTGATGGAGTTCGGTGCACTCTCCCTATACCCAATCTACCTCATTGGAGCAAAGACCCCTCGAGGTAGGCTGACTCGCACTGAACTCGTGAATTTATCTAATGGTTGGTAGATTATGCAGAACTCGTTCAGCCCCCGGTCTTCAGCTATGGTTTCTTCCTCCCGCAAACGATTCTCATCTTCATCATCTGTATGGTATACAGTGTGTTGAAGGACTCGTGGCAGGTTCTACTGACAGGTCTGGCATATTTCATGATTGGTCACTTTGTCCATAAATACCAATTGCTCTATGCCATGGAACACCGTCAGCATTCTACTGGTAGATGTTGGAGTATGATGTGCGATCGTGTCATCGTAGGCGTCATACTTTTCCAAGTCACCGTTGCCGGCCAACTGGCTTTGAAGAAGGCATTCAAACGAGCCGCCATCATAGCACCCCTAGTCATCGGTACCTTTTGGTTCCTTTACGTCTTTTCTCGGACCTATCGACCTCTGATGAAGTTCATCGCATTGCGAAGCCTTCGAAATCCAGAGCAGTCAGACCTTGGACGCGATGTCCAGGAAGAGGCCGTATCATCTGGACTAGAAGGAAGGGTGGTGCCAACAGGAAGACTGACATTAGACGAAGCAAGGGAGCGCGGGCTACGGTTTGCTAATCCGAGCCTGATAATGCCGTAAGTGTATTTCGATTTTTAGGCACAAAAGATGACTGACTGTGTGAAGATTAAATGAAGTTTGGCTTCTCAATAAGCACGCGAGGTTTCCAGGGGGGTCTAATGGTTCTGGTGTGCACAGCGCAAGCGGTGAGTGGGAGTAACCGAGGCGCGCCTTCCTCGTCATAAAGCACCGGAGCACTTTCTTGTATAACTCAATGACTACCAGTGGCACCTACTAAGGTCGTCCCTGATTTCTCTTTCTTTGTTTACGCTTGTTGATACCCCATGTAAACCAGATTGTGTTGTGTCAATCGCGGTGCGCTGGTCCGCATTCTCAACCGATGAAAAGCATGCGCTTTTCTACATGCCTCAGCATTGATACATTCTGTATGCACCTACACCTCCTATTTCATTCTTTTGTTCTATCATTAGTCAACCGTACATCGCGTTTGAGGCGAGAGAAAACGCCAGACCGTTAATACACACTGCCTCACCAATCTTGTCTATCAGTCTATAATACATCAAACCTCCAACTGGGGGTGCTGGGACAACGTCGTCGCAGATATATCTCTCCCGGGGAGTAGCCGCGACAAAATTCGAGCCAGTTGTTCCTATGCACGAGCTGCAACCGGTTGAGGTATTGTCGTATTCCCATTCGTCTACCACTCGGACATCGTCTCTCAGTCCGCCCCGGGCCTCCAACGGGCAGATGCCGCACTCGCCGGAACACTTTATTGCGCCTTTACCATTCGTCGGATCGAGCCCGTCACAGGCGTGCGGACTCGCAAATTCTCCTTCCAGGCACCTTAACATCATAACGCCTCCTGCAAAACGATCCGAAGTCCTCCGGCATGTCTTCATGCATCCACTGCGCAGTCGCACACTCCAAAGCCAAAAGGCTGCATCCCGTGTCACGAAGCCGAGTCATTTCCACATCGTAACTGCACCCCGAATACAATCAAGACCTCGACTTGCGTTTCACAGATACATCACCTCGATTTTCGGTAATAACCAGGAGCGCGGCATACACGCAGGCAGCACTCAGACAGACTCCAGTGATTCGAGTCTTGGGTCTAAGCCTGGATCATCCATTCACGGTTCGATGCCTAGTTTAGACGTGATGTCACCCGGTGTATTCGTTTTCAGTGGCCCACATCTCGAACCTGCGAGGTCATTTGATACTTCGATGTCCCAGTTCCCGAGCCTCTCAGCAAAAAGCGATATGCAACCACTAGCTTGCAGCCAAACCAAATCTTTCTACCTATCCGACAATACCGCTACTGTCGACGAGGGTATACTTGAGCCTATTTTTGAGCGAGGTATCACACGCACGATGTCGCATGTCCTGCTTGGAATTAGCACACCAGTCGAAGAAACGGACTGTCTTTTGCTTGGTGAACTGGCACAAGATTCTGAACGCCATGATCATGCTCGCACTCAAGATTACATGACAGAGAACAAAGCCAACGCTTTTGATTCTACGCCAGTATCTTTGGCCGTACGTGCTATCCCTGCTTTGACGGCTGTGATACTACCATATCTCGACGTTTGCGCCTAGAAAGCGCTCAGATTGACATGTCAGGCATTGTGTCGTACTCTTGCCATGACGGCACCTCCGACGTTTCCCTCCTCATACCACTTACCTGTCGAGATCGTGCAAGATATATACGACTACCTTGGTCCTAGAGATTTCAACGCAGCCCGCCGCACATGCCGCGACTGGATAAGAGCCAGTCTTGATAAGAGCCTACTATATGCGATGTTGAGTAGAGGTGGATGGTCAAATAGCGTTGAGATCGCTGTTCACGGCACACGTCATGCAAGTGTCCAACGACCTTCGAAAGTCCCGTGGACAGAGGAATGGGCGCTCAGCCGACGACTTTCACGTCAATGTGCATTGGCGTCCGGCTGGACAGGGAACGGGCTAGATTCCAGATCCGCCATAGTAGAGAGCAGCCAGGTCAACTTTACAGAGCTAAGCAACGGAGACACTAGTTCACACTGTCGTGGAAGCGGCGGCTTAATCTTCACGGCGAGTGTATGCAGTCGATTTCTGTGTGTCGCACGGGTCAATTTGGTGTACATTTATGATCTTTCCAACGGACTTGTTACGCCGGTGACGAGCGTAGTGAGTCCAAGAAGAGTACTTTCAATGAGCATGGATGTCTCGTCAGGTCGGCACGCCATCGCTATGCTGCTCGAAGGAAGACTGGGCATGGTCTGCGAGCTTTGCTATGGTCGTAGGGCTGGAAAGGACGGTCCATTCGAAGTTCATGTCGAAAGCAACGGACTCCCATGTCGAACGACGCCCAAGTCTTCCATCTTAGCGAGCCACAACTCTGACTCTCAGGAGGGCATAGACCTCGCGGAATGTACTGCGGCCCACATACGGCGCAGCTTCCCCTACATTCAGGAGCGCGATCTCGGCTCCCTAGATAGGATCGGGGTACGCTCCAATTACCAGGAGACTATCCTTCAAGGGACGAATGAGGAGCGCAATTTTGATCGGAACCTCATCAACCAAACGTGGAACCTGAACCTGGGTGGTGGTCCTTTGGATGCGTCCAGGTACAAGCTTACTACAAATTCGGCTCATCAAGGCATACCGATCGATAGTGGTACTTCTACCTTTTACCGACATATTTGCTCCGAAGACGACCCGCCACGCAGTGTTTCGATCTGTCCACAACGCCGTTGCGTTGCATTCGGCTGTTCTGCAGGAATCGAACTGCACTGGATTGATGCGCTTACTGGACAAAGCTTGAGTCGTTGTTTTCCGCTCACTGCACCAAGCGATTACTTGCACTTCTTATCTCCTCGACCTGGTTTGGAGTCAGCTAAAAAACTCCGTCTCATATCTAGCGCTGCACATCCCGATGATCAGCTAGTCATCAGCAGCCCACCGTCACCGAGTTGCGATCATTACCATGCTGTTCCACTGAGTGATGGCCATCATGTCTTGTTTATTGACCCAGCAAACAACAAACTGACATTAGGCTGCGATGCACCCATCAATGGGCCCAGAAAACTCCTGCGAAGAGTAGTCTTCATTCCGCCGGGAGACCTGGTAGTCCCTAAACTGTACACTGCAGCCGCAGACATGTCGCAGGGCCTTCGAGTTATAGCGGCCTATGATGATGCTATCCTATTGTATAGTATTCCCTCCGATGTCTGCAACCTCTCTCGGCTTGAACGAAAGGCAGAGAGCCCAGATCTATACACCGCCTCTCCATCCTTCACTGAGACGCATAACAGAAATTACTGGTTTGATTGGTGGGATGAGCCTTCCGTCCCGGATCCCGCAGACCAATATAATAGCGACAAGCGAGATCCAGTGTGGCCGATTTCCATCCGTGGCACATATATTGGGAAACTGTCTGGTGTCTGCGAACTTGCAATCCAAACGACACCGGACATTTCGATTTGGGCATTCTCGTATGCTTTCCAATGCAAGATATGGCGCCTTCACAACCACGCCGACCCGATAGCTCTCTCGAGAAGATACATTTGCAACAGCGGTCTTGTTCACGAGTCTTTCTCCACAGATGAGACTAGCGATGTTATCATGGAGGACGCGCCAGAGCCTCCACCCATAGCCGCGACTTTTGACCCGGTATCCCAATGCAGTGGGGCCGAAATATCTCCAGCTGAGAGGTCCGTAATTGTGGGCATGGATGAAGATGTGTCTAAAGTACTGAGAAAAGTACCGAGAGCACTTGCTGTTGAGAATGATGAGTGGGTGGACTTTCTCGACGTGAGGGATGGTTCAGAGGCATGGTTTGAGGGCGATGGGGATGTTTTTGTTTGGTATGGAACCTGAGTTAAGCAATCCTGAGTCCTTCTCGAAGAAGTTTTAGTCAAGCGGGAAATCATGGTTGCTGGTATTAGTCGACGTACCTATGTAGAGCCCTCATCAGCCCTTGTATAGTTCTCGGGCCCCAAAGTGTCTCAGTCAATTTCTCATATCAGTCCTGTATCTTTGCCCTTGGACCTCAAGTGTTTTTGTTCACACTAAAATACTCACTCGATGGGCTATTAGTGAATGAAAGCCTGTATTGGATATCAATTGTATCAATGACTGGTTTTTCTATTGACGTGCGAAGACGGAGAAGGCCGAGGAAGTTGCGGTGGTTAAGGAGGTCGGTGTGATGGGGAAAGGAAGTAAGGAAGGTTGGACTGAGGTGTGTGTATGTGAATAGAGGTGATTTAAGTGGTGGTTGGATGAGGATCGAGGTTGGTCGGGCTAGGTGGAGTCTTGGTCGGGTTAGCTAAAGGAGTGGTCTGGCTGCACATTTTCTACCGCACACACTACTGCTATGCCTACACCCAAAGAGATCCACAGTTGTTATTTATCTGATATAGGCAGTGCGTATTCCACTTCACATAGAGTATTTCTTCAGGGGCAGGACTGATGTTTGACTCTGCAATAACTTGCTGTTACCACAGTGTCAAATACCAAGATACGAATATATTTCGAGCAGTATTGCATCCTCCTCTACTAACAGTGTCAGAATCAATTTTGAACAGAGTACCCGCGGTGATGATTGGACTGAACTCTTGACATGTCTGATAGACCACGAAAAGCAGCAATAAATAGAGTTTACGCTTCTTATCCAGAATATATATTTTATTTTACCTTACGTGTGCCCTTGATCTCTATGAACAAGCTTGCTTCACCTCAAGATCCCGAACGAGTGAATTCTGTGCAATCAGGCCCACAACCTTGATGAAAACACTACATGCACGATTTCCCACCACAGCTCGAAAGAGTGTGAACATATCGAAGTTTTCCGCTCTCAACCCTGAATTCATGGCTATCCGGCAGACCCCCAGTTCCGCCTGGCGTACCCCCAAAGTCCATCATGATATCCACAGTTCCATACTCTTCATCAACGACATACTGCCTATTGACCAACTTCACGCCACTCGGCACACCAACATCGCACCTGTCCGTCGCCTGCCCCTTGCCAGTGTACGAGCCGCCTTCGAGGCGGGCACACGGCGAACCCCATGGCACCTTGACGCTCTTATTGTTGAAAAGATCGCAATACGCATCACCAGCTGCCTGAATGACTGCGCGGGAGTCCCTCTTGTCGGCAGGAATCGGGTCCCATTTCTCCTGCGACGCCCAGTAGTAGGTTCCGGTGACGTTAAAGAGCCAGTCACCTTTCGTTGTGACAATACTGTCGATTTGAGAAACCTTGCTCGTGGCATTATCCAAGCGTAGCTGCATTGTGATGACATAGGGAGCCGCGGAGTTGGTAACGATGAATTCGCTGAAGGCGGCGCATTGCGGGACGTCGTGCTGAGCGCGGACGTGGTCGACCTTGAGTGCTTTGGAGAGGATACCGGATTTGATATCGACTTTCTTGCGGTTTTCGCTGTATGCGACGGTGCTAGCGAGCGAATTGAAGGACGTTTGACCGGCTGTTTGAGCGGCAAGAAGTTCGTCGGTGACTGCTTTGAGGGTGTCGCGGGTACATTCGGCGGAGACTTGTACCACCAGGGCTCCGAGGATGGCAGGTATAAAGTTGCGCATGGTCACAAGTAGTGGTGTTTACTTTTCTCTGCTATACTGGCGCCCTGAAGGCGGAGTGATGGCATCTTATTAGGTCTTGCTCTGGCCTGGCGGAACAGGTTTAAGCATCGCCATGGATGTACAGTTGCTAAATTTTGTAAATGGGGCCATGTAGTTCTCCAGATTATGTGGACGATGCTGCTACACTGTTGGACTGTTTCTTATTCGGCAGTTGGAGCTAGCGAATTAATTGCAATATATTCTTATCTCCCGAGGGTAGCGAGAGGACCAGATTGGATCCTGCGCTTTATTAGACTACTGCGGGGTGGGGAGAATATAAAGCTGGAGGGCTTGCCTGAATATCCGTGTGCAATTGAGCGGCAGTTCATCCTGTGAAGCAGAGGCCATAACGTATCGTTAGGTCATGCGCATCCGCAATGGTTCAAGCTACAGCATCCCATCCACATTGTTGGTCACTGCTTGTGTTCACTGCCGATCTTCGTACTGTTGTCACAACGCCTAGGAACGTGGCAGGCATGGCTGAGCACAAGACGAGTCAATGCTGACGTGGAGAGTGGTAGATAAAACAACGTGGATTGAGAGATTCTGAAAGCTGGTGGGCGCTAGCAGTGGGCCGGGGACAGCAACAGGGTGCGAGGTTCCACGGTCGGTTTGATTTCGACCTGAGAAATGATCGGCTTGGACAAATAGAAAGTGACGATAGTCGAGATGCTCTAGCTTTAGATTGTGACGGTTAATGATAAAAGGGTTTTGCTTCTGAAAGCTATTTGCTTATGTCCAAACCCACTAGGAACTGCCAAAAAGAGAATATTCATCACTGTTCCTGCATACGGTAACACCATGTGCTACGCCTTCACGAGTCTACACAGGCGGAGTATTAAGTTGGATGACGGTAAAGACGGTATTTCGCCTTCCAATCTCGTTTCGGTGTTGGACCTGATTAGTGCTGAATTTGGTGAACAGAGACGAAAGTCACCCATGATTGGTTTTTGGCTGATCAAGGAGAACACAACGTGGCCAACTGACAAGGACGTGCTAAATCCGTGCGACTTTGTAACGATGACGATGCGGACCCTGCAATGACGGCTTCGAGAGCCACCTCATCACACCATATTTCGGCACTTTGGGAGAGTGAAGCTGCTACCGATGCCTGCAATATGACACCGAGTCGTAGTACTGCATACGAAGCGAAATTGATGGCCGGGTCACTTTCCAATGATTTTGTCAATGTCAGTTCATGGAACAGTAAATTGAGAGAAATAAACGCAGGGAAGGGGCGAGAGTAGCAAAGCCCAGCGAAAATGTCTCCATGATGATTCAAGCGAAGAAAATGCAGTCATGGATCGAGATGCACGCATGTTGAGATGCACATGGAGGATGACTAGGTAGCTGACCGCCTCCAGGTCGCCTTGAAGATTACGCGTTCGCAGCGGGGAACGAAGAAGTAACGTAACCATGGAGTAAAGCAACCGAGAGGTTGGAAAGTGAGGGGCGGGAGAGCTAGCCCTGCAGCGCCTGATGCTGTGGTGCGTCCAACCACGATGGGATAGATCTACTAGCCAACGAACGTCCGGGAGGCTGGAGAACCGAGCCGATCTGACATGCAGCTACGGAACTGCGGGCTAAAAAGAATATTCGGTAAAATCTCAACTTCCACTGGGGCCTCTACCTTTGCCAATGGTGTAGCCTTTTTAGAGCAATGACGACCGCGCCTGTCCCCCTTGTACAAGCGACAGGGACGAAGCCACGGCGGTTATGCCCAACATGACTCTTGGCAGAAGACGACATGCGAACAAGCGATGCTGAGCAGGCGTCGGGCTCTTAGCTGAGGTTCTTAAGACGAGCATGCAGCATTTGGGCCATGACAAGAAGAGCGGACTCTCGGCTGACGGCCTGTTCTGGGAAGCGGGTATGCAGCTGGGCACGAGCAAGAGGAATAGGCCCTGGCGATGGGGCGTCCGGCACGACTATCGTATGCAGGCTGAATAGAGAATGCCCAGCGACAACAGATGCTTGTTTGTGTTGTTTTGCAGGCAACCTGTCTTGATTCGTAGCCACTCACGCCCACACGCTGCTCGAGACCCCCCTTAAGCAGAGCCGCTAGGGCAGACATGGGCCCGCAGTTCTTGCTCAACAGTGCGCCCGCCACGGCCGATCGAGGACGCTGAGACACTGCCAGCGAGGGAGTCGATCTGCTCCAGTGTGCACCCAAGGGCCGTTGGGCAATCGTCGCCGTCGCCATGGCCATGGCCGTCGTCTTCTGAGCGAGAACAGACCGCCATGGGAGGTGCTTGCTGGGTGGGGACCGTCTATGTTTAGAGATGGTGCCGGACATGGACCTCGATGGCGCCCCCCAGCACTGCCCAGCTAACTGCTTCCATGTCTGCTTATGCTGGCCCGCCAACATCATGTGCTCTGATCAACCACCAGCTGCGGGCGGCGAGCCAAGTCCTGGACTCTCCGACGTGCGCTATGCCCCGTGTGGCCCGCTGCAATGAAATCGTCCGTACATGGCAGCGTGGAGATGATCCGGTGGCGCGCTCCTTACTAGGTATCATGACTTTTTGTGTGCCTGTGCCCGTGCACATACATGCTGCCTCCCTCTGCCTCTGCTGCCCTCTCGTACACGGTCATCGTGCTCTGCAACTGGAAGTCTCTCGTAGACTTAGTCGTTCGTTGAAGCCGTGTTGCTTCCCTTCCGCTTGGAGTCTGGTAAGTCGCACACCCACCCTGGCCGCCCGATGCCTAGGAAGCATTTTAGACGACGCACCGCCAACTCGCAGCGGGCATGCAAGACATGGCGCTGGAGGGCGGGCACAAGAGGCAGCCCTTCGCCACAGGAGGTGCCTGCCACCGCTGCTGGGCGTGGAGCAGGCTGGCGGGCGCATATACGGCTGGAGCGACGGCGCTTTGGACGATGAAACGCCGCGGTACGAGGTCAAGCATCAACACCAGCTTCTGCACCGCTCGTCGACGCCTGCCCTCCCATCGCGACCGCCCACCTCATCCACTCCACATTACCACCTGGCAACGGCACCGCTGCAGGGCCGCTTGTACTTGCACTCTACATAGCTAACAGTGACGTGACGTCCCTGCAGACCAACCACACTCGTTCCTCCCCCCGTTCCGTCTTGCGCCTTCTGCACTCCACCCTCGAGCAGCGGCCGCTCCTTCTGCACTCGCTCGCCCACGCCTTGCACCTTCTGCGTGCATGAGTCGACCCCGCATCTCGAGATAGGGAGCGCCCCTTCCGCCTCACCGCATCAGCCAGGTGCAACATGGTCAAGTCGGGCCTGAACCTCTTCACCGCCCGCCGCAGGTCCCAGGGCAATGCGATTGACCAAGTCGAAGGCGATGTGACGACAAGCCCGGATAGACTCATGTCTGCCAGCGCCGAGTCAGGCGGCTTCCGCTTGCTGAGCAGGACCGAGGTCGACAAGGCGAATGAGCGTAGAAAAACGCAGGAAAAGGACAAGTCGTCCAAGTTTCCGCGCTTCAGCAGCTTCGGCGGCGCCGCGAACAAGGGTCGTAACCAGTCATTCGAAGATGATTCTCCAGCATCCTCCAAGCGGTAAGCTATAATCCACTAGTCCTACCTAGCCTTGGCCGAATTGACCCTTAATTTAGTGACAGCAAGTCCAGCAGTGGGACGCACTTCTCCTCGCGGCCCTACACCAACGGCCAGCATGGGTCCACATCTACCCTCCCGTCCTCCACCGACACCAGCTCTGACGACAACCTCTTTGCCAACGTCCCCCGTCCCCAAGTTCCCCAACACACCAGCTCGTCCAGCTCGTACTCGGTGAAGAGTGTGCGCAAGAATCTGCCTTCACTCCCAAAGTCTAGCTCAGGGGTATCGTATACGGACCAATTAGCTTTCGAGGCGACCGGTAGGCAACGAGCCATGACCACATCGAGCTACGCCAGCACCACAGTCCCCCCCAAGCTGAATGCCGACCTGGACTTTGGATCTTCTTCGTTTGGAGACGACATGTTCAGCGGTCTGAACCGTAAAGAATCGCCCGAGGTACCAAGAGAAGTTGCGGGTCGCTCGCTCCTTTCGGAAAAGCGCACATTCCAAGCAGAGCCCATCAAGATAAACCCCAATCATCATGTCGAGGCACCTTTAAAGAGCTGGGACAGCCGTGGTTCGGGCGACAACCTGATGTCTTCTCCGCGCTCCGACAACGACTCGCCGCCTCCGCCTCCTCCCCCGCACAAGTATTCTTCGTACGCGCCAGTCGCATCTGAGAGCCCTACCCTGCAGTCGTCCGCCACTTTCCCAGACGCCGATGCCCAACACGTACGCCGGTCTTTCATGGAGAGGAAGCCATACCGTGAAAGCTCGCCCGAGCAACAACCGCTTTCCATCTCATCGTCATCCGCGAACTCGTATGAAACCCCCCTCTCATCGCGATCGGCTTCAAACAGGACGAGCAACACAACCCCCCGGGCTGCATTGGCGCCGGTAGCTCCTGCATACACAGACACTGATGACGATGATTTGTTCACTCCAGCGAAGACTACACCTAAGCCTACTGTGACGTCTGCCTCGAGAAATGCAGCTCCTGTTCCAACACAATACCAGTCTTCACCAACACCTTCAAATGCAAATGGTGGGCGTGTTATGACGCAAGCAGAATTCCGCGAATATCAAAAACGTCAGATGTCAAAACCCCCTGTAGACGAGGATTCTGATGATGAAGATTATGAAGATGAGGAGGAAGCCATTAGAAAGCGAGAAGAGGAGGAGATCTTGAGACGTAAGAACCAACAGATGCACTTTGCGCGAGAAGCTATGCGCCGCTCCACCACAGCCCCAGCAAACCTCGCGACGCCGGAGAGTGTAGCGGACGGCTTTAGCATGGGCTTTCCTTCGGAGACATCGCTGAAGGCAGATGAATGGGAAGACGAAGACATACCACTTGGCATCCTTGCGCAGCATGGGTTTCCCAGTCAAGCACGTAATCGATTACCCACCCAGCCACTGAACGCAATGCCTTCGTATTTCCCAGAGCGCCCAGCTTCTGCTGGTGCCATGAGTAACCGCGCGTCACAGGCACAGCTACCTGCCTTTGCCAGACATCTGCCAGTGGATCCTTACATTGGAGGTGGATTGGTGCGACCAACAAACCGTGAATCGATGGGTTTCAACGGCTTTGGCCGTGGTCCTGCGTCTATTGCTGGCGATTCTGTTGCGGGTGGAATGGGCATGGGCATGTCCTCTCCCCTGATGTATCAAGACGCCGGGATGTCGCAGCCTTCCTTGGTGGATCAGATCCAGATGCGGGATATGACAAAGCAGAAATACATGGGAGGTGCATCCACCAAGAAGCCACAAGGAGGGCCGTTTACTGGGATGCTAGGACAGCAGATGAACGCAGCTGGTCAGCCACAAAATCCGATGCGCATGTCGCAGATGCCAGGCAACGGCATGAACCCTATGATGAACATGATGGGAGGGCAAATGCCGATGATGGGAATGGGCATGGGCATGAATCCGATGGGATATCCGATGTCGCAGCAGGACCAATACACCCAGATGCAGCAATTCCAGCAGATGCAACAGATGATCGCCATGCAGCAAATGCAACTTCAGCAGATGCAAGCTATGCAGCAGCAACCCCAGCAGCAAGATCAACGCATGTCCATGGCTATGCCCAACAACGGCTTCCAGAGCAACATGGCGGGTAATGGAAGCTTCCTGAGCGTGCCTGGAATGCCAAGTCAGCCAAATCGACCCATGTCCTTCATGTCGACCAATGGGAACCAGCAACAGCGTCCAATGTCTACCTTCATGGGCTCAGGTACTGGGTATACGCCGTCGATCGCACCGTCGGAACGGTCCAATATTGGTCTATCTGCAAGGTATCGTCCAGTCGTGAATCACTCCGATTCTATATCGAATGGGACCTCGATGACACTCCAGGCCTCAGGTGGAGCGAGTCAGAGCAAACCTGGCACGATCAAAGGTATCTTGAAAAAAGGGAGCCCACAAGGCATTGTACCAGAGGAAGACGAGGATTGGGGCAGAATGGCTAATAGAAAGAGCAAGTTCATGAAGGGCAAAGAGAATCAGGGATCAGACCTCGAGGAGCTCACCCGTGGTCTAAATATTTAGAGCGTATACGCATTTATTTCGTCGCACACGCATTTTTTGGAGGACGCAATACAACGGAAGAGATCATCTAAAGCGAGCGATTTGGGGCAGTGTTGCATTTACACGGGGCGTTTATTGAACTTGCTGTATGTTTGGGAAAATGTGGCGCGACTACCCCCTGATCTTGATCTACTGATAATCTATGGTATTGCCGGGGTAGGAGATTCAGAGAACATTGCATATGAAGCCAGGCTGGCTCAATTTCTTGATTGAAGATAGGACGGGGCTTGGTGTTTCGCGGGGACAGGCGGCGGATAAGGATAGATGCTTTTGTAATTATAATATGATATATTCGACTCGAACTCTCGAAGGAACGGTTTTCCAAGAACTATGCTTCCCTAGGAAACGCTGGTTCATGGAACGTGCCACACGGTGATTTGTCGCACATGTCGAGTAGATTCGAATGGTATCTAAAGACAATTGGCATTCGAAGCCAATTGTAACTTTGCCTGTGTCCACACTATGACGCCCAACGCCCTTTGACATTTTCCCCCTGTATCAACTATCATGATCTATCGCTCGACCTTGCCATCTCGGTCCAATAACTCCCTTGCTGCAATGACCTCGGCCTCGTCAAAGCCTGTCCAGCCTTTGGTTCCGGCCTTGTACAGTCTTACGATCTCCGCCAGTTTGCTAGTTGCTACTTCTTCGAGCTTCTTCACAGTCGAGATGGTAGGGATAGGTACGTCGTCGTCTTCTTGGGAGTTGTTATTCCGTTTGTTGTTACTTGAGGATGTCTCGGAAAGAAGCGGCGTGAGTTTCGAGGTGACCAGTTTGAGACCGTAGTAGCCGCGAAGATAGGCATCATTGAGTTCAATGGAGCGGCAGAAGTACTTTAATGACAAAGCAAGAGCGCTCAAGTTTGGCGGAGTGTTGGAGGCGGTCGAGAGGTAGTAGAGAGTGGCAATGTGCGCATGTGCCTGTTGGGATAGTCAGTTATCGTGCCATGATGGCTGCATTTGTCTAATGTAAACGTACACTCCAAGCGTTCGGCGTGATAAGTAACACCTCTTCGGCACAATAGATGGCCTGGCCCCAGGCGGCCTGGCTCGCATACAGCTCGCTCGCCTCAGCCCAAGCCTCGACGTCCGTCGGGCTATTCTGCAATAGCACCGTGACGGCTGTTATGGCATCCTGCGTCCTCCCCAGCGCTTTCAGCACGGCCACCCTCCTCTTCCGCACACTCATATTGGTTGGGTCTTCTCTGAGTATCTTCTCATAGCCATCGAATACTTTCTCAAGGTCGCTGTCTGATTGTGCGGTTGCTTCATTGTAGATGGCGCGCAGGGTGATGATGCGCTCATTGTGCTCGCCAAAGCGTTCTTCGAGGCGGGTGAGCAGGGCGCGGGCCGACGTCTCATCGCCTGTGCGGAGCGCGGAGAGGAAGAGGTTCTCGTGAATGGTCCATGATTCGGGCGTCTCGCGGGAGAAGAGAAGAGAGAGCGGCCATGGCAGTGACGAAGTGGGTGATGAAGCGAGTATAAGGGGCGCCTTTTGGGAGAGGGCGAGGGCGGTTGGCGGGGGAATTTGCGAGGGCGGCGAGAGAAGATTTGCGTGTGGCATCTTTTTCCAGTCGTGAGAGAAGCAACGGATGTCTGTACGGATCGTGGAGCTGCAATTGGGACTTGGGAGCTGCAACTTCTGGCCCAAGCTCCGCCCATGTCGGGTTCGTCTCGACTCTCGGCGGGACTAGCACACTAGCAACCAGCTAACGCCGGCGGGCAGCGAAGATGCCCGCACGTCCACGATTGATGAGAGCTCCACGCCTCCAACAAGACTCAACCCCCCAAACTCTCTCCCGACCGTCGAAGCGACAAGTGACGCCCCATCCCGCCGTTGTCCTCGCCCCCGCCATCACCCCAACCCATGACGCCGCAGTCCCCACGATGATGCCTGCTGGCGTCCCATCTGCTCGCTATCGCCAGACCACCCTGCCCCTCCTTGTGCGCCAACGTGCCTGCACGCACGACTGCGTGAATTCACCTGAGAAGCCGCAAACATGTAGAGACTCCAAACCCAGAGCCTCCAAGCGCAGGCAAGGCTGACAAGTGGGCAGGTTCGAGAAATCGCTGTACGACCTCATTCGAGGCCTCCGCAACCACAAGGGCCGCGAGAAGGAGTACATCGCCGAGAGCATAAAAGAATGCCGCAAAGAGATCCGCTCCAACGACATGGACCTCAAGGCCACGGCTCTCATGAAGCTCACCTATCTTGAGATGTTCGGCCACGACATGTCGTGGGCGAGCTTCAATGTCCTCGAAGTCATGTCGAGCTCCAAATTCAAGCAAAAGCGCACGGGCTACCTGGCTGCTGTCCAAAGCTTTCGACGAGACACAGAGGTCTTGGTGCTGGCAGAAAACCAGCTCAAGAAGGACATCATGAGCTCAAGTCCACAGTACATTGCGCTCCCACTAGGAGCTATTCCCCACGTCATCAATCCGAGCATGGCCAATTCACTTCTGTCTGACCTAATACCGCGATTGACGCACTCGCATGCCATGGTCCGGAAGAAGACAGTCGTCACGCTATACAGATTGGCTCTTGTGTACCCGGAGACGCTGCGACCCGCATGGCCTAAGATCAAGGAGCGCTTGCAGGACGACGACGAGGACCCCACCGTGACAGCCGCCATTGTTAACGTCGTCTGCGAGCTCGGATGGAGGCGGCCGCAAGACTTTCTGCCCCTTGCACCCCGATTATTTGATCTCTTAGTCCAGGGGAACAACAACTGGATGGCTATCAAGCTGATCAAGCTTGTAAGTGCCTACGCATCGCGAGTACGAATTATACATCTGACCACACGCAGTTTGCGACACTGACCCCACTCGAACCTCGCTTGATCAAGAAACTACTCCCGCCGTTGACGAGAATCATTCGAGAAACATCCGCTATGTCATTACTATACGAATGTATTAGTGGCATCATCCAAGGTGGCATCTTGGAAGCAGTCGAGGGTACCGCGGAAGGCGAGGAAGTAGCAAAGCTGTGTGTAGGCAAACTTCGCGGAATGATGATAATAGAAGGCGATTCAAACTGTAAGCTAAGGCATGAAAGCAGTCGATATGGTCCAATTCTCATCCATCTGCAGTAAAATATGTCGCGTTGCTCGCGTTCGACAAGATCGTCAAGTCCCATCCGTACCTGGTATCCCAGCAGCAGGACGTCATCCTCGATTGTATCGATGATCCAGATATATCGATACGGATGCGCGCTTTGGACCTTGTAGTTGGTATGGTTAATGCCGACAGTCTCACGGCTATTGTTGGACGGCTCATGCGACAGCTTCGAAATGCTCCCATCGCTACAGCTACAGATGATGCAAACAATGACCGGGCTAGGATGACTGAAGTCACGCCATACGCCGACGATGACGACTCGGAGGCTGAGGAGGCGCTACGACAACACAATCACAAATCTGATCAGCCACCGCCCCTCCCCGAAGACTACCGAATCAATGTCATTAGGCGCATACTGGAAATGTGCTCACGCGATACGTACAGTAACATCACCGACTTCGAATGGTACATCGATGTTCTTGTTCAGCTTGTTCGCGTATCTCCAGCAACAAAAGCTTCTACAGTTGAGGAGAAAGACGATCTGGAACAAGTGGATGATATTGGTGGTGGCATCGGGCGGGAGCTCCAAAATGTCGCCATTCGAGTGAAAAGTGTTCGATCAGAAGCCATAGACGCTGCACAATCTCTCGTTCTTGTCGACCGAAGGGACCAGATGTTCTCCGCGTCTGGCAACGGTGGTCAAGGCGTACTAGAGTGTGCTGGCTGGCTTGTCGGAGAGTACGCGAATTATCTTACGCGACCGGAGCCTGTTATGACATCGCTTTTGCACCCTACATCCCTTCAACTTCCATCGCGCACACTCGCCGTCTATTTACAGGCTATTCCGAAGGTCTTCTCCAGTATAGCAGGAAACGACCAAATATCGTGGAGCCCTGAACGGAAAACTCTAATGTCTCTACTGATGGCTCGAGTCGTCCACTTCTTAGAACCACTTTCTACTCACCCGAGTTTGGAAGTACAGGAACGCGCAGTAGAGTACCTTGAGCTCATGCGGCTCGCCGCCGAAGCTGCTTCTGGCACTGCAACTGGAACGGGTCATGACGAGTTTGCCGATCCTCCCCTACTACTTACCCAAGCTATACCTGCTCTCTTCTCTAGTGCCGAGTTGAATCCGGTTGCACCGGGTGCACAACGGAAGGTTCCTGTTCCTGAAGACGTAGACCTCGATACACCAATCAATACGAACTTGCAGCACCTCCTTTCACAAGCCGATGCTGAAGGATACGAAACAGAAGAAGACAACGTGTATGCGGCATACTCAGAACCCATGGCTGCCCACACCGAGGTAACAGCTGTTGCCACACCCGCAGCAGATCGGCTCGATGCTCCACATAGAGAGCCCACCTCATATCAAAATGCCGTAGAGGAGGAGTATCTTGATCCTGATATCATTGCTCGGAGGAAAGCAGAGCGCAGGGAACGACACAAAGACGACCCATTCTACATCGATCCTGAAGCAGACAGAGGCAGTGGGGCCGTCACACCCCTTAGTAAGATCGTCCGCGACGGCAACCAAGAAAATAATGAACTGGACATCGATTCGATTCCCATTATGGATCTCGACCTAGGAAGTAAGGTATCGTCATCCGAGCACCTCCCCCGATCACGAAGCCCACGTAAGCCAGTTCGCAGAGTTGATATCATGGGCGATGAGACACTGGGTCCCTCTGAGACAGATTCTTCCAGAGCAGACATCATACAACCGCGTTCGAGTAAAGCAAAGAAATCACTCCTTGAAGTGGACAGTTCGGGTCTTGGTTCACTCAGCTTGGATGATGAAGACGTATCTGGCCGCAAGCTAACTCAATTCGAGATGGAAAGGAAAGCCCAAGAGGAAGCTGAGATGAAGAAAGCACTGCAAGAAGTGGAGAGGTTGAGGCTGGAAATGCAACGCGCGAGCGAGAGACTGCATGTCAAGGAGGAAGTGCCCGTCAAGAAAAAGAAGAAGAAGGTTAGGAAGGTAACTGTAGAGGGAGATGAGCCGGCAAACAATGAGCCGACCGGAGGTGAGGAACAGCCCGAGGTGGAGGGAGACGAGGCGCCGGTAAAGAAGAAGAAAAAGAAGAAGGTCAAGCCCGAGAGTGGCATGGAGAACGGCACAGAGGCAGGCGCGGACGGCGAAGAAGAAGGGAAGGCCAAGAAGAAGAAAAAGAAGAGGCGCACGGTGGTCATGGATGAGGGTGAGGGAGTACCCGCCGAATGATCTTTAGTTTGGTTCGCCCGGAATCCAAGTCTGGCTCTGTACAAGCCAATGCGGTCCAAGAATCGCAAATGGTAACAAACGAGAGTCAAATTGCAATTGGTAAAATGTGACCAAAGAAATATCGCGGCTCAGCCCGTGCTCCTATATGCCTAAAACCCAGGGATGAACGCCGTGCCCTATGTGGTTGAGTGTAAAGAAAGATGCTCTGGTGCCTCTGTGCCCTGCCACTCGTCTCCCCTACTCGGCCTCATTGCCCACGCTTCAAGCCACATTGTTGAGAGCCTATCTCTGTACTTCTCAACGTATATATGCCATTGTAAAGTCGGTGACAAGAAGGCGAGACGGGTCTTGGTGATGGTCGGGGGTGTTTTGAAGCGCCAGAACGGTGACGAGGAATCCCGTCGCGGAAATTGAAAGCTTAAAAGAACAGCTTCAGAAGCTCGAAGATAAGGCCACCGCAAAGCACGAATGCGAGGAGAACTATGCGCTTGTCAGTCTCCGATCTCTGGATACAACTTGTCTCCATCCCTCCCTCGGTCCCTTGTTCAACAACAGCAAAAACAACACGTTAATGGATCCAACGCCATGTTTAGAGCGTTGACGGAGAGACGTACTAATCCAGATCTTGCTAATTGGTGACTTCTGTGGGTCGCGCTTTTTGATTACTTGCTCGGGCTTTCCCATCTTCTTCTCCTGGGCCTTCGCGTAGCGCATGTTGGCCTGGCGTTGTTGGGGTGTTTGTGCCTGTACATGCATCAGCAAGTTTGCTCTTGTTGATCTTTTACTCCAAGGGCCACAAGAGCGTCTAAGAAGCTGGCTGACGTACCATTGTGTCGGTAGAATGAGGTTGAGGGAAAGTGTGAGCCAGGTGAGTACAACTCCAAGTGATGCAAGGTGTTCGTTCGGAAAAGGTAGCGCACGGGCTTTCGCGCTACTTGCGCTAGGTTGGACGGGATATGCGGAGTTGGAGCGGAGGTTTGCCGCTTTGTATGGTGGCATGGGTGGGCAGCCTGGCCTCGTACTTATACCTACGCCATCACCAGGTCCAATTGACACGTCGCACAATCTTTTCGGCTCATACCCAGGAAGCTGGTGCCTTCGTATCGTAGGCAGCGAAGACGATATGCATCGTGCCGTAACCGTTGCAACGTCAGCAGCGTCGAGAAGACCGCCGTCTGTTCCGCAAAGAATACAACAGCAGTTTCGAAGAACGTACGCAAGTGAGCCTCCGCCGCCACACCCACCAAGCTCGCCACCGAATCCCAATTCACAGCCCCCCAAAGAGCCGTCGAGGGTAGTACGTCGTCCATCTACAAAGCCCTCTCTCTCACCTCCACTGCTTAAGAATTAACACAATGACCAGGGCGCATATTACAAGTCCTTCGGCAACCCGGTGCTCAAATGCTTCCTCGGCGCCCTGTTCACATATCAACTCGCATACTATGCATGGTACAAGCTCGAGACAATAGAGGAGCAACACGATAAGAACACCGAGATCAAAGATTTACAACAGGAACTCAGAGATGCCGTGTTACAGCAAACGCAGAATGCGCAGGACAAGGTCAGTCAAGCTGTGGATGCTATGGGCGAGGCAAAGGATAGGATAGTCGAGGGAGTGAAGGACGGCGCGGATGAGGCGGCCAGGGCGACTGGGGCTGTGGGCAGGGTTGCGAAAGGGGGATGGTGGCCTTGGTGATTTTAGTGCTATGGAATAACTTGCGGAAAGGACACGTTGATGGAGGGGAGAGGACACAGATGTGGTTATGCTTACGCTAATGAGATCATTGGTCTGTAATATGTACAGTACATGTCTACATATACATGTGTAGGATACACGAAGATACCTAAGCCAGTAATTATGATACACAATACCTGTCAATCCTGCCCTTGAGAAGCGGCATATATGTTGTCGACAAGCTCGATTGACCATGGGCTTATCAAACCCGCTCGTCATTTTTGACGCTCCTCATCCATCCTCTCTTCTCCTTTCACCTCTTCGACACAAGTATAAACACACACCCAAGCCTCCACCCTGGCCGATCCTTGTCACCACTCAAGTATGCAATGCCCTGGCCTCCCACCCTCCTGTTTGTTGTCATGAGTGTATACGGTCTCTGGTTACCGCCTGCCTTGTGATCCTCTTCCGTGTCCATTAGTAAGCGTCTTTCCGAGCATAGGAAGCCAAAGTGTCGCGTGGTAGCGGTAGTTTGAATTGCCTTATGAGAATGCATGTTGAAAGCTTCGGTGTTGAAAGGCGAACGGTCGGCGAGCCCATGCCATCTTCGTCGCTCCAGCATGAGAGAGATTCGAGCATGCTTTAAACCCTCAATGCTTAGTGCTAGCTTACAAAGCTGTGTTAGCAAAATATGCATCAGCCAGTTTTCGACCAATTCATGTTGTCGACGATCTTCAGCCAAAGAACTCGCCCGAGACAAGCGACTCCCACGGCTTTCCAGTATCCCAGACACTCTTCACAAGGTTACTGATCTTAGGCACCTATTGCCAAAGTTAGCATATACGTGTCCATACCCAAGATCATAAGTACTAACGTGGTTTAGTCCGAACCCCTCAACGCCCCTCAATCGATCCATGATCTTTTCCCTCTGTCCTTCGTCTTGAGCATCGCATCCAGCAGTAAACATTGGGAAGAGAAGGCAAGCCTCAGCTGTACTGCCCCTGCGGATCTTGTAGAACAAACCCACAATCTCACGTACGGCATGTTGAACTTCAGGGTCTATTGCGGGCTTGCCTAGCACGCGGCGGTAAAGATGTATCAAACCAGCCCAATGAAACATCTCGTTAGTAGCATATATTTCGATGGCATCCCAAGCACCCTCAGATTCAGAAGCAGCACTGGATCGATGGTTGCAGCCCTTACGAATGTTGCGGTCTAGGAGACCCTCTTCTAGCTCGCGGCGTATGTGCATGGCTTGTCTGACTACGTCAGGGTTAGGAGTCCAGTCCTCGCGTACATTGCCGTCGTCGTCGATCCGTTGCGATTCACAGAGTTTCGCTAACTCAGAGATACGGGCCAAGCTTCCGAAGCAGTGAGTGGTAGACCCCATCAAGCAGTCTATTTCAAAATCTTCGTCTGCAGTCGCATTCTCACTCGACCAGTAGAAGGCGCCCAATGGCGTATCGTTCTTGTTTCCACTAAGAGATCCGAGGACGTCGAGATAGGCAAACCAACGGGATAGGAAGTAGGCGACACGATCTTGACGACCCATACCTCGTGGTCCACCTCGGGCGATGATCAACTGACGTGCCATCGTTAGGTGGTTTTGCCAAGAAATTGGGACTTCAAATGTGCCAGAGCAAATGATCTCGAGACTCGCCATCATAATGACCGCCGCCAGAGTGTTGTCCGAAATGTTATCTGGGTCATCGATTAGAGTTTGCCGCAGCTTGGGGAAAACGTCCTGCACCCAGACGGCAATACGGTTAGAAGGCTCGGGGTGGTTGAGCATACGCGCGCGATGGGCGGCGCTGTAAGCAAGGAGGAGATTCATAATGTTTTCGTCACGTACAGCCACTAATAAAATTAGTACTTTGACCTGACAATATGGCAACATACATACTCTCTGGCAAAACTTGTCGGAAGGGATTCCTCTCGCAATCATGAGGGACTAATATTCGTGCAGTGTGATTGAGAAAGTGATGAAAGTAGAGCAGGTTCATCTGGTTTTCCACGAGCAGTGGTGGCAGTGGTCCCAGGGCCCTAGAAATCCTAATGGCCACGGGTTTGGCGTAGTATCCGCCGCTTTCGAATGCCATGTCCTTGCCCCGAGGCTCGGCGCTTCCATATGGTGTATCTCCGTCCAGATCCATAATGTCACTTTGCGGACTGACGATTGCAATGGCAGAGAAGTCATCATTATTTGGCGTATCCAGATCAGGAAGCCCACGGTCGTAACCATAGGTTATTGAAGCAGAATCCGCAACTGGGTATTGCCTTCCACGCTCTACTTCAGGGCTATAGCGGCGGGAGTTGTCGCCAGGCCGTCCATTGATCAGTGATTGCACGGACATGCGGCGCAGATCTGGGGGCGTATACATTGACATCGGCTGCTTCGGTACAGCCCGCAGAACCGCTTCATCCGATCCAACTGAAGAGTTTGGTGTCAATGGCATCACCACATAAGGATAGGGACTGTAGGGTGTTGGCGGACCTGTGATTGGTGAATACGCGTCTGACGTTGCCGCCATGGGCGAATCCATCGAGTAGCTGTCTTTGTGCCGCCTAGCTATGGGGTCTATAGCAGCTTGTGGTGGAGGCATTTCTGGGTTCGTGGAAGTAAACCTCGCGTCCTGGTAATTGTAGGTTTCCGAGCCGGCTACGACATGTGGAGGGTAGTCCAATGTGCTCCTGAAATGGGTTTGCGTATATGGTGCAGATGTAGGTAGCTTACTTGTACTCACAAAATGAGAATTCTGATCTAGCGATCCAACAGTGGCCACAATCGGAGACGTCTGCGAATTGCTCATTCGCATGAGCTCGGGATCAATCAAGAAGTTAGAAGATGTAGGAGGAGAAATGTTTGAATGCGAGCGGGCATGTTGCGGATGCACTGGTGGTTCCGGAGTTGATGGGAACAAGGGCAAGACGTCCTCTTCGAATGAGAAGGTCGATTGATACGGGCTGGCCGAGGCAGCGCTGGAGTCTTCAGAACCAGTGCCGATCTTCTCTCTCTTGGTGCGTCCTCCCCAATTGAGTCTAATGCTATAGTCGCATGTTTCGCCCTGGCGTTCGCAGTTGGCGCAATGTGGCTTCTCCTCTCCACTATGCAATTGTGAGTTCTAGTTATCAGACAGGAATGGTAAGATTTACCACTTGACCTTGCGCGCTTTGCACGGCCTGAACAAAGATTAGTATCCAGACCTTTAACGATATGGGAACGTCGATCCTACCAGCAGCCGTTGCGCGATCTTCTCTTTGGTTCAACGCCGGGTTTCTTTGGTCGAGGCATGCTTCGTCCACGGCTATAGGTCGGTATGTGATAAGCGAGTGCGCTGAAGGTAGCGATGCCCCCAGCGAGAAGGAGACAAGATATTATCTGGCCAGCGGATGAATGCTAGCATCCAGAGCTAGCGCTCAAGCTGAGATCGGGTGAATGTCGACGAGCGGGGAAGAGCGAGGCTTCCGAATACTACGTGCGCATGCTGGGCTGGGCCAAAGGCGTGCATGGGCTTGCTCTAGCGCCCTAGAGAGACGACTGAACGGGGCGGAGTAGAGTGAATTTTGCTGTCCCTCGACGCCAGCTTTCACGGAGTAGACTTGCATGCTGCCAGGATGGTGGGAGTGGGGGATATGGAGTAGCGATAAAGGCCTCCGCATCATTTGCCTTGCGCGCCAATCACAGCCCTGTCCTCGGCCCGTAAAGCGGGGCCAGCAATCCGTAGGAGTCAAACAACCAAGGTGCTCTCTGCCCTACTTTGCTTGAGTTGCTGTCTCGACAAGTCGCTTTTTCTTAAATTTGGCCTCGAATGTACTCTAGGTGAGGCATGCACGATCTGAAATGCTCGCTTCAGCCCTACATTCCAGCAATAATGCCTTCCCATGAGCTGTCAGTAGTCACAATGCAGCTGAGATCCAGAAATATCCATCAGCCACATGCACCTTTGTGTGGGAAGGGCGTGTGACGGATGCAACCTTCACCGCGTACCTGATCTAGAACGCGGTTTTCTTATTATTTTCCTGCACCTTCTAGGAGAGTCTATGCGAAAAAGTGTAGGGCTGAGGCATCAGTTCTTGCAACCGCTCGCCATGCCTCGCGTTTGTTCTAGAATACTTCTCTTGGGTCATGGCATTCCATATCACTACAGTGCAGCATTAGTCATCACGAGAGTTCAAGGCTGGGGAGACAACTAAAAAAAGACACTGGTCTTTATGACAGGAAGGTGCGGTGCCAGACACAATACAGGGAATTGACTAGTAAATGGAGGCACAGAATCATGCCTCAAGACTCCATTCGCTGAATTTATCTATCTCCCATTCATTGATCCAAGTATCAAAGCACGACCAACTAGGTAGTGATGTACCTTCGATGGCTCCATGAACCCCACAGTGCGAGCACTGCAATTTTCGACTCCGTCTGGTCGGCAACCCCAAGACGGAAGCATATAGACATACCGTAGACCGAGACTCAACCTTTACAAGCTTCAGGAGGGTCGCAGTAATCCATTCAAAGGGTAGTCGCTACACATCCTGGCGTAATCTTCACCTCACGGTCCAGAACGTGTTGCCGACATAATGCAAGACTGGCTAAAATTATGCTCGTCGGAGGAGAACGTTATATCCGACCTGTGGTGTGTTCCATGTTGCATCTAGCATGGTACAGCGCCAAGCAGCAGATACTGCTTCACTTGAAGAGGACCTCTATTGCATCCATATCCTCAATCTCAGTATCTGCGACTGTGTCTAAAGGCGACAGTCGATCGCCATCAAATGTGAGGGTTAGTGGCTGATTGTCATCAATCTTGAGCCTCGTTTTGTAGGCCTGAGCGATATGAGCGAAATCGGTATCCTAGACGTCTTGATTAGTCACTGCATCGGAAGCTAAAGATTAATCTTCTTGATGGGAAGATAACATGTCACAGGTCAGATATAGCATTAACATACCGGATGGACCGACAGGCGAAAGTCGTCTCTTCCCCTTGCTTTCAGAATGAGGCGAATTTTGGTCACCTGGAGCACTGATTCTGGGGTTGGTTCCCTCTCTTCGACGACAGGTGGAACCTCCGCGGCTAGTTTCTTTGCCGCAGCATCCTCTTTTGTCCGTTGTTGAAACAGTGCCTCGGTCCAGGCTTGAACCATCACCTTGGGTACGTTGACGTCGTCGTAAATATTGGGGTCGCCTTCCACTGAAACGTTGCCATTCTTATCCACTTGCATGCCCAGCCGTTTGATCGTGGTGCTGTCATAAAGGCGCGTGCCTTTCCAAGTGAAGAAGACATTTCTTGTCATATCAGCAGGAAACCCTTGCTTTGCACACCAGGCTTGTCGTGGCTTCTCAATCGTACTGTCTATGCGGACCTTGACCATTAGTGGATTTGCATCCGGAATTTCAGGGCTAATGAATAGCTGCGCAATTGGGGCCTTGGAGGCCTCGCCATGTGTTCCTACAGCGGATTGCGCCTTGAGAGCAGCTCGCTTTCGCGCTCTTGCTGCGAGCGCTGCCAGCGTGGGATCAAGGACTTCCTCTATTTCGTGATCATCGGTAGGGGCACGCCTCGAGGACAAAATGGGCATGTCCCGCTCGCGATGCTCGTTCCTCGACGCGGGAGCTAAAGTCGCATTGGGGGCGAGTGAGTTCGAGTTGTGAGTTGAGGTTTCTTGGTCGTCTATGTCATCTAGGTCAATGACAATTGATTGCTTGCGGTCCAAGGAGTCTTTCGAGGACGCAATCCTAGTCAGCGAGTCGTAACGTGCTGAAAGTGAGTCGGGTACAGAACCTGGCGGTTCTGGAGTGCGGATTCTGCTAGGACTATTCGTCTGTCAGTACCAGTTCGTAACATTTATTCACAGTGCGCATACACGTCGTTGTCCAAGTTCTGCTTCAGCACGCCCCCCGATGTACTCCCTGGTGACATGGGCTCTTCATTTTCAAGCGAAACCTTCCGTCGCTTTTTGTTGCGTTGTCGTTGACTCTGTGCTCTCCGCTCCTCCTCTTCTCGGCGCCTGCTTTGCTCAGCGACTATGTCACTGAACTCGTCCGCGTGACTGAAAATGTCGTCTGAGTCCTTCTTCGGCGCATCCTGCCAGGCTGCGCGTTTGAAGAACGAGCGCTTCTTCGGCGCCGGTGCATCTTGCTGAGCGTCCGGCATGTTCAAGATAGGTAAGCAGTCAAGATTGGCGGTGGTGAGCGAGTAAGAGAAGCGAAGTGGGGCTCAACGCGTAGTCACGTTTTTGCGATAAATAGCTTGCTTGGTCCGTGCATTGGCCAGGCACTAGCCGACGTACATCGTTGATAGCAGCGACCTCAGCAAAACACCACAGCCCTGAAGCTACTCAACCCATTATCTTTGATACATACGGAAACGGCAGGTAGGCATGTGCTGGTTTTGGGTCGATGGCTGAGCTGATTGTCGGCGTACAGAAACGCTACTCTCACCTCTCGCTCCAAATATGTCTACCAATGGCGAGAGCCCAACACCTGAACCCGCGGGCGACTCGAGAGACCCAAGCGGCTTTCTCAGCGAGATAATCGGCGCTCCAGTCACCGTGAAGCTGAACTCGGGCATTATTTATAAAGGTATGTGGCACATGCGCTCGCGACAGTCTTATCTAATTCTTCACAAGGCCATCTTCAGTCAGTCGATGGTTATATGAACATTGCCCTCGAACGATGCAGCGAAGTAGCAGAGGGCCAAGTGACTCGCAACTGGGGAGATGCATTTGTTCGCGGCAACAATGGTATGCTCATGGTCAATTCCGCATGCTTTTCCCTAACTGAATGCGTAGTGACTTACATCTGCGCTGACAGCGCATGATTCACCAATACCGTATCATTCGGACTGAGCGAGAATACGCCCCATAAGCTTTCAAGTGATGTCTTATGAAAGTCTCGACTGCCTGTAGGCAGGTACCATTGAAGTTAGAGTGAGCGATCAGTTTTGTCTTTGGCTTCAACACAGAATGCTTTCTCCCGAGTCAATTCCTGCCGCCACTCCGTTACGGAGGAATTCGCGTCTGATCGCTTAATTCAGGTCTGAGGAGTGGGTTCAAGGACAAAGAAGTCCTATTCCGCTATATACAACTTCGTACATTTTAGTCACTGCTGATTGGGCACTCCAATGCTCAGCTTCAATACTAAATGTACACGAGGAAGTCATACAGTCCATTTCTTCGTCTTCACTACTATTGTCCTCCGTTTGTCCTACAATTTTATGGTAAAGACCTCGTACTCTCACATACCACGCACATATCGTGTTGTTCTCTTCAAGATGTGCCTTTCACTTTGTACCTTCCCTATGGCGTCCGTGCACCCCAGCTGCTTAGAACTCCCCTCGCAGAACTTCACGTATCTGCGACCCTCCCACTGTCCCACCTTCTGACAACATCTACAAATACAACTACCACTTCCCCTTTCACTCTCGGCGCTGGCGTCTCGAGTGACCCCAAGCCGAAGAACAGGACCTTCCTCATAATTACTCCCTCGTCGACGCTTCGATCGAAACACTCAAACTCCTACAAACTTTCGCTCAACCAACGCCGCAATAATCCTGCCGCCGCCATGGCTATCCATAAGGCGAAGCCTCGCGTTCAGTTCGTAGATCGAAGCAAGCAAGATGGCAAGAAGACGAAGGCGTCAGCAGCGAAAAACAACCATGTCGGCGGCAATCTACTCCGTGAACCTCCTTCGGTCTTTGACAACGATACGGATACTGATGACGATGTACGCGATAATGTGCCCACATTTGCGAAGCGGCGGATCCCATCCCCAGCGGAAATGGCGCGCAGCGGTCAGTTTAAGAGCGGGCTCTGCGGCGTTACAAGAAGCCCATATGCCTCTGACACAATATTTCTTCTTCCCTCTCCGGTAGAAGACGGCCGAGTTGCATCTGAGCAAGCGTGCGCCCTTCCTCTGGAGCTCAAACTCACGCATGCACAAGTTATCCCGCCAGTCTGCGTAGCGGAAGCAGATCAGCTCTCACACCACCTGAGCGGCAACCCTGCTTGTAATCTATTGGATCGTAAGAGCGATCCGTGGCCAAAGTGGCATGCAAAGACTCAAAGTCAGAAAGAGTTGCCTCTCTTCTCACACGAGGTTATCTAGAAGTTCTGCATCGGACTTAAGTCTCAGGCAACGACTGAGGGCTTCAAAAGAGCGCATAAGACTTAAATTCGCCACCATAGCCAGATATGGGGTGGAGCCTTCGTGACAAGGAGGGACGGGAGACTTTTGACAGTCCTCTGGTGTGGAATATCGCAGGGTGGAGCGAACACGGGAAGAGTGAAAGTCAGTGCGCCAAGTTTGGTCATGACAAAAAGATGTCTTCCTGTCTCAGCACCCTCGAACGGGCGTCGTATTCGCGCATCGGACGGCTTGCCTATTGTACGATGGATCTCTGCATGTCTTGTATTAATATTACGACTTATGCGTAGTCTCTGTCAGCTCCGTGCCACTTGCCATCTCCATCTGGCTACTATCTCGCTTCGTGTCGTCCTGGTCTTCTATGCCGTACTGCGTCTCGAGCCTGTCCCTCAACGGAATACTCTTCTCTACCCACACCAAACAAAAGCATACAATGCTGATACCCATGCACATGAACCATATGCTTCGCAAACTGTGCTGGTATACGTCAATCACTTCAGCCCAGGTATTTGGCGATACCGTGTTCCGCAGAAAGCGGGCCCGACTTGCAAAGCCGTACGCCTGACCGTTCCCGAGCTGCTGGCGCAGTTCCATAGACGAGATCCGCGACAGATTATGGTCGAAGATGCCGTTGAAGATGGTAGAGGCGATAGTGATGCCCCAGACATAGCCGAATGTGCGGATGAAGCTGTAAGTAGCGGTGGATGAGGCAACATCAGATTCAGAGAGGAAAGCCATGATCGCAGGCAGCAAGGTGGAGAGTGTCAAACCTAGGCCTCCGCCCACGATGAGTTGGAAAATGGCCCATTTAACGGTACTTTCATCGAGCAGCGTCAGGAGTCCAAAGCCAACAGCAGCAACTGCAAAGGACGCTGCATGTAGCGGCTTGTACATGCCCGTCTTCTCCATCACCAGGCCTGCCACCACTGCGAAGACAAGCATTCCCAGGGCAAAAGGGAGGAAATTGACGCCAGAGCGCACGACTGTCGTTCCGAGCACCGCTTGGAAAAAGACGGGCAGGAAGTATCCAGAAGCCTGAACCATGACGGACGACAGGAAAGTCAGGGCGAAAGCCGTAGCTGATGTACGATTCTTGAATAGTCGCTCCGGCACGCTGGGGTAACGCACAAAGTGCTGCTGCACGTGAAAGGCGATCCAGCCAATGCCACCGAGTACCAAAGGCAGGATGATACGCCATGAATTCCATGGCTCTTCGATACCACCCATGACGAGACCGTACAGAACAGCCAGAACGCTCGGTATAAAGATAAAGTTGCCGAGCACGTCGATCTTCTGCGGCTCCGTGTGCTTCTTCATACGCATGAAGACGAGTATCGCCAGTAAAGCTACGCCACAGATGGGGACATTCATGTAGAAAATCCATCGCCAGTTTGAGTCTGCCAACGCGCCGCCAACGACAGGCCCCATCCCAGCAGCCACACCCGACCAACTGAACATTAGGCCTAAGTACTTGCCCCGCTCGCGGAGAGGTACTAAGTCGCAGCACACAATGTCCAGAAGGACGTATATGCCGCCTGCTCCTACACCTTGTATTGTCCGGCCCGCTATTATCATTCCAACGTTATACGCTCCTCCCGCAATACCACTTCCGAGCGCGAACAGTACTGTCGATCCGATGAAGGGGACTTGGCGACCGAATATATTGGCAAGTTGTCCGAAGAGAGGCTGTGGGACGGAAGCTGCGACAACGAACGAGTTCGCGATCCATACATATTTTTCAGCACCTCCAATGTCCGCCGTGATCCTAGGAAGAGCTACCATTACGATCGCGACGTCAAGCGCCGAAATGAAAGACAAAATGCATAGAGCGAGAAAGGTACCCCAAAAGCGTGCCGACTTCTTATTTTCAGTCATATTGTCGACAGGAGAAAGAATATCAGTAATGGAAAAAGAGAGGGCAGACTAACGTGTATATAATGATACACACGCATGAATCGACCATGAAAGCGAAGATGTGGGCCTATCTCGCTCACCACACAATCGTTAGTCTTTTGAATCAAAACGTTTCCAGGCCCCCGGTGCGCGAGGGGATTTAACTTTAAGCGCTTCGGACGCATGCATGTCATTTTTTGGAAGACTCACGGATAATCTTTGATTGGCTGCCATGCGTTCAACCGGTCTGCTTTCTTCTTGCACGGAGTTTGCCTAAATCAGCAATAACAAGTGCTCCGTCCTTCTTCCACAGCTTTGGCCCATGGCAGCATTGCAGCACTGTAAGCCCATATCTCTGCGCGTTCAGATGCCCCCACGGTCGGCGAGATCTTAGATCTCCTTACGGACGAAAATATACCAGCCAACCAACCAATCTATAGCCGGAGAGACCTATGGAATGTCGCTTTCATGTCCATTCTGTGACAGGCGTTTCAAAAGTTTCACGCAGAAAAACGTAGTTTAGCTCTGGATCTTGGCAACACACTGGACGTTTCTCAGTAAGCATATCACATTTGCCACGTTTCATAGCAATGAGGCGCACCTCACATTCAGTCTAAAGAGGTCTCCCGGAGCCCTGCAAAGAACTATTGGTCAAAATTCGGGAGTCGAGCATTGTTCGAAGGTATTCAACAACCATGTCTATATGCGTTCCAGCTTTCGGGAAACAACAATCCCATACGAGTATTTCATTCATATCACCGATGTCCTTCGACGCACCCGGATCTTTCCTCCGTGTAAGGGCAGCTTCAACCAGACTGTATCCAACGGCCGCGGTCGAATCGCCATGTGTTCAACATCATAATTGAGCAACATATGTGCGATGAATATTTTCATCTCATTGAGAGCGAAAAATCGCCCAGGACAGGCGTGACGTCCAAACCCAAACCCAAGGAAGGCGTCGTCAAGCGTTGCAGTGGATTTCGCCTTCTTCTCGGTCGCATCAGCCTTTTCAGCTTCAAGCTCATCCTTCGCCGTGAAATTATCGACAATATTGGTAATATTGCTCGGATCTGCAAAACGGAATGCGTTGAATTTCCTTGCCTGGGGATAGATACTTTCATCGTAGTGAATCGGCTCCATCGGAACCGCTATCATGGTACCTTTAGCGACATGTACGCCTGATACAGGGAGTTTTATGCCTTCCGGATGCACGACCTAGCGTTTGTTAGGTTTCCCATCCGGTTGAACGACGGAAGAATACCTACTGTCCGCGGCAGACCAACAATCGCGAATGGGTTGAGTCTCATCGATTCTCGTATTGTCGAATCGATCAGTTTCAAGTCTCGCACTGCGTCGCGTGTCCACGACCCACCTGCCTTCGCAAATACAGACGATGCCTCGTCACGCAACGCATCCACATATCCTAGAGACGGGTCTGAGCTGAAGAGGTCTAAGATAACATTCTGTACCGTGAAGCTGGTGGAATGCAGTGATATGTCGTTAACTAAAAGCAGCCGATGTGCAACACGTTTGGGATCAAGTTGACCAACATCCCCTTTGGCGGCAGCTGCGTAGCATTCGTCGATAAGCCATTGAAGGCCGTCTTTCTGTTTCGGAGGTCAGTGATATCTTTGGAACATTTTGCATCACAATTTGAATATTGTTCAATACGTGGGGGTGGCCATAGAAACGAAAGTCCTAGGCCTGAGTGAACTACACAAGCAGATATGCCTACCGGTGGTGTCCAATCGTACTTGGGATCTGTCTTTAACCGAGCTGCATTGTCCAGTCTTTCTTTGACAAAAGGTAAGCAGCCCCTAAGTGCTTTGCGCCGCAAATACCAGCAATTTGACCCTACTAGAAGGCCAGTTACAGGCTTGAATGGTTTAGGCGATGCGTTGATGAGCATGGCGCCTGCGAATATGCTCATTGCATGGTCTCTGAGGTCGTTTAAAAAAGTCTCATCACGACCTGTGAATGCAATTAAAACCGCTCTCTTGCAGCCGTATCTCCTTGAACTCACACAGTGGTGCCCCACAAAACGCTCCATTCGAGGCGCCGGCGATGAGCTTCAGGCAAGCATCCCACACTTTGACCTCCTTCCACTCCCTAGCGTCGTCTTCTCCACCCCACCACCTATCGAAGCCTCTTTTGAGCTCATCTGCCATAAGCGGCGTTAGTGTCTCCAAATTTCTTGTGATCTGGTGTCGCACGACATTGATCTGGAAGTCGTTATCTGCCACTTCTTTATCCCAAACAGTCCATCTCGTTTGGATGGTTTCGCTTTGGGTCGCATGGATGTCGAGCGTTGTCTCTGGTAACGAGTAAACCTTCTTTATCAAGCGTGGAGGCAGGATGATCATTGCGCCGCGGTCAATGCTGGGTAAAATGAATGGACTGTTCACCCTGGCGTACTAGAGGTACAGTGGTCAGTATGTTTTTACTCTGATCTGAGCATTTCCTTTAGTTTCATACCTTGCCATAACCTTCAAATGCCCATTCTTGGGTCTTTCGCACGGATTTCAACGTCGCCCAAATCCAGCCAAGCCATTGTTTCTTAACGCCAACAACCGGCAGGCGGCTCCAGTGTTCCGACTCGAGCTCTCGAGAAAGTAATGAGCGGATAACATGATATATTATGAACAAGACCGATAGCGGCAGAAGTGCTTGGGTTGGTGTGATAACGAGCTCCATACCCATATCAATATTTACTCAAGACAGACTGAGTTGCAACAGAGGCAGTTTCGTATCTGAGAATCCAGAAAGTCAGTGTCTGTTCGCACCCACCCAGATTAGCAAGTCAAGTTACAACTCAAATGTCATCAGAAACAACATGCAGCTAATTCCTATTCCTCCAGGGATCCCATAACCGATACACGGACCTCATGCTCGAACACTCTTAGAGCGGCATGTGGCGCTTAACTGGCATGTCACCATCCTCTTCCCACCCGCACCCCTCATGTCGGTTGGTGAGTATCGACCTACAAGCCTGTGGTCGGCGACACCAACAACATATAGATTGCGGCGTATCGTAAGACGTTCGTATACTGTTAAACGAGCACGTCTCCAATCTGGAGGCGATGAACGTAATAATTGAAGCGTACAGCTTAGTATAATGTAACTATACCTCCGATTAATGATCATTGGCGCTCGCTACGACTTAGGTTGTTGGCGGCAGCTCTTCATTGCAGCATGCAATGCACTCGGCACAGTGAATGTGCGGCATGATCCCTGCAAATTAGCCGCCTGCCTTTTCCAGAAATGTGTACAGCCAAACGCGCGGCTCCACACGACGGCTCGGCTCGGACGACTTCCTTTTTAAGAACCATCGTGGCGTTGTTTTCAGATGGGCCAAGGACCCAAGATTGACTTCGAGGCGTAGAGTGCATCTTCCCTGGCTGTAACCTAAAGGTAGGCATCGAAAATCCTTAAACTAGCGGAATGTAACATGTTGATGTTAGTGACCATGCGACTTGGGCCTCATTATATCGGGACACCGGGCAGTCCTGCTAACCCGTGTCGAGCTGTACTAGCTTATTACAGTGCATAAGCACAGGATATAACGGCAACCCTCGGAGCGCCTCACGGTCCTTGTAGGAGTCCTGTCCATGCACTGCGGCTTATGGGTGTATGAGATAGGTTAAAACTGCGACTGCGTAGAAACGTGCATCCCTTAGTCCGTATCGCCTAGGTAGCAAGTTGCGAACGGCTCGCTAAATAAAAGCTGGCGGCTATCGTTAGTGACATGTAGGGGCGATATTGTTGGCCATGTAAGTATGTTGAATCTGCTGTTGGGTGCAGGAAATAGCCGCCCGTTTTGAGTAGTCTCCGTGGGTAACATGGTCGCGATCATGCAAGGATTCATACCCTTGAGTGACGAACGACATGCTCACGGCTCCAGCCTGCGTGGGACAGCACTGATTTCTCCCGTTAGCCCTTTTTTTTTGGACTCTCTACAATTCTCTTGCTGGCGGAATATATTAGACAGACCCGTGGATTAATCTGTCTAAGCGCGCTTGTGCGACGACTAATATTGAAGCAATATATTTGGACCCTTGTCTCGCGTGGAGGGCAGTCATACGTTCCATGGAAAGCAATTAAATCATGGATTGCAGTATATTGCACCGGTGCGAACGGTCGGACTCTACGTGAGGTCCGGTCTTCAGGCGCAACCGTACACAATGACGCGATACGATTCGTTCAGCACTACTGGGATGAGAGCCACATTTAAAGTACATCCATGCCCACCCGCTGTCCCCGGCTCGACCCTGCCTCCTGGACCACTGGTTGTATGGCTACCGACAACCTGGTGCTTGATGTTTCTCCATCGTTGGCATCGGAATTAGTGGTGTCTCAAGATAGTCATAGCAGTAAAAGGCTATTCTAAGGGCTCGCCAGTACGGATGCCGCCGAAGCCAGCAACTTTAACTTCATACAGCATTGTCCGAAAGTCTACATGGAAGCTGACACGGTATAGGGTGGGGTGATCAAAATTTGCTCGCTTGCTCCTGCGTTGCAGCGGCACAGCCAGCATATGACGCCTCTAGTCCGGTCTCTGGGAATGCCGCTGCGGTTCGTTGCTACCGGGTAGTCTGGGTACATGCTCCAGATCGAGGGGTTTGTGAAATGGCTAACATCATATATCTACCATGTATATTTCGCTATATTTCTATCTGCTTAGCTTCATGCCCTGAATTTCGACCGTAGTGTAACAGATTAGCACCATGGACTTCGTGGATATGCAGGTGCCCCGGGTTGGCCCACTGGCTGTCAACACCGCCGGCAGTATCGTTGGATTCATCTCACTCTTTCTCTTCTATAGAGCAGTGTTAGCTGGAAAATTGGTGGGTTTCGTTTCGTAACTATAAAGCCGTCCAGTAGTTTGCTGACAATAGGTATGTAATTAAGGTTATTCCTTCGCAAGCGTTAGCCAAGATATTCAAGCCATTCCTCAATCGTTATCAAGCTTGGTCATATCTCTTTTGGGGCCCGGACATCATCCAAGAAGCTTTCAACAAATCAAATGGCAAGCCTTTCGAACTCTTCGCTCCTGATAACAGATATGTATTTGTTTCAGACCCAAAGCAGATCAAGGAGCTGGACAATGCACCAGATACGATACTATCTCTTCAAGCAGCTTCAAAACAGGCAAGATAAATCAGCATTTGTGGAAGAGATATCTTGCTGACTTTTTCGTAGATGCTACAGCCAATATATACTATGTGGGTCAAGTCCTAGCCATCCTCAATGCGTGATGTAGCCTTTAATTTCTATACGTGTTTGTAACTATCGACACCCGGACTTTCCTTGTACTTAAGTTGTCTCTGAACTGACGATCTAAGGCATGGATTTAATTGGTTTGACCGCCGCGGTACTGAGGGCGTCGGCTTCATTCGGGCTCTGAGGACTCTTTTGACAAGCAATCTGCCTACGATTCTGCCAGATCTCAGTTGTATCATTCGGACGAGGTTTGAAGAGCTCCATGCCGGGCATCCTGTGGTCGCTGGTACAAAACCTAAAAGCTGAATCGGTCTGTGCATATTCTAATGCGAGCGTGCAGGCAAGAAACACTCGCCAGTCTATCACATGATCGTCAAATTGGTGGTTCTGTCGAACGCTGTATCATTCTTTGGTAGAGAACTTGGTAAGCAGTTCTCTAACACTACTCAACATAATATGCTTATGATTCGTAGCGAAAGATGAGCAGTTCATGATCTCAGCGCTTGCATACATCGAAGAAACTTTGATATGCGCCGAGGTGGTCCGATTATTGCCTAAGTTTATGGTACCGTGAGTCTATCTCTGGTACTCCTTTCAAGAGCATGCTAATGGACTTCGAGACTCATTGGAAGCATCATCGCTCGCACGATCAAATCACATGAGACTATCTTCAATCAACTGCTCCCGATCGCCCAACAACGTTGTCTTGAAAGAGATCTTGCAAATCTGGGACAACCTGTTCCTAAACATGTATAGTTACGGACTGTCTTAGTTCTGGATATCCTTGTCTGACTTTACATCTAGGCTGACTGCATACAATGGATCATGGAAACTTCGCCAAAGAATGCTCCTTGGACACCACAACGCGTTGTACATGAACTTATGGCCATATGGTTTGGATCGGTGCACGCTGTCTCCACTGTGCGTCTCTCCTGGTACACCATGACCACACAATACTAACTCAGAGTAGACGGTCACATTCGCTATCCACGATCTTTGCCTGCATCCGGAATATACGGAACCTCTCCGGAGAGAATGTGAAGCACAATATGCTGAATTTGAGCGTACTGGCACTGGGCTTCCACTCCTCGATAGCTTTATCAAGGAGTCTGCGCGTCTGACGCCCGTTGAGTCACGTAAGATAATACATCACTCTCTGCACTAACTATATACACTATGCTAAATAAATCAGAGAGCACTCGACGGTCCGCTTTACAACCTTTCGCATTGTCTGATGGCACGCACGTCAACACTGGTGACTGGTTCTGCACACCAGTGCGAGCCATCATGACCAACCCTTCTGACTTTCCTGAGGCGTTGCAGTTCAGCGGCTTTCGTTTCGCGGATCCACAACTTGTAAAGGACCTGGAGAATGGAAGCAATACATTCAACGTGGCCATGCAGAAGAAACCTACAAAGTTAACGGACGTGGATATGACATACCATGTCTGGGGTACTGGAAGAATGGCCTGGTGAGTAGAAAACAATATAGTAAGAGCCACGAACCTGACTCTTGTTAGCCCAGGGAGATATTATGCTGCCGCTGTTATGAAAGTTATCCTAGGTCAGATCATTATGAATTACGACTGTGAGCTAGCGGATCCTAAAGCGTCACGCTTATGGACGTGGCGCTCAACGATATTACCGAATGCTAAGACGATGGCAATCTTCACGCCATTAGATAAGGAAAACTAGGCCTAGAGAGCCTTCAGGGTACATAGTCAGGGGAGGCTTAACGTCACTGTCGATACAAAGATCTTATGTGAATCATTGACATAGTTGATTTTGTTTTGTTTTGTTTGTGTACGCCGAACTCTGTTCTGCTAGTGGTTTCCGATGTCTACAGTAAATATAGTAAGTCGGAACAGAAGATTATGATGACGCAGCGGCCTGTTCTGCTGATTTGCTCTATGCGTCAAATTTGATGGGGAGATTAGCCACCCCAGCTGACCGTCAGCATTACGCCGTATACGCGAGTGAAAGTTGAAAGATTGCGTCGCACCGCAAAAGCGGCGCTAGTTAGCAGCGCATCCGCCGTGACTTTGTACACCGAACCTGCTACCGCACGTTTCTACTTTCATCCACTCTGCCACTTTTGACATACGGTATTATAGCAATCTAAGTAGGTAGAGTAGCTTATGTCTTCTTCCTTGATTTTCTAGAAGTAAGTAAGTAAGATCGCACCCGCGTAGCCGTACGCAGCTGACCTATAAGTACCGCTAGTTTGTCAGGGTATTCAGGGTAACGCCCCGTCCCAACAAGTACAATGGCAAGCTCGATATACGCAGTGTTGGCCGTTTTGTCAGTTGTGATTTGCCTTGCCTATTATCGACTAAGGCAATGGCGTTTCAAGACCTTTGCCCATATCCCCAGCAGTCTGCCAAACAACCTCCTTCTTGGCCACTTAGGATACATCGGGGCTGAGTACAAAAAGGCTGGAAGCTCTAAGGTGCATCCAGGTACGAGCACCTCTTCAGTGAGTTAAATGCGATTGCTAAAGGCATACTAGATTATATCATGGAGAGTATATGGAAATCAAACGGTCGCCCAGAGTTCTTGTTCCTTGACGTCAGGCCTGCTCAGTATCCAGTGGCCCTGATCACCTCCCATGAGCTGGCTGAACAGGTGACAAAAGCTACAAAAACGCAGCAATATAGTGTTACCAAATCTCCCACTATCCAAGAGGGCTTTGGACAGCTTATGGGAAAGTACTCGCTTCTGACTGAGGGTGGTGAATCGTGGAAAGGACTTCGCAAGACTTTCAATCCTGGCTTCGCACCACAACACCTACTGACACTGCTACCCGTTGTTGTTGAGAAGACATATACTTTCATGAAGAAACTAGACGCATTGGCGAAGTCGAGCACTGTGACCGAAATGGAGTCATACTGCACGAATGTCACTTTCGACATTATCGGTGAAGTGGTCACCAATATCGACTGTAAGGCTCAGGACGAGACTGTCAGCGGCAACGACATTGTTCGCAATTTTCGCATGCTGGGTGCGACGTATGCAGGAGAGAGCGGACTGGCATTCGAATGGCTGAATGTCCGCAAACGGATCACAAGGATCATCTATAGCCAACGACTAGATGTTGCTGTCAAGAACTGCATCAAAGACAAATTTACGGAGATCAATGCTTCCCCAGGCACAACAACAAAAAGTGCGAAGGATCGATCAGTTCTTGCGTTGGCTCTCCGAGATATCGATGACCTCACACCTCATTTGTTGCAAAGTATCGCAGATCAGGTCAAGACATTTCTGTTTGCGGGACACGATACGACTTCTATCTTATTGCAAAGACTTTTCTACGCGCTATCCATCCACCCCCAGTGTCTTGCGAAGATACGTGCCGAGCACGACGATATTTTCGGCACCTCGGACCCAAAGGAGATATTCCTCGCGCGTCCAGATGAAACAATGAAAGCGCTCGTGTACACATCTGCGTGTATCAAAGAAGCACTCCGACTTTGGCCCCCAGCATCCTCGGCGCGCATGTCGCATAACGGATTCAAAATACGTACTTCAGATGGAGACGAGGTGTGTCTAGACGAGTGCGTAATGTATCTCTGCCATTACATAATCCAGCGAGACCGCAAGGTGTACGGAGACACAGCCGATGACTTTGTGCCGGAGCGGTGGATTGGCGACATCGATACAAGCAGTGCGACTACGGATGATAATGGGTCTTTGACAGGATCGAGCAAGATTCCCATCAGCGCTTGGAGGCCATTCGAACGAGGACCTCGCAATTGCATTGGTCAAGAACTGGCCAACATGGAGGCTAGAGTCATTCTGGCTTGCGTCATGCGGCGGTACGACTTTGTAAAGGTTGGGCTTGGAGAAGTCGAGACGGATGAGAAGGGCAAACCGATTGTTGATGAGAAGGGCAAGTACAAGACGAAGTCCGAGTTGTTAAGCGTAAGTGGCCACCTGATGCGTCGTGCTCCGCTGTGTAGGACTAATCCTTCTTAGACCATGTCCATCACTTCCAAGCCCATGGACAAGACTGTGATGCGAATCAAGATGCATGAGAGGGACGGCCGAGACGGTTGATACCTGTTGATAGACCAAGGAATATCTTATCAGCAAGCAGCGGGAATATCGCCTTCGATGAATTCGTGGTAGCGAGTTAAAGGCTGTAGGCCAACGAATATTTGCAGCATGTAAAGCATACAAGTAAAGAGCAAGAAAACGAAGAGGAGATTTGTCTTCTAGGTCTAGTTAAGCATGTAAAGGCAACTTACTCTGTTTATACAATAACGCTACGGTTTTTATAGTCAAAGCACTCTGTATTCACCAGAACTACTTATCAAACAAAAGGTGCCAGGTGATAGACTAAGGTTTTTTGTCGGCAGGCAGGGGGAGGTGGGTTTATTCTGTTAGTATTTAGATGTCCGACATGGGTGAGGTGTTGACTGCTCCTAATGGAGGCATTTGCGTGCAAAGGAATCTATCTTTCTGTCTAGAAAGGCTATAGGACGTAATGGAAGAAACACGACGGATGCTCGACTAGTTCGAATGCATAGCATAGATGTATCATCATTATGCTCTACCTTTATTTCTCGGTCCGGTACGTCGGGCAAACAGCTCGGCGACCCGACTCCCCGATGGATTGATAATCGACGACGCATCCAACGGACGAATTACTGAGCAACCAAATAGTTCGTTTAAAGCACCTGTCGACAACAGATGTAGTCGCCATTACATAGACAAGCAGTTGCTTGATACACCAACCCAGAACAGTAACTACCACTTCTACGGCTGCTGCAGGAACGCAGCCAATGACAAGGCAGCAGACATGATTGCGCAATCCGATACCACGATGAGCCAAGTCATCCAGGCCGACGCGACGAGCCCGTCCTGCTTTGCCAAACTCGCCAATCGACTACAAGTCTTACGACGCCGCAGCCATGCGCCGAAGCGCATCTTTGCCCGGCCCGCACAGCCATCGCGCGAGCGTCTCGATGCTTCCTTGACGGACGCTCCCCTCGATACCGAGAAGCTTGCATTGCTGGACGGCGTAGCACAGGAGAAGCAGAAGACTGTGCTGTATCTTGCGTATGGCTCGAACCTCTGCAACGAGACGTTTAGGGGCGTACGCGGGATCCGGCCGTTGTCGCAGGTCAATGTCCTGGTCCCTTCTCTGCGACTGACCTTCGACCTTCCTGGCATACCCTATTCGGAGCCATGCTTCGCGAACACAGCACTTCGGGTACCCGCCGCTCTGGATCAGCACCAAGAGCAGCTTAGAAGGCAGGACTACCATAAAGACCGCTGGCACAAGGGACTCGTCGGCGTTGTATATGAAGTCACGCTCAGCGACTATGCGCACATCATCGCAACAGAGGGCGGGGGCTCAGCCTACCATGACATCCTGGTCGATTGCTACGTCTTGCCCAAGGCCGACGTGGTTCCCTCCGTGCCCGATTCGATGCCCTTCAAGGCCCATACTCTGTTCGCACCGGTCCAGAATGACGAGGGCGACTCGCAACAGACCGATCGCGCCACCCGACCCGATCCCAGCTACGCGCAACCCTCAGCGCGGTACCTCAAGCTCATCACTGATGGTGCTACCGAATGCGACTTACCCGCAGAGTATCAGGACTACTTGCATGATATCCGTACGTACACGATTACGAGCCGCAAACAAGCGGCTGGCAAGGCGCTATTTCTATCGATATGGATGCCATTTGTCCTGATGGTATTCACACTGTCGAGGAAGTTGCAAGATAAGAAAGGGAGAGCGCCAGGGTGGTTGGGGCAACTCAGTGCTATGTTGTTTGTGGGCATGTGGCTGAGCTACGATCACCTGTTCAAAAAGACGTTTGGGGACGGTGAGAGAACAGTAGGCGACGAGGCAATGCGGGGCGCGAAGATCAAAAGCAAAGAGAGGCCCGATCAACAAAGCTTGCTTGAAGCAACCGAAGATGATGATATGCTTGAGCAAGAGACCAGAGACACTAGGAATTGGCGGAAATTTGGCGGCATTGTATAGCGGCCGTAGTTAGTATGCGGCTTACGCAATGAGCTCGGGTAACATGAAACACCAAGATTTTTTGTAGCTCAGTCAATTGATACCTACCTGCTACAATGGATAACTGTTGTTGCTAAAAAGGCGGCCGGCGCCTACCGACACTGGCCGCAATTGGCCGGTCAGAATTGAAGAGTTTGCAACATAGCAAAGTAAAGCCGTTGAAGAATCCACACCGTGGTAAACATATTACTTGGCTAGGCCGCCCACGCAATACATACTATACGTCCCCTTGATACCCACTACCACAACAATGTGCAAATCACCAATCCACAACTTCTTAGCCGAACTACCAAAATGCGAACACCACCTACATCTCGAAGGATGTCTAAGCCCAGCCCTGCTCTTCCAACTAGCAGCCAAGAACAACATCGCGCTGCCGTCCCCAGAGCAAGATGCCGCATACCAATCCCCTGCCACCCTCGCCAAGCGCTATGAGTACTTTGAGAACCTGGAAGACTTCCTGCAATGCTACTACCGCGGCATCGCCGTGCTAGTCACCGAGCAAGACTTTGAGATGCTCGCCTGGGAGTACTTTACCACCGCAAGGAGAGACGGCGTGCGGCATGCCGAAGTCTTCTTCGACCCCCAGAGCCATACAGACCGGGGCGTGGCCTTCGAGACCGTCGTTGCGGGCTTCAACGCTGCGAGGAGTCGGGCGGAGAAAGAGCTGGGTGTCACGAGCTGCCTCATCATGTGTTTTCTGCGCCATCTGCCTGTCAGCTCTGCGGCCCAAACGATGCAAACGGCTATCGAAGGCGGGTATTTCGAGGAGTCGCGCGGCGGCGACCATGATGGCGGGCAGCAGCAGCAGCAGCAGCAGCGGGCCATTGCCGGTTTGGGACTCGACTCCTCCGAGGTGGGCTTCCGGCCAGAACTGTTTGTCGAGCAGTATCGCAAAGGCCAGGAGTTGGGTCTTCACCGGACGGCGCATGGAGGCGAAGAAGGGGATCCAACGTACATCAGTGGGGCCCTGGATACACTGCATGTGGAACGCATCGACCATGGAATCCGGCTCACGGAAGATGCTGAGCTGTTACAGCGCGTGGTGAAGGAGGGTGTGCTGTTGACAGTCTGTCCATTGAGCAATTTGTGTCTGCAGGCCGTCAAGAGTATCGACCAGGTCCCTATTAGGACGTTTCTCAAGGCTGGCGTCAAGTTCAGTATCAACAGCGATGACCCTGCTTACTTCCGCGGGTATATTCTGAATAACTATTGCGCGGTACAGGAGGCCTTTGATCTCAGTAGGGATGAATGGAGGATTATTGTGGAAAACTCGATACATGGCAGTTGGATTCAGGAGAAGCGTAAGGCGGAATTACTGGGCTTGCTTGACGACTGCCTGAGCAAGTACGCGGATGCTTAAGATAGCCCTGAGTAATTTTAGAGATTTAAGCAGGGCCCTCGTCCTTAATTTTGCACTAAGAATACGACTCTTTCGTGACAATGGTGATATTAGAAGTGTATGGGTGGAGTTGACGTAGAGTTGACGTACCATGAAGAGCGCGCCTATTACGAAGGAGCTCGTCTCTCTTTTTGTCTGCTTCTCGGTCGCTATATCAGCATTACTGTATAATTCTTCTAGCACATTGTTTCTACCATAATTAGTTATAGGAGTTGCAATAGATAGACTTAAATTATCAGTGTATACCTGGTCATATCTATCTCACCGTATGTTATGTGTATAATTGCCGTTTGCATGTAGAGCATCCTGACTTCATGTTCCCACGTCGCTTGACATTTCAAGCTTCACTCGACTGGAAAAATATCAAGATGGTGGTTAGAGAGATCATGCAGTAGGGCCAAGCAGCCAACATCTATTGAATTGCAAGCGGTGCGCAAGACTGGGTCTATCAAGCCTGCAGCATCATGGTGAAGTCTACACTGTGGTGTCTACTCCGGTAGCGGCGGTAGTCTCCCGACAGATGATTCTGGAACCAGTCAGTGCCGTGTAGAAACCTTGAACGCATTCACATACACACGTATGTGCATTTGTCCGCCTACTAACTGTCCCCGGATCGTGCCCTGCGTGCTTGATCATGGTGTTCGTGGGTATCATATCTCCTTTTCCTGTACCGATCTCAATCCGAATCCTCGTCGCTGACGTCCATTTCCATTTCGGCATCCTCGTCGTCTTCTTCTTCCTCTTCATCGCGCGCCCTCTTTTGCCCTTTGGCGGCATCTTGCGCATTGACGGGCACTGCTTTTGAGGGCGCAGCGCCGAAGGCTGCTGACTGTGCGGTTGGCAATTCTGGTGCATCTTCGCGCTCGGGCTCAGGCAGTTTGTACGTTCCGTCAAGCTTCGCAACCGTGTCGGATTTGGTCTTTGCGTAGGCGATGTGCTGTGCACGATGTGAGACTATGCGGTAGATGGAGGTGGGACAGGCGTGGGACATACCAGGTCCTTCTCGAAGAAGGTGAAGCCTTGCAATGCACGCATAGCCTGCGTCGACGAGTCGATGTCGCGGAACACGATGTGCGCCTGGCCGCGCATCTTCATGGTCTTGAGGGCCACGACATCCAGAATGACGCCATAGGTCGCAAACAGCATATACAAGTTCCGCTTCAAGTCGTCCTTGGGCAGCTTTTCTGGGAGGTTACGAACGTATAGGCTTGGTGAGGTCAGCGCGTGTGCAGAAAATGTTGATGCAACAGAATCAAGAGTGGAATTGGACATACGTCCGGTTCGGCATGCCTTCCTTTGACACTGCAACGGTGCCGGGTGGTCCTCGTGCAGAAGTAGCCATGATTGAGTGGGTGAGCGTGGGGTGGGGTGGGTGAAAGGATGGGTGAAGGCACCACTGCCGTGCTCCATCGGAGGTGGTCGAGCTCCCCGCAAAAAAAGTGCAGCCAAGCCAGGACGTGCAGTTAGTCCAGGGCCGTGCGTCCATGGCCGCATTGGTACCTGGACCTGGAGGGGAACATTCACCATGGCCACTCACTCACTCGGCACGCCCACGGCAACAACAAGAGGAGGAGGACTGGGGTCTGCAAGCGGTATCGGGCCCTCCGCCAACTCACCATGGCATCGTCGGTCGTCCTGAGCCCACGGCCCAATCCACCGGGTGCGCGACTTGCGCCCAATGCGAACAAGGCAAGAGGGCTTGCACTTTTGAACAACAACAACGCCAACAAGGCCACGGATGCGCCAGCAGCGGTTACTGCGCCTGGAGATGGCGGGCTGGATCTGGCAGAGCAGATGAACGACGAGGTGCGGCGGCAGTTCGTCACCGGTGCCAAACTTGGAGAAGGTACCTACGCCATTGTCACAGCCGGCCACTACCGCCACGACCCGAGCAAGCTGGTGGCCATCAAGAAGATCAAGTTCAACGCCGAGTTCAAGGACGGCATCGCCCCAGACGCCATCCGCGAGATCAAGTTCCTCTCGGAGCTGTCCCACCCCAACATCATCAAGCTCCACGCTGTCTTCTCCACCAAGGAGCAGAACCTGTCGCTCGTGCTCGAGCACCTGCCGCTGGGCGACCTCGACGGCCTGTGGAAGAACAAAGCCGTCACGTACGGAGGGGCAGACATCAAGGCATGGGCGAACATGATGTGTCAAGGCATATGGTTCTGCCACGAGAACTTTGTACTGCACCGCGACATCAAGGGGAGCAATGTGCTCATTGCCGCAGACGGGACGCTGAAGCTGGCTGATTTTGGTCTTGCGAGAAGCTTCGCAGACCCCGGCAGGAAGATGACCACGCTGGTTATAACCCGATACTATCGTCCACCGGAACTGTTCTACGGGTGCAGCCACTACGGCGGCACGGCAGACATGTGGAGTATCGGCTGCGTAATCGCCGAATTGACGCAACGCCAGTTCTTCCTCCCCGCCAACACGGACATGGAGGAACTCGCTCTGATCTGCGACACATTCGGGACGCCTACCGAAGAGACGTGGCCCGGCGTGTCCACTCTCCCATACTACGTCTCGCCCGGGGAGCACTTTGGCGCCGAGCTCAAGGGCAAAGGCAGGAGCGCCGCAAAGATGGCAAAGCCCATGAGCTGGTGGAGAGCCAAGTTCCCCTTGCTGGGCGAGGACGGCCTCGACTTGATGAGAGGCATGTTGACCATGGATCCGCAAAGGAGACTCTCAGCGCGGCAGGCCCTCGAGCACAAGTATTGGACCAACCTCCCACGCCCGACCAAGAAGGAGAATCTGCCAAAGGAAGGAGGCGGAGAGCAAAAGTTGGGCGAAGACCTCAAGCGGAAAGGAGGGGAGACGCCTGGTACCGGCCGTGCGGATAAGGTTGCGCGAAAGTTGGATTTTGGTTCTATGCAATGAGTCTTATTGAGCTCGCGGCCTCCGTCCGGTATCTCCCGAACCTCGGGTCGGGATGAAGCCTGGAGACGGGCATGGGGATGCGTCGCATGATATGGAGTCTGGCGTCAGAAATTTGGCCCTACTAAGCTTGCGCCCACATGCGGGTAAGGCTGCCGGGGAAGTGATCCTGCATCTTCTTGGAGTCTGGGGTTTTGTTCTAGACAATTAGCTTTGCTTCGGTGCATTGGCACCCGAGATCGATCCAGCTTCACAAGGAGTAATCGTTCCATCTAGACATAGCTAAATGCGACAGATTTAGAGAAGTTATAAAAGTCTGTTAGTTAGGGCTGTTAGCGTTATTACATTGGAAGAAGAAACATCACGGATATATCAATATTTGAAGCTAAAAATCGGCATAACCAACGCCGTAATTCAGTTCTATCTGCTTAGCGGATGCTCCCCAGGACATTCATTCGGTCCTTGCATTCCAGATAGATACTCAAGACAGAGACCACATTTAGATAGCCGTTCACAAAACATTCTTCGCCTTAGAAAGAAGGAATGCGCTCCCGGCACTTAGCAGGGTTTCACCGCCGCGATCCGTGAAGCGTAACTTTGTCTATCAATAGCACACAGCCATGTTGCAACTATGCTCACTTGACCAGCTTGCAGACGAGATCTCCAGAGTCCACTGAATCGCCTTCACGGACCGACAAGTTGCTGACCTTGCCGGAATGGGGAGCGGAGATGACCATCTCCTGTGGGATTTGTTAGCCACCGTATAACATACATCGAATGTGATTTGTGGACAACTTACCATCTTCATGGCGCTAAGAATAGCAACCGGGTCACCCTTCTTGACTTCACTGCCGTCGTGGACACGGACCTCGACTAGGACACCGGACATGGGCGAGCCTACATGGCTGCTATCAGTAGGATCAGCCTTGGGTCGAGATACGTTCTCGATGGCTGCGTGCTGATCCTCGACTGTGACGGTACGTGTTTCACCATTCATCTCGTAGAAGACCTCACGCAGACCGGTCTGCTCCGAGAGCGGGCCGATGGCAAGGAGCTTGAGGATGAGCACCTTGCCCTTCTCGAGTTCGACGTGGAACTCCTCGCCAATCTCAGGGCGCGCCAAGAAGTAGCGTGTCGGCAGGACGGATAGGTCGCCATATTTGGTAGTCCACTTCTTGTAGTCCTCGAAGACCTTGGGGTACATAATGGAGGATGCTACATCGCACTCGGTAGCATCACCCCACTTGGACTTGAGCTCGGCTTTGACCTTGGCAATGTCGACAGGCTCGAGGTACAGGCCGGGGCGCTTGTCCATCTTTCTGCGATCACGCAGAGCTTGTGAACGCAGGGGCTCAGGGAAACCGCCATAGGGAGATCCCATCAAGCCCTCGAAGAATTCCAAGACCGAGGAGGGGAAGTCAAGCTGCTCAGCTTTGGCAAGTACGTCATCGTAAGAGAGCTTGTTGGAGACCATGAACTGAGCCAAGTCACCGACAACCTTGGAGGTAGGGGTGACCTTGACGATATCACCAAGAAGATCGTTCGCCTGCTCATATGCCTTCTTTGTCTGAGCCCACTGCTCACCGAGACCCTGTTGTGAGGCTTGGAAAATTAGGTTGGTAAGTTGGCCACCTGGAATCTCGTGCTCGTAGACCTCGGGATCGGGACCTGTGAGGCCAGCCTCGAAGGGCGAGTAGAGCAGACGAAGCTGAGCCCAGTAAGCGTCGAGGTTGCGGATCATATGGGCATCTAGGCCAGCATCGAAATCGGTGCCTTCAAGAGAAGCAAGGATGGCGCCAATGCTGGGCTGAGACGTCATGCCAGACATGCTGTCAATTGCAGCATCAACGCCGTCGGCGCCGGCCTCAGCGCAAGCAACCATGGAGGCGACACCGGTTCCAGCGGAGTCGTGAGTGTGGACATGAATCGGGAGGTCAGGGTACTTCTCGCGGATAGTACCAATCAGGAGGCGGGCAGCACGGGGCTTGAGTACACCGGCCACTTTGACAATTAGTAAAAATAATCTAAAGTAATGTTAAATGGAAAAAAACTTACTGTCTTTAATACCGAGTATATGAATTCCCATTCCCACAAGCTTTTCAACAACATTGAGGTAATATTCGAGGTTGTACTTCTTCTTGGGGTTCAGCACTTTCGCCATGTTAGTCCTCAGACTCCTGTACATATTTTGCATCCTTTTCAGACTTACTGTCTCCCGAGTAGCAAACGGTACCCTCAGCAACACCACCAGCCTTGAGGACAGCCTTGACACCAACCTCGAGCTGTTCAACGTCGTTCAAAGCGTCGAAGACACGGAAGATGTCGACACCGTTCTTCTTAGCCTGTTCGCAGAAGTGGTAAATGGCGTTATCAGGAAGCGATGAGTACGCGACACCATTGGCTCCACGAAGTAGCATCTGGAAGGGAATGTTAGGAACGAGCTTCCTCATCTGCCTCAGGCGCTGCCAAGGGTCTTCGTAGAGGAAGCGCATTGCAACATCAAAAGTAGCTCCGCCCCAACACTCAAGAGCCCAAGCGTTGGAGAAAGCGTGACTGGTCTCCTTGGCAATATTGAGTAGGTCGACGGTTCGCACACGAGTAGCGAGGAGGGACTGATGGGCATCACGCCACGTTGTGTCCATGATCAAGCAACCTTTGTTAGCACGGACGGCCTTCGCAAAGCCTTCCGGACCGTCCTTGAGGAGAAGATTCCTCCATCCCTTGGTGCAAGGCGCGGATGTGTCAACCTTGTTCCCGCTGTTATCATAGATGGCAGGGATAGGGATGACACCCTTGAACTTGGGCTCGCCGATTTGACCCTTGATCTGGCTGCCGTTGACGGCAAGATCGCCAAGGTACGCGAGCAGCTTCTGGGCTCGATTCTGGGAGCCGATCAGATCGAAGAGGGCAGGCGTGTCGTCAATGAATGTGGTCCAGCACTGGCCATCGACGAAGGTTGGATGGGTGAGGAGCTTAATCAAAAAGGGGATGTTGGTCTTGACGCCACGGATGCGGAATTCGACCAGGGCTCGGAGCATCTTGCGGCGCACGATCTCGTATGTTGAGCCACGGCAGGAGCACTTCACCAACATGGAGTCATAGTGAGGAGTGATGATGGCACCAGCAAAGCCGTTACCGCCGTCAAGACGGACACCATTACCGCCAGCAGAGCGGTACACTTCGATCTTGCCCGTATCCGGCGCAAAACCCTGGCTGGGGTCTTCCGTCGTGATACGGCATTGGAAGGCGAAGCCGCGTGTGGAGATGTGGTCTTGAGTGAGACCGAGCTGTTCCAAGGAGGCTCCCGCCGCAATTTGAATCTGAGCAGCGACAATGTCGATGCCGGTAACTTCCTCGGTAATGGTATGCTCGACTTGGATTCGAGGGTTGATCTCAATGAAATAATACCTATTTTGCTGATCGACCAAGAACTCTGCTGTTCCAGCGTTACGGTAGGAAACGCTCTTAGCAAGTCTGACTGCGTCTGCCAGAATCTGATCGCGTACACTGACAGGCAAGTCTTTGGCGGGAGCAATCTCGACGACCTTTTGGTGACGGCGCTGGACACTGCAGTCACGCTCGTACAAGTGGACGACATTGCCGAGGTTATCACCGAGAAGCTGGACCTCGATGTGCTTGGGCTTGTCGAGGAAGCGCTCGACGAAGACGGTGCCATTGCCGAATGCCGATTTGGCTTCTGACGTTGCGCGCTCAAACGAGTCTTTGAGAGTGCCCTGCTCGCGCACGACACGCATACCACGGCCACCACCGCCGAACGCGGCCTTGATGATGATGGGGAAGCCAAACTCGTCGGTGAAGGCCTTGACGTCCTCGAACTTTTCGACGGGGCCTGGGGTTCCTGGCACGACAGGGACATTGCACTTCATGGCCAGCTTGCGCGCAGAGACCTTGTCGCCGAGCGCGTCAATGGTATCGGGCGAAGGGCCGACAAACTCGAGGGCTAGGTAAGCTTCACTTCGTCAACAGATGGGCAGAACTCACAATGAGGCCGGCCTTCTCGACATTGCGCGCGAACTCTGCGTTCTCGGACAAGAAGCCGTAGCCCGGGTGAATCATGTTCACATTGTGCTCGACGGCGATCTTGATGATCTCGTCGCCGGCCAGATAGGCGCCGACAGGCGTGTACTGGCCGCGGGCTCCAATCTCGTAGGCCTCGTCGGCCTTCTGGCGATGCATGCTGAGGCGGTCCTCATGGCTGTAGACGGCGACGGTGTGCAGGGACAGCTCGTGGGCGGTACGGAAGATGCGGATGGGGATTTCTCCGCGGTTGGCGACTGGCAGCGGGGTGTTAGAGGGCGGGCGAAGCTTGCAACGAGCCATTGAGGGCGGGCAACGTACCCAGCAGCTTCTTGAGCTGCATGATGGAGCTGCTTGCGCGCAGCTGGTGGTGCACCGAGTTGCGGTGGGGGTGGTGCTCGCCATGCTCCTCGTCGAACTCGTGCTCGTCAATGGCCGTGTCGGCGTTCTTGTCGACTGCAAGCGAAGCCATGCTGATGATGGATGCCCGCTGGGTGTGTGTGTAGAGAGGGAAGGGGAGGGAGGGGACAAGAGGCGGGCAGGTGGAGGGGCAGCACAGAATATATCTTGTTGGCGCTATCGGAGACTGGTGACTGGTGCGAGTCACTGGCAGAGCATCATAGCAAATTTACTCCCAAAGCAGCGAGGGTTAAATTCCAATCGGCCAAGCCAGATGGGCGACCCCGTCGGCCATTCGCATACACGCAAAAGCAATAGATAGGCTAGTGCAGCTGCTGTGGGCCGGCTGCATCTGCTGCATCTGCTGCATCACTGCATCACCGCGGCCACAACCTGGCGCGTCAGCGCGGGGAGCTATCGACAAGGCTACAAGCTACTCGCATCGCCCAAGCTCGCGCCGAGGGGCAGCAGCTCCCCCATGCGCCCCCCATCGTCTCGTCTACCGCCGCCCGTGCACATGACATGATTCAATTCCATTTGATATGGACTCTCCCCACGCAGCCTCGACAAAACTCTGTCACGGCGGCCGACACAGTCAAGTTTTCAAGTCTGCTCTGCTGCGGCTCTAGTCACTACTTCTACACATGGCCTCACCGCCATCCAGTGCCGCTCCCCCCAGGTCAGCCCAGCGCGCGTTGCCTGCTCTTTTCCGTCCCAGAGCTGCCCTCTGCTATAAGCTCGGCACTGCGGGAAAATCCCCCTCGTCGCTGTGCGCTTTGTCTCGGTGTAGTTGTTCCTCAGCCGAGCTTGTCGAGACCGACCATGTCCACTCCGCACTCTCGCCTCGTTCGTAGCATGCTTTTCCGGCCTTCTCCTCAGATCCTGCCGCGTACCTGCATGGCCGCGAGGAGTAATCGGAGACGTGCCACTGCATCACCCCAACATGACCGGACCGAGCTCCTGTCTGGCGCCTGCCTTTCCACCTCTCCTCGCCAACTCGCTGAAACAGCCGTTGGGCCGCCGTGGTGGTCTGCTCCCATAGTCATCGAGGACATTCAATGTCCGCATCGGGAAATAGTTCGAAGGAGCTCGCATCTAGTTAGTGAGTTTGGGCCTCCGCACCTACGCATGTCCCCCACAGCACACCGTGATATGATAACATGCACTGTGAACACGCACTATAAATACCAACAAGTACGTGAGAGCTGTTCTTAGTTACTGTAATAGATAGTCTTAGTAGAGACAAAGTGCTTGGAAATGCATACAGGCATGTCAATATCCGGATGACTATGGGATCTTGTTCAGGAGTGTCCCTAATCTGTGAGGTGAAGGCAATCCAGCATCGCAAGGCTTGTTGCGGACAAGCGAGGTGAGGGAGAACTACGGGCCTGTTCTCGTCTGCGATAACGTGGGCTTGCGAACTTGTCGCACGCTTGTATGTCGTTGGCGCTGAACTGTCGTCCTTGAGGATTGAAGTGAGAAAGGAGCTCGACGATATCGTCCACAAATATAGCGAGCCCATACTCTATAACCAAGGCAGATTCCCCCGGCACACCGCAAGCAGATAACATGCACTGTGAATCCGACAAGTACGTGGGAGCTGTTCTTAGTTGCTGCAATAGATAGTGATGGTGAAGACAAAGTGCTTGGAAACTGATAGAGGAATGTCAATGTCGATGCTACAAGGGTGGCAAAACGCAATTAACACATGTAATAATCAACTAGAGTACAAGAGTCTGCATATTCTCTACACATACGAAACATGCAGACTGCGGAACCACCTTCAACGCCGGTAGAGTACATCGCTGCCCACTAACCCAGGAATGTATGCAGCCCCCACTCGCTTTTGCATGCCTTGCCAAAATGACCAATATGTAGTTCGAAGTGAATCCCATTAAACTTCTTCCAACCCCCAGGTGCTCTAGAAGGCTCGGAACCCACCCGTTGGCTGTGGAGCAATGCCGTTGGCCTGTCCGTAGGGGCCCGGAGACGGTGCCGAAGTAATTGGCCCCTGCGTAAGCATGAGACGCGAGCCGAGGATGGGTGTATTATCCTCCTGCTTCTGCTGCGAGGCCTCGCGAGCCTTGCGTTCCTCGTTGTCCTTCCTCAACACCTCGATCGCCGCAGTCTGCTGAGACAGGAGGTTGATCATGTACGGCTAGCCAAGTGTCAGCGAATATTATCCAATGTCCGATCAGATCAACACATACCATCGTGAAGTCATGAAGACCATGACGCCATGACATCTCCAAGATGACATCTGGGCGGATAAGATCGTAGCAAGCATAAAGCATGCCAACGTAGCATTCGCGGCTGCCAATGTCCACAAACTGGTACAAAAATTAGTTTCAGCCTCTCAAAAAAATACGGGGATGGACTTACGTAACGAAGAAGCTCCTCAACGATTTCCGGTTTGCCAGACATTGCCGAAGTCTCGATTGCGTCCTTGAATAGCTTGTCTTGTTTCGAGAGCGCGATAGACTTCTCCCATCGTTTGTTCTTGCGATATATGTCCGCCGCGATCTGACGGAAGAACACCAAGTCATGCTTCTCAAGACGTTGGGCAAGGTCAACAGGGTCATAGTTGTCGTAATTGTTGACCGAGTCGCGCAACGTCTTGTAGTCCTCCTCTTCGATCAAGAGATCGTTGAGAGCATTGTTGACCTCACGCTTGTTCTGCGGCTGGACGTTGAGAAGGAACGGCTTGATCAGAGGAATATTGTCTGACTTGACAAACATTCGCACAACGCGGTTGACATCAATCCTGGCGGTAAGCGCTTGCAGCAGGTCGGTAAGAAGCGTCGGTTGCTCCTCCAGGTAGAAGCCCAAAGCACGGTAGTAGATCTCCACGTTGGAGGCTTTTGTGATAGTGTCTTTGAACGTTTGGTGCTCCCAAGCATCTGACGCTCGCTCCATCATGGCCAACTGCTGGAATTAGTAAACTGATAAGAGATAGAGAGTTCAGCACCTTTACTTACCGCAGCATTGTCGAACTCATCATAGTGCGTATACAAGAAGACAAGCTCAGGCCAGAGATGGGCTTCCTCACACGAACGAATGGCCTTGGGTATGTTGATGCGGCTCCAGAACAAACGCAAATGCTCCATGACACGCTCGGGATGGTACTTGGCGAGCGCGTCGACTAACTGTGTGAACATGCCCATGTGAGCTCTCTCGAGGCCGAGGCCAGCCTCGAGGAGACTGATCAACTCGTCGAAATAGCCGTTCCGCTCATACTGTTTCACGAGGTCGGCGAGCTCCTCAGCGTGAACAATAAGATTGAGACCACAGATCTGGGCAAGGCGGAACTCCTTCTTAGCGACGCACGCTTCGTTGACTTGTCTCCAAGTCTTAACCGAATTTGCCTTACGGGCGCATTCAACCGCAGCCTGGTAGTCCCCTAGATGTACCAATGTGGTCGCAAGCTTAGCCCAGTTCGAGATGCTAGTGTAAAAGATCTTAGCCGCCTCATGGTAACCTTCCTCGTAGGCCTTGTCGCCGGAGGCTTCGACATCAGTAACGTTGGTGGCGCGTAGGAAGTCCTCGAGTTCGGATAGCTGGTTGGTACGCGCGAAGCAGAAGGCGAGTGCGGTGTCAACAGGAACCTCGCGAAGAGTCTTGCGAGCCATGCGAAGGAACTTGATTAGATCCTCGTCTTTGCCTGCATGAGTGGCGATCTCGATGACTTCAAGGAAGTTTGATGGATCTCCGGCGCGAATGTAGGACTCGATCGAGTCGGTAACGCGGAGACCATCCAACTGCGCCTTGGCAACCTTGCTCCAGACCTCAGGAATGTCCACACCATCAGCGAAATCTTGAGCACGATCAATTGAGACAATATGATCGACCAAGACATTGACGGCCTCGACGGGATTCTTATGCTTTTTCCAGAGCTCGAACGCCTCTTCGTACATGCCGACTTCAATGAGTTGCTCAGCGATGTCCTCGGGCGTATAGTTCTCGAGTTCGGAAATGTAGTGCATAACCTTGCCACGGTCGGACTTGCAAGCGGTGAGGATGAGGAGGTTCTGAAGACTAGGGTTGTCGCTGAAGATAGAGGGCTCTAGAAGAATCTTCTCAAGTAGCTCTATCAATTCGGCTGGCATATCAGCGGTGATGAATGCTTTGACGGCGACGCTGACGCGGTCTGGATCTTGCGAAGAGGGGATTGCAGTGCTTGTGACTTGGTCCACAAGAGAACGGCGGTGCATGTTGTTTGGATTCAGAACGAAATCCCAGATTTCCGAATCAGCACGCTCAAGTAGGTAACGCGCTTGAGCCTTGAACATAGAGTTTTCATTCGTTACTTGAATGAGCTCGAGGTCGTTCTGACCTTTCTCATATGCAATCAAGGCCAGGCCCGGGTCACGCTTCTCGCAGTACTTGCCCACGGTGAGGGTGTCGTACTGGTCGTTCTCCTTCAGGAACTTCTCCGGGTTGTTGTTACTGTCGATATAAATCTTCGCTAGCGCGTTGAAAACTGCCTGTTGTTGGTTGCCGCTGGCCAGAGTTTGTTCTAGGAACGGAAGAAGGAGCTTCAGACGATTGCGAGACTCAACCTCGGCAACCAGTTCATCGATTGGTATCGAAGATGGTGTTACTGAAGCCAGAAGACCCTTGATGATGGCCTCGTCGCAATCGACATCGAGCAGGCCGCCGACGACGGCGGGGGTTCTGGCGGGGTTGACACGCTGAACGTAAACCTCAATGGACTTGAACTGCTGCTTCTTGTACAGGTACAGCACCAAGTCGTGAATGAAATTGTAGCGGTCACACACAATGATCAAGGGAAGCTGCTCAGTCAAGTTGGCTTCCTTCAAAAAGTTCTTTACCTTCTCAGGATCACTGATAGTGTTGTTAGTGGCCGTAATGCACTGTTAAAGGCTCTCACTTACTAGTAGTTGCTCTCGCGACAAATGCGCTCAACTTCATTCAGCTGGCCAGTTGTAGTCGCAGCCTCAATGTACTTGAAGTGGACCGCTGGATCTTCACTGACATTGACAATAGACCCGAGGAAGAAATAAAGGCCTTCTGCTGTACGGTGCTTCTCGAGCAATTCAATGATCTTAGTAGCGCCGAGCAGGTCAGAGTACTTTTGAGATATGCGAATGACGGCCTGAAGGTTCTGCCGAATGTTGGTCGTAAGCATTGCATCTAGGCATTCAAGAGAGAGCTCAACAGTAAGCTGGCCAAAGTAGTTAATTAACCACTCCTCTGGTAGCTTATCTGTCTGTACAATGATCCTCCTGATGGCCGCAGGGTCGTCGTTGTGTTCCAGTGCGCGCGTAAGCAGGCCCGCATTCTCACAGAGCTGAGCAATGCGAGCCTTGTCGTAATGGTGAAACATCTCGTTGCCGAGAATGGCATCCGCGACCTGAGGAGCATTGAGCAAATTCATCTCCAATAGTTTTGTTTGCAGATGGCCCTCCTCTTCACGGTCGTTGGACAGGACGTCAAGCAGGAAAGCGGTCGCTTGTTGAATCATGCCCTGAGACTGGAAAATGTCGACTACGCGGTCAATGCTGATCAGTGGTCCACCCTCGTTCTTCGCAAGCTGTGAAGCAAATTCAGTGCCTTTGTCTGGGTTGCTGCGTACTACATGCTGCAGGAGAACGTTGTAGTCTGGCGTATATCCGACGCCATTGCAATACTGCAGTATGAGATCGTAGTGCCCTAGCTCGGCGAGGGATGCAACCACCTTCTGGGGAACATTGGCTTCCTTGTAGATAGCCAGGGCGAGATTCAGGTCATGCGGCTTGGCAAGATCTCCGAGCTCTTCTGAACAATGAAGCTTGCCCTCCTTCTGCCACTTCTCGATCAAGTGCTTACGGCCTTGGACAAATACAGGGCGAGCTAGTTCTAGAGTCTCCTCTTTATTTAGCCCACCTTTGTCGAGCAGTTGGCCAAAGTATTGAAGGAGGGTGGTTATCTGGCCCGGTTGGCTGGGGACCTGGCGTAACCTGTTGATGGTATTCATAGTGCGCAAGAAACCTCGGGGTGAGTTCGCGGCAACCTTTGCAGCTTCCGCGAAATTGCCTTGTTGCATCAACGTCTCGAACCGCTGGGAGTACAGCTGATCGGCACCTGGGAGTCCGCCCTTCGATGCCAGCTTATACGCAATCTCCGCACAGGCTGGATTCTCCATGATGTAAGGAATCAGGGTGTCCTCTCGAATGGTGGTGTGCAGCACTTGTCCTCGCTTGTTGACCACTACAACACCGGTGCCTTCATCGTCGCGCGCGGTAGTGAAGACAGTCTCCTCTGAAATCCTATTAAGGAACAAAGCAGTACCAGTCTCAAGGTCGTGGAGGTGGATGAATCCGAACTTGGTGATGACGATCAGGATACCATATTTGTGTGCGATGTGAATGCCGAGCGGGAAGTCGCCGGTACCCTCGGCAGGCCAATGTATTGGAATCAGGCGCTTTGGGAACGCTGGGTTCGCGGCGTTGTGGTCGACTTCGACGATGTTGATTTTCGCTTCGCCCGACGATGACTTGACTGCAAATGCAAAGAGCTTTGTGTCGGTCTGCGCGCCATCGAGGCGCAGGGTACCGAAGGTGGCGGCGTGACCCTCGAGGGGTTGGCTGACATTCCTGGCCTTGGAGAACAGTTGCATGTTGCCGCGGATGCCTCCCGCCGGGTTTGATGTGATGCCTACCAGGCAGGACCAGCTCTCATCATCGTTGGTCACGTAGTTGATGATCTGGTTATTCTACACAGTATTAATACATTCCCGACTTCTAAAGTTGGTCAACATACCTCGAGCTGCTCCTGGCGGTCAAAGATCTTGCGCGGCGCAACAGCATTCTTAGAATCAAGCACGTCCCAATGGTAAACGGCCTTTGTGCTGACGAGCGCGAGGGTTGTTTGGCTGATCCATCGCCAGAACTGAATGTCCTCTTGATGGCTGTATGTTTGTAGGCGCTCTTTAGTCTCCAGGTTGAAGAGCTGCAACGTCCGGCCTTGGGCCTTTAGTGCTATGATAGGCTCAGTCAAGTGCATGATGGCGCTATCTGCCCGAATCGGCCTTCGAATGACATTGTTGGTATTCTTGAGATCGATGATAACCGTCTCCGCGGGAGTGTTGGCATCGTTATTTGCCTGTCGAATGCATATGTATTTATCGGACTCGAGCGTCTGTGACAGTCATCAGCACATATACACAGAGCTAATGGCATGTGAAAGGGTAACATACGCAATTCTGCCATGATATCGATGCCGGCTGTGGTTCTTGTTAGCTTGCTGCCCCTTGCTGCCTTGTCCATGGCCTGTGTTGGGTGACATACAAGAATGTTCAGGTTCGTGAGCTGCAAGACCAATTGTTAGCATCTGTGACTATACTGCGCAACCTTCACGATTAAGGACATACCAGCGTCGGCTGCGTGACGTGCAATGGGACCTGCCGCTGGGCCATGTTTGCGACAGACCAGCTCCGAGCTCACCGGGGTGAGAGCGCGCACAAGTGCAGGATCGGAAGGAAAGGAAGAAGTAGACCCAGATGCACAACTCCGGAGGCGCGTAATATGAAATGAGAGGATGTCGGAAGACGCGGGGAGGTGAAGTTGGTTAGGTGATGCTTTTCGAGGAAAGGAGCTCCTCGTGTTGATTCCACATACGCTCGATCGCTGTCCGTGCTGACTTGGCCTTGGCTGACGCCGAATTTGGCAAGCGTAGTGGCACCCCTGCGAGGTGCTCAGACGGCCAATCACACGGCCTTGCTCCTTCAGTATACCGCTCTCACCTCTGATATGCAATCACGCACGATATAGACGAAGATGCCCTGATCTCACCGGATCTAGGGATTTGGTGGCTTTAGCGGATACACGTTTGCTATATGAATGAAGTATTTGCTCTGCTTGCTCGCTTAGCGTCACCGTAGGTAAGAGGCAACATCCTCCTCTCACTGGCACCGATTAAGCTGCCATCGGCCATGCTACTTTACACAATCGAACACTCTCACAAGAAAAGCCCACCTAGCCATGAATCAGTACTCAGCATATACATCACGAAAAGCGGTGTCATCACTAATGCCTCACATGCATGAAAACCGCTCCGCACCAATGTAGACAGACATAAAGCGTGCACTGACAACAAACATTATTGACTACTATATTCATAACTTGAGTGAAGCCAACGAAAACCCATAGGTAGTAACCGTCACAAAAACCCAATTGTACATCCATCGCGCATGCCGGTAACACTTGTCAATCTTACCATCGACGCCCACCGCGCAAATCGACCTGAGGAATCGGCTAGATGCCTACTTCATGAAACTTTGAGTCTCGATTTGGGCTCCCTTCCTTCCTTACTTTGTCCGCTTCGGAACTGAACGCAGGCGGAGGTGCCAAGTCCTCATCAAAGTGATCTTTCGCCTCCTCGAACTCTGTTCCGTCAGATGTCACTGTCGCCCCGCTAGCAATGCGTTCTGCGGAACGTCCTCGTACTGCATCACCTTCGTCATAGTCGATTGACAGGGAAGACACGTCTGAGTAACGGTCTTCATCCACATGGGGCACAACCGTAGGCTCGACATCACCAAGGTTGGTAGGGCGCTGTTCCTCGGTCGACTCGTGGTGAGGTTGAGAAGTGGCGCTGGAAGGTTGTGACGTGGAGGAGCGGAGGGCCGCGCCCCCAATAAAACCTGGCGCTTTTTCTTTATTCTTCTCATCGGCTTCGGAGGGCTTGGAGCGGCGCTTGAGCTTGTTCAGTAAGGACTTGAACCCCTTGGAAGAGTTTGGGGACGTGGGTGAAGTTGGTGAAGTCGGGTCAGATGAATCGTGCTCGGCTGCATGCTGAGTTGGCGTGGTCGACGCTGGATCTTGGTATAAATCGTCATTGTCCTGTACTGTGCCCGTAGCAGTATCGGCACCTAGGACTGCCCGCGGCGCTTCTTTCGATTTACGCTTTTCTTCTCTCGCCAGACGTTCTTCTTCAGCTTTCTTTATCTTTTCAGCTTCTTTCTCTTGTCTTGCCGAGGTCTTCTCCTCTGCAGCTCGGGTTTTTGCGAGCCTCTTTTCTTCATCTGTTGCATGTTAGCAGGATCTCACGTCTGTGTTCAAAAAAGCGTACCCCTCGCGTGTTTTTCTTCCGCTTTGATCTCGGCAGCGCGCTCCTTTTCGATTCTCTCACGTCGTTTCTTCTCCTCCAAATCGAGCCTTCGCTCTTCTTCCACGGCCCTTCGCTTCTCGTCTTCTGCCAAACGCTTCTCCGTCTTCTCCGTAATTTCGTCCAACGTCGGCTGAATCCTTGCTTGGGCAATTGCATCAATATCTCCTTGATCCATCCATTTACCGTTACCAATGTGTACCTTGCCATGATTCTCCATACGAGCCTCCGAGTTAGCCAATGCACGCTGTCGAGCCTTCTCGTCCCACTCATTGATCATTGCAGGCGACATCTTGCCAGTTTCATCATATATCTTCTTGTCCTGGGCCTGCATTTGAGCCTGTACTTTACGTTGTGCTGCGGCAAGGAGATTTTTGCGATCATCGGTGCGCTTCTTTGCGTCAAGGTCCGCCACCTGTTGATTGAGTTGCTGCATCTGTGAGCGGATCCGCCTTGATCGAAGATCGTCCTCATCGGAGTCTGAATCGTTGGCAGCTGCAGTCTCCGAAGCACTGTAAGCGCGGTTTCGTCCACGTCGCATGGAGAGCTTCGAGCGAGTAGGCTGCTCATATCCGTAGTAGCTACGATAGGCAGCATTTTCGTCATAACCAATCTTAGCCAATCTTTCTTGGGCAAGCTTTTGTGCAGCCTCCTGGATGCCGATGTAGCGCATGGCTTGTTGCTTGATATCCCCTTCTTCTGCAGCTGGCTTTTGGCTATGTGCTGCAGTAGCTCCTGTACGAGCGGCCGAGCTGGCACTTCTATCGACATTCTGCTGTTGCAAATCGTACATCTTCTTCGCCATAGAGATAGCAGAAGCGCGGAGGGCATCGTTGTGCTTCTTCTCGTCAACTTCCAGTGCGACCGGAGGAGTACTGGTGTACATGTCTCTCGATATGCTCTTAGCGTGTTGAATGCGTGCAGCCTGCATTGCACCAGAACCGAGTCGATTAGAGTCAGTGACGGGCGTTGTTTGTGGTTTTGCTTTCAAAGATGGACTGTGGGCAAGAGTAGCAGCGTTCAGCGCATTTCTCGCCGAATTGTTCGCGTCGGGATACAACTCTGCCAGCGCGGGATTCGACTGGGCACGCTTGCGTCCCGAAGCAGAGTGAGCGCCAGTCGCTGCAGTGAAAGCGTTCTTCCTGCCCTGATCCGTATAGCCATAGTCGACGTCAGGGCCCAAATAGTTTTTGCGCATGGCAATGTTCGCAGCAGAGTTACCCTCAGCGCTGGCTTCCGGGGCCCACAGGTTCAGTTTTGCACCGTCTCTGTGAGCGAGCAAAGCCGCTTTGGAACCTGCAGCGCTGGCCTCGGGCTGCCACAAGGGCGCCATTTTGTAACCGTTCGCCAGCAACGCAGCCTTGCCCGCCGCAGCCGACTGCTCAGGCTTCCACCACTCAGGACTCTTCTTGTTCTGATTCGCAAGGAGCGCTGCAGTTCCAGCTGAGGATTTGGTATCAATCCCTACAATAGGAAAGCCGGGGAGATCATGAGCCCGCGCGTACTTGAGGCTGGTAGCGGCGCCTGTAGTATGGTTAGCTCAAGGAGAGAGAACACATCGGAGGAGTACCGCACTCACTTGCTGAGGAAAGCTTGCCGTCTGGTCCAAGCGGGTTCGCGCCTCGTGGTTCGTTTGCCCTAGGGGCGCTGCTGGAACTAGGTCTGGTGCTGTACAGCGCCGCGGCCGACGCATGGTTTTGTAATGTGCTGTTCTTTGTTTGGTGCGCGGATGGGTCAGGGCAGGGCATGCTCGTTCCAGCCGACGAGGACTTGGGTGGAGCCATAACTTCAGAACCCTCCAAGGGTCCGCTGTCAGCAGTGTGGGGGGCATTCGCTGTGCGCGTCGTCGTGTCCATCTTGGAGCAAGCTATCGCTGCAGGACGCGCGCGGCAGAAGCAACTGTGAGGGTTGTGCGGTTTGGAGAACTGTAGCGGAAGAGTGCGGACAATGGTCGCCCTGGGTGCTGCAGACGTGCAGACATAGCTAATGACGATGGGGTTGGAGGAGCTCTAGGCGCCTCGACTCGGAGTGATGTCATAGGTGACCTCGCCTCGCGTTGGGCGTAGGATTTCTAGCCGGCCTAACTCGATAAAGATTAGTCGTGGCTGCGCTGGACATGGCGTTGCCTCTCCCAATGTCCATCAGTTTGTGCAGCTACTGAAGTGGTAAGGTGAGGCCTCCGTAGGCCGGCACCGTCTCAAGTCGCTCGAGCCTGTGTTCGAACATCCCTGCGCACATCCGACGAACAGGCCGTGATAAATTGATATGTCGGAGGGCAGCGCTACCACTGACTTATTTTGCGAACTACAGCGCGGTGCCTACTCCAAGCTAACTGCCTCTGTGATTTGTTGACAATCCACGGTATCTTATCTCCACCTAGGCCACTTGTTTAATCATATTTGCGCTACGCTATTGTTACGAGCGATTGCATTTCGGAAGCCAGTGGCAACCTCATTAGCTGGCGCAACCAACTCGATACTGCAACATCCTTCGGGAACATTGTAACAAATCCTGGCAGGGTTATGATCCCGTCGTAGTTAGCGTGATCCTCATAATACTACGTCACTTGCACCATGAAACATGAACTTCATGAACTTCGACATTGGCTTGACCTTTTGCTTCCATTATTTGCCTCGTCGAATATTGACTTGGCAGCCGTAGGGCACCTCTCACGACACTGCAAACATGACAGACCTGCGCACACCATTGAAGAGCATACTGAATTTTCGCGACGTGAGCGAATTCGTCAACAGGGCTACTAAGACAAAGTAAGTGTGCGAGGTGTCTAACAGGAGTGGTCTAACGACGTGACAGCTATTTGAAGACTGGATTGCTGTACCGAAGTGCTCGTCCTGGTAAGTCTTGTAGTGACTGCTGACGGAACGCCATTAATTAGCGTCAGACGAATCATCCGTGGGAGACAGGCAGAGACTCACAAAAGAGTATGGTATTAAGAGTATCGTTGATCTTCGAACAAAGTATGGCACCGCCTACTTAGCTACACACCTGTGTCTAACGCGCGACAGAACGGAGCATATCGAACAGGCACAGAAGCGGGATGCAAAAATCAAGGCTTCAGCAGCGATTCCTCAAACCAACGACGATGTCGCTGAGCCTCTAAAGATCCCCGGTATAACATATCACGAGATCAACTTCAACGGCTCTGCCTTCTCCCGCATGCTCATATCGAAGCTATCTTGGTTGGAATTCTTTCGGCTTGTAGGTCTCATGATTTGCGGGTACCGTAAGGATGCAATCAAAATCTTGGCCCCCCACATGGAAGAGATGGAACTTGTAGGACTGGCAAAAAGCTCGCTAGACGTGTGCACACATGAGATGAAGCAGGTCTTCGACGTGTTCGCAGACGAAGCGGATTGGCCTGTCTTAGTCCATTGCACGCAAGGAAAAGACCGAACAGGGCTGGTGGTGATGCTGGTGCTTTTCCTCCTTGGGGTCGACCAAGCAGTCATCGAGCAGGACTATATGCTTTCACAGTCTGAACTGGCACCGGAGAAGGAGGAGCGGATGAAGGAAATCCGATCAATTGGATTGTCTGAGAAATTTGCTATTTGTCCTCCGAATGTTGTATCGAGCGTGCATTTGCATCTGCGCGAGAAGTACGGCGGTGTGGAGAAATACTTGGAGAAGATCGGCGTTAGTAGAGGCACGATCAATTTGGTGAAGCGAAAGCTGCTGGTAGAGGCCGATTCAGCGTAGCGCTTCCCCCCGCCTACGAGGTCTTAGGGGACAAATGGAGTCCTCTTCCTCGTCACATTGTCTTGTAAGCATTGGCGTCATATTGTGACTACAACCTCAACCGCGGTCAATCGATTTCAAATGCCCGCCATCTCCACCCTTCAGTGTTGTCGGGAAGCGGTGTCACATGTTTCAAGCTAGGCTTGAAGTTACACGTACTCCGCCAGGTACAAGCTCCCCTGGCTTGCGTTAGTGTTCGCTTAAGCTCACCGCCGCAAGCCGTCCAAAACTCCCGTCAACACCTTTGCTTTGAGCTTGCAAAATTCCCCGGTGGTGCGCAAGATGAGCAGCAATACCTCTGAGGAGAATTTCGAGTGGGTGGAGACGCCCCCGGCGCCCTCATCCACGACGCCCGAGTTTGACTGCGGCGTCAAAACTACTTCGGTACGTGGTGGCTCCTCGACACGGTATCGAGTACCCCACCAGCCATTGAGCCTCGAGATGGGAAGCCAGCACGCTGATACACAGTGCACAGTATCCGACCATTGCCAATGCTCCTCTGCCCGCCGAAGGCTCCGGTCGCGAGTCGTTCAACAATGTTGCCCTCATCTCGCTGCTCGTCGGCGTCCCAGGGTACATCACCTGGAGCTGGGGCATGGGCTTCAAGACCTGGCTCTTCCTAGCCCTTATCCTATGCCTCCCTATCCTCGGTCCCTTCTGGTGGCTCACTTCTGAGTTTGCACCCCGCAAGAACGAGAAGGCCAAGCTCCCAGGCAAGCCCATCGAACACTATCTCAAGTTCACCAAGGCCGAGGACCGCGACGCATACTATGGCAAGAAGCTGATTCCTATTGAGACTTTCCAAGAGAAGTACTTCGATGGCGAGGTGGAGCTCAATGGTGACATGCTGGAGATCCTCGAATGGCGCCACGACTGGTCGAAGCCGCGTTTCACCCTTGGATTAATCAAGCACTTCCTATTTGGCTTCATCCCGGAGATGATCGTTCATTCGAGATCGCAGGGTACGCACACCTCATGATAGCTGTAGTATTGATACATACTAAAGCTCCAGCTAGACGAAGAGCAGGTCCGAGACCACTACGATCGCGGCGACGACTTCTACGGCTGGTTCCTCGGTCCGCGTATGATCTATACATCCGGCATTATTTCAGACATAAACAAGGAAGAAAGCCTTGAGCAACTACAGGATAACAAGATGGCTATCGTATGCGAAAAGATCGACCTACAGCCAGGCGAGAAAATGTTAGACATCGGTTGCGGCTGGGGCACCCTCAGCAAGTTTGCTTCTGTCAACTACGGCGCACACGTCACCGGTGTCACTCTGGGTCGCAACCAGACGGCTTGGGGTAACAACGGCCTCCGGAAGTCGGGCATCGAAGAAGACCAGTCGAGGATCTTGTGCATGGACTACCGTGACATTCCTCTCCCGCCTGGTGGCTACAACAAGATCACCTGCCTTGAAATGGCCGAGCACGTCGGTGTCCGCCACCTAGGTTCCTTTTTTAACCAAGTCTATGATATGCTCGAGGATGACGGCGTCTTCTTTCTCCAGATCGCTGGTCTTCGTAAGGCCTGGCAATTCGAGGATTTCACCTGGGGTCTTTTTATGAACAAGTACGTCTTTCCTGGTGCTGATGCTTCTACGCCTCTTGGTTTCGTCATCGATAAGCTTGAGGGTGCTGGATTTGAAGTTAAAATGACGGATACCGTCGGCGTACACTACTCGGCAACCCTATGGCGATGGTACCGCAACTGGCTCGCCAACAAGGATAAGGTTACCGCCAAATACGGCAAGCGATGGTTCCGCGTAAGTTTATAACGTGCACCGTGATCTATCTCCGCTAATTGCTTTGTAGATCTGGGAGTACTTCCTCGCCTATTCCACGATTGCTTCCCGCCAGGGTACCGCAACGTGCTTCCAGATTACTTGCGTTAAGAACCTCAACGCAGTCCATCGTATCGATGGTATCAAGTCGCAGTACAGCTTGGCTGGTGCTCTCGCTGCGGCCAAGGCCAAGCTCGCGAGAAAAGCATAGACGTCTTGTGAGACCAGCCCTTGGCATTTCATTGTGTCTCGATGAGTGGAGCACTGCCAAAAACGTCATAGAGCGAAGAAAGTAGGCGAAGTAGTGTAGGAGGGTTTCTCGATACATGGAGAGGAAGAGACGCTAAACTGCGACGGTACGCATTATCGACTGGGATATGGTTGACACATCTGAAGCTTTCATGGACTTGTTTTTCAGATTACGGTTGTAATAGCCAATGCATCTTAGCAAGACCAGATGTTCGTTATTTACTCGAAAAATTACTTGGAGCTAGCTCAATAAATCGCTACGTTCTTCATGGCTCTACACGCAAAGCACATGCATGTATTTATGCTCTAGCATGTCGAAGGCACGATGAGCTGCAAGTGTATTGGGCTTTTTAAGTAAGAAATTTGGTGGGTGGAAGTATCCAATGTCAATATTCTAGTAAACATAAAGTATTCACTAGGTCGGGCGTCCTACCAATCCTCAATCCGCAACCCGCTCCGACTTTCCGACGCGCACACTTTACTAATAGCTTCCGCACGTCTTGTTCAATTGACGAACATAGCACGAAACCGTGTGATAAGCCATCCTTAGCCCAAGGAATAATTATCAATGCACACACACGCGGTCATCAGAGGAGCTGCTTAGACGGAGCAGGCTAGCCGGTTGACCCAGCGGAACTGCGGCCCAGCTTCCAGCATACACAGCGCTTTTGAACGCCCCCAACAACTTCCATATCGTCCACCCTCTTCTGTGCAGGTAAAATATCGCGGACAAAAGGCCTCGATGCCTGGACTACATAGCCAAGTCGCTAGAATAGGCTGAAAGCGCAAGTCCCCGCTACGATCATAGATATTTTTCCGGGACTTTGGATGGCTGGCAAGCACTCTATTCGACATACAATCACAATGACATTCCATCAACTCGTTGAGCTATATAATCAATCAGCTCTACGGGGGACAGGAACAGGACGCTCCTTTCTTGACATCGTCACCAATCCCTCCAACGTCCAAAAACTTCCTAGATATTGCTGTTTTTCCTGACCAGGGAGAGCTCACAGCATGCCGTCAACCAAAAGCAAGAATATCATCCTCACCGGTGGAGCTCGCGGCCTCGGCCGCTGCACAGCACGACACCTGCTTTCTCTCCCGGCCTCGCACCGCGTGTTCATCATAGACTTCGACGCCGACGAGCTCGACTACGCCGTGACCCAGCACCTCTCCGCCTACGCCCCGCGCGTCAGCTCCACGATAGCGAATCTCCGCAAGCCAGAAGAGATACGATCCGCTGTTGCAAAAGCCGCGGACTTCTTCGGTGGCCGGATAGATGTGTTGATCAACAACGCTGGCGTCGCCCGGGGCTTCTTCAACGCGGGAAACGGAACCATGGAGGACGTTGCTACGGGCGAGCAGTGGGAAGCGTATATCCAGACCAACCTGAGCGCGCCTTTCTACCTGAGCCAAGCGGTCATCCCCTTCATGAAGAGCAAGAACACCCAGAAAGACGGTAGCCCTGGCATCGACCGCTCTACGGATCTAAAGCGCACAGAGGAATTCAACCAATTGCCACAGAACCTCCACGGCGAAGACAAGTTCGACGAGGGCGGCTGCATAATCAACGTCGCCTCGTTCCGCGCCCATCAGTCCGACCCAGATTGCGAGGGATATGCCGCAAGCAAAGGGGGAGTGCTGGCCCTCACGCAAGCCATGGCCGTGTCGTGCCAGCGCTGGGGGATCCGCGTCATGGCCATCTCGCCCGGGTGGGTGAGTGTGCAGCACGAGTGCAAGGCTCGCGATGAGCAAGTGCGAGACATGCAGAACGGGGCGTACAAAGAGGGCGTGGCGCCGCACGCAGAGGAAGCCGTGAAGCTGCGCATGCAGTGCTGGGCAGACGATCTGGATGAGCTGTATCACAAACAACATCCAGCGGGGAGGGTGGGGAGGGGCGAGGATTTGGCCGAGATGGTCGAGTATGTCATGGGCGCTGGGTTTCTGAGCGGGCAGGAGTTGGTCCTGGATGGTGGGGCGAATAGGAGGAAGAATCCGAATATATGAGGTGGGCTTTACAAGTCTGTTGTGATGATGATGATGATGGTACAACAAAACATAATGAGCGAAACCTACCGTGTTCCAGTCTATACACTGTTGGGGGTAGTCTCATTAGCTCATGGCTTGTGAGGCGAAGACGTCACGTCTCGGGCCTTTCGAACCTGAACGTTCAATGGTGCATTCGCTCGACTGTGCACTAGAAGCAAGCGGAGGCAAATAAGGCTTGGGCGGAGTTGTTGGTTCTGGGTACAATCGTACAAGTACAATAGCCACATGATGCCATTGAGTGAGATTTTAGACAAAAGGAAATGCTGCCCTGCAAAAGCCGCCTGTGCCCGTGACGCTGATGCCCTAGCATCCGCTGAAGATTTACAAAAGAGAAGAATGTATCCTACGATAGCTAGTGCTTGTTGTTGATCCAGTGCATGTGATGCTAATATATTTTCAGCCTCCCCCTCGACTCTAGGAACTCGGTGGAGTCCCTGAATACACCTTATAGCATCTTGTGAAGTAGTTTGGGCTACACAAGAAGCATGTTTAGGCAGAAACGGGTCGCTGTGTGCCAATGCCTTACAGTGCCTTGGTGGCCCGATACCGACCAGTCTTCAGGTTGAAAGCGCGCTGGTCCTTCAACCACCGTCGATAACCGGCTACGCTGCCAATCTTCTCGCCGTAATAGTCTGGTGGAGGGTTTGCGAGCGAGGACGCGGTGGGATCGACGCGGTGTTGCTTGATGCGATTGAAGAAGGCCGAGTCTTTCTAGGCTCAGGTCAGTATACGAGCGCTGGACTGTCTACCTCGAGTCGTGCTCGGGCGGTGAGCTTACCCGGGCGAATTCGCCGAGCACGCCCCTGTATGCCAGATTGAAGACGTGGTTGCCGAAGATGGGACCGATTAGCCAGCCGACGGCCATCATGCCCAAGGTGCTCAGGCCCATGAGCATGAAGGGATCAAGGCCGCCTAGCTGTGCAGAGAGCGTCGAGTCGTAGCCATTGCTGATCATGGTCGTGAGGCCGTAGTACGTCACTGCCACTGCCCCGACGCCCGAGCAGGCCTGGCCAATTCTGCGCCGTGTCCGGCGGAGGGCGAAGAAGTCGTTCCATGTGAGCTGGGCTTGCGCGCTGGACGCAGAGCCGGGGGCTGCTTGGGGCGGGGCTGAAGATGCATAGCGCACTGCTCTTGTGCATGTGTTTGTGCTTGTGCTTGGGGGCAGCGCGCGTCGGCAGCTGATGCGCAGGGAGCTTGTTGGCGGCTGTGGGTGTCGTGCTTGCGCGAGCTTGCTTGGCCGTATCGACGTCGAGAAGGACGCTGCAGCGGTCGAACAGGGTGCGAGTATCGAAGGCGGGCAGCGGTATGCGAAGGCCCGCGCTGGGCACAAGGCGCCTTGTATGAGCATCGTGCAGGTGGCGAGTTCCTTTGCTTTCGTGTCGTCGCGAGTGGAGATGGACGGTGATATTCGCGGGAGCGTCTTGAGCAGGCGTGGCAGGCTCCGTCTTGGCGAACAGCTTGTGGGGAATAACTGACGTGCAGCCGCCTTAGTTACGCACCGTCGATCCATGATCTGAGGTGAATTGCATAATACAGTCATGTTCAATTGGATTCAGATCACCTGCGACGCGATTGTTAACTTGAGCATATCCACCATCACAATCTCCCGCACAATGGGGATTGTGCATCTTAGACCTTCGCTGAGAGGACGACTGACGACGTCATATCTGTCCTGCTTACTCATCACATTGTGCCTCAGTTGTACTGTGTAAACATTTGAAGAGTGCCTGGCACACGTATGTAGCCATTTCACACTTGGCCTTCTTAGAGTATGCCCGTTTTGAAGCAAGGATACTTCCATGATAACCTCTACTCACATGGGCTCTGATAGCCAGGACATTATGGTTTGTCTAATCCAATGCCATCTCACATCCCAAACGTACATCCCTTCTCCAAACTGGCAGCAACTTGAACCCAACGTCTTCTTTGAAAGCGCTTGCAGACACTCTCTATAACATTCTAACTGGTAAATCCCATCGTCCCAGCAAGAGTCTACGCTAGAAGATATATTCTGCCCTCAAATGCCGCAAGCTCTCCATCGCCAGGTTGATCGACGCTACTCACAAGCAACTCCCTCTTCTCATCTCTAACCTGTCGTGGAAACTCCAGCGCTTGGGCCTTATCAGTAAAGTTGCAGATAGTGACGGCCTTCTTGCCCTTCCACGTCTTGCTGAAGACAAACAAGTCGGGATGCTCCACATCCAGGTCGTCGTACTGGCCATGCACCAGCAAATCACTGTACTCTTTTCGCACCTGGAGCATATGCTTCCAGAAGGCGAGGACAGACTTCTCATTCGTCTTCTGCTGCTTCGCGTTGCAGACGTTAGCGTCTTCAAGCGGTCGCATCCACGGCTCGGCTTTCGCGTCTGGTGGCGAGAAGCCATTATGCGGGCCAGTCGACCAGCTCATCGGCACTCTCGAATGATCCCGAGCCAGATGCTGGAGGGATTTATGTGCTGCTGCGAGAGCAGTGGGGTCGTTGTTCGTCCGTTGGGCTACCATCTTGTAATAGTTTGATGAATCAACGTCCTTGTACTCGCTCATGTCCCAGCTCTCGGGGAAGTTTGTCATGCCTAGCTCCTGGCCCTGGTATATGAACAAGGTGCCTGACAGTGCAGCCATCATTAAAGCAAGCATCTTGCCGCCAGCTACACGATGTTCGGGTGCGTCGGAAGTGAAGCGTGTAATGGAGCGCGATTGATCATGGTTCTCGAGAAAAACGGTGGTCCATCCGTCAGAGGGAGGTCGGATTAGGTCTTGGGTGCGCGCAATGGCGCGTTTGAAATGTGGTAGGGTGTAGTTCTTGGGCGTGGTTTGGAATTTGTAGGGGCCTTGGCCGACGTCTACTACATCCTATAAAGTACGTTAGCATCTTGTCGCGTGAAGGCAGTCGCATGGTGAGGCTGGGCAAAGATGAAAACCTACAAATTGAAACACCATATTCAACTGCCTCTCCTTCGCGCTCACATATTGTAGCACTCTCTTCATGTCTGGTGTATTCGGGCACTCTCCCACAGTCATGGCATCGTATTTTTCAAGGACAGCATTCATCTCTGCTAAGAATTCCGCCATCCTTGGTCCATTGCAGTACTGTAGTCCAGCAGGCTGCCACTCTGAACCTGGATCTGTCACTGGTGCATCAAGCATTTCGCCCTTGCTATACATGTTCACAGTATCAACGCGGAAGCCATCGACACCACGCTCCAGCCAGAACTCCATGGCGGATTTGTAGATGGCTTGACGCGTTTCAGGGTTCTCCCAGTTGAGGTCGGGTTGTTCGGGGCAGAAGAGATGTAGGTAGTACTCTTGGGTGAGCTCATCCCATTGCCAGACGCTGCCTGTAAAGTTACTGACCCAGTTGTTGGGAGGCTTGCGCTCCCCATTGACGGTCCGCGCTGGGCGCCATATGTACCAATCGCGCTTGGGGTTGTCTTTTGACGAACGAGATTCCTGGAACCATTTGTGCTGTCAAAGGAGTTAGCTTGAGGAACGGGAATACAAATTGCTTGGCTTCTAAGAAGGGGAGTCGCGAATTGAGGAGCATACCTGGTCAGAAGTGTGGTTCACAACAAGATCTAGTATGATTCTCATGCCTCGATCATGTGTCTCATTGATCAATCGCTCCATGTCTTGAACAGTGCCATACGGCGCATATACATCCTCGTAGTCACGAATATCGTAGCCCATGTCGACCTGAGGAGAATCATACATGGGACATATCCAGATGACATCGACGCCAATGGAGCGAATGTAATCTAGCTCAGAGATAATACCATTCAGATCACCGATGCCATCTCCATTGGAGTCCTTGAAGCTGGCGGGGTAAATCTGGTAAACAACGCCATCTTTCCACCAAGGTCTTTGCACAACTGTCATATTGTGGTGGCGTCGAAGCAGGATGTTACAAAAGTTAAGTGTAGTGAGGCGAGTTTTCCGTGTGAGGGGAAGACGTTGTCAATGGTCAAGACTCTCTTCAGCAGTGGCTTGCAGCAGGCCTGCAGTTCTTTTATATCGGGTGCACTACCAGATAGTGGGGAATCAGTATGAACGGACCTTGGGAGCTTGAATAAACATGAGGTGGAGCGCAGATGGATGTCGGAGATCCGTGCCAAGCTGGAATAATTTTCGGGGCAAGATGTTCGCTCATGGTGCGTTCATAGTGTGTTCATTGCCACCATTTGTCCACTCCACTGTCGGCCCGAGACTAGAACGAACCATGAGGGGGCGTGGGAACCAGGTAAACTGACAATGCCTTGTGCTCATGGCGTACCCCATGTAGGTCAACCCCAACGTTCTCCGCATGCTCCCTGGCTAAGCGATCAACGGGGCGGTTGACAGCTGACTATCGAGATGTGCGAGCCGACATTCAGCGAATGACAAGATGGCGCAAGCATCCCCAGAAACAACTATAGAATACGCTAACGGCAGGCCAGAAACTTTCGGGCCAAGATGTCTTGCGACACGTGACAAACAGGTGCATTTTGGCTGATGTGACATACTCGGTCCGACTTGGGACGAATCACGTCCTACTCTGCTGCGTCCGAGAATTATCGCGGCGAATCCATCGGCGCTTCTGCCCCAGATCAGATGTAGTCCATACCCCAGACGGAGAATTGGACAAGTTCAGCGCTGCGGGTAGGGCACCAACATCTGAGGTGTGGCGCCCATCCCCGCTGCATTTCCCCTGCTCCATCATCCCCGTCGACTCGCTTCACAGGGACCTTGGAGAAGCTGGGGCTCGCGTCCTGTGGTCGTGCAGTTTGTATAAGTAGAACTGGTGATCCAGCAGGAAGGACCACGAGCAAGCTTCAGCATCCAGTTCCACGGCGCAGGAGCAAGAGTGCCAGGTCTTCGTTGAGCCTCAAGTTTCTCGTATATCCTTTGTTGGACACATACTCTTCGGATCGACCCCGACCACGTCCTCAACACCAAACAACATGTCGCGTCGCAATAGCAGCGTCGTCGCTGTCGACCCTGAGCAGGCCCGTCGCATATCCGTCGCTGTCCCCGATATTCAACAAGTCACGCACGATGCCAACAAGGCTACGCAATCCGAGCAAAACATGTCTCTAAGAGAGGGTCTCAGGCTCTACCCCAAGGCCGTTGCCTGGTCTGTCCTCCTTTCCGCAGCTATCATCATGGAAGGCTTCGACAAGGTCCTCATCGCCAATCTCATGGCCGTTCCGGCTTTCAAGCGGAAGTTCGGGGCACCACTTCCAAATGGCACCTACGAGGTTACCGCAGCATGGCAAGCAGGTCTCACCAACGGTGCTTTCGTTGGTGAACTCTCGGGTCTACTCATCAACGGTATCATTGCCGACCGCATCGGATACAAAAAGACGATGATCGGTGCGCTGTTCGCAGTCAACCTTTTCATCTTCGTCGTCTTCTTCGCCCAGAATACCGTTATGCTCCTCTGCGGTCTCATCCTTTGCGGTATCCCATGGGGTGTTTTCCAGACTTTGACCTGTACATATGCCGCCGAGGTGTGCCCTGTCCCGCTGCGACCCATCCTTACAACCTACGTCAATCTCTGTTGGGTCATCGGGCAGTTCCTGGCGTCAGGTGTCTTGAAAGGCGTTGCAGAGCGTTCCGACCAATGGGCATACCGTATCCCCTACGCTCTCCAGTGGTTGTGGCCCGTCCCGTTGATGATCGGTATCAGCTTCGCTCCTGAGTCTCCATGGTGGCTCGTTCGCAAGGACCGCGATGACGACGCGAAGAAGATGCTCATGCGCTTGACATCTCCCGAGAAGCATCCCAATTTCAACGCTGACGAGACTATTGCCATGATGCGCCATACCAACGAGCTTGAGAAGGCGGTGTCCGAGGGCACTTCGTACCTGGACTGCTTCAAGGGCACCGATCTTCGGAGAACAGAAATCGCCGCCATGACATGGTTTACTCAAGCTTTCTGCGGAGCTGCTTTGATCGGATATAGCACTTACTTCTTCCAACAAGCCGGTCTCAATGACTCTGACGCCTTCTCCATGAGCTTGGGCCAGTACGCCATTGGCGGTGTCGGCGTCTTTGTCGCATGGGCGCTGATCCCGAGAGTCGGACGTCGAACTCTGTACGTCTGTGGTGACATTGTCATGGTTATACTTCTAGTCATCATTGGTGGCCTGGGAGTCATACCAGAGGGCCACATCGGCGCACAGTGGGGCATTGGAGCCATGCTGCTACTCTTTGCTGCTGCCTACAATTGCACTGTTGGCCCAGTCTGCTATGCCATCGTCGCTGAGATTCCTTCCACCCGTCTGCGTCAGAAAACCGTGGTCCTAGCTCGCAGCTTCTACAACCTCGCATCAATAGTCGGCAATATTCTCACGCCTCGAATGTTGAATCCTGGAGCTTGGCACTGGGGCGCCAAAGCAGGCTTCTTTTACGGCGGTACATGCTTTGGCTGCTTGGTTTGGGCGATTTTCCGTCTCCCTGAACCTAAGGGCAGGACGTTTGCGGAGCTTGACATCCTCTTCGAGAAGCGCGTCTCTGCTTGGAAGTTCAAGCAGACCGTCGTTGAAAGCTTTCATGTTAGCGACTCAGAGAGCGATTTCGGCGAGAAGAAGGGTGCTTCTGCTCATCTCGAGCAGGTTAGCTCGAAGCAGGTCGCGTAAGCTGTTGCGGAAATGCACTTGAAGTTTAAGGCATTGAGTTGTATATATCAGCTGGTTATATTGAACCCCTTTTGTACATAGCAATATCTTCCTTCTTTCGATGACAGATACCTATTCATTCAAATCGAGTCTCTGCTTGAATCGTTCGCTTCTAGTGAATTATTTTACGATTGGCTTTTGAACGAATTGCCATACTTGAGACTATATTTCAAAGTATACCTAAGAGTACAGTACATGCACAGATCCGAGAAGACCATTGGGACTCTCGTACGTAAGAAATACCCGGATTTAAGCCAGTAGGCTCGCAGCACAAACAACACAACTTCTTACTGAAGGTTATAATAAATAATCTGTAAGCCTGCCTCCTCTTATTAGGAGTGCTAGATGAATATATAAGCTTTTTTTTACTACTTTCCTCTACTTGTTGCTGCTGTTTTATGACTTCAAAGACTCGACTTAGTGCCGACTTATTCTTACGCGCGAGAGTGGGAACACCAGTTTCATACTTTTGACTGAGCTGATATCAAGTCGAAAGCTATGTATTACCGAAAGTAGCCTTCGACAGCCGCCGCGAGATATGATTCCACGTAGCCAGTTGCCCAACCCGAGCATCAGGCCTCGGCAGCTCCGGAATTTGTCCTTGAACATCCGCCAGGTCTTCGAGCCCCGCGGCCGTTTTCGACTGTGTGACCTGGTACCAAGGATCGTTGGCACCTGGGCTCTGCAAATCAAGCGGTAGATTTGGCGAACTTGCGTTGCTGACAGCCTCAGGAAACATGGTCTGCAGACGCTCCAGCTTCTCTAGTAATATACCGCGGCGTGTTTTGTCAAGTTGCGGGAAGAGCAATACGAAGTCGAGAATGAAGAGGAAGTCGTCGATGCGAAAGGCTGTTTCATCGAGCGTTGCTGCAGGTACGTGGATAAGTACGTCTGCAATCGTGTCGGTGATTTCGAACAGCTTTTGAGTTATGCTGCTTCCGTGGACTTCGATATCTTGGCGAGACATGCTGGAAACTTGTTGCCGTAAGGTTTGGGAAAGCCGGACTGGAAAGAGGAGGGACAGGCACTCTTTTGACGATCGCGAAGAGAGGAGTGTCTGGCCCATTGCTAGGCGCCAAACCAGTGTCCGCAGCCACTCGCGAGTGATGGTCAAGTCTGCGCGCTGCATCATGGATAGATTCGCTAGCTCGCGTGCGTCGGCTTCGGGATCGCCTTCAAGCTCGCGCGACTTCGCCTCGACCCAGGTACTGGTCACATTGTGTCCTTGTGAGTCGAGCCAGCTGTCGAGAAATTCCGTATCGAGAAGCCTGAAGAGTTTGATGATCTGATTAAAACCTTCATGAACCTGAATTGGCACGCTAGGATCATCCTCGGGTAGCGTATACAGCGGCGGCAGTATAGCTCGACGGTAATCCAAGATAGCCAAGAACCTTTCATATCCTAAGCTTTAGTACCTCTTCTAATAGTATTTTTAAGAGTATTCGCACCTTTCATGTATGTAGGCCTGCCTTATTTTAACGATTAGTTGGTGAAAAGACATTAATACTCCGCCGTACTTACCAATAAAGCCGTTGTCTCCTCGAGCGCTCAGGCCCCGAAAGGCTACTAGCACTCTCTGCATTGTCAATCCGCAGCAACTGAATAATTGAAATAGCGTCCCTCATATAGAAGAACGCAGCATCGCTGCCCTGCAAACTCATAAGACAGTTGTGTATGAAGATGGACTGCATCGCGCGCATGACGGAGAAGTGAAAAACCTTGTGTGCAGGCGTCATGCTGTCGATGGAATAGTCCATAAGGTGCTCGATAGTTTGAACCACTTCTTCTGTCCTGCGATCGCCATAGCGCGTGAGGTTCAAGGTGCAGCCGCCGAATGCGTAGATGAAGGAGCGTACGGCTTGGTTGATGTCCATCACATGAATGTACTGCCTCAGCTCTTGCTCGGTAATGACGGGTTGAACGGGGTACACCCCTTCCATGTAATCAGGTATCAGGTCCAGAAAGAAACCTTTGCTGTACTGCGATGGAAATGGCGATACAGGAGATGCTGCCCTGGGTCAGCAGCATCCTTCTTAGATCTTCTAGGGCACAAGACATACTTGATTCGCGCCCATGCTGCTCGACTGGTGGTGAGATGGCACCGTATGTTGGGTGGAAAAACACTTGCCCGGAAGGCAATATCGGCGGCGAGGTGGCCATCGCACCAGACGTTTGCTTCCTGAATTCCGAGATGATATGCCCTCTCTTGCCCTGCGATCTCTGCTTAACGGAGGGTGAATACACACATCGCAGACCAAGGTGAGCGCATTGCTGGCAGCGTTCGCGTCCATTACACCTAACTTTCCTGCGCTTGCAAGCATCGCAAGCTTTCGACACTCTTTTTTGAGTTTGCTGATCCATTGTAGCGGTTCATGCTGTGCTCGTAGTGTCTTTGTACGAGCCTCGGTGAGTCGGTGACGCCCAGCAGATCCGGGGGCGGGAACACGAAATGCGGAGTTGCGCTAATGTCGGCGCTGCCATCCATGATCAGCTCGCTTGGCCGTACATGCATGTTCATGCGGCATAAGAGGCAGGTATAAGTGGGATCGAAGTCGGAGCGAAGCATTAGTCGAACAGACTGGGGGTGGTATCTGAGTCGCGTAGCACCAGTGCCTGGAAATTCTGCGCCAGGACTCAGAGCTGAGGCGTGCCTCAACAGGCACCAATAGGAGCATCGTTTCCACTTTCCACCAGCCTCCTACTTACTTTAGCTAGGTACTAATTATCCATGTCTATAGACTCTATACAATAAATCGGACCATTATAGGGAGTATACCGGTGTAATACACATTTGTCTTAGACCGACTTAAACCCCACGACACCATACAGCGCAGTTTTGAACGTGGTTAAAGTCCTCTTAGTTACTCTTGGAGTAGTCTACATAGGTATTACAAGATCCTATGACAGTGTCCACGCCTTGAGGGATAGCGTAGCCACACTTTCAATGTTCGCTGTGGACTGGCCAAAAGAGAAATCGTAGTCTCCCTCGTCAATCCTCCACGACTTCGACGCCTCATCGAAGTATGCAAAGTCCAAGAGCGCAAGCGATAGCTCCACCGTTTGCTCTTCACCAGGCTCAAGGAAAACTTTCCTGAAAGCTGCGAGCGTCTTGATGGGGTGCTCCGGTGACTGCTGCTTTCTCCCGACGTAGAGCTGAACGACGGTTGAGCCAGCGACGTGACCAGTATTACGTACGACGGCAGTAGCATTGAATGCCTCGGTATTAGATGACTGTAAGACTTTGCCGTTGCCAACAGAGAAGGTCGTGTACGAGAGACCAAAGCCAAAGGGAAACTGGACCTTCTCTTTTGCAACGCGATCGTAATGGCGATATCCGACAAAGACGCCTTCTTCGTACTTGACGGTGAGCTGGCCGTCCTTGACCTCGCCAGGGAAGTTGCCATAGGCTGGCGCATCTTCAATATGCTTTGGCCATGACACTGGCAGTCTACCAGAGGGGTTCACGGCCCCGGAGATGATATCCGCAATGGCATTGCCGGCTTCTTGACCGGGAAACCAAGCCTGGACAAGTGCAGAGACCTTGCTTAACCATGGTAGCGCGATGGCGACTCCGGTGGAGTTCACGATGATAGTGCTGGAATTCACGGATGATATAGTCTCGACAAGCTTATCTTGCGATCCGTCACGAGGCAGATGAAAGCCAACCTGATCCTGGCCTTCTGTTTCCCAAGCTGGAGTGTGACCCGTGAAGACAATAGCGATATCGCACTCTTTCGCAACTTCTTTAGCTTGGGTGATCATGTCCATATCGTGCTCTTCCTGGGCCATGAAGCCCATTCTGAACCCAGGAAGCCCAGCAAGAATGCCCCAGTCACTTCCACCACTTGGCGGCATCGAGTGGATCTGGATCTTGTACGACTCACCCTTCTTGAAGTCGACAGTGAACTCTTTCTCCGGGTTACCACCAAGAAGAAAACCCATAGGATCTGGTGAATTGTCCTTCTGCTCGAACACTACTTTGCCATTGACAGTGACTGTAGTTGGTCCGATGCCTGAGCAACCGAGGTAGTGTGACCCGGTTTCTGTGGGTTTGAAGGTCGCGCTGAAACGTACTTCCTTGTCCTTTGCTTCGTTGTCGAGGATAGGGCTGAATGAAGAGTCCTTGATCTCGTGGGTGGTCTTCAAGGGCTTGTCTGTTTGGCCAGCCTTGAAAAACTCCATCGTCCAACCTGCGTTACCTTTGAGATCTTCACAGCCTTGCGCCAGTGGTGGCAGCAGGCGGTAGGTGTGAGCACCTTTGGAGTACTTGAACTCCACATCGCTTCCATACGTGGCTTTCAGACCCTCCTCAGGGCTGATACGATAGTGAGCGTTCAAGGACGCACTTCCACCACCGTGGATCAAAGCCTCCTTTGCCAGACCGAAAAGCCCAATCTTTTTGCCCTTGACCGCCGCTTTCGTTAGAGGTAGGATATTGCCATCGTTTTTTAGAAGAGTGATACCCTGGCTAGCGGCTTCCCGGATGAGTTTGCTGTGTTTTGGGTCAACGATAGACTGCTCCGGTGGAATATCGGAATTTTCAAAAGCGCCAACCTTCTCAATAAGGTTCAAAACATTCCTGGCTCGCTCGGTAATCGTCTGCTCTGTTACCTCCCCTTTCTTGACAGCTGCAGTCACAGCCTCGACAGTTCGCCATCTCGTGGGTCCTGGCATCTCTAGATCCAGTCCCGCATTCAGAGAGTCCGCGGTAGAATTAGTGCCTCCCCAGTCGCTCATGACCAAGCCATTCCAGCCCCATTCGCCACGCAAGACCTGCTTGAGCAAGAAAGAATGTGAGTCGGCATGTGTTCCGTTGAGCTTGTTGTATGAAGTCATGACAGCCAGAGGTTTGGCCTCCTTGATCGTGATTTCAAATGGCTTGAGGTAGATCTCCCTCAACGCTCGCTCTGAGACAATGGTGTCAACAGTGAGACGGTCCGTTTCTTGCTCGTTTGCTGCAAAATGTTTGATGGTGGCAGCAATGCCATTCTCTTGCAAGCCTTTGACGACATTGGCGGCCATTTTGCCCGCTAGATAGGGGTCTTCGGAGAATGACTCGAAATTTCGACCTCCAAGAGGATGTCTGTGGTTGCACATCGTGGGTGCAAGAAGCACTCGTGCACTCTTCGTTTTGGTCTCTTCCGCCAACGCACCGCCTATCCTCTGGGAGAACTCGGGGTCCCAGGTTGCAGCTGAACAGACTGCAGCCGGGAAGCATGCTGCTCTTGTCCCCCCAGTGAATACCTCTCCGCGCGCACCATTTGGTCCATCGCTCGTCTGGCGATCCGTTAATAGAGTCTACACACAATTGGTGTCTGAATGAGCTGGTACCTTTATGGCAGGCACACCCTTCCCTGGAATTGGGACAGTCTCCCAGAAGTCCTTCCCAGCAAGAAGGGAGATTTTCTCCTCCAAGGTCAGAGACTGAAGGATAGTCTCGACTTTTGAGCTCATGATCGCGATTGGATCTGAGAAGACCGGCAAATATGACCGATAGGAGCAAATCACTCCGTAACCAATTCGAAAGGTATGGAGGGGCAATACGCGTTGTTGAAAACAACTAACAAAAGGTGCCGGTGCTCAAGGCTTACTTCATAGGAAAGTCCAAAACCCTTATATGTACTCCCTATCTCGCCCTTTCCCAGTCCGAGGCGGAGACCCTTGCCGTCTCGCCGGCACTCACTTCCAGTCTCCAAGGCATTGCGGTCTCGTGAGACTGGATGTGGAGAACAAAACCCTTCCGCCATTGGCTAATCCGAAAAGCTATCGTAGAAGCAGCACTAAATGTGCCGAAGTTTTGCCTGGCCATTCCCGTCTCGTATCTGGACTGTGGTTTGTCCCGAAGAATAGCCATAGAGATAGAAGTGGGATCCAATCGGAACCAGACGAGGCGTAGGGAAATTGACAGCTTGACTCGCACTACCGCGATGAGCGGAGAGAGCGGAGGAGTGAAGTTGAAGCATGAACTGAGGCGACTTGGGTGCTTAGTCACGCGCGTGGACTTCTCGGCGGACCTCCGAGGTTCAACGTTCGGCCCACGTGCTTGGCTGGCTACTACGATATTTTTGATAGTACGTCATCCTCCAGATAGTTCTTCTTGTGTTTCATTTATACCTTTTGCTTTTGCATCAGACCTCGGCATTTTTAAAGGCGTCGCGTTTCCCTATTTGGTTTCCAGTCTCTGAAAATGGGCGCAGCAGTGAAATCGAGCCGGCGGCATCCGCTACAACGGTTGGATTCACCGTCGAAAGGCTTCTCAGGCGCGCTACACGTAAGTAATTCGATTCTTGAGTGAATGGCTCGAAATTGGGAAGCTGAGGAACTCGTAGGTTGCTGGTCTCATCAGCTTCTATCATTCATTCAAATTGTGTGTCTTCCGAAGTCCTAATCTTATCGACTACCAGAGTGTATTTGCTGACGTCGACTAAAGTTTACATGACAACCCTAATGTTTTCGTAAGTCGACAATCTTCCAAAGGTCCTGTCCATGAATATCGCCCGGGTGGCGCTGATAGAGATGTAGAATGAATCGTTCGGCTGGCACCTGCAATTTCTCACCATAATCGGCATAACGATCTGTACAGCATGTTTTACCTTCGGTGTGCTTGCAGATATCTCCGGCTCCCACACCTGCTACACATTAAAGAACTATCTCGCCCTCGTCGCCGCGCCTCTCGAAATTGTTATTAGCCTGCTCTACTGGGGCCTGCGCGCCATCGACGACGCCTTGGTCGTACCACCAGACCTACCGATGCCGCCCCTTCTGTATGATTTGGGGTATCACTTGGTTCCTGCTGTTGTGTTGACACTTGATGCGATATTGCTCAGCCCGCCGTGGCCGACAATGCCCATGAATCCTCAAGCACCCATGATTATGCTGGTCACTTCCACTGCGGTGGCCTTCGCGTATTGGTGGTGGGTTGAGATATGCTACTCGTACAATGGATACTACCCGTACCCGCTGTTCGGTGTGTTGACTACACTCCAACGTGTAGGCCTATTTGTGCTAAGCGGCATCACCATGTGGGTTGTGGGTGGCGCCCTGCGAGCACTGTATGCGTGGGTGAATGGCTACGAGAGCGTGGAGGAGCTGGAGAAGTTTAGGAGGGCACAGAAGATGGGAGTGGAGGGGAAGTCGGAGTGAGCCTACATCTGCGAGAGGGCGACCCTCTTGAAGGGGTTTGGAGAGGAGACCGGTGTTCAGAAATGGAAGTAGGGAAGAGGTACTGAAATAGAGGATGGTCTGGGATTCCCCGAGTCAGAATATGGTTAGAGAGCATGAATTTGAAGCCATAGCTAGGCAGATGGGATTCCGGCTCTAGGAAACGAACACACTTTAACGCGCCTGTTATGCCTAGGATTCTGCTCCGTTCACACAATCAACGGCACGGATGGAAACACATAAAAACTCAGTTCCATCACTGCCTGATATTATACATGAATTCCGAATGCAGCGATACTGTACAGTCCATCTGCATTCAACACATGCTCGCGAAGAATTTGACAGAAAACCCACCATAGAAATTTAAGAACATGCAGCGGCACCTGTGCAGCAATCGAGCCTGCTCGCCAGTAATGATACTCATGCTAGATTGAGTCGAAGGCTATTAGTCGTAAATCATGTCGCGTAAAACTCGGGGCGGATTGCGCAAGTAAACATGGGAAACCATCAGATGGGGTAGAAGAAGTGATTGCACCGCAGCCGGGATAAGGCCACTAAATCCACGCATCATGAGCACCATAACCTGTTGTCGCTGGCCCCAATTTTAGCCTGAACCTTCATGTATGTGACGGCACCATGCGGATCTCCAGGGCTGCCCAAGCAGCATGAGTGGGTCATGCTATAGTAAAAGGCTGGCGGTCGACAAAGCGCTTAGCTCGTGGAAGGTGATGGTGGAGCTGTGATCGTGCGCTGATCATCGTCGTCCTGGTTCTGCTGCTGATACAGGTGGTTATTGTATTGGAAGACATATTGGTCGTGACCAAGACCATAAGCATTGGTATGATAGTGGAAGTCAGAGTCGTGGTTGTGGAAGTTACCATATGCCATTTGGGGGAACGGAGGTAAAACGTTCTCCTTGTTCTCAAGTTGGAAAGGATCGTTGTACGGCTTGTACGAAGTGAATACCGGTGCAGGCGGTGAATGTTGACGAGTAAAACCCGAAGTAAGGTAGGTCATGTTAGCTGGCTGAGAAAACGTAACTTCTTCGTCGTCGCCACGGAAGACGTTGAAAGCTGCTCGCTTCCGCTTTGGAGCACGGTCGCTGCGCATGTACTCATAGCTAGGGCGGCGGTGATCCTCATCGTACTGGTTGTGGGCCAAGTAAGAGAACGCTGGAGGGCGGTCAACGTGCCTAGAGCGTCGAGGCGCATTAACATCCATGTTAGCAAGTGCGAGGCGCCGTCGGATCGGCTGCGGGCTCTCGATCTTGATCTCGACTTCATCGTCATCCTCAGAGTCTGAACACGAGATTCTTCGTTGTCGCTTGAAAGATCCGTGAGGAGTAAAGATGAGCTCCGTGGCTTCAACTTCTTGTGAATTGAGCTCCAGCTGCTCCACGACAGAGCTGTCCTTCTTTTGGTTCCTCTTGCGCCGCATCTCAGGCGTAGCCGAGTCGAAGATATCCATCCCAGGCCAGTAGACACCCTTGAGTTTGGTCGATTCGCTGACAGCCATGGTGTCCACCTCAACGGGATCCTCCTCAATGGCACATGAATCGACCGCACTGTATCGGTAGTGTCGCCGCTCGACCGGGTCCGAATACTCGCTCGACGTCTCGTAGTCTGGGTTGGTGTAGCTGCGAGAGCTGGCACGCGACTCGGTAGCCCAGTACTGCATGTGCGGCGCGAAGCTGTTGCGGTGACGGAGGACCGGCCCGGGTGGTTGAGGCGGTGGTGTGGGGGTGACCGAGTGCTCCATTTTGATCGTCGGTTGCTGTTCAGAGAGACGCGGGTCGAGCAGATTACCGGCTGCAGCGCGACGGGCAGGGCGCGATACTCGAGCTTCAACTCGAGGGGCTGGAGTGGGCCGGGCTGCAGCAGGAGAGTCAGTGTTAGTGACACTCTTCGCCCGTGCAGTGTTGTGCTCAGGACGAGGTGAAGGGCGTACCAGCTGGCCTCGCCCGGGTGCGGCGTTTGTCCTTTTGGCTCATGCGTTCTGACATGAGCTCCTCGACGCTCCACTCGGCATACCAGCGGTCGTAGGCGTCGATCAACAGGCGGGAGGCGGCTTCATGTGTGGAACGAACCTTGACCTTGTAGTAGTTGGATAGATGGCCCTTGCTGGCAATGTGCGTAAGCAGATGCGAAACATCGCTGAAGTTTGGCTTCTTGGGGCAAATGTTGCAATGCAGCGGAATGGCGTTGGCCGCCATTGCAGCACGGCGTTGGTGGGGGACCTCAGTGAACAGAACAAGCATAAGACGAAGGCACTGTACTTGCAGGTGTCGGTGAGTCGACCAGCGTTGCGAAAGGAGCGGACTGAATGTGAAGAAGGTGGATAGGTGGCGGTGGGAAGCCTGCAGATATGAGAGCTGGTGCACAGAGATGGCTACCAGTGACTTCCGCGGCTCCTAGGCCATTGCTATACTGGACGACGAAGGAAGCAGGAGAACGGATGAAAGTACCGCGTCAATTCAATTGCTATGAGAGCTGAGGGGAAGGAAGCTCGCAATGCAGGAAAGAGGAGACTTGTAGGTAGAACTTCAGCAGGCAACGCACGTGGGCGACGCTTGGCCTGGACTAAAGAGGCAACCACCTTTACTTTTCTCTCGCTTTGTATCTCGCGCCCCAAGGGAAAGAGAGGCGTGAGGTATTAGATAGCGAGAGTGAGACGCGAAACATTACATCATGAACATAAGCTGGAAGAGTCCCATGTAGAGGGAAGAGTGTAAAGACCTAGAATGTGCACAAATCTAAGAAGCCGGCTTCGGCGTCTGAGCAAACATGGCAGCTCTACACACGCATCCGAAGATGACAATCACACAGCGTTTAGGCAGAGGCTACAATGAAACAGTCCCTTGAAGAGTTGTTTATTCACTTACCCAAGCACCTACGAGTCACAGAGCGTGGCATGCAACTGTTCACTGATTAGCTTATTGATATACTCGAGCAGGACTGCACCTACTACACTGGATCTACTTCGTCCAGGCCTGGATACTTCAGGAGACTCAGGCCAGCGATCCCGAAGACGGTGTGGAAGACATCGACCATGTCCCCTGGCCGGTCTGCAAGACCACCTAATTCTGGGTCCTGTATCAATCAGAATCTGCTGTACTCAGCTCATGGGTAACAAACACATACTTGACACTGCAGGATGAACACGGTCAATTTCTCGCCGTCTATCCAATGCAGCTTGTTTAGCATGGCCATGCTGCTCATGACCCACCAGCTGTAGCAGACATCTTCCTTCTTCTCTGGCCGCCCGTTCAGACCACCATTCTTGAGTTGTCGTTCGCTAAGCCAGGCGCCCAGCTTCTCTTGGTTTACCAGATCGAGCCTCCCGGCAATGGTCAGTGCTCCAACACACGTGAACACCTGACCCGAGTGCGATTCAGCGCCAGGACTGGTGCCATAGCCTCCGTCAAAGTTAGCGCAGGAGTGGATGTGTTGAACCGCCTTGTCAACGTCTACCAGGTGTAGGAGACCCATGAGCGACAGGGCATTGAGTGCACCGTATAAGAAGCGTGTGTCTCGTTCTCCCCACTCATCGCCTGCAAAGGTGCCTGTTTGGGGGTCCTGCAAGTCGGCGATAACTGTGAATCATGAGCATGGCTACCGCGACGTCTTGGTGAGACCGACGCACACTGTCCAATCTTCTGCCGGCCGTCCTGGACGCGCTCCTCTAGCTCGCCAAAAGCGTCCAGCGTCGCCAATATCTGCACCCCGCTGACGGTGTACAGCATGTGAGCATCGTGGCCCGGGGCAGCGCCGAAGCCGCCGCTCTCATGCAGGCACGAGAAGACGAAGTCGAGTATGCCAGCACGGGGGAGCGCATCCGGGTGTCGTAGCAGATGCAGCGCGGTCAGTCCCCAGTACAGGCCGTTGAGGCGCAGGTGCTCGGTGAGCCAGTACTCAAGCTCATCTTTGCGCTGGAGCGGGTCAGCGCAGGACTTGGTCGCTGGATGCGTGCGCGGCCAGGCAGGAGCTACGCACTGTGTCGAGGCTCTGGATATAGCGGACGTGCTTGTCGACGAAGAGCTGCATCTCATCAGGGATGGCCGCCATGCCAGCGCGTCCGGGCCCGGAGACGAGAGACATGCTGGACTGGGACTGAGTATGAGAGACGCATTGATGTCTGGGTTTTGGCGTCGGCCGGGGTGGAGCCTGACGCAACGAGGGTCTGACCTCTGAAGCGCTCGGCTTGGCACAGGGCCCATTATCGCAACAGCTGCCAGCGGCCATGCCCAGCGGCCATGCCCAGCGTGATGCCGCCGCCGCAACGTCTCGAGCAGCGGGCGCATCGGCTGGAGACGCCTGCAAGTCTCTGCAAGACACTGCCCGGCAGGCTCGCCGTGTTGCGCTGCACCCTGTTTCCCGTCGCGACGCTGCTCAGGTCCGTCCGGAGTGCTGTCTGGCCACTGGGGGGTTTTAGCAGCGTCGCGCTCGTACCTGGGGACGTGCGCCATCACGGATCCCACTGTCAAGCGTCGTTGCCGCCGACTCTCCTGCTCTCTGCAGCTTTGCAGGTCGCAGCAGCGTGGTCCTGGGTTGACGACTCGTCTGCCTTCTTCAATTTTCTGCATCCTCTTGCTGCCGTTCAGCGCGTCCTCTCCAGCAGCGCCCATCGCGCGGCGCAGATCCTCGGCCGCATTTCACTATACGACGACGGCCGTCGCTCTTGTAACGGGCGACTAACGCTACCTCAGTATAGTCAGGAACGCACGCTCGCTGAGCCACAAATAGCTCCACTCCCTTCACCACCTATCTACACAAGCCGTCTCCGCTGGCCCTCCGCGCAGCGCCCTCGCACCGCAGACTGCGTCTGTCTCGTCTGTCCTGCCCTGGTCTCCCCCCGAGTCCAGACGACCTCGCCGTGTCGGCGGCGTGCGTGTGGGTAAGTGAAGCTCGACACCACCCCGACGAAAAGCCCCCTCCCTCTTTGTTCCAGCGTCGTGACCGCTCTTCAATGTCGTACAACAGTCGCCTATAGCGCCCGCCCCTTTCGCGTTCCGCAACTCGTTTGCTGACTGTATCGCAGGCCTCGCTTGAGATCCTTCCCGTCCTCGACCACGCCCTCGAACATTCTTGAAGTTGCAGCCAGGGCGGCAGCGGGCACATATCGAAAGCAATCCTAGGTCGCACGCGCTTGATACCCGCCCTCTCGGGTTCCTGCATGCGAGGCATCGCCTACTGTCTGGAGACATCACACTCGACTCCACCACGCCGACGCATCCGTGTGCACCTGCAGACCGCGCTGGCCAGGGGACACAACCACTATACCAGGGCTTCCACGGTTCGTACTACCTCGCGCGCCCTCTAATACTCTGCGCTCGGGAGGAGGTTCCTTCATACCTTGAAATTCGCTGACGCCATGGGCACACACAGATTTGTTGACCACGCATCCAGCTTCGGCCGCGTTCCCACATTCACTGCGACTCATGTACCGTATCTGTTAAGGCCACCGAAACGCCAGTCACCTCGTCCTCCATCTCGCATTTTGGAACAAGAATTCACCTGCTATCAGAACGAGGCAGTCCTACAATACACAGCCAACGAGGTATTTGGACCCACACCTTGCAGCCTCCTGCCGCGAAACACTGCGCGGACACTTTCTATCCCTTGAACTCTGCTGATTAACCAACAGGCCTGGCATCCGCCACCGAAGACGCTAAGGAAGATGCCCAAGTCATCAACACTGTCGCTGAACATGCGAGGGAAAGGGGCCAAAGAGGATCCGAATGTTCCCATGAGCCCGAAGAGTCCCAGATCGCCCAGTATGCCTGAAGAAGGGCAGTTCGCGGCGCCAAATACTGCGTTTCACGACTTGCCACAGAGTCCGGCATCGCCCAAACCTCGCAAAGATTCCAAAAATATATTTTCTAACTTTTCTGCAAACAAGTCATCGTCACGGCTCCATAGCCAAGAGAATACCACACGCCGAGTTCATGATCAAGATTCGCCTGGCCTGTATTCCAATGGACGGAGTGGCTCGTCCACACCAGACCTCGGTCGTCCTGTGCGGACCCCCAATTCTGATGGTAAGTCCGCGGCGCGTCAAGAAAAACTTGGTGTTTGCTAATCATCATAGACAACCGCTCTGAAGTCGTACAGCTAGATCAGAGGACTGAGTCAGGCATGTCCAATGAGTCAACCCACACACTGGGCGATTCTTCAAAACGCAATACGATCAAGCCGAAAAAGCAAGGTTTGCTCGGGAGATCGAAATCGATCAAAGGAGACGAGAACTCTGGTACCCGAACAAAGTTGAACAAAGCTCCTCCGCCACAGTTATCGCCTGATATCGCAGGATCGTGGACCACAAACGGTGATGGCATGCCGCTCAAGACAGCGCCGTTGGAGAAAGGCCAATCTTGGCGACAAAACATGGGTATTGGCAAGCTACGGACGCATTCCGCTGACCGGCAAGATGGATCCAAGTATGCACAGCGAGACGACGATCACGGAATGAGAAGGGATCGAGCAGAACAAATGTCGCTTGCGTCCAACTCTTACAACGAGAGCAGAGGCGCCACACTAATGTCTAGCCTTGGTTCGGGTGCTCGTAAAATGGGAGAAAAGATGGACTCTGCTCGAAAGGGCGTCTTCGGGAAACTAGGACGCAGCTCTAGCAACCACGAAAGTCAACCTTCGATATCGAGCGAGCCGTATGTATGCACGATCATCCATAAGCCTCTGATCGAGCAGACGAGATTGACCAGGATATCAACTCGTTTGGAGCAGTCGCGGGACAAGACTGAGTTCTGGATGCCTGCGCTTCCCTGGCGTTGCATAGAGTACGTATAACTTCTATTGAGTTTGTACCAATGGCTGACCTTAGTGTGTAGTTACTTGAACATGAGAGGCTGCGAAGAAGAGGGTCTATATAGAGTTCCGGGATCTGCCCAACAAGTCCGATATTACGAGCGGAAGTTCGATCAAGGCAAGTATACAACCTCCGAACATTGACGACTTGCTAACACTTTGTAGACCGAGACATTGATCTGATTAGTGACCCGAACCTGAACGATCCCAACGTGATCGGATCCCTGTTCAAGAATTGGCTGCGGCAATTGCCTGATGAGATTTTCCCTAAGGCAATTCAAGCCGCCATTGCGCAAGAATGTCAAGGGGCAAAGACGACACCTCAAATGCTCAAGGATGAGCTTTCGAAGCTGCCTCCATTCAACTATTATCTTCTATTTGCAATTACCTGCCACATCAGCTTGTTGCATTCCTGCTCCGAGTTCAACAAGATGAACTACAACAATCTGTGCATCTGCTTTCAACCCGCAATAAAGATCGACGCCTTTTGTTTCCAATTTCTCATCCTGGACTGGCGGAATTGTTGGCAGGGCTGCTGGACAGAGAAGGATTTCCTAACGGACGAGCTCAATTACTTGAGTGCCCTTGAGGCTGAGATCCAGCAGCAGCAGCAGCAGCAGCAGCAGACATCTGTACCTTCCCGCAACGGACAAGTTCAGAGCTCGGGCAAGAGTAAAGGCTCGCAACAGTCACCACACATTGGCCACTCCCAGAAGTCCACTTCGATTAGAAGCAACTCAACGGATCGGAACAAGTCATCCGCACGAGCCCTCTCGCTGGACCGTAATGGGCGCGCTACACCGCCCAATCCCTCGCTCGTACTATCAGAACCATCTGTGACGTCCTCCAACCGCGCGCGCGGGCATGGTGAACGTGACTCCTCCACCGAGCGAGCTATTTCGTCCTCAGATAGTCGAGACGGTCTTCATCCACGAGCAACAGCGAAACGCGCGCCGCCCTCGGTGAGCACCGAGATCGCCATCGATCTGGACGACGGCGCAACACCTACGCAGGCGCAGCATAGCCGCGGGCCTTCTGAGTCAACCCAGTTTCGGTTGGACCTACGTGACCCGCCTAGCTCCCCTTTCAATATCAAGTTCTAGTGATTGAATAGACAGACATGTGCGGAGGGTGGGTGGGTTTGGTAATTGAGTTTTGTATGATTGGTTCGTCACGTAATCTGCTACGAGGTCGCGATACCCGTCCATGGACATTTTTGGTCACATGGCAAGGAATTTGCTCTTTTGCTCTTATGTCTCAGCGGAGGAGTTTGTCTTCCATTTCCTAGCTTGTCCGTTTCTGCATTATGCTGCATTTAGGCGTTGATTTTGCAAAGGCTGGGCGACTTAGCATTTGAGCGGGTAGGATAGGAGACTTGTACGATTGATACCGCGAGGGAGATGCTGGAAGTGAACAATTGAATGATCGTGACCATTGGCAGTTCAACAATTTCCGTCTTTTCGGGCCATGCCAACTTGATGCGGTTCAGATGCATGCCCAGCAGCCGCACTATTGGATGGCTGCAGGTCCTGGCAGGAACCCGGTGCGAGCGTGGGGCAATGACGTCGGCAAATGCGGCTCGTCTGGTCGCGACCGCCCACCGCCGATCTCACACGTCTGACAGCTCCTGCTCGTTTCTTCATTGCAGAGGGCAATTGACCCTCGAGCTCTTGCGCAGACGGGCTTTGACCTGTTTATAACCCTTCGCGGCTCTGTACCGGGACATCTCCTCACAACACCTTTTGCCTCAGCATCGCCATCCTATTCTTGCACCGCTAGAACCTACTACACTTTTAGCTATTGTTTACCAGAGAGCCCATCGCATCAAGCTTCGTCTTCCGCTGCTCAATTGCACATATGGCCATGTCTGCGCCACGGCAAAAACCCCAGGCGGCTTACCTGCTGCCATTGACCGATGCGGGCGCACCAGATGTCCCCGGCATGTACATTAACCTGCCGCCGCCGACCGAGCCTGCATATGTCGTCCGCTTCCAGATCCAGGGTACCAGCTCGATATGTCGTCACGGCAGTCTTTGGGTGAATATCCCCTCAAAGGGCGACAAGTTCGAGCGCAGCCGGTATCGAGAGTACAAGTGAGTTGCTGACCCTGGTCCACGCCCGCTTCGCTGCAACATAGCTTGCTTATACCTTCGCAGACTCCGTCCAGACTTCAACGGCATCACGGAGATCGATGTCCCAATACACGAAGCCAATGCTTACTCCTTCTACACTACCTACACGCCACTGCCACAATGGTCCTTCACCGACGTCGCCTCGCCCGAGCCCACTCGGACGCCCACTTACTACATTGATGTTTGTCCGCGCCTCACGATGCACGGCCAGCAGCTGCCCGTCGAGGCTGTCATTGTGTTCTCCTGTCTCTCCAAATTCATGGGCAACTACCCCACTGACTGGGACAACCACCTGCGAGGCATCAGCGAGCGCGGCTACAACATGGTGCATTTCACTCCGCTTATGGAGCGTGGTTCCTCAAACTCGCCATACAGTATATACGATCAATTGGCGTTTGACAAGGCCGTCTTTACAAACGGCGAGCAGGATATCAGCCGTATGGTCGAGAAAATGCAATCCGAATTCAATTTGCTCGCCATGACGGACGTTGTCTGGAATCACACTGCTAACAACAGCAAATGGCTCGAGGAGCATCCCGAGGCTGGCTACAACGTCGATACGGCACCATGGCTGCAACCTGCGCTCGATCTGGACACGGCCCTGCTGAAGTTTGGCAAAGAACTTGGCGCGCGCGGACTGCCAACAACATTCAACAGTGTGGATGATCTCCTGAAGGTCATGGAGGGTATCAAGACACACGTTCTCGGAGTCTGTAAGCTGTGGGAATACTATGTCATTGACGTGGAGAGAGACACCAATGCCGTCGTACAAGCATGGGTTGCTGGTCAAGCCAAGTTCCTCGAGGACAGCTTTAGTGAAGCCGGCCTCCGTGGGCTCGATGCCGTCAAAGATTGGCCGCTGAAGAAGAAAGCTGACTGGCTGATCGATAACGCTCTGAGCGGCGGTGACCGGATGGGTGAGCGTTACCGTCGCAGAATTGATCCTGCTGTTGGCGCTGGTCTTCTCTGCGCCCTGTTCGGTCGCTTCGACAGCCGTACTAGCAGTACACCGGACGAACGAGCAGCACATGGAGCCCTTACTCGTATCTTGCACGAATGCAATCTGCCATTCTACCGCGAGTACGACGGAGATTCAGCGGAGATCTTAGAGCAGCTCTTCAACCGGATCAAATATGTCCGAATAGACGACCATGGGCCAAAGTTAGGCGAAGTCAACGATGCCAACCCACTCATTGAGCCTTATTTTACTCGCCTGCCACTCAACGAGACTACCAAGAAGCACAACCCAGAAGCCCTGGCGCTGGTGAATAACGGCTGGGTTTGGGCTGCGGATGCCATGAGGGACAATGCTGGACCGAAATCGCGAGCGTATCTGAGGAGAGAGGTCATTGTCTGGGGAGACTGCGTCAAGCTCCGCTACGGCGATGGCCCACAGGACAATCCATACCTTTGGGAACACATGGCCAATTATACGCGACTGATGGCGAAGTACTTCCAGGGTTTTCGAATTGACAATTGCCACTCTACGCCTATTCACCTCGCAGAATATATGCTTGACCAAGCGCGAACTGTCAATCCGAACATCTTCGTTTGCGCTGAGCTGTTCTCTGGCTCCGAGGAGATGGACTTCAAATTTGTCATGCAGCTTGGAATCAGCGCGCTCATTCGAGAGGGTATGCAGGCATGGAGCACCCAGGAGCTCAGCAGACTGGTACACCGTCATGGCGGCGTTCCTATCGGCAGCTTCGAGACGGATGAAGTACTCAACGCGGAGCACGCTGCTGGCGGTTCTTCTTCGGTAAAGGCAAACACGATCATCAAGAAGATCAAACGTAGCCCGGTCCACGCGTTGTTCATGGACTGTACGCACGACAATGAGACGCCGGCTCAGAAGCGAGACGCTCGCGACACGCTACCTAGCGCCGCTCTTGTCGCCATGTGCTCTTGTGCAACTGGCAGCGTCTTTGGCTTTGATGAAGTCTACCCCGAATTGATCGAGCTTGTCCACGAGACCAGGCTGTATTCCTCGTCCAACTCGACCGGAGACACAATCAAGGCACAAGCTGGTGAGGGCGGCATTGGCGGCATCCGCAAGATCATCAACGGAATCCACGTCAAAATGGGCAAAGAGGAGTACGACGAAACATACATTCATCATGATCAAGAATATATCACAGTCCATCGCGTAAACCCTCACACCAGAAAGGGATACTTCTTGATTGCTCACACCGCATTCCCCGGCTATGGGAGTAGCAATGGCGGTTTCGGTCAGACCAAGCTGCCAGGTACGAAAGCGAAGCTCATCGGCAGCTGGAATCTTGAGGTCGACAACAGCCCGGAAACGAGAGCCCGCATCCGTGGTGACAAGACGACGCTGCGTGGCTTGCCCAGTCGAACGAATGAACTCCAAGGTGTGGTCATAGGGTCTAATGGCGACGACGCTACAATCGATATCCCCGAGAAATTTCCTCCTGGCAGTATCGCCCTCTTCGAAACATGGGTGCCGAGCGCTGAGCATGCCGATGGTCTTGACAAATTCGTCACTAGTGGCGCCCGCACCGCCTTCCGCGATGTCAGCTTGACTGATCTGAATTACATTCTATACAGAGCTGATGCCGAGGAAAGGGATGCATCAGACAACAGGGACGGAACCTACAACGTCCCTGGTCACGAAACCCTTGTTTACGCTGGCTTGCAAGGTTGGTGGAGCGTACTACGCGACATAGTAAACGACAACAACCTTGGCCACCCACTTTGTAATCACCTTCGAGAAGGACAGTGGGCACTCGATTACTGTGTCGGCCGGCTTGAACGTATATCGAAGAAGAGCAAGTATCACCAGATCAAAGGGCCTGCTCAGTGGTTGAAGAAGAAGTGCGACGCGATTCGCCAGGTACCCAACTTCCTTCTTCCGCGCTACTTCGCACTTGTTATCCAGACTGCCTACAACGCCGCGGTTGAGAGGGCCATTGAACTCATGGGCGACAACGTAAGGAATGGCAATCACTTTTTGAAGAGTCTCGCGCTTGTTAGCGTCCAGGTCACCGGCTACATGAACAGCGCGTCACTGTGGCCAGACAAGAGCGTACCGAGCATGGCGGCCGGTCTGCCTCACTTTGCTTACGACTGGGCACGATGCTGGGGACGCGACATTACCATTTCTGCAAGGGGACTTTACATGGGCACCGGTCGATATGCAGACGCCAAGGAGCACATCTTTGCCTTTTGCCAGTGTCCTCAAACACGGTATGGTGCCAAATCTCTTGGGCGGCGGCAAGAACCCTCGCTACAACTCTCGAGACTCGGTCTGGTGGTTCCTCCAGAATATCCAGGATTACACGAAGATCGTGCCCAACGGCTTGGGATCTTCTCCAGGAGACAGTCAGACGGCGGTTCTCACCATACGATGACACATGGTTCCCTCACGACGACAAGCAGGCCTACTCTGTGAGCTCAACAATCGAGGACGTCATTCAAGAAGCGCTGCAACGACATGCATCCGGAATAAAATTCCGCGAATACGATGCTGGGCCGAACATCGATAGCCAGATGAAGTCGGAAGGGTTTAACATCGAGATCTGGACAGACTGGGATACTGGCCTGATCTTTGGTGGCAATCAGTTCAACTGCGGCACATGGATGGACAAGATGGGTGAGAGCGAGAAGGCTGGCAGCAAGGGCGTTCCTGGTACGCCTCGTGATGGCGCTCCTGTTGAGATTATCGGCATGCTATACAGTACAGTACGTTGGTGCGCAGATCTGTATGAGCAAGGTAAATTCAAGTACGAGGGAGTCACGCTGCCTGATAACGAGCAAACCATCACCTACAAGGCGTGGGCGGACAAGATCAAGACCAACTTCGAGCGGGCGTTCTACGTACCGCGCACACCAGAGGAGGACCAGGACTACGACGTCAATCCCAGTATCATCAATCGCCGTGGTATCTACAAGGACTTGTACCGGTCCGGGAAGGAGTACGAGGACTACCAGCTCCGACCGAACTTCCCTGTTGCGATGACGGTTGCGCCAGATCTCTTCGATGCCGACCACGCCCTATATGCCCTGCAAACAGCTGACAGAGTTCTCCTTGGACCGCAAGGCATGAAGACGTTGGACCCATCTGACCTAAATTATCGCGGATACTACATCAACAGCGAAGACTCGACCGACTTCCATACCTCGAAGGGCAGGAATTACCACCAAGGCCCTGAATGGGTATGGCCAACTGGCTTCTTCTTGCGTGCGCTTCTCAAGTTTGACCTGAAGAGGCGCAAGTCTCCCGCGGAGCGCATCGAGAGCTACCAACAGGTCACGCGTCGTTTGGCCGGTTGCATGAAGGCAATCCAGGAGAGTCCATGGGCTGGTCTGACGGAGCTGACGCAGAAGGACGGCGCTTTCTGTGGTGATTCTTGCCCGACACAGGCGTGGTCCGCTAGTTGCATCATCGACCTGTTTCAGGATGCGCGCGAGTATGAACTGGAAGAGTCTGCTTAAGCATGATGGGATGGTACGATTTTGTCGGTGATTTCCTGAATGCGGAGCACCCTTGAAGAAGCTATTGCGATGGGCCTGGTTAGTTTAGACAGACACCTGTACAAAGGCATGCAAACCTCTGTAGATACCTAGCAATACATGACTTAGACTTATCTTTGTCCACGTTTGATCAGCAAACAAGACCGAGCTTCATCACATTGCATGACCCCTTATCTGTGACATCACAGGACTTCGCGTCTTAGCGTGTTTGCAGCCGGCTCAGCCACGCTACCGGTATATCTCCCCACGTTCCCCACAAACTGCTAGCTTGCGACAAGTAGTCCTACAACTTATTAGCATCTCAAATATCCGTCGTGCAAAGCTGTTCCTGTCGGTCGTCAATACAGCACAATGCCTCGCAAGCGATCCGCAAAGGCCATGGGGCCCGCAGATGACGGTTCGCGATTGGACGACTCCACGCGCGCGCCGAAGAGCGCGCGGACACGATACGACCAGTCCGGTGCACCGGGTGCCTCGCAAACGGATGCCATCTATATTGACGACGACGATGAAGAGGCCGATGCATCGCAGGATGCGCCTGACGCGTCACAGGGGTATAACGAACACGCGTATAGCTATGGGTTGTATGGCGCTGTGCAGGAGAAGATTGTGGGGGTCAGATATTACAATGGATATGCAACCTTGGGAGAAATGGTGATGTGTAGGAGAGAGCCGAATAATGCATATGATCGTAAGTTGTCCCTGCGCGATGAGCCCATGACGAACCAGATGCCTGTTTGCTAGGAGACTACACAATTTCTCTGGGAGACATGGATCGTGTTTGGACATGGACGTGGCTGACATCATAACAGGGAACGCGATTCGAGTTCTCAACGTTCAGGGCGAGCAGATCGGACATCTTCCTAGGACCTTAGCAGCAAGGTTAGCAAAGTACATGGACAATCGAAGTCTTCTTGTCGAAGCGCACATTACTGGACACAAAGGCGCGTTCGAATGTCCCATCGAGCTCAAATACTACGGGACAAATGAGCCAGTCGAACGAGAGGAACTCCTGAGACAGATGAGAGCAGATAGACTTCCAATAGGTCACGCTGCGGAGCAAAGGCGGAAGGATGACGCAGCCAAGAAAGAGAGGCAGAGGCTTGCGAAAGAAGCTGCGAAACAAGCGAAGAAGAAGGGCGGCGCTGTGGTCGGCGGGGGAGAGGGTCAGGATTACGAAAATGGCATGTCTGAGTACATGGCTGGACAATCGCAAGGCGACGGCCTCGGCCCGGGGCCCAGTCTGGAGGACATCATTGGGAATAGCGAGCGTTTCAACCCGCGGAATGTCGAGCAGATGGTGGAAGAGTTCGGCATCAAGGAGGACGATCTAGTAAGTGGTCGAGCCTGCTTTTTTGAATACCTCCTAACAGTCTTTAGGCGGCGATGCCCAAAGCCACTCAGCCCGAGGCGGTTCAAACCGAGTTACATCCCTTCCAGTTGCAAGGTTTGCAATGGATGCTGGATAAAGAGAATCCACAATTGCCAGCACAAAATACAAAAGACGTGGTTCAGCTATGGCAACGTCATCCGAAGATCCCGAATGCGTTCACGAACCTTGCAACGAATTTTTCACTCACAAACCCAGCGCTTGCTTCTGGTGGCATACTCGCAGATGACATGGGCTTGGGCAAAACTCTACAGATAATCTCGTTGATCATGGCTGACAGAGCCCTGGGTCGGAGAACCAAAGACGCGTGTGATGCTACTCTTATTCTTGCACCTGTGTCAGTCATGTCGAATTGGAGCACACAGATAAAAAACCACGTGAGAAAGGAACATGCACTTCGCATCATGTTCTGGCACGGAACACGAAAGGAATCTATTACCCCAAAACAGATTGAGAACTGGGATGTAGTGATCACCACTTACGAGTCAGTCTCTTCCGATTGGTATTCCCAAAAGTCAGTAGCTCTCCCACGAAAGTCAGGGCCCTTCTCTGTTAAGTGGCGACGCATCATTGTGGATGAAGGACATAATATAAGAAATCCTAAGGCCAAGAAAGCTATCGCCACTTCGAATCTTATGGCACAATCCCGCTGGACCCTAACCGGAACACCGATCATCAACAATCTTAAAGACCTTTACAGCCAGATCCGATTTCTGCGTCTTTCCGGTGGTCTCGATTCCTTTGAGATCTTCAATGGTGCGATCATGCGTCCCGTGCTTCATGGCGATGTACAAGGCAATAGAGTGTTGCAGATGCTGATGGCTGGCATTTGTTTGCGTAGGAAGAAGGAGATGGGCTTCATCGACCTGAGGCTCCCAGAGCTCAGCGAGTATGTGCATAAGATCAAACTGCATGCACATGAGCAGGAGAAGTACGATACATTAGAGGCTCAAGCCAAGGGCACACTGGACATTTATAAGAAGAATATTGGGGGACAAAAATCCATGGACACATACCGACATCTCCTCGAGGTTTTGCTTAGAATGAGACAACTGTGGTAAGTTTCAGGTACTCGAATCATGCATGGAGCGCTCACGAGGAAATAGCAACCACTGGCAACTAGTAGGCGAAGAGCGACTCCAATCTATCATGGCACAGCTAGAAGCGGAGGGAGTGGTTGATCTCACCGAAGAGAACAAGGTGGCTCTGCAGAAAATGTTGCAACTCTCCATTGAGTCACAGGAAGATTGTCCGATCTGTCTGGATACCCTCAAGGAGCCTGTCATCACCAAGTGTGCACACATCTTTTGCACTTCCTGTCTCGAACGCGTCGTTGACACGCAGCACAAGTGTCCAATGTGCCGAAATGAACTCGAATCTTTCCAAGCAACCACGGTCAAGCCCGCAAAAGAGGCCGCTGGTCAAGCTGCACCCCTCACTGTAGAGCAAATGGCTGATAAAGCATCCCTGGAGAAGAACACATCAAGCAAAGTCGAAGCTCTTCTAGACATCGTGAAAGCATCCAGCCGCGACCCGACCAACAAGACTATCATCTTCAGCCAATGGACCTCATTTCTAGACGTCCTTCAGCCGCACCTTACCATGCATGGACTGAAGTACACACGCATCGACGGGTCCATGAGCGCAACGCAACGCGATGCCGCCCTAGAAGCTTTAGAATCCGACCCTTCGACCACCATCATGCTTGCGTCGCTGGCCGTCTGCAGTGTTGGTCTCAATCTCGTCGCAGCAAATCAAGTCATCATGGCAGACAGTTGGTGGGCTCCCGCTATTGAGGACCAAGCTATTGATCGCGTGCATCGTCTGGGACAGAAGCGGGCGACGAAGGTATTCAGACTTGTGGTAGAGGATAGTGTAGAGGAGAGAGTGCTGGGAATTCAGGAGGAGAAGAGGAAGTTGATGGGGTTGGCGTTTGCCGAGAAGGATGGCGGCAAGCAGCGGAAGAGGGGCACTGGGGCTGGTTTGGGCGATTTGATGAAGTTACTTGGGCAGAATCAGGGTCAAGGTCGCGAACAGGCACAGGCCTAGAGCTCCAAAGAGACACGAGCATGAAGGCTGAGCATTTACGAATCTTCATCTAGGTCTTGGGTAATGCGAGAATTTTACTCGTCTTTGTTCTCGTCTAAACGATTGTTCGATAATGCTGTTGGTACAAGAAAACAATGGGGTGTGACATTACGTGACTCCGTGTCTAGCATGTTTACAGCTCGCAATCATCAAGCACTTAATCCATTTGGATGATCCACCTCTAGGAACATGATCGTATGATCGTCTGTCCATTATATTGCTCCGGGCGCAAATCGTGTATGAAGTATGGTCACCGCCCTTTTCAAGACGGGGCAACCCTTTGTCAGTGCTAGCACCTCTCTTACTATTGTTCTTTGCGCCCCTTGATCACCACGACGGCGATAGTAGCAGACCATGCAACGGAGCAGCTAAAAGCGATTCATTTCAAAAACTGTATAAAGTGAGGGCAGTCTCACTATGATTATGCGCTGGTTCACTTCACTGCATTTCCTCGTCGTCTTTTCAGCACCCTAGCCGTCCTTTCAATCCTCTTACCACCAACGGTTTTCTCTCACCGACAACATGCGAAACTTCGTAGACGCGTCGGAATTGCCACCTACACCTCCATACGATGACTTGAAGCGATATCGCGGGCTGCATCTTAATTGCAGCCTCGCCTTTATCGACGGCCCAAAGAGTAGCACCACTTATGAGGTCAACAAGGGACTACTGCACACAAACCCAACCAGCTCGGCCTCGGATATGCCTTTGGTAGCTCCCCTTTGTACTGGAGAGAGTGTTCGCTCCTTCATTCCCGCTCGACTCGAAGAACCTTCAACGTTTGCCAGGTTGAGGGGGTTCTTGCGTCACTGATATGGTTGGCTCCTTCCTAACGGATGAAGAAGGCGACAGCCTTCAACGCCTATTGCCAATGGCAGCTACGGTGCGTAATCTGAACAGACGATCTGAATTGCGCTAATCGAGGTAGTGTTTAGGTATCCCCTAGGTCGTCTTTCAACATTTCTTCTTCTTCTTCTTCTAACAACAACACACCCAAACCTCCAACGCACCAAAGACACCAACACACGCAAGTCTCAAACACCCTCAATCAATCACCACATACACAAGCCTTGCCACAAACTCTCATCTCCAACATGTCCTCCCCCACAATGCCCGTCACAGACCAACTCCGCGAAATCCTGCAAGTCAACGCCCTCTGCGAAATCCAAGCGTGGTTCGCCGACCGAGGCATAAACCCCGAAGACGTCCTCGCAAAATACAACTCGGACGGCACGCTCAAAGAACCCCCCGCAGTCCCCACCGACGAGCGCAGCCGATGGCAGAAGCTCAACCTACTTAAATTCGAATACGACGGCGTGCGCGTGCATCGCATCTGCCACTTCGTCATGGAGACGCAGCTCGAGCACTGGCGCAACAACCCGTACCGCCTGCCGGTCTTCTACTACGTCGCGACGTTTTTGATGCTCATGGTGCAGCCGTTTGGGCTGATTGTTATGTATTTGGTTGAGGCGAAGGACCATATTGGGGCTGGGGAGGAGAATGTACTGATGCCTATGATGAGGGGGTTGTGGGGGTTATTCCGGCTATGGTTATGCTGACGTTCTTTTTGTTTCCGCCGCTTTATGTTGCTGCTTGAGGCGCATCTGGGGTGCGGGGAGGGGAGGATCGAGGGGTGGGGGAGGGTGAAGGAGTACACGGTGCAGGCTTTGGGCTATATTGGTTTTAGGTGGTAAATGTTATCGTCGTCTAGGAAATCACAAGTCCTGTCTTTATACTTAAATCATTTCGTGTTGTAACATACTGCTGAAATACTCCACGGTTTAATATACATACAGCATTATCTCCAAAGTTAGCAACCGTCGTGTGCAATATCATGGTCAACAAACAAGAAGCGACAATCTCGACACTCACGCACGTCCACTAACTTCAGAGACTCCTTTGTCTTGAATCCAGCAGGGGGGTTTCCACCTGCACACCATTTTTTGTGAATCATCATCGTGTAGTGATTCCTCGTCGCTGGCTTCTGACATATACCGCAGTTGAGGATTCCCAGATAAAAGCCTGCCTCTATGTCGTCCTTGCTTCGCCATACTACTGCAAGGCTCTTCTCTATACCTAAGTTTACTGCGAGTGCTCTCGCATCTTCGAATGAGCGCCAGTCTTCTTGGAGTTCCTGGATAAGACTTTTTATTACGGAATATGTATCGTCCATATAGGACTGGTTGGAAAGGTAGAGGAAGTTTTGAAGCGTTTGGCGCGCTCCAAAGGACTTATCGCAGAGTTTGCATTGACAAGCTCTCGTGGTACTGTCTGCTTCTTGCTTTTAAATCAGCAGTGCTTGGCTTGATTGCTAGGTGGGCGGGGAGAAGACAGGAGCCACAGAAACGCAAAGAGGAAGGGGAGAGACTCCGACAGCCTGATACAAACTATGATGACCTGTCAATGCATGCTAATACGGCGAAGCCAGCTACCGATGCAATGTGTGGAGGGCAGACAATCGAGGTTGCAGCTGAGTCAATGAGAGTAGGCAACTTTTGAATATGGACTTCGTTCTGGCGGAGAAGTGCTTTTGGCGCGTATTGCTTGCTCAAACTCGCTTCTCGACAACCGCAATGACGCCCTTCAGGCGCGGCGAAGCCAGCCGCACACGAGGATCAGTCAATGCTAATACGGCAAAGCTAGCCACGAACGAGGCCCTGTCTCCTCGCGACCTTATACATAATAATAACTACTTGGCTAGCTGTTCCTAGAAGCCTTAAGCTCGTCCGAGGCAACTATTATTAAGTTCGTCTACTAATAGTTAGCCCTTTATGTGTGAGCGCTCACGTAAAGCTGAATGCTTACCGGTTGAATGTCATAATTAAGTGGGGTGTAAGTTGCGAGCGTGTCGGTGTAAAAGGGAAGTTATGCTAATTTAAGGATATTTAATTGTCGTTGGAGGCGGCGACAACAGCTACTAAGTAGATAATACTATATCCTAAAGTTAACGCTGAAGACGATAGTAGCTACTATGTAGATAATGTTGTACCTATAGTAGACCGTAGAGAACTTCGGTTGTCGCAGTCTGTCTTCTTCTTCTTCTTCTTCTTCTTCTTCTTCTTCTTCTTCTTCTTCTTCTTCTTCTTCTTCTTCTTCTTCTTCTTCCTCCTCCTCCTCCTCCTCCTCTTTTTTTGTGCTTTTTTCGCCGTTTGTTAGCTTAGCTGTAAGATTCTCTTCTCTATAAATCGTTGCGCTTGCAAGCTCCCACTCTCAATTGCGTGAAGAGGAGAAGGCAAAAGAGGAGCAGAAACGGAAAGAGGAAGAAGAAAGACAGCGACAGCCGAAGCCAACGAGTAGTACTAACAACGCTTTCTCTCCTGTATCTAGATATATCGAAGCCCTCTACGGTGTATTATTAGTTACAGGAGCATTAGTAAGGCACCTAACATCGCCTTCTGCAGATAGATAGATATACTACTCTGCAACAGTGTACTTCTCCCTAGTATTATACCAAGTTGTATCCTTCACACTTAACTATGGTATACAACATCATCCCCACAGTATCCATTATCGTCTGCACAGTTCATTATACTCTACAACATTACCTAAACGCCAGCTGTTGTCGTCTCCTGGGGCGGCACATAGCCCTCCTGAAACCAACTCCAAATATTCAACCCAATCTTACTCCCGCTCTTGACCGGCAGTCCCGCATGCCAACTTTCAAGATAGCCAGACCCGTCACTGCGCATGTTCTCCCAGAACACAGCGTTGCCCTTGACGGGTTTGAAGATCACGCCTTGCTCCAGTAACTGCTGCTGCTGCTGCGCCTTCTTCTTCTCCGCACTGCTCCCTCCTCCTCCTGCCATGCTGCTGCTGCTGCTACTCTGCTCAGCAGCAGCTTGATCTTCATCTTCCTCGCACTCGATGAACTTGCACCACGACTTTTCGACTGGTTTGTTGAGGCGTGGGAAGTGGGTCCCTCCTCCCGTGCAGTTGTTGGCTTCGAGGTACACCATGAAACTGCTCACGCGCCCGCTGTTGCGTGTTGCTGTGCTCCAGTCGTAGTGGTACGTGTAGTGGCCGCCGACGCCGTACCGTTGGGTCCATAGCTTCTCGACAAATGTGTAGGGACGCCAGCCTTGGAATCTACGCGCGCGCTCTTCGATGCACTGGACTGTGTGGTCGCGTGGGGTGAGTGTTTTTTCAGAGTGGCGGACGGTGGGATCCAGATGTTCGTGGCCTGCTGTCCAGACGGTAGCGGGTGTGAAGTGTGGTTCACTGGATACTTGTCAGTTCATTCCACTTGCTCACCGATGTAGACCAACAAGGAGAGTTTTTCTCAAGGTCCATTGAAGCTGTTTTGGAACTCTCCTATGTGGTGGTGGCCAACTTACCTCACGCTCACAACTCCATCACACTCCTCATCACTCAAGAAACCCTCAATGTACACCACCAACGGCTCCCTACTCAACACATAAACACCCTTGTACCTATGCTCTTCACACTTCAGATTCGCTTGCGGAATGACCAGACTATCTAACTTGTCCGCCGCAATGGCACTCGTACTGCTGCTGCTAGTATCTGCTGAATACGACGAGTACAACGAAGAGGACCCCTGCAGATTGAACAGGGAAAGTAATGGCGCGCCGGCTAGTATATACACCACAAAGCCCAGAAACGCATACTGTACGAGTGACCCAAAGGAAAAGGGAAGAAGCGAAGACGAAGACGAAGACAAAGAGGAAGAAGAAGAAGAATGCATAATAGCGCTGCGGTTTTTACCCCCCAAAACCTTCCTCCAAAACGAGCGGCCGACGAAAAGGAGTGTGTGGTGTGGTGTATGTTGAAGTAATATGGGACGACGAATTGACCGACGAATTGACGACGGCGGGGGACCCTTAAAGCATCACGTGCCAAGCAAAAATAAAGATAAGATTGAACATCTTGACCCTGATTGTGGGATTCGATCAGACTGATGTGGTAGGTGCGTACGGGTCCCTTCACTAGTTAATTTCAACTAACCCCTGGCTTAGGTAAGAATGGGCGCAAGGATTGTGGATACGCCTGCCGTAATATCCTTGTCAGGGGGAAAATATATTGGTACGGGAAAATCTAGAATGGAGGGGCTGATGAGGAGCTTTGCTTACCAGCTTATCGCAACAGCTTGTTGGTGCCCCGCATGTTCGCTCACCACTCATCCCGCATTGATTCGATGGTTGTTACTTTGCAATCATGATTCACGTAGATGTGCAATTGATAAAACCTGGAATCTACTACAGTTATAGAATGAGAAACATGCCAAACGCAGATTTCAAGAATTATTCGTGCATAGTAGTAGTTGTAGTATTAAAAGGCCTTAAAACCTCCTCCCCTCAGTTACACCTCTATAAACGCCGCCCTAAGGGTCTTTCTGGAAAAGAGCAGCAGCAGCAGCAGTGGTACGAATCTCAAGAAAGGTTCTCGTCGTGATCTCATGACTCCCGAAAAGCTTCCCCAAAAAAAAAGTGTGAAAGCATATACCCACTCAAGCACCCGGTTGGTATCTCCTCCAGTCTAAGCACACCTAAGAAAATTCGCTCACTGACTATAACTCAATTCAAAGTCAAAGTCAAAAAGATTCAAATCGACCGAAGTCAGACATGGGAGCTTTGTGAGCCAGATATCTACCCTGCTCCGATTGCAGCGCTTCCGAAAGTAGAGGTTCTAATGAACAGACGCAATACCATCGTGATTGGTCATCACGCGGGTCTCGTTGTGATTGCCCCAGAATGAGTATCGTTCAGCAGTCGTACACCGGAGTGTTGAGAACTCCCTGCTCACGAGCAAGGATCAGCCAGATCATTCATGGGCTTTGGCGTCACATCCATTGCTCCAGGTGAGCGCCATCCACCATATGCCTCGTTCAACGTCGGTGGTTATTAGTATTTGCCTCCGTTCTGTCGTTCGTGTTGTTCTGCCACCTCTCGTGCGTAGAACTCGACCAGCATTGTTCCATAAGCCTCCATCTCTTCCAACGGAACGGCTAAACGGAAGTCATTGAGCAATAAAAATTGCAGTTCCAGATGATTCAATTCGACCAATGGCAGACCGCCAACCTATAAGACCTTAGAAATACTCTCCCGGATCAGCATGTTACATACCTTTGCATATCTTGAATTAGTATAGAATACGTCAGAGAAGAATTTGCTCGCGCAGGTAACACCAGCTATCACGAGACGATGGATATTGAAGCTGTCCACAACGAAGAAATGCGACAGGTTCAGTGCGTCGGCATCTAACTCTTGTTGAGGTGGTGACGGTGGTTGGGATCCTTGTACCGAAGCCCTCGCTGTCTGGCCAAGTGATCCGGATGGCGGTGGCGTTGCAGCTTGGACTGCTGTAGACGGAGGTTGCGAAGCTTCGGTAGATGATGGATTCGTAGACACGGATGATTTGGAGTGTTCGAGAGACTGTTGGTTAGCCTCGCGAAGACCGGACAGAGGGCCAGCATTTACCCTTTCTGTCATTCTATCAAAGTATACGAGGAGACTCAGAAACACCTCGTAAGTTGTTGGACAATATTTGTGAATACGGCTGAGATAGCTGAGGATGGAAATGCTGGGCACATTTTTGCCGTGAAATGCGAGGACACTAGTTGTCTGTTGGCTTAGACCTGACGTGCCTTCCGGTGGTGGTATCTGCCGATGTAGATGGTCGTGTTGCCGGTCGTTTGTGGTGGTTATCTTGGTCAACAGGCCAGCGACCATCTCAATGATGTCCGAAACAGGCATTTCGCTGATCTCGTACTGCGGACCGACATCTGCAGGGTCTCTTCGCTGCCGCCGTGATAGAGACCGTGTCTGAGAGAACGGACTCGACTCATCGATAGCGAAGCTCTGGATGTGGGATAAGCTCTTGACCTTGATCCGCTGAGGCGATGCCGACGCCGAGTCTGTAGGAGATCGTAGGGATTGCGCTGGTGATTGCGAGGGAACGGCCCCTGATGCGGGGACGGATCGAGAGAGGGCAGCAGGATTAGTGCCCGACGGCGTGGGCTGCTGCGAGCGCGGACGGAATTGTGGGCTGGGTGGTGTAGGTGCCCGCTGTTGTGACGAAGCCGAATTTGGACTCGGTTCTGCGGATTCGTGCTGCTGCGATCGCTGGCCTGGCGTTGAGCTCGATGGCGGGGCTCCCGAATCGGCCATGGGAACATCGGCAGCAGGAGACACTATGCGCGGCCCATTGGCGTTTGCTGAGGGCGACGGGCGTACGGGAGTGTGTTGCACGGCGGGAGACTCCTGCGTCTGTTGGTGCGTGCTGCTGCCGCCAAACATGGTGTTGTGAAAGTGGTTTCCACCAAAGTCGCTTACTACTATAGATCCCATTCCGCGATCGCAGGCAGTGAAAGTCTAGACGAGGCTCGGATTGGAGAGCGCGACACGCTGGCAGTATCGTTCACAATGGAAAGAGCGTGGTGAGAGAGGGCGACGTAGGTGTAGAATGCTGTCGGCGCTGTGGTTGGGCCCCGTCGCGGACACAAGCTCTTATCGCAGAGCCACAGCCGGCGCGGACAGGTAGACACAGCTCACCAGCGAGCAGAAAATGGCATGTCCTGCTCTTTCCTGCCGTGACCAAAGCAAATTGGACGGCAACGCGTCGGGCAAGTGGGGAAAGGGTGAGAGGGCGCCGGACGAAGGCCTGGCGGTGTTGAGGTGATAGAGTGTTGTTGGAGAGTGCGTGGGGAACGGCTGGGTCGTCATACCACGGACCACTAAATGGCGCTCCAGCAGAACCCTGGCGAGGGCTGGCCGCAGCCTGATATCACTGCGACGAAGGGCTACGTCGCGACACGGCACGACTAATGGCATATTCGCATCTCTCACAATCGACAGCGCAGCTTCACTTTGCATCGCACGACACGCCAGACCCAGGCCTCAATTGCGTACTGGCAGGCCCACGTGCAAGAGGAGGTGGGAGCAACAAAAAAGTACCGACTACGCCAGGTGCCATCTGCGCAAATGCTGGCTTGTGATTGGGTTGTCATTTCGGTTTCATCCCACCCCGATTGCCTAACATCCGTATCTAGTGCATGCTAGTAGAGAATGCTGCTCTAAGCTGGTCGAGGTACGTAGACCTTTAGGGCATGTTCGAACATCCACCAATGACCCCAGCTGTGTCTCGTGTCGCTCATATGGCGGTGTGTTCCTGTCCATCTCGAGCTCCAACTGTCCTTCTCACGTCGCGAGTCTGCCGCCAACCTCGCTGCCGGACTATTGCTTACCAGGCCCGTCGTAGTTCTGGTCTGGCAGATATAGATGTCGTTGTGCTCCTTTGCCTGTGAGCACCACCATGCGGATCACGCCGCCAGAGCTTCCGTCCCACTTGATAGCCTCCGAGAGCGCGCCCTTCACAAACTTGATGCCCTCCTCCTCGGTCATATTCTCCCTCCAGTTTGCGTCACAGTAGCCGTAGATGTATGTTGACCCTGAACCGCCAATGGCGTATGACTGTTTGTGCAGAGAACCTCCTAGTGGGATCGAGTATACCTGGCCGCCGTGCCGATGGTCCCATCCAGCTATGATCAAACCTGCACTAACGAGACATCAGTAAATTGCCGTTGCTGAGTTGCTTCTTACTCACGAGAGCTGGTCCTTGTTTGAGTAGCAGAGCTCCTGGAATATCGCTGCCGCAGTTTGCGTCGTCGGCGGCTCATCGTTCGTGGTGCCATACATGCCCAGGTGATAGTGAACAATGTCAGCGACAGCCTGCGTGTCCGCTGCTGAGCCCGATCTGCAACACCAGATGGTGTCGTGAACCTGTGTGAGCTTGTCCGTGACTCGATTCGCAATGTATGCTCCCGTCGTCGTCCGACTGTCTGCGGCTAATATCACACCGTCTTTGAAGTTAATCGCCATGCTATTTGCGTGTCAGAGGTGTGCGAGATGACGGTGGGGGCGGGACGAACATGGACGTTCCTAAGCTGCGAGATTCGTTAGTATATTGGAACCATGCTTCTGTCGTGAATAGTGCTTACTTGACTTCGCCCTTCTTGAGGTGATTCATGTCGACATGGATGCCATCTGTGCGAGTGTGAGCTTCGAGCTTGCGTAGTGTAGCGGCGCATTTACCTTCTCCCAACATGCCAGTAGACATCATCATGGTGGCACGAGCGGGCGTAGAGCGAAGAGAAGAAGTTGTATGGCGAGAAGCAGTCTAGATTTGCGTGGTAAGAGCGGGAGAAGCTGCGAGGTGGATGTCGTTGTTGTGCTATGTCGTGTTAGCAGGCAGCGCAAGCTACGCAGCTCGCAGCTTGTCGGTCTTGGCGCTGCGCTACAGGGCTGAACGGCCAGCTGGACTAGGTGGTAGAACTACGGGGTAATCACCCTGACCTCGTCCATGCGGAGAGGTTACGAATGTAATTTGGGCCTTTGATCGGTCCATACCTTGCTCGTTGACGATTTGGGCGCTTCTTCGCTCCTCGACACGCTCCCGCCTGCAGAACACGGCACAATACATACTCCCTCAATCAGACTCTCCTCCTGCCGAAGTTCAAGCTCGACCGAGTAACATGGCTTCCGCACTGGAGACGTTCATGTCCTATCTGCGACTGCCGCTCCTTGCATCCTCTGGAGTCGCAGCTCTACTCAGCGGCCTACTGTATTTTAAACAAAAGTACACATCTGGCGCAGCCCAACACGTACGTGGTCCGTCACTGACAGCTCCAGTGAAATCATATATCCACGCGGCTTCCCTCCTGACGCCCGTACAAACGTCCCACGACCGTCGCAATTCGGCATCACCGACTTCGAAGAGCTCTTTATTCCTACACCTGACGGAGAGTCACTCAGTGCCTTCTTCATCCGAGCGAATAAGCAACATGCGCGCAACGTGACTATCCTCATGTTCCACGGAAATGCCGGTAACATTGGCTATCGGTTACCTATTGCAAAGATACTGGAGAACCAGCTACGATGCAATGTGCTAATGCTTCAATACCGAGGCTACGGCTTGTCGTCTGGCAACCCGAACGAGAAAGGGCTTATGATTGATGCACAGACTGGCCTGGAGTACATTCGTCAGCGGCACGAGCTTCGCGGCACAAAGATTGTGGTATATGGACAAAGTATTGGAGGAGCTGTAGCAATCGCGTTGGCTGCGAGGAACCAGAAACACGGCGACATCGCTGCGATCATACTCGAGAATACGTTCACTTCGATCAGAAAGCTCATACCAACGTAAGTAATCAATCGGTATGGCGAGATCTACACTGACTTCTTGAAAGGGCATTCCCCCCTGCTCGATTTCTCGCCCCACTCTGTCATCAGATCTGGCCAAGTGAGGAAACACTGCCCCAGATCACGAATATACCGATTCTGTTTCTGAGTGGGTTGAAGGACGAAATAATTCCGTGAGTGCTACTAGTGTCGCGATGTGTTAAGCCGCTCTGATCGCTGACCCTTATCTACAGTCCATCACACATGGCGAAATTGTTCCAAGTGTGTAAGACATTCAACAAGGTATGGAAGGAATTACCAAATGGGAGTCACAACGATACGGTCGCAGAACCACGCTACTTCCAGTACATTGAAGAATTCCTAAGCGAGTTCGTGTCTCGCTGAGGCGCATAGCCATTGTGTCACCGATATTTATCCGATATCAGATACATATCCACCGTTCCCTGGTGAGCGACTGAATGCCAGCAGCGCGTATCCCAAGCCAACCAGTAGACTTTTGTTTCTTGAGGAGGTCCTTGGCGGTAGCGAAGCCCAGAAATTAGGTCCGATCAATGAACGAATGCCAATCAAGGGAGGAGATGAGCAACCGAGGCATCGGTGGTTGCTAGACCGGTACGCTAAGTGGCAACAAGTCAACCTCATATAGCTAGGCATTGCGGAGACGTGCAGCATCCCAGAAATGATCTGACCGCGAAAGACCGGTGCCCCCAATATTGCCCTCCCTGCTTGAGGTCACGACTCTGAGTTGACGAGGCCCCCATCAACATGTGCTCGGCGATCAATGTTCAACATGACGGCACATGCACTGCACAGTACATGCATGCTATGTTTGGTATGGCAGGGTCCAAGCCATTACCGGTAGCCTACCTCTGCGTGCAGGAGTCTGAGACGTGGGGTGGCTCCCAAGGTACCGATCGCCAGGGGTGCGGCAAATCCATGAGATGTCTCCTGAGCCCGCTTATCTTGGACAAGCTTGGTGGTCCTAAAGACCAGGTACATGACCGCCACCATCGCTTGCTCGAGATAGGTACCTAGAGCATTGCGCACGCGATGCAAAGTTGATGCGGACAGGCCGGACCAGCGCATGCCGGCTGCTGCTGGCGGAGCATCGCCTTGAAGAGGTTGCGAGACGTCGGAGCTACGAACGTCCCCACAGTGTTCCAGCCACGCCGGCGCAAATGTGACGAGACGAGGCTTGAGGCTTGAGGCTCTTCCAATTGTGCGGGCCCAATCGTCACCCTCGCACGTCGGGACGTCTAGAAAGGGAGAGCGAGCTGATGCGGCGGCATGGACCCCTGGCGGGATGCTAGCGCTTGCGCCACCCGATTACGTCGATGTGAAGCTTGACATTTCCCATGTTGCCAGCGACCGGCAATGCTCGATTCCCGCATTCGCATTCCTGACGACAATGGGAATCACGCAATCCACTTTGCGGCCCTTGTCGCATACATACATACACATATCTCGACACGCGACGGCGGCGCGGAGAGAGGCACGGTGCATATGGACTGAACAACGACTGCCGACGTCGTCAGGCAGTCTAAAATTATACCAACAACAGGCGTCCCCTGCAGCCATCGTCAGTGGCAGACGGGCCAAAAGTGCGGTTACGCTGCGTCGCGCGCAGAAGATCTTCACCCCGCGAGAACGACTGCGGCTGTGCTCGCCGCCTCTGTCGATCCCGGCACTCGACACACGTCACGGCTCGTCTGCGGCCAGGCCGAAGTGTGGCAAAGAGCTCTCGAGCTCGCCCATTGGCCGCTCCCCATCCGCTGTCGCGTTTCGAGCAACGGTGCGGGCAGTCGAGCGCAGCGGCCGCCGAGAGCCTTGCCCAGCGTTGTGGATTGTGAGCTGGGCGTGCGAATAGGCGTGCAAGATTTGCTGGCCTACTGTCGCGCCGGCCCAAGCATGTGGCGTCGTTGTTGGTCCGGGAACTTGGTCCCAGAGCTCACACTGCATGTTCCAACTCGTTCCATTCTCCCTCCACGCCCTCCCGCCACAGGGTGACGAAAATGCACCGCCGCCCAGCAACCAACAAAGTCCGTCTTCTCCGCTAGGAGTAGATTCGCTCGGGTGTTGCCTGTTGCCGGTATGCCCTGTCAAGGCCTGACGCCGGGCCCTCTGCCATGTCATTGTTGTGATGCCCTAACACGCCCACGCGGCGCCCACGGCTCCTCACTAATCTTCTAGGAGTGGGCGGCGGAACCTTCCCTAGGCGCCTCCATCTGTGCATGTCGCATATGGTCCACTGGTCTTTGTAGCTTCATCAATTGGTCAGCCGCCCTTGCTGACCTTGAACCTAATCGACATGTGGACTGTCCCTTTTGCTTTACTTTATGACTTTGAACTAACCCTGACTGCTATAGCCGAATCCTAGCCAGGAATTCGCATGCACTCAGACCCTCGAGTCGGTGCTCATGCGTCTCCGCGGTCTGACATGTCGTGAACTCGCTGGGAACTCACACCAGTTTAAAGCCCCAAACTAACTATGCTAGGCCCAATTCTGCTTTTCTGTACAAGCTACAATTAGTCCCTAGGCCTACTGAATAAATGCTAGGAAGGGCCCGCTAGGCTTCGCAAAGCTCGTCTAGGATCAGCGCCGGCGGCCCATGGAAATCTAGAAACGGCATCACTCGCCACACCCGACCATTTCTTACTTGCACAACACCTGTTTTTCTATCATACCCTTGACTCAAGGCACCCAATTACCTTGTATCCACTAGATACTGGTGATCATTTCGCCTCCAGAGTATCGGTTTGGACCCTGTCGCTCCACAGCCATCCTGACAGCCACAGGGTGCTATCTCCCGCCCAATCAGACGACCGACAGCCACTCGATTCAGAGGCGAGTGAAGCAGAGGCCTTGCAAAAACCTCGTGCGGCCTTCCCGCTCTCGCTGGGCCAGCCAGTGAACTTCCTCGTGGAGACCGCCATCCACTTAGCCTCTAATAATCTGCCGCACGTACGCTTGCCCTCATTGCGGTCCCTGCCGTTACGCTGTCAATCCTCATAAGGCTTGAAAGCATCGCTTCTGCCGTCTGAGTGGTCGTGCAATTCTGACCATCATCTTCGTTCCGCCTTAAGCGAGCTCTCCTGCCAGGTGGTACGTCTACCGAAGCCGTTCATCTTCCCTCAAACGGTTTCCACTACTCCACGCTTCTTTTTTTACACACAATCTTCTCACAGCCCCCTTCCTTCATTGGCATACTTTGAACATCACCGCACTCGAAGCGACTTACTTTCGGTACTCACTGCTTCCGTCTTGCCACTCTGTTCTAAGATACTTTGATATAGGATAAGGTACGTTTCTATTCTCCTGCTTGTTGTGGGATGAAACCTGTTTAGATTATTTACACATTCGTTCTCGTATCACTCGTTTAATCACAAGTAACATGGGCTAACATGGCCTTCGTTTGGGTCCAGCAGTGGGTTCCACTTCCTATCGTCTACGAGCAACAGATGGGTGATTTACCTTCTGGCACCCGGCCTCAGGCTTTGGACAACGCGACAACCGGCTTTGCGCGTGATGGGAACCCTTCCGTTACTTCGCCATACAAATCTCCAGAGAACAATGCGCCGTTCTACTCGCAGCTAAGCGCGATCTCTCAAGGCCAACTACGACCAGACTTTCGCTCTCCCACGCATCCAACGGCACAGTACCAGTCACAAGAGCATGGCGCGTCTCCTCTGAATATGGGGTCAATGATAGGCGCGTTGCCAGAATACGCCTCTTTCGAAGATGCTTCAGTCGTTCCACAATCCATCCCACGCTCACTTTCTGGCGCATCTACTTCCGCTGTCGCTTATCAGCTTGGACAGAATCTACAAATGCAGACGCACGGGTCTGGGAATTTGCCTACTCATACTTCTTACGGACCTGGATTCGCTCCGGGCTCTTATCAACAGAACTTTATGCCCTCACAGAGCTCCCAGCACAGCGCCTACCCTCCGTTTGGAGCAAATCAGCCTCGCCTCACTAACGCTACATCGATGCAACCGCCATACCAGAATTACCCACAGGCTTCGCAATATATGTATTACACGCCGTACGGAGCTCAAGGACAGTTCGTCCCTGGGTTTGCAGGGCAAACCGCACAGGGGCACGCAATGTACGGACGGCGGCCCAGCCTAACGAATGCATCTGCTGGTATGATGGGACAGAGCGCAGACTTCCCGCACATTGAAGGTAACTTCCTTGGCGCTCGTGTGGCTCCAGGGAACCCACAGGGCGAAGCCAACTCATTCGGATCTGCATACGGTGCAGCCTTCCCACAGGCGTCAGGTACGAGAATCTCAGCCCGTGTGGACACTGTCAAGGAGTAACGATGCTCGCCGGAACATGGCTAACATCATAACAGGCATGCCGCGCTCAGGACCCGTCAGCTCGATCCCTCGTGGACCGCCTCGAAAGCCGAAGCAATCCGGACACGCTCTTTGGGTTGGCAACCTTCCTCCTGGAACCACCGTGGTCGCGCTCAAAGACCACTTCTCGCGCGAGGCTACGAAGGATATTGAGAGTCTGTTCCTGATCTCCAAGAGCAACTGCGCCTTTGTCAACTATCGCACAGAAGCATCCTGCACAGCCGCAATGCACAGATTTCACGACTCGCGCTTCAACGGTGTCCGCTTGGTGTGTCGCCTGCGACGCAGTTCAGCCCCAGCTTCTGGAGTACCAACTGGACCTTCAGCCATGGTAGGTAATCAACAACAGGCCGTCTCTCGGCCAGAAACACCGCAGCAAGACAGCGTCACGGATGGTGTACAAGGCGATGCCGAGTCTCCAATTCACAAGAAGACCGAAGATATCAGATCAACAGCGGATACTGCGAGCAAATACTTCATCGTGAAGAGCCTCACTCTCCAAGACTTGGAACTTAGCGTGCGAAACGGCATCTGGGCTACTCAGTCCCACAACGAAGAAGTACTGAACAAAGCCTTTCGCGTGAGTCACCTAACAAGACCGCTCAATGCAGCTAATACTAACGTGAAGTAGTCTACGGAGAATGTTTACCTCATCTTTTCCGCAAACAAGTCTGGCGAATATTTTGGCTACGCTCGCATGGCATCGCCCATCCTCGAGGATGGCTCCAAGTTCATAAGCTCGGCACCCAAGACGGAAAATATCATTGACGCCCCGGATGTGCCCAAGTCCATCCCTACACCAGCAACGGAATGGGCGCCGAGAGGAAAGATTATCGATGACTCGGCTCGTGGCACCATCTTTTGGGAGGCAGAGATGTCCGAAACAGAAGGCGAGGGAGAGAAAGAGGAGACAGAGGAGGCGCCACAAGCTGATGTAGACACATCAGTCACCGCTCAGAGCTGGGGAAAGCCCTTCAACATTGAATGGGTTTCTACAAACCGTCTGCCATTCTACCGCACGCGCGGGCTTCGCAACCCGTGGAATGCCAACCGGGAGGTCAAAATTGCAAGGGATGGCACTGAGCTTGAACCTAGTGTCGGAGAGCGCCTGATCCAGATGTTCCACCGTCTAGGACCGTCGACGGCCGGAGCACCCATGATGGCAGGCCCAGCGCTTGGTGGACCCGTCGCTCAGATGCGACCATTCTAGGTATGTGCTTGCTTTGGTTGGCTTATTGCATAGCACCTGGTGTTCGTAATGCATTGTTTCACGTTCAGTAATTACTGTTCGAGATGGACAGTGGGATTGCATTGACGAACAACAGCTTTGTTCTGTTCCTGCCGGGCGCAGGTTCGACAAGCTGATTACTTTCTTTTCTCTGAGACGAACGATGGATGAAGCAACGATTTTTCGGTTTGATAAGACAAGTATGACGAAAGAGCCGGAACGTTTTGCATGGAATGGCGTGGTTGAGTATCATTTTCCTGTTACTCTCTATCGATTTCTAGCATCTGCGTACCATTCGATTTCGTCCCTGATGTAACATATTGATGCATGGCACTTCTTTCGGGGCTTGTCGTTATGCGCGTGGCTGTAATAGTAATTCCATATTTCATGGACGTCCTTTTGGTGTCATCTACTATTTTCCTGCAAATTTCCTCCCATACTCTCATCTAGCGACTTTCCTATCCTTTTGGCCACTTTTCGAGTTGATTTTTGATTGCGTTTTCCCGCCGGCTCCACATTGGCCTTGTCTGGCGAGTCTCCACCCCGGAGCGGCGCATATGGCGAGCGAGTCACGGTTGTGTACCCGTCAGCCAATCAATACTCGACCCATTCGCAAACCAGGAAAGCACAAATTTGCAGGAGCATCATTAACAGCCCATCGTGGCCACAACTGCTTGCCTCCGTGGAAACACTCCCCGAGGCCCGACGTTTGGTTGATGAGATGGAGATACAGTGCGTCATGACGCAAGGCTGTTGTGTGGCTGTCTGTTTTTATTCCTCGACTACTTCGTAGGGGCAGGAAGACACATGGCAAGCCGTGCGCAAGAGCTACACCGTACTCTGTACAGAGACATGTTCTTTTGATCTCCACGTGTCCTCACGCCTCAGAGTCCAACGCCCACCACGCTCGCCTGTCCAGCCGTAACTCCTATTCATGGCAAGATCGACATTGCACCCATCGTCTGATGCGTCAATATCGCAGGGACAAAGTCCACGCGTCGCTCGAATATTGCTCTCCTGGCCGTCCGTACACCTGCAAGACACGCTTTCGCCATTCTTGCCACCGCAGCACTCACGATAGTAGCCATAATGCGTGGTCATCGTGCATACTTTGTACCACGGCTCCTCAGTCTCAAGTCTGGGCCCAAGTCCAGCCAGAGCATCTAGACCGCGTCCGCTGCCAGGGCTGGCACAAATTGCATCGGCCTCGACATGCATGTTTGATTATTGTCGATGAGGGACTGTGTGCCTTTTGTCTTGTGTGGCTGTGCACTAGCTAGCCCCTCTTGTCGCTAGTCGTCCAGGGATTATTGCAATGGGAAACCTGGCAACGCTTGGCTGGCAAGAGGCGCGAATGTGGACATCCACAACATTGTGGGCGTTTCCAGCTAGTGGAATGTGGCACTCTGGGATACACTTCCGGCCAATAACGTTAATAGCGAGGAATAGCGAATCCGCACTACTGGTGCGCTCAAACTTTGGCCCCCACCACCTTCTAAGTGGGGGCTAGGGGAAGTTCGGAAGGCTTTGTGAGGCCGAGGTTTGTAGGTATGCGCGAGTAAGGGGTGTATCTCATGATGGAAGTATGTAGGTATGGGCTCTTTGGGAGTGAATCCTGATAGCGGAAGGGAAGTATCTACTTTCTGACGGCCATCTAGCGTATGGAAGGCTGCACGTGAGCCTCGTTCACCCACCCGCTGACCGCCCCATAATCCCCATGTACCCCTGTAAAGTATCATCCTGGTAGAGTACCACCTGTGTGTACATAGATACATTATGGCCAATCGACATCTGACTACCTAGCTCACAGACATGGTACGTTTCTCCAACGCCTCCAATTCAAAAGACCCTCCTCACCGCTCATTAGCAAAACACGACTAGAATCTCCACTCCATCGAACCGACATCGGCACGCTCCCGAAAGATGCATCGCCATCATGGAACCGCCAATGGCGCTTATACAACTATGTACCTAGGTAGGTATCTGTGTCTAGATAACGTCATAACCACGAGATTTCAACGTACCGCCAAGACATTGATTTAGCTGGCTACATCAGACGCTCCACCAAGTGTATTAAACGGGAATACTCCATCGGAAATTACCAAGTTCACCACACCTTGCCCACTTACCCAGACATGACTGCGAGCGGTACGACTTACAGTAGTCTCAGCGGAATGCACTACCTACGGTACCTTGGTAGAGAGTGAATCATAGTTTCGGCAATGGAGCCCGCTACAAGATGATCAGAGGCGAAGAGGGGGATTTGCGTCTACACATCTTCGAAGCGTACTCGATCAAACTGACATACAGCACTAACCACCTATGGTCATCATCCGTGCATTGCGAGTACATTGCAAGTACTTCGACATCCAGACAGTTCAGAATTCCTTTCCAAACCCTCCTAACGAAAGGAAGCTCACGACCAAGTCTAGCACAAAAAGGGGGACGAAAGCTAGCTTTGAGATACACGTTGCCTAGACTCAGCAGTGCACACTCATGCTATACACACTGCTTTCCACGACACGCTCAAAAGCCCGAACCGCAACGACCAGACATGTCCAGCAAAATCACGAGAGCCCTGCAACCGTTGGGAGACCACCGCCCGGAGCAAGGCTAATGATGCAAAGATGTGACAAAGCTACATACCGGGCTCACAATAGACGAAAGTCTCAGCAAACACCATACGTAATTGAAGATGCGCGTATTTCCGTCTCTCTCGTTACACCTTCCACTGTCAACTAGAGCGCGTGATCGCCTTGACCAAGCAAGCTTCCTAAATTGTCTAGTTTTGCCAGGTGCTGCATGCCTCTCGTTAGCTGGTTAGCATGTTCGATGACCAAACCATTACTAACGCACCAACTCGGGTAAAAGGAGCGAGCGGAAGAAAGAAACCTAACCTTTAGACTTGGCAGGGTCATGTTTACAGTTTACCTAGTAGTAGAGCTATGCTAGCCGATGTGGTTATCTAGGGAAGCAGTAGACTAGAGTAGGTAATAGCAATTCCGTAAGCGCAGTCAGAGGTACGGGTCGTTAGTTAATAAGCAGCTGGCATCGCTGATCATCATCACGTGCGGTCATCTTGCCAACTGCACACATGCATGCAGAACATGAAGTGGTTACATCCTCACCCTTTCAACATAGGAAACCCAGTCTAGACTCTTCTCAATTAAAGCCCACCAATTCAATATACCCCCGCGAAAAACTTGCAACGCAATAAGTCCACCTTACCTACCACCAAAACCATGGCCCCACCCAAGCAGCAACAACCCTCCGCATCGCCCACCACCATCCCCCTCTTCTACCGCATCTTCTTCACCTACATCGACCCCTAATCTGCCTCTGGGGCGCATACATGGACTTCTTCGACCCCAGCCTCGTCCTCTCCTCGCACATCCCCTCCCTCCCCGCCAGACATAGGCCACACGATGATCCTGCGGCAGCGCGGCGGCGGCATGTTGAACTTTGGATTCATCTCGGCTGTCCTGCTACGATATACGTCTGACGTAAACGTGTGGCGGATTGTGCAGGTTGCGGATTTTATCGTGGATGTCGTGTATTATTGGGCGGTGTATGGGGTGTTGAGGGAGCAGGGGAGGTTGAGTGTAAGCACGTGGAGGGCGGAGGATTGGGGAGTGTGGGGATTACGGGGTTGGCTGGGGTGGTGAGGTGCGCGTTTTTGGCGGGGTTGGGTTTGAGAGGGGGGAGTGGGAGAAGTGGGAGGAAGAGCGACTGATGATGGTGGGTTGATTTGGGTTAGGAGGTGGTGGTGGTGGATGTAGAGATCATGATGCAGAACTCTACAAACTTTGTTTGAGGCCAGTTGTCAAATAGCTGGGTTTGGGGTAAGTACTGCAGCACATACGTCGACTCAGATGCAGACGATCAAGTTGATGGCAAGATGTGATATAGGGTTGCTGCGTAATCACTGTTTTTATTGGGGTTTAGGCTTGAACTCATATATATGCAAGTATACAGTCTCTTCCCCCACCTCGACATCTCCTGGTAAGGGGTAGGCGAAAGTCTTGGTCTCCTGAAACCCTGCTGCAGCCATAAGGGCGAAGAAGATCTCTTCACTAGAATGCCGCATCTTCATTGAAATAGCAGTGACAACTTTAGGGGATATCCTAGCCAGGCGAACGAGCGTGTTGACGAGCGCAGGGCTGTTAAGAGATCAGCATCTGGTCATACCAGATTACTTGGAGCACGGTTCAGAAGCATACCTGCTGTCTGGATTGTACGTGCAATCCGCCGCCAGTACCAAATCTATTGGTGAGGATGGAGACTGGAGGTTGTCGGGCAGTTCAGCATCCCAATTCAGCTCTTGAAATCTGAGCGAGGATCCTTCCATCGTTCCGGCTTGTCGGATGTTCCGCTCAATGATTTCTTGAGCTTCTGGGAGATCAGTGAGAAGTACCTGCGCCCCTTTACATAGTTGAGCGAGTGATATACCCACCATGCCGCATCCAGCTCCAAGCTCTAGAACCGTGAGCTTTGGGCGACGTTGGGACAGTAAGAGGAGTTTCGCTGGATTGCTCCTGTCACCTATAAGTTCTTGAAGGCGGCAAGAGAGTGTGATGCCGGCGTCCCTGTCTCAGTCAACGGCTGAACGAACGATGATATGGATGCGCTTACCATAGATGCCGCGCAATGCTCTCCCCCGTCTCTTCCCATATACTCACTATGGGCGCTTCTGGTGAGATGAGGAAGCGTCTCTCCACGAGCTTTACAGCTTCGGATGAAGCATGGAAGTCGGCGCTCCATGCAGAAACTATGCCTGGTTGATCGTCGGATAGCTTGCCATACTCGTCGTACGTAGCTTTGGGCTCAACCCCAACTCTTACCCTCAGATTTGACGATGCGTGGGACTTTGGCAAAGGAAAGACAAGAGGCACATTTCTCATGCCACTTGTCCATTGTATCGTTGTCCATACCAGAACTTGCTCGGGAGCTTGAGATGATGAAAGTAATTCTGCCGATAGTTGAGCATCGTAAGGGAGGAACGAATCTCCCAAGTCTGATGTGATGGTGATCAGACACTGCACCTCTCCTTTGGAAGCATTTTTTGCAGTCACGACTCGAGGAGTCTTGAGAAAGCGAATATATCGCATCGATGCATGTGTCGATTGGACGACCCGAGCCGAGGACGAATAAGAAACTCTGTGTATGGCTTACCAAACCAGCGAATGAGGCCGGGGTTGCTATTGCTATTGGACTAGCTCAGCTCTCGGCTTCCGGCAAGGTGAAGGAACGTGGGGCGGGCTGGGGAAGGGTTTCAAACACCAAGGCTCGCAGCTTAGCACCAACCAGCATCCAGTCGTCATACCTCGACCTCCGACGTCTGGTGAGACAACATATGCGCCTGCCACTTGTCCGCACTCTATGCGCCATGGCATCGGCGCGCGTCTGAGCCGCCACATCTGCACCCTCACCGGCCAGCTTGCTGGCTCGCAATCGCCGCCGCCATGTATAGACGGGGTGACCCGCGGTGGAACCGCACGATCCAGCACATCACCGAGAACTTTGAACACGCAAACGAGTCTGCGCAAGAGAACATATACGGCTTCACACAGCGCTACATCACCCCCTGCGTCTCGTCGCTGAGCCAATGCGTCAATGCCTGCACGGCGCCGTGCTTCCCAGCGCACAACGACCGCAGACGTCACCGTGGGCGGTCGCGGGGCAGGGCCGAGCTCAGCTTCGATTTCTACGACGACTGGGAAGATGACGAGAATGATGGCTTATTGGGATGGGGGACCGAGAATCTGGACAGGTTCCTCGGCGGCGCAACCAACTACGGCGCGACCGCTCAACCAGGGAGGCAGAGGGCCATGAGCTACGGCCAACGGAATCGCGATACCAGATACGACGCCTCGAGACGGAAGAGCACTACACTCCCGCGCGACGGTGGCCCGGATCCGACCATAATACCGAGCTCGTCCTATTTTGGGTTCCTGGGGCGGCTGCCGTTCAAGATTGGAGGCAAGGGCCTGCGGTACAAGCCCTCGGCAGCTGATCTGACGGAGCATCCTGGCGCAGCACGAAGGAGCCTCGAGGAAGAGCAGCCGCTGATTGAGGATAGCGACGAGGAGGCACCAGCTGGGGGCGAGAACAAGGGACATCGCAGGCAGAGAAGCGACACCCACACCTCGGGGCACACTACGGATTCGTTAAGCTCGAGAGGCGATATATTTCCGAGCGAGGATGAGCTAGAGGATGCAGTGCCCCTAGACGACGAATTCACCATATCTCTTGAACGGCGCACAACCGGGCAATGGAACGATGACAACCTCAACGTGAACAAAACACGCTCAGGCAAAAGCAAGCGGCCGTCAGGGTCACGCATGTCATCGCGGACAGTATCTTCAAGAAATACACATGGTTCAGGGAACAAGAGTAATGAAGACAACATCTTACAACGCTCCGCATCGGAAACAATCGAAGAAGTGCCCACGCTGGACGAACTTCAGAAGGAAGAAGAACGCTTACGCTTGCAAGAAGAAGCAGAGGTACACAAGAAGCGACAAGAAGCGCAGCAACTAGCTGTAAAACGCGGTCTAGCTCCAGAGCAGCAACCACAGCAGCAGCAACAGTTACAAACCCCATCGCGCACCTCAAGCACTCCTCGCTCGCCCTCCCCTCATCCAACACCACAACAAATGACCACAGTCCGCTCAGCTGTATCTCCCATCTTACCCTCCCCAACCAGCGAGACCGCGCCAGCACCTTTCGAAGCAGTACCCTTCCCGAGCTTCGTAGATGCACAAACGAGGCCGGATAGTAGTTCCTTCCACGTCGATGAGTCGGACTATTCGAGCCTGGCGCCTACTCCGAACAGACCGTTGTCATTGAAAGATCAATCCAGGGATATCCCGAGAGAAGAGGACGCTGATTTCGTGCCTGCGAGATTACCGCACTTTGGCTCGGGTTCGTGAGGGCTTGTAATTGTGAATGTGTTGCGTTTAGCGTGCTTTTATGTCTAGGACGGGGTGCGATTGTTCCATGGGGGATGGATGGATAGCCTAGGGTGTAATAGTGTTTGGGGATAGTCGTGGTAGGAATGGTTCGAGCATAGTTTTTACGCTCTTGACGACTGTATTATCTAGGCGCTTGCTTGTAATGTTGGACGATGTAATGCGAATGACGGTAATGAGCGGGGAAAGTCAAGTCAAGCTGTGATGGAAGACTTGAGCGTACGAACGTGTATGAAAGCACTTGTATCTAACAAGTTTTGGTCTTCATAGAAGCTGTCGCGACTGTTACCGCCCAACACAAGGGTATCCAAACTTGATCATCGAATTCAACATGAATGGAAGCAATCTATCATTACTACTATAATCCATTATGGTGCAGACGAAGTGCTCAAAGAACCTCGGTTGGGTAACGTTGATAGTAGCCAGGAGCAGACAAAGCTCAACAAACACAACCTTCGTAAAGGGCATCCCACAACCATGAGGTATCTCAGAGACCCATATTCCCAAAAGTAATGGGCCTCTTTGTCAGTCCTTGATAAATCTCATCCAAAACACCCCTCTTCCTCTTCCTGCCCTCATCCTTCTCCTTCCTCTCCTGTTCCTCTTCCTCGTCCAACTCTGCATCCTCCTCCGTCCGCGGTTTCCACGCCGCTATGCTACCATCTGCGTGCGCAGAGTACATCTCCACATCATGCGGTCGCCAAGTCAGGGATGTGACTCTGTCTTTTGCGCTACGCTGATTCTGCGCCGCAGCAGAATTAGAGGCATGGTTTTGTTGCCGAGGTTGTGGCCGCTTGAGGCGGCGGAGCAGTTTGCCGTCAAAGAGCTCGTACGCGAGGATCTCGTGCTCGTTGGGGTAGAACATTATATCTGCGCCCGGCTGGAAATTGTCCGCAGGCGGGAGGACAGGTATACATGGGGCGAGGCCGGAGTTCTTGACCATCGGGCCAAAGTTCGCGAGCGTGTTGGCGCCAGTATCTGTGTTCCAGACACGGATCCGCTGATCGTGACCGCACGAGACTAGATGCCGCCCGTCTTCTGTCCAGACGAGGCCGTTTACCGGCCCCCTGTGTGCTTGCCCATGTCTTGCATTGCGGGAGAAGGAGGATGTAGGTTTGCCGAGCACGCCAATAGAGTCTTCGAGGTCGAGCATGCCTAATTCACCAACGCTGCGACGTACGTCCCAGAACCGCACGCTGCCATCTGTAGCGCCGCTCACGAGAATGTGTTCACGGACTGGACTCCATGCGGTCGATAGAATTGCGCCTGAGTGACCCGCAAGACTATGTGTATTTGCGCCCGAGCGGAGGTCGATCAGACGGACGTTCGGATGCTGGGTAGCGCATGCGACGAGAAGGTGCGATGCGATAGGCGACAACGCGATATTGTATACGACAGAGTCGAGGTCAAAGGAAGCGGAAGGCACGAGCGTTTCGCTGGAGTAGATCTTGACCGTGTGATCGTACGAAGATGTGAGGAAGGCCAGCGAGTCAAACGGGTAGAACTGAACTTGAGTAATGCCCAATTTATGCTCTTCGCTTGTCTTAGCCACCTTCTCCAGAGGTAAACACGTCTCCCCTCCATCAGTCGCATTCAACTGCGCCTCGAGATCCCATATCGCAAGCGACGAGTCAGCGCCGCCGGAAAGCAGATACCGGCCCTCAAACTTGTCGATAGTGATCGCGTTCACGCCGGATACATGCGCGGGAACTTGTTCCTGCGGATTATCTGCGGAGGGGAGGTGGTGACTGAACCTCAGGGCGGCGGGTTGAAGCGCGTATATGAGCTGTGACGTGGTTGTGCGTTTGAGAACATGGTGTGATGTGAGGCCGTAAGCGCGGTCGAGCAGGTGTTGGGTGTGCATATGCGACTACATGCTTCGGTATGTGTGGTGAAAGGGCGCAGACTGGAGGGACAGGCATGACGTTGGGCTGGGAGCTATGACCATACTTATGTAAGACATTCACTTTTGATGATCGATAGGCGTGAGACTCGCGAAGAACACGCGGTTACCAACAATAATGGAACAGAGAAAACGATACGGTGACTTCACGAAGCCACCATCGGAGTCATCCAATAGCGATGATGAAGCAGTCTCGAGAGATCATGCAAAGCGAAAAGTCAATGTTTATGATGCTGTAGCAGGTATGGCACTATGATTAATCACTCTATAGGTTCGAACTAACGTGCCAAAGGGAGAGTCACTCAAGCTGGTCTGATTGGAAACGTTACGGATAGCAAGAGCTCCAAACAACCACTTCGTCCAGATGAAGTTCTCTTCAAGCAAGCCAACGCGCCAATCCGATACGAAGAGACTGACTACTATTACGCTCACACCAAACTATCCGCTGAGCAGCAACTGCCTAGTGGCGACCTCTTGACTGCATTGCATGCTTATATTTCCAAGCTGTATGCCAGGACGGGAGAACCTGGAGCCCAGAATGCCTGGAGATGTATGGATGAGACTGCGCTAATCGCACTCGGTATCTTGATGGAAGAGACCGCTAAAGAGATCCTGGGCGAGACTGGTGACCTCGCTTTCACCGAGGCGGCGGATGCAGACGAGGAATTAGATCTTGCAGGGGAAAGCGAGCATGAAACTGGAGATAATGAAGAGCAAACGAGAAAGTCTGCAGCGAGGGAGGCGAGCAATGAAGATGAGTCTTCGGGTCCGTGGTCTTCGGAGGATGGATCGCGGTACGCATCAGAAGAGTCGGACTGGGATTAATGGAGTGATATGAGATGGGAAGATCACATTTTCACAGTTTGAGAGGTGTGCTTCATGTATTTGGGTGGGTGGCCAGGCGCGACCACCCTTCTGAGAGCTGGTATTAGCGTGCCTTCCTCGAAAGACGCATGCCTAGAGGTAACCTCAAAACCTCTAGCAACGCACTTCTTCCCTAACACATTCTCGCAGCCTTGCGCTACTCTACATCATCAGCCTTGATATCCCCAGTTCTACTCCTTCAGCATGGTAAGTGGTCTACTATTGCTATCTGTTTAGTCTCTCATATCGTTTCAGGCACCAAAAACCCAACCAAACGCCCAAAAGGCGGCTACGATTCTTGCCTGGTTCCACAAAACTGCGCAAGCACACAACATCAAAGACCTTGAGAAGACACTACCGCAAGTCTCAGGGATCAGTGGCATGCAAGTGAAGGAGTACCTACAATCACTCTCGGACGACAGCAAGATTCGTGTCGAGAAAATCGGCAGTGGCAACTGGTACTGGAGTTTCCCGAGCGACGAGAAGAGGGCCAAAGAGACTGCACTTGAGAAAGCACAGGAAGAACACTGCAAGGCCGATAACACGGTCATGGAGCTTCAAGCCAAGGTGGATGAGGCAGGAGCAGCACGTGGCGAGGATGAGGAGATGCTCATGGAGATAGGTAAGCACATTTTTCACGACCACCGTGTTCTCTGCTGATATGACAAAGGGGGCGACCGCAAGACGCTCATTACGAAGCATGCAGACTTGACTAGGGAACTCGAGAAACTTCGAATCGAGCTGGCCGCGTATAGCGAGCAAGATCCTGTAGAGATGGAGAAGAAGGCTCTTCAAACGCAGCAGGCTCGTATCAATGCCGACAAATTCTCGGATCAGATCCTCACTATGGAGGGATGGCTCAAGGAGCAGATGGGAGGTGACAGGGAGGTGCTGATGAATATCCTGAAGATGCTCTACGAAGACGAGTTTGATGATGAGGATCAAGGATTACGAGAGCTCTGATGAACGGTGAGAAGATCAGCTGGATGGTTCTATGACGGAAGATGTCTTCCAGGACTGTTCGAGGGGATGGAATCTAGTAAAGCGTTATGTGAGACGGGGGTCAGAGCTATGCAAAGTGCCCAAGAACCATCTAAAGGATGTGAATCATAGCATTGTATCGCTCTCATTTCGAATCATATGCTCAGCCACTTCCTGAGAAACCAAAAGTTCCCTGAGTCACTTCGCGATGACTGTTCCCGGCGATGTTGCGCCTCGTTAGTGGCTCAAGCTAGTTAAGCACGGGCAGCTTTCATTCGCTTCGGGAACAGCGTCATCACCTTTCACGAAAAGGCCGCCAAACGCTTGCCGGATTACAAGGCCTCGGCGGCCTTCGCATATGCCTTCAATCGCTATATGATCATAGCTACCTGGCCTATTTTTTCTGCCCCGACAGATCCTCGACCTTTTGGCCAAATTGACCCGCGACGAAGAATCTCATAACCCCGCCATGGCTTCCACTGGGGAACTCGGTGCGTCTACTGCGCCTCAAGAAAATCATCAAGTGCCAGCAAACCCCCAAGGACGTGGAGGAAGAGGTCGAGGTCGTGGAAGAGGACCGCATGCTAGATCTGAAGAAGGGGCTGAGCACAATGGATCGAGGGGACGAGGTCGGGGGGGCTTCCCTCCTCGTGGACGCGGGCGCGGACACAGGGACGGCGCAGGCGGTCGTGGTGGACATGCTCCAGAGAAAGGCAAGGCACCGCTCGTACAAACGCAAGAGAATGGACAGAGTTTACCAGCACTTGCAAAACCGAACCTCCAACAATCGGATAATGAAGACCCAGATGCCGAAGTCTGCTTCATTTGCGCCTCGCCGGTTCAGCATACCGCAGTGGCTCCTTGCAACCACCGAACCTGCCATATCTGCTCTATTCGAATGAGAGCACTATACAAGACAAAGGCATGTGCGCATTGCAGGACCGAGTCGGACCACGTTATCCTCACCGACAGCCCCGAGAAGAATTACGAGGATTTCTCCACGGTCGACTTCTTCAAGTCCGACGACAACTTGGGTATACACTTCGAAAACCCAGCCGTGTTTGACGATACAAGATTGTTGTTACAGTATAATTGCCCGGACAGCGAATGTGATGTCGCTTGCTTGGGCTGGCCGGACTTGCATCGCCATGTCAAGACGGCCCATGGCAAAGTCATGTGGTATGTGCTAATATCACTACATCTGACCTTCCAGAGTGGACAGTTCTTGTTTGCAAAATTGTCTTCTTTAGCAGCGTATTGAACTCATACTGACACAAGGTAGTGACCTTTGTACGAGGAACAAGAAAGTCTTTACTCACGAACACGAGCTTTTCACATTTCCTGAACTCAGAAAGCACCAGAAATTCGGCGACGACAACCCCGGTGCGATCGACCAAAGCGGATTCAAAGGACACCCGGAGTGCGGATTCTGTCGCGAGCGCTTCTACGGAGATGATGAGCTTTATACACACTGTAGAGACAAACACGAACGCTGCCATATTTGTGACCGTCGCGACAACGGGACCAGGAAGCAACAGTACTATGTCAACTATGATGCGCTCGAAGTGCACTTCAGGAAAGATCACTTCCTATGTCCAGATCGAGAATGCTTGGAGAAGAAGTTTGTGGTGTTCGATTCTGAGATGGACCTGAAGGCGCATCAGATAGAAACTCATCCAAACGGCCTATCGAAGGACGCTTTACGAGATGCCCGCAGAGTAGACATGTCTGGGTTCCAATTTCGTGCGTCGCATGAACAAGAAACCAGACGAGATGACCGAAGACGAGACGGTGGCAGAGGTCGTGGTAGAGGACGAGATCCAAATACGGAGCCCTTGCCTGCCTCATCTGCTCAACAGCTAAGCAGAGCTGAGCTTGCTTTTCAGCGACAGGTGGAGGCTCAAAACTCACGTTCAGCCACTGGGCGAGCCTTCGGTGGCCAGCTCACTGCGCCTACTCCAGGCGAAGCATTTGCTGCTAGACCAACACCCAGCGCCCCCGAACCTGCGACTGTGACGGCCTCCCGCCCGAGCACGACATCCGCAAGCAGTGTTGCGAACGGTCTAGGCCAGCTGAACCTCACTTCACAACCCGCTAGTACCACACCGCAAACCCCTCAAGACCAGGCTCGGCAACTACGACATAACGCTGTCGTTGAGCGCGCCTCTACTATGCTACGCAATGATGAACCTAAACTCTCAGAGTTTCGGACGCAGGTATCAGCGTACCGTACTTCCAAACTGTCCGCAACACAGCTCATTGACGGATTCTTCACCTTATTTGAGACGAACTCAAAGGAGCTGGGAAAGCTTGTCAAGGAGCTGGCAGACATATTTGAAATCTCTGCCAAACGTGAGAGCCTTCTCAAGGCTTGGAATGACTGGAAGGCTATCAACGAAGACTACCCAACCCTTCCTGGCTCTGCAAGTGGACAAACGTTAAACGGCGGTGCTGCAGCTCATGGTGGTTCAAGAGTGCTGAAGTTGAAAAGCTCGACAGCACAGTCGTCACGTTCATCAGCCAACAAGCAAGCCAGCTGGTCTACAGCATCATCGAGTAACCCCTTCCCGGCCCTGCCAGCCCCGTCATCGGGTCGTATCGGCGCGAAACCTGGCCAGACGCCTTGGGCTTCTTCATCCGCAACAACAAGCGCACGTGCCTCGCCAATGCCTTCTCGCGCTGCTCCACCGGCGAAGGTAAACCAGAAAGCTAACCTTGCAGATGCCTTTCCAGCTCTCCCTGCAGCGGCCAAACCAACCAGTACCATATTCAGCCCTGGCTACACTGGCATTGGGCTTCGACGAGATAACAGTGGTCGCAATACGCCGGTAGCGAACGCGTGGGGTGGCGCTTCGGGAGCGAACAGTGGTACGACCACGCCGGCAGTAGAAGATGACGGTGCAACGGGTAAGAAGAAGGGAAACAAGAATAAGAAACAGACGCTTTTCCAATGGGGTTGATCCCGAAGATAGTGCTGGCGAGGTTCCCTTGTGCCGTATGGACGGAAGGAGAATATATGCGGATCGATGGGTCATCTGGAAGTGATATGACAATCAGGCAGATTGAGCCTGGGTTATTATGGCGGCATGGACAGTGCACGACCAGAAATCGATTGGGGGCAGCCTCAGTATTAAGGTGCTAGATAAATACTAAGTACATAAACACCTATCCATGAACTGGACGACTGTCGTGACAAGCACATTTTGAGCTGCCGCAAGTGGCTGCGCCATTGACCAAAGCGCCGGTTTCGCGCTAAGTTAGCTCCCGCAGTGGGCCGATTGCGTCTAATGAACCATGGTTCTTTCTTTCTATGCGTACTTATGACTAAGCTGTATTATATAATAAAGCACATGCAGCCGTTGCCAGACCGCACCTTCACCTTTACCTTGCAACAATGAATCGACCAATACCACCACCAACCATGCCCGCCATAAAATACGCTCATGGCGACAATCCTGGAGACTATATAGGTGAAAGAGGAGGAAGGACGTACCGGTAAGTGTCTCTTGTATGATACTGGCCTCCACATTGGTATCACAGTGCTAGACTCCAAGAACTTTGTATCCACCGCATCTAGATCACCTGTCTGCTCCTAGAGCTCTCTTCATTATCACTTTATGTTTGAGGCAGCATCGCTTACAATCTACAGGCTGCGTGTCGAGCAACAACCCATCAGGGCTCGAATGTGCGGGTTTGGCGACAAAGTAAGACAGCTCTTGCAACTGCCCCATCACGCTGGTACAGGACTGATACATGTACAGGATCGCCGCCCTATCACTCCACCTCCGTGCATTCGTCTGATCGTGTGCGATTCCCAAACGGGACAGGAGGTTGATGTCAATGATGTCGACAGCACCTTCTTCGTCCTCATGGTCGATCTCTGGCACGAGGATGGTACCCGAGCTGTCAATTTAGTTAGGCATAGCAGTGCTGCACCCACCGTCTCAATTTCCAGTAGCACCGTCACTTCGTACCCACCACCACCGGAGCGGCCCATGTACATGGCAACGCAGATGCTCCCTCAATACACCCAATACGGCCAGCCATTACGATCAACGGTAGATCCCTATGGGCAAGCTCCAATGCCCTCAAATTACTACGCTTCAGCACCAGGAGGCCCAGCCTATCCAGCCTATGGGGCGTCGAGCGCCTACGCACAGCATCCACAGCAAATCCCTATGGCTGTCCCAGCACCGCCAGTCAGCCAGAACCACACACGGAATCTAATTGGGATGAACGCAGTGAATGCATGTCGTCTGAACGACCCAGATGGCAAAACGGGCTTCTGGTTCGTCCTTCAGGACTTGTCCGTACGAACCGAGGGAACATTCAGGTACTCTCCTTCCGTTTCAAGTATATCTCCGGCCTCACTAACAAACATAGGTTGAAGCTGAGCATGTGCGATATCGGTGTCGGACAGGGCACCAATGCTGTCGTTTCGACTGGCAAAAGCCCCGTCTTAGCTACCAGCTTCTCAATGCCCTTCACCGTCTACTCAGCCAAGAAGTTCCCCGGTGTCATTGAGAGCACTCCGCTAAGCAAGTGCTTTGCTCAGCAGGGTATCAAGATACCAATTCGAAAAGACGGTCCGAAGAATTTGAGCAATCAGGCTGAGTTCGATGCTGACGACTAAAGCAAGATAAAAAACGTTTCCCTTCACCTATGACTCCTGATGCCGAAATCAAGGACGAAAGCAAGAACGAAAGCAAGAACGAAAGCAAGAACGAAAGCAAGGACGAAAGCAAGGACGAATCTGTCGATGAACCTGAGGTTGAGACTAGGGCTGAGACATGGAATGATTGGCCCGAAATAGCTCTATGAGGGTACATTGTTCATTCCGCACTTTTATCACTATAGGGGAGTTTTCTTTTTCAAAATCGCCCGGCGTTTCTTAGGCTATGGGCGGGACCCCAGCGGTGAGGTGTTGTGATTGTGAAAGACTTCATCACGTCTATATCCTTGGGTAATGCGGTGTATTGTCTGTCCCACGGTGTTTGTTTTGGTTTTTTGTTAATGAATGGATTGGGACGCACATATTGGTATAGTTGCTGTAGTGTAGACGGTGCTTCAAGCGCCAAATGAGGCTTCAACACCGCATTACTTCATTTCCTAGTGAACCATGGATCAGAAAGCGGCGATGTCTGGGCGCTGAATGAACACTGAGAAATCTGAATGTAGATCTCATTACTGATCACTGGAAGACGACATATTTTGCTATTTCTTATCGTGTTGTTACATGCCTATGCTAGTAGACTACATATGTCATTGCACTCGTAAGTCATGACTTCGTGTAAGCCATTATGGTGCTAACATCGTAACTGACTACCTATCCTACATCATGTACCTATCTATGCTACCATTTTGCGGCAGACCACATTCATAACTGACCCCGTCTTCTGGGTATAATGTACACCTTTTATCAAATAGCACTAACACGTCTCCTCTCGGTTAACAGATCCTTCGCAGCACGTTCTAGCTCCCTTTTCAGACCCTCCATCTTCACCGCCATGTCCTGAAAGACATGATGGTAATCAGAATCATGTCGCTGCTGTAACGTAGTCAAAATATGCGCACCGTCCCTCGCGAAGATATCTGCAATGTCGGTCACGGCTGTCTCGCTGTCTACGATATGGCGGAGCACTCGCTTGGATGTGCGTATGAGCAGGTCATGAATCGCACGTTGATGGGGCTGGAGACTGGCTTCCCACTCCATTTCTTCTGCTTGCGATGTGGGAAGTGGTGGTGGTTGGGATGTTAGTTCGGGTTCTGCGGATGTAGAGCTGTGGCTGCTAGGCGACCCTGGTATGGGCGGTGACGAGTGGAAGTAAATGGGTGAGGCTTTGGGAATCGTTATGGTTTGCTGATCTTCATCGTGATTGACAAGGGTAATGTCATCGTCCATCGTACTGTTTTCCCGTTCCGGAGATTGCGAAGGTTGCGATTCGAGGATGTGTATTGACTCAGGGCTTTTTGCAAGCGGTTGACTCGCTGCAGTAACAAGGGCGTTGGCAGGTGCATCCGAAGTATCAATACTTACAAGGTCAGTTGATTTCCTATGAGTTGGGCTTTCTCCTAGATCAACTTCATTCGTTGAACTTTCTCCAGTCAAACGACGTGTAAACGACGTTAGTTTTTGGCATTCACGACCCCGCCTGAAAGGGTCACTTGTAGCCATCTGTATGTCGCCCTTCAATTTCTCGATATCTACCTCATCGCGATCTGCGTGACCAGAGATGGCTGTAGACTCTGCATTTGGCGACGCAGGGAGAGGTTTACTGTTGCTTGACAATACCTCTGCATTGGTTGTAATTCGCTGCATTCTATCACTCCTTCCGCTAATTGCGTAGCCTAGTGGCGGTGGCGAAGGCATCGGAGGCAGCGACTCGTCATTGAGCCGCTTTCGTGTAGTAGTTGGTGTCTGGGGCCTCATTTGTGGCCTTATCTTTGGACTAGTTGGTTGAATCTTTGGCTGCGTGGTTACGGAGGTGTGGGCTGGAAGCTCCGGCTTCTTGAACGCTTTCGGGGAAACCCTTGACTGTTGCTGAGAGCCTAATAATAGTCCTCCGATCAAGGAATATCGTGATGAGGACACAGATGATGAGGGGATGTCAACTGATTTTGGCTTAAGCTTTCGCGGCTTTGAAACCTTCGTGGCCACCCTCGAGTTTGCTGGTATCGGCCGCATCGAAGTCTTTGTATCTGTATGTTGTTTCTTCGCTTCCGTTAAATCCGTCCCATCTTCGCCAGAATCGGTGCGAATTTCCTTCTTTCGTCTCTTTCTAGCTGCAGACGTCCGCCCAGCATTTGTTTTGGTTCTCGACCTTTCTTCCTCCAGAACAAAGTCGCCATCGCCATCGTCTGCCTTGCGCTTCGTCCGAAATTGTGTTCGTTTCGCACTACTGCTTGGCTTATGTACGGCCACCTTCGACCTTTGTGGTTGCTTCTGCGACGCCAATTTAGAATTGGAGGCGTCTTCCAAGCCAGCCTTCTTCTGTCCCTTCGTCCTTTTCGGATCCTCGTCTGGTAACTCGAACACGTCAGGTTGTGGGTTAAGTTGCTTGGAAGCTTTCAATTTGGCCTGTTGTGAGACGCGTGGTAGCTTTCCTTTGCTGCGGATTACTCCATGTTGAGACGGATCTATTGATTCGGTTTGATCTGGCAGGGTGGCGCCGTCAGATATGTCCTTTGAGATTGAAGCGTTCGGCCTTTGCACTGGTTTCATTTTATTCTGATCTAGCGCTGGCTTAACAGCGTCATCTTTTTGTCCTGTCTGTATTTGCAGTGGGGATCGACGAAGATCAATTGGTGAACTGCTCGACATCGAAGGGTGGGCTGCTGGGTGTACATCGATGGCGAGATTCTTTTGTTCGTTCTGATGTTCCTTGATGCACCGTTCCCATTCCTTTGCGTCGGCTGAGTGATGAAACAACAGCGTCAACTCGAATCCCGTACGCCGCGATGTATCCAAAACGTAGCTCCATGGTTCAGCCCTGAGCTCAAGAATCAGATCCCACGGCTCGTGCCCTATCGTTCGCGCTTGAGAATCGTGAAGTACGGAGCGCTGACATCGCATTTTGTGAATGTGACTAATTGGTACGCCTATGAACTGTATTTGCCGAAGAAGACCATCTGGTGCAATGACTGTTAGCATTCCTGCCTGGATGATCGAAATAGGGAGTCCGTCGTTTGACTCCCGCCATTTGAAGCCATCCGAAGCCACCAGTGAGATGGGGTATATGAGAGATGGATCAGAATCCGGACCAGACAACAGAGCCAAATCGCCTAAAGTATCTAAGAAACTTTGGAACTCGGCCATCCACCTAGGGCCAGAATTCTCCGGAAATCTGGGCGCACTGTCTCTAACTTTATTAGACGCCCAGAAGTCGCAATAGTCGATACCCTGCTCCAAACTCTGTCGAATAATGATGCCTGCAACAATCTTGGTTTCCTCCAGTTCGGTATTGCTTAGGACGATCGCGCCCAGTTCCTGCAGTCCCTGTGGTAGTTGCTTGAGGTGACGCACAACGTCGAGTGACACGTCGAGCATCCCTGCCAGTGCAATCCCAACCCATCGTCTCCGAGTCGAAGAGGATGTGACGTCGGTAAATGCTCGCAAGTACCTTTCAGCAATCGAAGGAAGAGTGCGTCCGCTGAAAGACCGGGCGGCAATGAGATCATAGAGTCGCGAATGCGACGCGACGTTGTCTGGCTCGTCGAGCGCTGCTGCAAGCGCTTGTGAAGTCATTGTGAGAGCTGCAGACGGACGAACTGGTGGGCGTGAGAGGTCATGACAGCCGAGGTGTCATGGGAACACCTTGTAATCGAAAGTGTGTCAAAAAGAACGAGAGACGGTGACAGCATAGTCGTGCTGCTAGGGAGGACGCGACTTCCCTTTCGACGACTGACGTCAATCGTGGAAGGCACGCGATAGTTTCGCGAACCCCTCGTCCTCATCTTCACCTCGAGCAACCACATCACAACTACGCTCACAAGGTATGTTGATAACGCCTTCTAGACGGTGATGCGAGTCGAGGGCACTGAGATGGAGGTGAATTCACCGTTCCTGCAACGACTGCGCGCGCGCTATCACAACCTCGGTATGCGGGACATCCCAAACCATGGACATCAACGTCTGCGTATGGGACTGGACTGGACCAGCATCTGTCGACATCGGGCCACCGTACCGCCTCATTCACAGCCCAACGATCAAACAACCCCTCTATCCTGTATCACTTCGTAGCGTGGACATGGTCCTCTGTTACTCCGCATGCAGCCACTGTGTAGCACTAAGCATGGGTTCGCTCTAATTGTTTGCTCGACCTACAATCCAGCCCCAACGAGCGACATCGAAAGCCAATGCTCGCTCAACATATCGGCTCAATCCGGATCCGACTGCAGAGTTCATGGATAAGTACCTGACTGATGACCGCTTCCTCCTCACCGCCACCATGTTTGTGGGTTACATCTGGCTATGCTTGTATCATGGCGCAATTTGATTTGTCGTGCAAGCAACTATCTTCTTATCAGATGTGCAACAACGAACAAGGATAAGACAAGAAGTATAAGTACACTGATGCTCACTAGTTGCCTGGTGCCTGTTCCCACTGAGCAGACCAGCAATCCACCCCATCGACGTCTCAGCTACTAGCGAATCGATACCAAAGTCCAGAGACTGACCTCACCATGGCTTTTGAACTTGGGCAATGGGCGCCTTGCCCCTTCCCATATGCATACGGTCCCATGCATGCCCCCTTTGGACTACCGCATAATCACATCTACCACCACCCACTGTCCTCAAGGATGCGGGCCCCTCGATGGGCGTTCAACAGAGGGCCATGCTGCGATTTCTGCAGTGCATTCACCAACACAGTACGACCCTATCCTCTCCGATCACTCTCTGGCTTTCCCTAACCTAGAACCCAGCCGAGCATCATGGAAGGCCTGGCCGAACTCGAGTTCATCATGCCGCAGGAGGTTGATCAAGTATTTGGATCTTATGAAAATATACACCATCACTACATGTTCGGACTCGACCGCGATGGGCCTGATTCGTATTGGTTGTCGAGGGAGATGGAAAGGCTGTCCAAGCGTCTTCGACAGATGTACCGTGTCTGTCCTTGGGTGCCTCAGTTGAATATGTTGTCTGACCAGCTGAGATATATGGGGAGAGACGTGCAAGTTGGGCCGCAACGACTGAGGTATCGCACGATGCCTAAGCATCCCTTTGATCGTCAGCTTTTACTTCCTGGTGTTTGGTAGAGAAGTGTCCTGATGCATGAAGACGCTGGCAGATTTCGAGCCTCGCCCCTTTTCTACCCTCTACTTTAACGTTGCTGTATCACTTCTTGAGCACTTCGTTGTACGATAGAGTTGCAATTACTTCTGTGAGGAGGCAGGATTACCAGATACGAGCTCCTTCGTACGCGGGCCCCCCGCAAACAGGACAAATTTGATATGCATTGATCGGCGTCGAGAAACCACAGAAACTCGTTCCAGTGAATCTATACACACTCCGGCACTTCAACCGCCGGCTTCGACGCCCCAAACTTCACAGCCTTGCCATAATACTCCAACAAAGCATCCGTATCCGTCCTCACCCTGTTATACTCCACCCTCAACCTCTCCACGCCGCCTTGCCCGGCACCAAGCCACGCCTCCTCCCCACCCTTCCCCCACCTCTTCCTCATCTCTCGATTAAACTCAATCGCATGACGAACATCCTTCCGCTCCGCACCTTTAGCCTTAACCGCAACATAACTCGTAATATTCAACAGCGTAGCCAGATCCAACGAGCTCGTCATATTCAAAGCCTGCTGTATCGGCGTCGAATTTGCATTGGAGGTGATGGGAAAGTAGGGTAGATCACTCCCCGCTGCCTCGGCCTTCAAATGCAGGAATATTGCTGTTGTGAGTGCGGCGTGCATGTACGTCAAGGGGAACTTTTTCGTCTCGGTGAAGAGAGCGAGACTCGTTTCTAGCGCGTTTGATAAAGGAGACCAGATTCGTAGGGGTGCGGCGGGATGCGGGGATAGCGTCTTCAGTGACCAGAGATGCGCGTTTGCCCATTGTTGCGAGGCGAATAATGTACTTGCGTGCGGGGGTATTTTGCTGAAGAGTTCGGGTTGCGAAAGAAGGTAGTCGCGTATTGTGCGGTGCGTGTACGTTACTCGTAGATCTTCCACGTCAGGGAGTGTGAGGGGCTGGCCGGGTTGCCTAGGCGGTGTTGTATCGAAGACCGCAAATAGATTCTTGCACCTCTGTGTCAGTTGGAAGCGTATGTCTTCTATGCGTCTTGCAACCTCCTCAGGTCTGAGGGGGCGTACGTCCGCGGCGAATGTGGCGGGTGTTTCTGCTGTGAGAGCGAAGGAGAGCGGGAGGAGACGTGGGTAGCTGTGTCGCTCGAGGAGGACGTGGATTTTCCATACTTGCTCGAGGTCCGTGATTTCGATTTTGTCGAGAATGTGAGGGAGCAGGTCATCAAGGAGGAATGGGAGGGCGTCCGCGCGGTCTTTCAGGATGAGGAAATCGTCTACTTCTTCGAGGCCTAGGAGTAGGAATGAGGTTGCAAGGGTGGCCCAGAGGAAGACGCCAGTGGCTTTTTCGGTTAATGTGGTAACGATCTTCCCTTCTTCTGTGCCGTCCATTTTTCCGCGTAGTCTCTCCAGCTTGGGCTCTTGATTGAATGCCCTGGCGATATGTATTTGGATATCGTGGGTTGTCCACTCGTCCACCACTAAGCGCGGTCGACGTTCGAAAGCGCCTTGGAACATGTGCGACGGGCGGCTCGACACACAGAATTTGACGTTATCCTTTTTCGTAGCGCTGATAATCATATCAACGACCTCATTGGGGTATTCATCCATCTCGTCCAGACCATCGATCATAAACAGGAACTTCTTTGATACATCGGAGATCATGAGTTCGAATGCACGTCGTAGACCAGAGAACGTAAACGCATGCAGTCCGCCGCCGTAGGAGATAAATTGATTCCAGCGGTCCGCAAAGAGCGACTGTAGAATACTGTCATCCTGATCGAGAGGCCCAAATATCATGTCCTGAAGGGACTCGTAGAGAATCGAGCGTAGCAGACCGACTGTTGACCTCTGCAGCTCAGTCCCGGCGGCCCAAAAGAAGAAGCCAGAAGTAATTCCTGGGGAACTACCAGACCATGCTTCAAGGCTCGAGAAGATGCGCGGATTACGGAAAAGATGCTTCATCAGGGTCGATTTTCCAGAGCCGGGTTTACCTACAGGGTCGCTCGTCCATCAGATAATGATAGGTCTCGGGTCAAAAGAGAAGAAGACTTACCAGTCACCCAATATAGTCCTTCACCTCTGGAACTTCCGAACCACTCTAAGATCCCGCCTACTTGAACTCCACCTTCTCCAAATACGAATTCAAAGCCTCCTGGAATCGGTTTCGTAATACTGTTCACCCTGTCATCCAACTCTTCAAACCAAAGCAACTTGAACACGGTCTCATAGAAATGCGCCTCTTTCTCCGCTTGTATCAACCTATCAACCTGCTTCGAAAACTCCTCCACATTCTTCTTCTTGTTATGTTTCCAATCATTTGCATGAATAGCGTCGAGCGCAGTATTCTGCCATTTCTCCCAGTGATGCATGCGCCCCGTGTCCTCAGCCGTGAAGACAGGAAGTCCACTTTCGGCAGATTGATCAAGGTACTGGCGCATAGCGAGGAGAAGAGCGGTTTCCACCTCCCTTCTCAAAGCCCTGAATTTCTTCTTGGTACCCGTAACGTCGCCCTTCTTCCACACGCCGTTCTCTAATGCTTCTCTCGCGGTGCTCCATCTTGGGTCGCCAAAACTACCCTTTGCTTGCGCTGTGATGAGTGCATCGATGAGTGGATACGTGAGTTCTTTGGTCAGGTCACTGAGCTTGACGAGCTGTTGTGCTGCCTCGCTCAGCTTCTTCGCAGCCTTGTTGGCGCTCTTCTCCTCGTGTAGTTTCTTTAGCTCAGATTGATCGATAAGATCGGTTAGGCGATATAAATTGTGTATCAAGTCCTGGAGAAATGCTGCATTTTCCACTGGCGTTGTCGACGGGTCGCTAGGCTGATAGATCGGATGATCCTTGCGTAGGGTGTTGATGCTGCAGTCGATGATCTGGACCAGTGCGGACGCGAGGCCGACAGCGGGAATTGGCCTCCCCATCTTGCGTGTCCCCAATGTTGTAGAATGGGGGTTCCGTCTTGGCTGGTAGCTGAGGCTTTTATGTTGAAGCTGAAAGCAGAAGTTTGAATGGTTGCTGCGCCGCAGGAAGACGCCTGTACGCTAGGCGACTTCGGTGCCCATCCCGTATTCTGGGGTGCCTTAAAATGTAGGGTTTTGGGGATTGCGCCTTGCTCTGAAGTTTAGTCGCAGGCTGTGTTCGCAAGCATTGCTGAATGGTCATATCGTACAGGGCTGACAGAAATGCGAACGCTTTTATTATGATATGTATGTTGCGTATGCTACTGTAAAGAGTAGTCATTACTAGATGCCAAACTCCACCCAATGCCCCGCTTACTCAATGACCCAAAATGCCCATCTATGATCTATCCAACTCGACGCTTAGAACTGCACCTGGAACCTTGGGTTTGTCCTTATCTTCTCACCATAAAATCTGAAGAATATCGGGACCGGGATGAATGCGAAAGAAATGAACCCCAACAGAGTGTTACCCCATCCCAACCCGAGTTTATCGTACATGCTCAGACCGCTCAATGGTATCACGGCACCGAAAACTGATCGCAGGACTGTGTTTGCAGCAATCGCGCTGGCAGCATGAATGGTAAATGCATCAACGAGATATGTTTGGATCGTCATCATTGCGCATAAGTTTCCCAGGCCAAGGAAAGACGTCGCAATAATCGGTACGATCCAATGCACACCATAATACGTTGTCCAGCCATATACGAATAAGCCAATCGGTAAAGCAATGGCTCCAGGCATCGTTAGCGCGAGTGGGAGACGATGTTCAGGCTTCGCGTTTCCTTGGGCCTGTGCCTTTTTGATGAACTTGTCAGACATGACACCTAGCACCGCCATGCCTGAGATCATGCCTACGCCTACGCCGATGTAGGAGAGTCCAACCGCGCCCGAAGAAAAGTGATATTTGCCCTCGAAAACGAATGTTACGGTCGTGAAGAAGAGGTAGAGAATGCCGTAGTTGATGGCAATGTAAAGCGACATGAGGCTGACAATCGGGGAGAGAAAGAGCATCTTCATCGGACGAACGATGGCTCGGATGAATATCTCCCTCGGTGGGATGTCCTTTGCTAATTTGGAGCGAAGATTCTGATTCCCTGTTTCCTTCCGTAGGCGCGCAGCCTTCTTCTCGAGAAGCGTAATAGGGAATGTTTCACGTCCAACAAAGAAGAGCACGACACCAAATGCCCCTCCAAAAATAGCCATGATCCAGAAGACCCAGCGCCAGGACATGGCTTGAACGAGAAAGCCACCGCACACTGGGCCAATCACAGGACCTAGGAGCGGGCCCATCGACCAGATAGCCATAGCTCCAGCTCTTTGCTCCGGGGGAAACATATCGGCAATGGTCCCTCCACCTAATGTTAAGGGCGCCGCACCCGCACAGCCAGCAAAGAATCGAAACGCAACCAGCATGCCCATGGATTTCGAAAGCGCGCAAGCGATGTTGAAGATCACAAAGAGCATGTTGGAAATGTTGTACAGCGGCATACGACCATAGAGTTCAGACATAGGCGCTATTATGAGCGGGCCTACGGCGAATCCAAGGATGTAGACTGAGACAACAAAAGCAGCCATGAGATTTGAGGTTTCGTGGAAGGCCTTTAGAACCTGGGGGACGCCGGGAGCGAAAAACGATGATGCGAGAGGAGTGATTAAAGTAACGGCGCCCAGAGCTGCTATTATGCGCCATTTCTTCTTTGCCGGCCAGTTTTGAGGATTGTGTGGATCGTCGGGACCGTCCCAGTCAACAATGTTCGGGTCGATTTGTTCTTGTACTTCTGCTTCGACAGGTACATCGCCAGAAAGTGTTCGTTCATCGGTGTGTGTTGAGTGAGCATGGCTTTCAACGCCCTTCTCTACATCTTTTGTGAACGCCTCTTCTGCAGTTCCATCTGCTTCGTGAGATTGTACATATGATGATCCGACTTTTTCGTTCTGGAGATGTTGTGCATCCTGCGGAGCGTGGGGTATTGAAGCGGGTGTTGCCATCACGAAGGCGAGATATGGTATGTGCTGCGAGAATCATTGTTAGTACGTGGTTATCTTAGTACTGTTGACGTATTGAGTCTAAATGATTGCGAAGGATGCTTATAGCAGGACTGTAGCATGGTTGTAGAAACTGACTGTCGCACCAAGGAAAAGTGAACCTTACCGATAGGCGCCCCAAAGTGAGACAGTTGCACGGGAGCAGCCGTAAACACTAGAGTAATCTGACAGGTTCGCAGATCCACCCTTCAAAACCCACTGGTACACAGAACTCGACTTGTGGGAAGGCGCAACCCTTTTAAAGGGTACCAAAGGATATAGGGAGAGAAGAAAGGAGAAACAACAGACAGTCGCGCCGCAAAGTGGAGGCAGAAGTCTACGACCCTCCGGCCACAAAAACGAAGCCCAAGCTTATGAGACGGACGGTCACGCAGCCCGTATGCGGCGTATCCCTCCCTATCTCCATACTGTACTAGTACTCAAGGGTTTAATCCGTGTGCGGACCAACGACTCAGGAGGACTGAATCGGAAGGCCGAGCGATCCAAGACGGGTCCGCGGCTTAACGGGTATAATGTAAGGATTTGCACCAATCAAAAAGCTGCTGTCATTCACTAAGCGCAGCCGACCATGCGTTTTTAGCTTCGCGGAAAGCTTGTTGTTCGCTCAAGCAAGCTTGACGGTACGCAAGCGTGCAGCCACGTTCCGCGTGGAGGGTGGGCGGAGGGTCGGAGGGTCACTGTTTCACGTCCATCACCTGTACAGTAGCCCTTAAGACCATCGTTTGTTCCAATGATCTTTGTAGGAAGAGTTCCCAAGGGCTAAGGTTAGTCTCCCAATGACCAGGTAGCTTCGCTTCTTACCGCGTAGCATGCATGTGGTCTATGGATATTTGATCTATCCGAAGCCTACGACGTAGTAGCCTCCTACCATGATCTTCTCCTGCGGTAGCAACCGAAGGCCCAGGTTTACGTGTGTAATATCGACTCAGGTTGTCTCCTGTCGCTGACTGCATGGAGCGAAGTGAACGATGCACCGGATGAATTAAGTGCCCCGCGGAGGAGTCGTGTACTTGGTAGGGACTTGCATTCGCATATGTGCAGCATACCGTTTTGGGAAGGTGTTCGTTGCGACACCGCTCAGGAAGCCATCCTGAATTCGTGATTCAGTGTATAAAGAGTCTGGATCGAATCACCGTTGTTTTAGGGAAACGCTCAGGTTAGATGTGCGACGTTCGAGAGTTATCTCACATCCGACCGCTGCAACTTGTTCCACTGTCCCAAAGTATTCTTCTTCCACCTTTTGCGCTGGACATGCTTACGCCGATTTTATGCCAATCTTGGCTCATGAGCTTTCGACAACGACGTGCCCGCTTCGACAGCATTTCGCTATCAGCTTGTAGCTCAAACGTGGTTTGCTTGTGGGCGTAAACATGTCCTGGGGGGCTTGCATCCTCCGAGAAGGAACGGCTTGTGTTAACGAGATATTACAACGTTTGATCGAAGTATGTCGAAAGTCACGTCATGCGACTGAAGCGTTACTGACAGGTGTTGGTTTGATCAGATCTTAGGTAAGGTTTTCATGCAGGCGGATTCTATGATGTTGTAGGAGCCTATGGTGTTTATGCGGAAGGTCTCGTTGTCGGGGAGGCGCATTGGTTGGGGGATGCCTGGGGAGCTTGTTAGCTTGGGTTAATCTCTCCTTTCCAGAATTGAAATCTTAGGTATCTGGTGTGGTTCGTTGAAGGTTCATGGTACTTACTAGCGAAATGCACAACCGCATCTGGTTTTTGTATTGGGTCCATGAACGGCTCGCTGACTTTGAAGTGACAAGAAAGACTATTGAATGCTTGGGCACCGTCTGTCAAATCGGCCTTCAGGGTATATACGTTGGGGTTGTTTAACGGTACAACATCAACATTGAGTATTTCATGTCCGTTTGAGAGTAACTTTTCGATAACATGCCGGCCTGCTACACCGGAGCCCCCTGTGAAGATTACTCTTTTGCCCGCTGTAGGTGGATCTGAAGACATATTGGATGTGTGTTTTTTGTTGAATTAAATCTGGTTCTGTTAAAATATATCAATAGTCGACCGCGACAATCTTAGTGGATGAACTTGAAGTTCATTATATTATTTATGTACAACCTATTTGGGTTACAAATCTTCCCCGCAATTAGCTTACAGAGCTCCAGGGCTCCCAACTCACCAGGTGCTATTAGCCAAAACGTCACCTATGCTAGAGCTGACAAATATGGATATTAATCAGGCCAGAGCCCATGATACAGTCATCGTGAAATATCATACCGGTATTGGTACATTCATTCATGTCTATCATTTGACCTTATGACTTCATATGATCTTGTGGGGCTTCCTTGCTTGCGGTACCTGTTGTACCGTAGAGACTTTCCCATCTATGCGGTCTGCGTACCGTATCCCCTGATCCTATCCGCGAAGGCCCAACTCTGGTTCTCCAGCTTCACCTCTTCGTCTAGGTCAACGCCCTCACTCGTAATGACGGCAATGGAATACTTGTCCATACTCCTTGCGTCTCGGTAGAACAGAACCTTCATGCACTCCTTAATCTTATCCACTGCCTGCTCCTTGGTGACGTTCTGTACCGACGCCTCGTCTGGCAATATTGTCCTCAAGATGGGCTGAGCGAGATGCGCTCCGAATCCAGTAGCTAGCGATGGCGAAGAGAAGGTGGTGCCGAGGAGATCCGCGCTCGCAAGGAAAGGCTTCGACTCGCCGTCCAGACCAGCTATTAGTAGGTGATTCCACAGCGGGTCGAACTTGGATCGGCGGTTGTACATGACTTTGGCGAGGTATGTGTGAAGATTCTTCGCGTTGAGCGGTGTTTCGGTGGCAGAGTAGTTTTCGCGGATGTCGAGGGAGTTGAGAAGGCGGTCGAGGTACTGCATGTCCGAAACGTCGCCGCCGAAGCCTACGACTACCTCGTCGTTGAATTTCCGCAGGCGCTTGACGTCCGTGAAGCGGGCAAGTGATCCATATGAGGCTGAAAAAACCTGTCAGCTAGACCGCTTTGCATTACATCGTGTTCTTTGACTGCCATACCTAGGTTGTCTGCTGCAATGACTACGCCATCCTTGAACTTTGCCGCGAGCACTGAAGTACCGGTCACGATCGGACTCTGGGTATGCTGATTTAGACCAGCGGTCTGGAAGTGTGAGGGATCGTAGGCGCCGTAGACATCGTCTCTTGGCTGTTGTATGTTAGTATTGCTGTTGATGGAGGCGGGCGAGATGACATACACGGCCCCAAGCTTGCGGAAGATGGTTCATATTGATCGAGGCAGCTGAGGTGTAATAACGAGAAGAATTATCGCTTGATATTTGCGGAGCTGTGGGACTGGAGGCGCGTTTGGAGGTAAAGGTGTGGTTTGGATGCTCGTCAGGCAGTCGGTGGTTGCGCAGCTCGCCGCCAAGGTATATCGTGGCCCAAGCTCCCCAGTTCACATCCACTGGCACGCGCAATCACTTTTCTCTAGCACCAGCGGGCAAAAATGCTCGGAATTGACTACTCGAGTAGCGACGAGGAGGAAGCTCTGCCGGCGACAAAGCCAGAGGTGAGGCCCACACACTCTTTGAAGGGGCGTCCGATCGCTACTAATATCGAGTTGACCAACGTTCCTACGGTAGTTGCGCCTCCGCCAGCACCTCTTTCCGAACCCGCTCCTCTTGAGCAACCGCCAGTCCCTTCAGATCCCATCAATGGCCCGTCACAAGTTCCGACGGTGACGCCACCTCCCCCAGAGGAGGAGTCGGCCGACGATGTTATTCCTGGTTCACCATATACATCAAATCGAGCCCTGGTGCAAAATCTCACATTACCAACCGTACCAAACTTTGATATACCGCCATCTCCACCTGGATCGCCGCCTCAGAAAGCGACCAAAAAGTTTGCACAGTTTCTAGAACTAAAAAAGAAGGGCCAGCACTTCAACCAGCGGTTAGAGGGCTCTTCAGTACTGCGCGATCCCGGTCACTTGCAAAGATTACTGGATTTTGCAGGCATTAGCGAGGAAGATTCATATACATCGACATTGTCTGACAATGTCGCTGTCCCTGCAGTCTTTCCAGAACAGGCGTATGTGGAGGAGTTGAGGGCTTCACAGAAGCGCATAGAAAAAGCGCAAGGGCAGGAAAGATCTAAGGCGCCACGGGAAGCAGTCGAATTTGTTTCCGCGACAAATTCCGCAGACTTGAGAAAAGGACAACTAAGCGGTTCATCGTCTCAAAGTACCAGCAAGCGGAAAGAGCTGGAGCATAGAAGCAGGGAGAGCTCAAGTTCAGGAGGCATACGAAAGGGCAGATCGAGGTCACCGAAGAGAAGGCGATGAATATCGATTGCTCGAGGGGCGAGATCCGTCGCCCCAAGTTTACATGGAAAGACTGCAATCAAGGATACCTGTGTACACAAGCATAGCCGACTTTCAATGGTCGCATTGGCTACAGCTCCTTGATTCTAAATCAGCAGAGTGGCCTGTACGATTTAAGTACACTAATACAACCGCGTAATAGTATTGAAATGACATGAACTAAATACTCGTGATGATGCTCTTTCGATGCTGGTGGATGCTCTATCACTTAGATAGGCCATCTTGGTGCCAAGACATTGGTTGGCCCATGCTCCAGGCATTCGTGCTCCGCGTAAGTGAGAGCTACAACACCATCACCCAGATAAACCCACCGCAGTACCTCACAGCTGTCGACGTCTAGCTGCAACCCAACCTGTATCTCACCCGAATCCTTCATATCCTCAGAAACATCGAAATCGCCGCAATGTTCACCCTGGCACCTCCGCAAGGCGGCCCAGGCTATTCGTTCAAGCAAACCCCCACAGTTGCTCCATCAGGCGAGAGGCAGCACGGCTTCTACCCGTATGTAAATTACAAGATCTTCATAGCAACTAGAACTGACATTCCATAGCTACACCGACAATGGTGGTTCAACACTGGGCATCTCAGGCGCCGACTTCGCCATTCTCGCAGGCGACACACGTTCCACCTCTGGCTACAACATCAACACACGATACGCACCGAAGCTTTTCAAGATCGGCGGCGAGGGACCAGACAACAAGGGCGCCAGGATAGTACTCTCAGTAGTCGGCTTTGCAGCAGACGGCGATGCGCTGAAGGAGCGCCTCGACACCATCGTCAAGATGTACAAGTATCAGCACGGAAAACCAATGACCGTCTCCGCATGCGCCCAGCGACTTAGCCACATCCTCTACAACAAGCGATTCTTCCCGTACTACGTGCACGCCATCTTGGGTGGGCTGGATGAGGACGGTAAGGGCGCGCTATACTCATATGACCCAGTCGGCAGCTACGAGAGGGAACAGTGTAGGGCGGCTGGTGCTGCAGCATCGCTCATCATGCCTTTCTTGGACAACCAGGTCAACTTCAAGAACATGTACGAGCCAGGCAGCGGGACGGGACACGAGTTGAAGTCGAAACAAGCACAACCGCTACCACAAAATCATGTCGAGGACTTAGTCCGAGATGCGTTCACGAGTGCGGTTGAGAGGCATATTGAGGTTGGCGACGGATTACAGATGATGATCATTACCAGCGAGGGCATACAGGAGACATTTACGCCGCTCAAGAAGGACTAAGCAGGCGTAATTGAAGAGGATGTAGACGTCTACGTGAGCATAACGACTTAAAGAGCCTAGCGCAGCTTGTACGAACAGCATAGCAAGGTGCTATGGAGTAAATGGTACTAGAATCAATTTACTAAAATAACATCAGCAAGTATGAAAATAACTCGCTCTCAACTACTTTAGCGCAGTCACTATTAGGTTCCATCTATGTCCTTCCACACTCCTTTCTAGGTTGATCTTTCCTCGGCATTGTCTGTCTATTCCTCCACCTATTTCTTCTTTTTTCAACTCTCTCTTTTCCACCACTCGGCAGGCGATCTTGTGATATCGTGACATATTCATAGAAAGCAGATGCTGAATTCGTGACGTTAGTTGTTCGGTTCAGGGACATACAACACCCATCATGGTCACAGTAACTGTTCAATGCATGCAAACTCCTGATATGTAGGTTATGGAAAGCATGTCAGGACGGATACTACGTACGTAAGGTAGCAGCGCTCCGTTACCCCCGTAGTTATAGAGCCCCTCGTCGTGCCTCGGCTATTCGGTTAAGGTACGAGATCATCGAAATGCACCTCCTCAACCTGGTCAGCACTCGTAATGCGCATTTAAAATTGATCTCAAAAGCTCATAGACTCCTATCTAACCCCACAAACATAAGTCGAAAGTCATGGCGAAACCTAGGATCACGCTCTATGTCGACATCGTGTCGCCTTTCGCTTACATAGCCTTTCATGTGCTAAAGGTCCGTTATCCTTGCCTCGCATGCATAAACTAGATGCTCCACATACTAACCACTTCATGTGTAGAACTCCCCGGTCTTCAAACAATGTGAAATCACCTATGTGCCTATTTTCCTGGGCGGCTTGATGCATGCGTGCGGTAACAAGGCTCCACTCAGTATCAAAAGTAGGCTATCTCACCTCCTATGCGCCGCGTAGTCAAGATCTTGTTTCTAACATCATTCAGACAAGGACAAATGGATCAATGTCGAGCGCCTCCGCTGGGCAAAATACTTCAACGTTCCCGTCTCACAGAATGCGCCCCCGGGCTTCCCTAATAACACCATAGCCATCCAGCGCACATTGGCGTCACTATCGCTATCACATCCCCAGTCCCTAGAAAGTGCTATCGCACTCTTCTATGAGAACTTTTGGGTGCACTGGAATGGTAGGTGCTGCTTTACAAATTGTGAACAAGGACTATACTGACTGTGTATCTCTATCATCGCAGACCCGCTCAAACCTGAAAATATGCAGGCAATCATCAGAACAGTTGTTGGGAGTGACGAGGAGGCACGAAAGGTTATCGAGAAGACGAAGAGCGAGGAGGTCAAGAAGGCTCTGGTTGGTAACACGAATGCGGCATTCGATGGTGGTGCGTTTGGGTTGCCTTGGTATACTGGTAAGTGGGAAATTCCTGGCCCTTATATTGCGACAGTACCTAACAGTCTATTGCAGCAACGAATTCAAACGGTGAGACGGAAAGCTTCTGGGGTGTCGATCATCTGGGACAGCTCGCTGATCACATGGGCTTCGAGAGGCCCGGTGGGAAGGGCTGGCGAGCTTTGCTATAAATCAGCAAATTGGTATACGAAGTGCCTGAAACATGCGCTGTCTCTGTACGTATAGAATCTCTGAGCAATGATCGTATATATGGAATATTGGAAGTATACGAATCGTGTTGGCTGCTACAAATCGAGGCGTATAGGCTTCTCCGCGTACTTTCACTGTGAGCAGCACTACCACCGAAAGTGAATGTGGGCCTTTGGCGCTCGCACCTCTGCCGCCATGCTCTATTTTGCGTCCCTCTGACGCATTATCGCACAACAGTTCTCCACACCGTGCGCTCGGCTCTTCTCAACCAATTTCCACACCGCGCACTGGACTACTGCACTCGAGGTTTGTATTCAGTTCTTGAATCAACCATGGACCTTTATGCCCGAAACGAGCTACCCGAAACTGTCAAGCGCTACAAGGCTTATACTGCTCAGTTCCAAGAGTGGTTAATCCTTACCGCAGTACAACGCAATGTCGAGAGAGCCAGTCAGATCTGGGAGCGCGCGAAGCAGCCGAAGGGAAAGAAGACTCCAAATATATCAATTGAACAACAAGCGCGGCTGGTCGATGATATCGCTAAGACTAGAGGCCCCCTCGCGGACACTTCCGGCCTTCGAGATCTTTCCGATGCCATTCGTTCGAGGAAGGAGATCACACAATACTATGCGGCTATCAAGTCTTCAGACACGGGCCATACGCACTTCAACGGAGCCTTGGAGAGGTGCAGAGCCATTTTGAAGGGCATGCTACCCAGTCTGTACGAAACACAAGATGTTGAGGACGAGTCCTCTAACTTTATCGTTACCGCATTATACAACGCCGGGGATGACGACGATGAGGTGGATGCTGAGGGAGCCGAGAAGACCGCAGAGCCGGAAGATCGTCCAGACATTGACAACAGCAAGAAGGGTTCTAGTCGGATTCCGAAGACTAGGTCCAACAATGACCCGTTAACGGCAGAAGAATATGAGCTGCAGCGAGAGTATCGAGTTCTCGTCTTTCTCTACGAGCTCAAGAGGATTCGCGGGATTGTGTGCGACATGTGGACACTTTACAACAAGGGTGAGATCAACACGATAACTGCAGCGCTAGTGGCAGACCTTGCGCAAAGTCATGTTCAGCAAAATGTTGTCGCCCTGGTAGAAGAGCTGTCCCTTCGTCCAGGAGGCCTTGCGGAACTAGTCCTCAAACTCTACTGGAAGATGCTCGGAGACACTAGCAGTGAGCCAGGGGAAGGAACAACACCACAGTTCTCCAAAGACACACTACGCCATCTCTTTTGCATCGACGGTATCAGCTCTCTCAACTTTTACCTTCGTACGGCCGACACAAAGGTAGAGGAGGATCAACTAAAAACTTCGCAACGACCGTATCAGGCAGTCTTGCGATTTTTCGAAGCCATACGAAACAGAAAGGTGAAGCTTCCCATATGGGATAAGTTCACCGAGGATATGCTGTTACACGGCCGTGAGTCCAAGGACTGGCTGTATTTTGGCTGGCAGATAGTGGTAGACGTACAGAAGATTGTCTGTGTGCACAGTCCCATACTCTTATCGGATATTACCGAGCAGAGCCTGGACACTTTCAAGATGATGCGAGATCACGTCGATTACGAAGACGCCATGTGGAAATCAGGAGAGAAACCCGACTATTTGAGTAGCGAAGAGTTCAAGTTCAGCGATGTGTTCTTGAATCCTCTAGAATCTCTTCTGGGTTGGATCCAACAGTTGACGAGCGACGAAGTCCCTGCCGCAGATCAAAAGCTGCCAATGCATGAGTTCGTCAGAGTACACACTACTCTAGCGGGACTATCCATGTGGTAAGTACAAACCCTACAAGCTATACACAAAACCCATACTAACCACGTCTCAGGCATTTCAACAAAGTCTACCAGGGCACATCAATCCGAAAGGTACAGTGGTTCGTCACATGCCTAGCCCATCTATACAACGCCGCCCGACAAGTTGGAGACTTGAACATCGATTGGCCAGATCTCCATTTCATCGTCCAAATGCACGGGACGCAACGCCTCTTCTTAGGTGATCCTCCAACAGACTCAAAGGACTTCTTACATCGATTCTGGCTTGCGACCTGCACTTCGAGCCGGTTTATGGCCTCAGACCACCGGAACAAAGGCCGTTACGCCCCTCGAACGGCTCGGGAAACACACCACAAGCGCGCCCTGATGCCCCATTTCCCGCTCGAGGAGACGATCAGGAGCTACTACGGCCCAAATCCGCGCGATGACCGCTGGATGAAGCGCCATGCCGTCTTCAACTACCTACATCAGCGCAAAGAGCCTCCAGCGGCCCACGTAGATGGTGCCGAGCCTCCAGAAGACGACGCCAAAGTTGAAGAACTACGAGATACATTTACTCGTATGGCAGCTAAAATCTCTCCATCATCCTCATCCACATCCAGCCCCAAAAAAGACCGCAAAGGCGCACCACCCCGAGTGCCAGTACCAGACTTCTCCGCGATAGACGATACGTACGCCGATCTCTTCTCTCGCATGAAGACCGAGCTGAAATCCCACCAACTCCACACCAACTTCGACTACCTCTCTTTCTACCGTCGAGCCTACACCCTCATTATGTACATCCGCGAAAACGTGCTCCTCGATGGCACCATGCAGATCGCTCGGAGTGGGGAAATCAACCAGAACCCTAATCCCAGCAACATCACCTTGCTTACGGGCTTGTTCCGGGGATTGAAGGCCAATCCCAAGGATAGGAAGAAGGTTGGTGATGATGGTGACGATGGGAATACGGTTGCGTGGGAGCAGTTGAGGAGGATTGGTGAGGTGATGGAGGGGTTGATCGAGGAGGAGGGGGGCGTGGAGCTGGAGCGTGCGAAGTTGCGCACCAGGTGTGATTGGGAGGGCTTGAAGGCAAGTTATGCGAAGGAGGAAGAGGAGTAGGCTATGTTAGTAGTAGAGTAGGAAGATAAAAGGTAAAGGAAATCGCCCTTGAGAATTAAAAGTATCTTTGAATTTGCGCTGAAAGTGATCTAATAAGATTAGAAGCAGAATGAAAATCTGCTAGGTTGGGAACTGAAGCTTGCTGTTTTATTATCATCACTCATCTAATTCAAGCACATCGCCACCCGCCCGCAGCCATGGACGGCGACCCGTGGTCCTTCGAGGACCTTATGAACTTGCCCCATGGGCGTGGTACCAGTAGTGGTACCAAATCAACTTCCTGAAGCATTGGCAGCTGGTCTGCAGCATGTTCTGCAGAAGGACCGCGAAGATAGGAATGGTCGAAATACAAGCCTAACTACGGAGTACTTCAATCCCTCCTCACTGCACTATTAGGTAGCCCATAGATGCATGTAGTCTCCCCGATTTTACTTCACCGCTACTCACAACCATCATGCTCTCACATGTCACCATCTAGCCCAACTACTCCACCTGCTGCTCCCCCATGTCTCCCACCTTGTCTTCTCCTAGTCACATTAAGACGAACCCCCTCAATCTCTAACACAATCCCTTTCTTCTCCAAAGGCTAGCTATCCCCGCCAGTTTGTGCAATGGAGTTTCCCATCGCAGTAGTTAGTGCGTCACGCAATGTGATTGGCCCTGCCTATCCCCAATATAGTTATACCTTCTAAGCAAGGGTTTCTGTTGCGCGCATTCATTCGGAACACATGACACATGCCATTGCCATGACATGGCTTGGCTGGCACCTACCTAGCTATAGTAGCTGCAAGTGATGATATGATAAACTTTCCAGCCCGCGACAGTAGGTCAGCAGCGCCGCATGCACGAGCGAGCGAGCGTCGTTCTGCTCCGTTGGCGACGATCCCTACGGTAGCGGTAATCGTGATGGGATCCATGCACGGATGATTCCGGTCAATCAGTCACTCTGTTGGCTCGCGAGTTCCAAGGTTGAGCCGGGGATCTGGAAGACATGCCGTCAGTTAGGTACCTACCGGTAGTTGTGCTGATGGCTGCCTACACCGGTGTACATAGTTCCGAATGTGTATGGGGTCTTACGTTAGGCTTCGAAGCTTGGAGTGGGGAAACCCCAACGAATACCTAGCAACAAGCTCGTTGCTTGTGCTTCCAAGCTCGTGCGCGAGCGATAGCTTTCGGAGAGAAAACATCGTAGTGGAAACGCTAGTTAGTTTAGCGGGTTGCGTTGCGTTGCGTTCTCCTGTCCGTCGACGACGATCCCAAGTACCTATGTAACTACCTTACCGTTAGTCTCGATGGTCGAATCCCAAACCATACATCATACACCGCTCGAGGCCCTCCAGCACTACCAGCCTACCTACTAACCAGCGGCTTCACACCCATCATGGCCATCCATCGCGACCCATCGCCATGCAATTCGCAACTGACTGGCAGCAGTGCGTCGCGGCTCATGCATCTCAAAGAGAGCCATACCTACCGTAGCCATCGGCCTGGTCGATGCGTTTAAGCGCCCACCATCCCTGCGCCCCTGACCCCCCTGCTCACTCATCAAGTACCCCTTCTAGCCCTATGATTGGCCACACTAAACACGGGAAGGTTACAGAGCGTTGGGATGGCACTTTTCCTTCTTGGCCACCCACCTCACCCCGCCGGCCGGCGCGACAACGCGTTGGAAGCGTTTCCATTCATAGGTTGTTGTCAAGTGATGATTGATCGGTGGAGGTGGGGAGGAGAGGGGAGGCGTGCAGTGAACTCCGTAGAAGTGGTGGGAAACGCGGATGAGGTATTAGAGAGATGGTAGCAGTAGATTCGCCGAGGTTGAAGGCTAGCTACCTAGCTTGCTGCAGCAGTGGCGGTGGGGAGGGCAAAGGGGATTGGATGGACAAGCGCGGGTATATGACGAGGCAATTATCTGGGGGATTGTTCTATTGCTTGGGGGCGGTATTGAGTGCAGTCACATGTCGTCGCATGCATGCGTTATTAGGAGGAGGCTGGGGATTTTGGTAGGAGTCAGACAGACAGAGGTCACGATAGCCAGGTCGTGAGCAATTCTACCTATGCTCCAAGAATACAGAACATTGAATGCAAGACTATGCAAAGAAAGCAGAAATTGGGAGACTGTTTTGTTTGAAGAGATATCATAATTCTTTGCTTTCTCGTCTCATCTTGGAAGGCGGGTCATATGGACCACTCGCTGCTTCCCTAACAGGGCTCTTTTACCGCCAGCCCAATACATGCATGCACGATCTAGTCGCCAGCACACACACCTTACATACCCGCACCCACACAAACACACGTGCACACATCTCTTGCATACAGCTCAAGCTTTCATCTCCAATCCAAGAAACAAAGTAGGAAGTGTTAATCTCCCCTTCCCATCCAATGATGATAATGAACACCTCAAAGCGCCGGCGCAACAACCGCCAAAATAGGTATCCGCGTTAGAAATGGTAGTAAATGTCCCCAACTCCCAAGAATTTTCCGCACCGTAAAAAGTGGTATTCGTGAGAGAACAAAAGCCGAGGTCGTGAGAAGAACAACGTAAGCATAAGTCGTTCCTCTAATAATAATGGGTAGTAAACATAAGAGAAGTAGTGGTGGTAGGATGCAACAGCCAGTGTAGTAGGTGTGCGACGAAGCCAAGGATAGGGTGGTGATGAGAAAAGAACGATGGGATCGGATCGCCTGGACCCGAGTATTATTTGAGCGGCCGGGTGGTCGTGTAGGTAAGAAGACTATGGTGCGAATGGTAAATGGCTGGTAAATGGCGAGGGAGAGCAAGTTAAGCGCTGTGACATGGGCGCCATTGGTAATCCACGAAAGGGTTCGTGAGGTGGTACGCGGCGGTTGCGCAACCGCCTATGTTGGAAACATAGTTCCAAAACAGAAGAGGCGCGTAACAGTGGAGCTCTCTATTCGAGCTTTCTCCTCTTACCGCGGGGTGCGGGGTCGATTTGCGGAAACTGTGGCGCCTTTGCGTCGACAGGTGTGTGACTGTAGGTCACTGTTCGAGTAACAACTTCGCGCACGCTTACGCGCCTTGATCGAGCGGGCTTCTTCTCCAAGTCCCAGGGCTTCGGTGAAGCAGCAGAGAACGGTGACTTGATGGATTTTGCGCTTGCTGGTGACATTACTCCGGCTGGCGAATAAGGGGATTGGGGAATGTAGAGGCGTGGCGTCCGCGCTGATTGTGGCCGAGTGAACGGCGACGGTGGCGGGATGGTGACCATCTGGAGTTTTGTTGGAGGGCCAGACATTGGTGGCTCCTCTCTGGCCGGATCGCAGCGACTGCAGCTGCTCGATCTTGAGGTCGCCGGCGAGTCTTTGTCTACTGGAGCAGATGTCGACGTGAACGAAGCACTGGATGCTGAGGACGTCACTGAAACCGGGCGGCTGCCTTCGAAGATGAACCTGGAGCTGGTACCGGTGGACATTGGGCTTGTGAGAACGGGCGACATGCTCTTAAGAAATTCCAGATAGGCGGTCGGCGGGGTGATGGGCGTCTTGAGATCATCGTTCTCCCGCTTGATGTTGGCAAAGATGGGGGTCGTTGCTGAATGGATCATTGGCGACCTGAGTTCCGACGGGTAAGTAGCAGACAAAGGTGTCTTCAGCGTGGACAACGCCGGCTTGGAATCGGTAGTGGCCATGTTGGTGAAGTTGTACCGTGCTCTGAACGAGTGACTCGGATTCCTTGTCGATAGTACGGCGAGCGAGGGCGGGCTGCGCTGTGCCTTCTTCCACAGTGAAGTGGAAAGGTGAAGAGAGCGAGGCAGGCAAGCAGTAGGTACCTTTGGCGCCGGGAGGGTCGGTGTTTATTGTACGTACTTTGACACTAGCTCGGCGCGGATGCGCTGTTGTTGTTGGCCTCTGTATGGGTCGTTGACGGCCCTACTAAAAATACCCAGGGTATGCGGGCGCGTAGCAACTTTGAGAGTGCAAGGTCTGAGCGGGGCCTTCTAAGCGCCAGGCCTGGGGACTAAGGCCGTGCGTTGGCGAGCCACTTTGGATGCGTCAAGGCTGCAATTGGCTGACAGGCAATGAAACAAAGTGTGTGATGGCCCCTGCAGGTCTGAAGACAGCGACCGGCCGTTTGAGCGGTATGATTCGCCGGGTATCGTCCAGGAGTGTGATGTCGGCGTAGAGGTGCGGGTGCAGGCACGGGTCAAGCACAAACAGGAGGCTCGTTACCGCTCGTGATCTGGAGGCTAAGCAAGCGTGGCAACCGAGTCAGGCTGTCTATCTGGAGCGAAGGAAGTGAACCTGAGACGAGCTGATGATCAGACGGGGGCGTTTGGAGGTTCAGTAAGAGAACTGCGGCAGGACTAAGTGTTGCTGGAAATAGAAAAACAGAGTTGTGTGCAAATAGCGCTCTGCTCTCGTGGGAGCATTAGATCATTTTATGTCTTGCTTGCAGCCGCTGTGTGCTCTCTATGCTGCTCCGGACATGTCGCGCGCTTCCACTTGATACCGTGCCTTCGCCTGCCTGGCCACCCGTTCGACGCCCCCGTGAACTTTTTCTGGTTCGTTGCTGAGCGCGCGCCTCATAACACCAACATTTCAGCCCTGTCAAGACACAGGCCGTACGGGAGGTGGCTGCTCAGATGATCCTTACAGGCCAGTGTATGTTGAGACGGTATTCTATGAAACGCCATATCCACCAGCGCTTACACGAGACTTTTCCAATTCATCACAAGTGCCTGTTCTCTTGGCTAGATGAGGCGCCGTTAGTCTTTGCGGCCTTTACTAGCATTACTTGCCCGTTTGAAGCTCGTTGTACTACTGGCCCAATTGAACCAATCGTAGTCTATTGTCGTCTGGAAACTGAAGCCACGCGGGAACGCTGTCGGCGAATAGTGCTAGCCTGATAGATTACTCTTCTATAGTACGAAGGAAGAGCCAAGGTTAACCGAGCCGCGCTGTTACATGAAAGGTGTAGTGGGCTGTGAGATGGATTTCATCCTACAAGGGCCTGCAAATGGTCATATTGATGTACCTCATCATCCCTGTAAGAGCGCACTACATCGCCAACTGTGATAGTGGGGTTTTGTCCAAAAGGCGTAGACACATCCTCGAAGGGCACATGGCAGGTGTGCTCCCCAAAGAAGACTCGGCCATCAAAACGGCGTGTTTTGGAAAGTGTCACAAACGGCTCCTGGTTCTTTTCGGCGGTTTGTTGGTCAATGCAAACCATCTGGCACCGTCGACACGCTCCAAGCAGCTCGAAATACTGTTGGCCGATTTGAAGGTAGCGCCAGTCGTCTTCCGCATATGGGTCCTCGAGCCCAGGCGGGTAAACTGGGTTCTCCGCAACCACGATGTTGGCTCTGAACACCTCTGCCTGCGCGGCCTTGCCGCCTTCCGCCTTGATCAACTCATTGAGGCGGTTGATGCTCGATCGCGAGATAGTGAGGATAGGACTCTCATTTGACAATAGAATTCGCTTCGGAACGCACGCGCCGGGCGTGATGGGGACCGCATCTGGGAAAGCGCCGGGTATCTGCATAGCGCCAGCCCTCCGGTATTTTTGGAGATGTGCCTTCGAATGCCGCGAAGAGCCACTTGCGTTGCTAACGGCAGGGAAGCGTGCTAAATGACAAGCTACTCCGAGCGCTTGTGTGAAGAACGATGATATCTCGCTTGACCTATACGTTTTGGCACTAATTGAGTCGCCGCAAACTCTGGCATTTGCGTTTCTGTACACCGCGTCGATTTTGAACAATCGTGGATCCGCCGAGAGAGGCACAGTGATTTCGTGAGTCCTGGTCGTATTTCGCAACGCGCCTACTAATTCTATACGTAATAGGCCCTTGTCGAGATCAATGCTAGGACGAATGAGAGCCATCTTTGGGTAGCGCTTTTGGCTTAATGCTGCGCCGGTGCCCTGATGGATAAGACACCATTCACGATCCCATGCGAGGCCTTCCGGCCGCACTCCCCATTGAATCCCGGGCGGGACGCTGAACCCCGCACAGCTTTTTATAGGATACACAGATAGGCTTTCCACGTGCAGACGGCTTTGCAGTGGTGGGTCTAGGTCAACAGATGTAATTGGCGACGTGACCACGGGTAAGCTTCTTTGGACAAAGAATTCGCTCACGAAAGCAATGAACAGGTTCACATCTTTCAGTGAACTCATCGCTCCGAAGCTGACGCGTATCATGCCAGTCGGCTTCGCTCGAATGATGTCGTTATCATTACCGCATCGTTGGCCTGCAGAAAAATTCTCTCGCATTTCCCATGGCGCCAATCCTAGCGACGATGCAATGCCGCCGGGATTGCAGAGCCCACCAGTCCGAAGCTGGACGTCCTTGACTGCGGCCAACTTCTCCACTTCTGCATTGCTGACCCAACCACCGTGCTGGTTCCGAAAGTTGAATGCGACAATCGGTCCTTGCGTTCGTGCATCACCATATGTAGAGGCCGGGTCCTGGTAGATCTGGCACAAGCTTTCGCCATTGCCATGTCGTAGCGCCGACAGCTGCTCATATAGCGTTTTTGCAAGAAAGGTAGTGTGCTTCGAGACCTGGTCCAGCGAAGTGAACAGCTCTTCGTGAACGTTCATGGCACTATCAAGCGCCATGATGCTGTGTATTGGTAGAGTGCCGTCTTCTAACCTCTCATGAAGCGAGTCCGCCTTCTGCGCATGCCATTGTTCCTTCAGACAAACCACCATTTCAACAGTGCCACCACCGAAGTAGCGGCGTCGGTCGAATACGGGTGCTGATGCTTGCCTGACAATCAATGCGCCAAGATCGGGAAAGCCGAACATTTTGTATAGACTCAATACGGTGAAATCGGGTGCGTTGTCAGCGTCGCCGAGGTCAAGTGGCGAAGTCGAGACAAGGGCTGCGGCGTCCAACAGAGTGTACACTCCCTGCTTGCGTGTGCGTATACGACGTGACCAATCCAAAGGTAGGCGACGTCCGTTCATATTCGACTGCGCCGGGTATGCGAACAACCCTGGCCGAGCAACTCCATCGTCTTGACGCTCGATCCATTCCTCGGCCTCTGCGTCTGATGTGAAGCACTGATGCTCCGTCGCTACCTCGCGTACCCCTATCACACTCGTGTGCGCATCCCGGTGGTATCCATACCAGAACCCCTTCTCCTGGTCCCGGAATGCATCCATGACCAATTTTATCCCCGCAGTAGCGTTGGACACAAACACCAAGTCGAATTCTTGCGGGTCCGCATTGAACAACTTCAATAACCGCAGTCGAATATCTTCAATGCGTCGTGTCGTCAATTGGGAGGCATTGGAAGCAGAGTGGGGATTGCCGTATAGATTGGAGATCATATCCGTGGAGAAGCGCTCGATTAACGATTTTGAGTACAGCGTGGTTCCGGCATGGTCTAGATATGTTGTACCTGGGTAGAGTCAGTACTGGCATTCAAGGATCTTCGACCTTGGTTACCCTGGAGCATAGGATACTCCCTAGCGCGAAGTTCCTCAATCGCATTATCGTAACTGATACAGGCCGCTTCCTCCATATTGGCGGATGGAAGCTTGTTCGACTATTCATCCGGGATCATGGAGAGAAAGAGTAATGTTAAGAAAGCTCGGGAGGCGACCCATTGATACTCGAGCGTGGTGTTTGCGAGAGTGGGGGAAGCCGAACGGCGAAGTCGCGACTCTTTCGGGGAAGTCCGACGTGCCGAGCACGTGACATCGGACGGCCCGACCTCAAGCCCCCTATGTCTGTTGATATTCGAGGTCATTTGTAACGCGTCTTGAGCATCTTATCAATACCTCTGGCGGAGACATGGCGCTATAATTACGCGATGGTAATATGTATATCGATGCAGGGGGGTACTTAACGTGTGAAAAACACAAGCTACTTTGTGGACTAACAGTAGGCTTGAAGCATACATCTGTAAGTTAAAGTACCCAATTGCGGTACATACAAGATCGAATCCACCAAGCCTTTGCAGAGCGGTGCAGAGTGGTGGTGGGGAGTCCTCAACGTACCCATTCTCCCATCATTCCCATGTTGCCGTCAGTGACCTAGAACATTGTGCAACAGATCTCAAGCATCCTATGAATAGCCATGGCGAAGACCTCACTTTGAAGCCATGCGATGGTAACGCCAATATTGATGCAGGGAGGTTCTCAACGCATAGAGAACGCGAGCTAGTTCGTGGGCGAAGATTGAACGTGAAGCAAACGATTATTTATTAGAGTATCTGACTACACTACATATCGAGTTTGAGGCGTCAGGCCTGCAAGCCATTCCTTGATCTCAGTAGCAAGCTCCGACTCGTAGCCTCCGCGAGATCCAGCTTCTTGCTTGAAGTCATTCATCTGTTGAAGGGTTAGCTATCTTTGCGCCCGCAATCGCAACGGTGTATGCTGTCGTACCTGTGACCTTCGCCATGTCTACGATGGTACGCGACGACCTGGGTCCAGCTTCTTCGAGACCTCTCTGCAACTGCTCACGATCTGCTTCGTTCTTGGTAGAGTCACTGTCCTTCGAAGCTGCAGGTGTTGCTGCTGGCGCCCGCGTCTGTCTTGCCTTTCGCGGTACTTGCTTTGCCTCTCGCGGTACCTGTGGTGACTGAACCGATCCAGTCACGGTTTCAATGCCAAAGGCCGTGTAGTGGTTCACCGCCAAGTAACGGTGATAGAGTATCTCCCAGCCTTGAGGCCAATTGGACTGCGAAAGCATACTAAAAAACCAGCATGGTCAAACTTCAACACACACAGTCGAGACGAGGACAATCGCACAGAAGAAAACGATGCGATATGCCTCGAAATGTTTCCAGTAATAGTGTATACAGCGAGCATAGCCCACTACTCACTCCATGATCTGTCCCTTCTAACCTCAGGAGACCGTGGCATCATAGTATACAAGCCAAAGCCGTGCTCTTAAACCATTTTTTCGAAGGAAGCACAACGAATACGAAGAAAACATCAACCTACTTAACATACAGCACTCAAGTCGAAGCAACCTCACTATCCAACAAGGTTGCCCCCCATACTCTCAAGAAGCATCTGCACTCACTGCTTCTTCTTCCCCGCACCCTTCTTCTCATCGTCCTTCCTCTTAAACTCAGCCATTTCCTTCTCCTCCGCACGCTTCGCATACCACATGCCCGCCTGCAACACCAACACACCGACCAGCACGAGCGCCAAAATAGTATTACTCGCCGCAAACACCCTCAACGTATCCTCCCTACCGATAAAATCCCCCTCGTCGACCTCCAGCACCTCGCCCTCCAGAGCCGCCTTGGCAGCATCGCCGTAGATACCCGCTGTTATGACCCTGAAGCCCTTGACGATGTTGGTCAGGTACACGGTTATGCCGGCCATGTAGAGCACGAGCGAGGCGCCGTCGAAGAGCATGTTGGCTTGGTTGGGCCTGAAGAGCTTGATCAGGAAGCCGAGGAGGCCGGTGCCGATGGCGAGGTTGAGCACGCGCGAGATGAGAGGCGGCGAGGCGTAGAGGAATCTAATGTGGTCTTCGAGAATGTTGAAGTACGCTGTGCGGTCTTCCGGCATCGTCCAGAGCACGTTGTAGTCGTAGGGGAGCTGCGCGAAGAGCACGCCTAGGAAGAAACATGTTGCTGTGTGGCATTGTTAGTTTCGTGTCGTGTGCGCAGAGGCATTGGGAGGATTGAAGTAAGAAGGTAATTAGGCTGGAGGGGGGGTGTACGCACGGCCTACTACCATGAACTGCGCAAAGTTATTTCCAGACATCTTTTCGAGATCGCGAAGGCGCGTATATGTAGGTGGACGCGTGAAGTATTAAAAGTGATTAGATGAGAAGACGGAATGGAAATGGAGCTGTGGGCGCGCAAGTCGAGGTTTGCTTATCGTCGTGGCTACTAACAGCGGAGACGCGTGGGTTATAGTTCGCGGTAGCCTCTTTGAGAAGGTAAGAGCGTGGACGAGGCTTGGAAGAGTAAAATTTCACCCCGATGTAGACTTCGAGCCTGTGAAGTCTGTCGTAGCTTCAGGTTGTAGACTGCTGTCGTGAGCCTTTGGAGCTCCCACTCTACGGTACCGATCCCGATCTACCCCGCGACGAACCCGGCGATGATGCCGGCCTGCAGGTTCGCCCGCCTTGCTAGCCTTGGCATAGTGTATGCATGTGTACTGAGAGCAAGCAATTCGCACGTGGGCTATACATCGAAGTGTTTTACAATCTGAATGGTAATTGTTTGCTTCTTCTCGTGTGCTATGGATCAAACTCATCCCTTGTCACATGCAATCATGCGCGTACGTTCAAGAAGCGCCTAAATTTACAACGCCTTGATACGCCTTGTCCCAGAACTCCAGCTCCAACTACCCTCATGACTATTGCGTTGCTCAGAAATCTTCGTCATCCATGTCTTGATCATCATCGCCAGCCTCAATGAACACAAGTCGTGTGCCTTCGCCAGTCGTTTGCCAGACCTGATTGAGTTTGTTAGCATGTTGCAACCTGTGCAAATTCGATGAGAACTTACATCGAGCAAAGCATATTCATCAATGGCCGACTCAAATTGATCTGCAGTGAAACCCTTTGCCAATACCCTCTCCCTGACCCTCCGCAGGTCCAGTTCACCTCTCGTGCCGTCACCAACAGCAGCAGCACCGCTAGCCTCCATAGACTTGATGAGGTGGTAGATCTTACTGCTGGGAGTATGATCATCTCTACGATTCTCGTCGGCATACAGACTGGCCTTGCTAACTTCAACAAGACGCAAAGCCTCGTCTACATCCTCAGATATAACCTCCTCAGCGAAACGTAGACGCGCCAGAGCCTGAGCAAGACGGAGCACACCAAGTAGTGTACGGGGCGATGTGTGAGTGAAGGCCTTCTTGGAGCCTTCATCGCGCTTCTGTTGTTGACGCATGCGAACATAAGAGCCCACCATGTACTCCGAGACCTCCTTTGGTACGATTGGTCGGTATGATCGGGCGCGGGCAACCCATTGTCGTACTTCTGCGGGACTGAAAACAATGCCTCCTGGAGCCTCGGGATGGGCGTTGTGCATGTGCACGTGGGTGACATGGCGCGCTAGTTCCTCGTCTGAGTCTCGCGCAGGGGTATCAAGAATAAGGAAGAGAACGTCGAAACGAGACAGAAGCGCAGCGGGAAGGTTGATGTTCTCAACGGGGGAGATGCGAGGGTTGTAGCGGCCATAGAGAGGGTTGGCGGCGGCGAGAATAGAAGTGCGGGCATTCAAGGTAGTTGTGATACCAGCTTTGCTGATGGAGATGGTTTGTTGTTCCATAACTTCGTGGATCGCCGTTCGGTCACTGTCGTCCATCTTGTCAAACTCATCGATACAGCACATGCCGTTGTCAGCGAGGACAAGAGCACCACCCTCGAGAACCATCTCATCGGTGACCGGGTCACGCATGACGGCTGCTGTGAGACCGACACCACTGCTTCCACGACCAGTCGTGTAAACACCGCGAGGAGCGACCTTGGTGATGTACTTGAGAAGCTGCGATTTGGCCACACCAGGATCACCCATCAAGCAGACGTTGATGTCACCACGGATGCGCATACCGTCACCAGCTTGTTTTGTGACACCGCCAATGAGCTGCAGAAGTAGCGCCTTCTTCACGTCGACGTGGCCAAAGATTTCAGGTGCGATAGAGCGCGAGAGGTACTCGTACAGTTGGCCGGTCCTCTCAAGCTCGTTCATTCTCCTCAAAGTTGGCTGCGCCAGAACAATATCGTCGTATGCCTTCTTGTGTTGCATAACATACTGAGCCTCCAGATAGGTATCCGTGAGTAGACCGGCACGAATTGCCTTGAAGCCAGTGTACGGTGTTGGAAGGAAGATACCCGCAACGTCGATGACATCTCCAGGGTTGATCTGGCGGACTAATGCGCCATGGCAGTGGATGGTCAATTGCCTGGGGATGTGACCAACGGGCACCTGGTCGGCCATCTCCTGAATCTTGACCTCTTGGAAGGGCAGGAACTTAGACGCGCGGGTGGAAAGGAACAATTGTCCTTTAGTCTTGTTGTTCTTGCACTCTTCGGACGGGCATTCTACTAGCGGAGTGAACTGCTTTGTAGTCACAGGCTGGAAAACCTCGCTTCCACATCGATCGCAAGAATAGGCATTCACCTGTACGGCAGGCTTGACGTCTGAGACTCTTGTTGCAATTCCACGAACTGTGATGAGGTGACCCAGATGCTCTCCTCGAACGTTCCGGACAGCTAGGGCCTTCATGTTCCGTTGACTGCTGGCACCTGAAGGTATCCTAGGTATGAAATTCAGAGTGTATCGACGGGTAAGGGCTGGCGGGAATATTGATTCTGGCGCGGCCTGCGAGCTGTCTTCCACTCCCTGGAGCTCTTGAATTCTGTCATTACGCTTCGAGCGCTGAGTCATGATCACGTCCAGAACATCGTCCTTGAAGCTGCATCGAATTAGCCTCTAGTCCAGTCTATTGACCGGCAGACGTCGTACTTTAGTTCTTTCGTCGGTGGCGGCAGGCACTTGTCCACAGCACGCGAGAAGATATCGATATAATGCTGCGCGTTGCGTTCGATAGACTCGATCAGTCTGTAGTTGTGTTCATCGTCGGAGGTAGCCCGCTCATACTATTCTCCCATCAGCGTCGAGCCACAGCAAGTCCATCGTGGTACTGACTGATTCAACATCATTTAGATCGATCTGGATCTCATCTCGCTCGCGATTTGCTACTTCCTGCAGCTGGTTCATGTACTTGAGCTTCGACTTGCTGCGCGTCTGTGTTCCGTTTGGCGCTGGATCGTCTGCATCGTCGACCATGTCGTATTCCTCGTCTTCGCCATGGCCACCGAGATTGAGACCCGCTAGTTGGTCCGCGGCCTCGGTAGAAGAGGATTTGTAGTTCTTGAGAAAGTCGACGAAGGCAGCTGTATGCGCCGTTAGCTGGGGCCCTCCCTGTTTTGCGCCAGTGTACACAAACCCTCCTGCTCCTCGTAGTTCACCGGCGCGCTCGTGGTAAGGAGCGCCATTGCTTCTCAGGCTACAATTAGGAGTGAATAGATCGTGCGCGGGAAGTATTCGTCCAGGAGGATTGCAGCGGGGAGGGATCGCGATAGCAATTTTGGGATGGGGCTGGTCGCGTTGCAGCGCGTCGACCCGCGTCGCCAGGGCTGCTGGGCGATTGGCCGCTGATTCTGCCACCGCTCTGAGCCCTGGCCGCGCCTTGCAAGTCAATCGGCACCGACGACCTCGGCTTAGATGGAGAGCTCGCGCATTCAGTAGTGACTTGCTGCTGGTGAATTAACTCCCAACTCCCTACTACCACGCATCATGCCGCCGAAGAAGCCTGCTGGTAATGTCGTACAGGCTGAGGTCGCCTTGCAACAATCACTGAAGAATTGCCTTGTCAATCTTCCCCCTTCACTCGTCTCGGTGCTTGTGAATGCCAACACTGTATGTGGTTGCTTTGTAGCCCTGTGGGCTGATGCTAATATAATGTGCATAGGTTGCGCAGAATGTCGTCGTCGAGCTCTCATATCGCCAACCTCCTCCTCCAGGTGCTTCAGATGCAAGGAATGCTGTCCCACAGAAGTCGGTCTTTGTGGGATGGACGGGCATGCAGAGCAAGCGCAGGATTGCGCCTGTAGTCGGACGGGATGGGTTGAGAGGCAGCCAAACCTCTAACCAACAAGATCTGCCGGCTGTGGACGTAGATGCTACATTTGCTAGGTTGATTGGACTCCAAGAAGGACAGAAAGTGGGCATATTGTTACATTTGGATCCTCCCCAGGCGCATACCATCAACATTGAGCCCTTGACTCCAGTCGACTGGGAGATGATCGAGCTTCATGCACAATTTCTAGAACTCAATTTTCTGTCTCAGATACGCGCGCTGCCAAACCCTCAAGCGCAGCCTCCGCATCCACTTACCCTCCACCTCTCGCCGACCACTACTGCAAACATCACCGTCACGTCGATTGCCCCTGCCCCGCCAACCGCCTCGCCTTTTGTAAAGATATCCCCTGATGCCGAGGTCATTGTTGCGCCAAAGACACGCCAAAAAGAGCGAGGGTCAACACGAGAGAGTAGAAGCGTGGGAGGAGCGTCTAGAAAGAGCGGAAAGAGCACTGCAAGTACAGTCAGACGCCGCAGTGGCCGCGACGACAATGTTAGCAAGGGTGCCGTCTTCCTTCGGGGCGTCGATCGCAGTGTGGCTCAAGAGTGGTTTGACGAAGATGATGATGCGGACGCTGAGGGTCTTAAAGTGTGGGTGGACAAAGATGTGCTGCTCACAAAAGCCCTCAGAGGAGCCAATTGGGTCTCTGTGGCCATTATCAAGCCTGCAGGTTTGCAAGAACCTGTTGATATGTCCAAGGAGCAAGATCAGGAGAAACCCGCAACTCGTGTGGTCGCAAAGATTGCAGCTTGGGAAGATGCGCCTGATAGCCGACACATTGCGCTTTCGACAGATCTCTGCAAAGTCTTGGGCTTCGAGGGTTTCGTTGGGGGTTTAGTCCGGATCGAGGGTGCCCCAAGTCAGACCCCAAAGCCTTCAGCCATCAAGCCACAAGGCTCGAAAGATTCCAAGGAAGCAGTCCTCAAATCAGTCAAGATTATACCGTTCTCCACAAGCGCATCGCAGGGCAATGCATCCCTAAGGTTCGGCGGTGAATCCAAGCAGGAGCAAGAAGATGCTATTCAGAAGATCAAGAAGATATACGGAATAAAGAACGGGCTCTTGGACGGACCGGTCACGGACGGCATGGTGCTTCCTCCGCCAAAAGATTCGGAGTCAGGATGGCAAGGAGGCCTCGTGAAGTTTGATCCTCCCGCAGTCTCAAACGGTACTTCATGGGTGCTTTTCCCGGAAAGAAAACCTACAGTCGAGCTCGGCCAGGAGATATCCTCACCGTCGAGTTGGGCGAAAGGGTGGCAGCAAGGCGAGCCACTCCCGACGACTATACCACAGCTAGTCGGCATCGACCCTTTGATCGAACAACTACGATCTCACCTCACGCACAATTCCTCCGTCTTGCTCACTGGCGGCCTAGGGGCTGGGAAATCAAATTGCGCCCAGGTCCTCGCGCAACAATTACGGACAGAGTATCTATTCAACACGATCTATTTCCCCTGCCGCAAGCTAGTCACGGATGAGACAAGAGTTGCGACCATCAAGGAAACGCTCAACAGGCTATTCGCATCTGCTTCGTGGGGCGCTAGAGGAGGCGGCAACGCAGTAGTTATTCTGGATGACCTGGATAAACTTTGCCCAGTGGAGACTGAGCTGCAAGTTGGCAACGAGAATGGACGCAGTCGACACGTCAGCGAATGTCTTATCAATATTGTCAGGCAATACTGCTCGATGGATTCCGGTGTCGTCTTGCTGGCCACAGCACAAGGCAAAGAGGCTCTTAATAACGTCATCGTTGGCGGACACATCGTTCGAGAGATCGTCAGCTTGAAGGCGCCAAACAAAGATGGTCGAAGAAAGGTACTTGAGATGTTGGCTCATAAGGACGCAAAGCCAGAGCCGATTCAGCAGCCCAATGGCCATGCGTTCCCAGTCTCGCCTTCCAACAGCCGCCCAAGTACATCCCACCGCAGTCAACCTAGTATCGGAAGCATTCAACAGTCAGACGAGTACGGTTTCGTTGTTGACTCGACCATCGACTTCCTCGATCTCGCCGGCCAGACTGACGGCTACATGCCTGGCGACCTTGTCCTCCTCACTTCTCGAGCTCGTAACGAAGCGCTCATCCGCTCAGTCAGCGACTCCTCGAACACCGTCTCCTTAACAAGAGACGACTACACCCAAGCACTATCTGGCTTCACGCCTGCATCTCTCCGAAACGTAACTCTACAGTCTTCAACTACGAAATGGGACTCGATAGGCGGTCTTCATACAACACGACAGACCCTCCTAGAAACTCTGCAATACCCTACCACATACGCGCCCATCTTCGCCCAATGTCCTCTTCGGCTGCGGTCTGGTTTACTCCTTTACGGCTACCCTGGCTGCGGCAAAACACTCCTTGCCTCCGCCGTAGCAGGAGAATGCGGCCTGAACTTTATCTCCGTCAAAGGTCCCGAGATCCTAAACAAGTATATCGGTGCCTCTGAAAAGAGCGTGCGTGATCTCTTCGAGCGCGCAGAAGCAGCACGGCCGTGTGTTCTGTTCTTCGATGAGTTCGATTCTATTGCGCCCAAGCGTGGGCATGATTCCACAGGTGTGACAGACCGTGTAGTCAATCAGCTACTCACGCAGATGGACGGCGCAGAGGGATTAAGTGGTGTATACGTGCTTGCTGCCACATCAAGGCCTGATCTCATTGACCCTGCGCTTTTGCGGCCAGGACGACTGGACAAAAGTTTGCTCTGCGACATGCCAGACGTAGAAGAACGCATCGACATCCTCAAAGCCGTAACGCGAAAACTCCACCTCGCGCCCAGCGTCCTCGAATCCTCCCACCACTCAGGCGAAAATCTCCGAGAAATCGCCCAGAGAACAGAAGGCTACTCCGGCGCAGATCTCCAAGCAGTAGTCTACAACGCACAGCTCGAAGCCATCCACGACGTCCTCGGCGACACCGACCTAGGCGATCCAACGAAGAGCGGTGGCGGAGACGCAAAGAAGAACAAGAACGGGACAACCTCTTCCGCAGCAGCAGGAAAGAGCAGCAGCGCGATCCCAGAATTCACACACTTCCGCTACGGCGATGATGAACCATCCGACGCCACGACTTCTTCCTCCACACCAGCATTGAAAACCTCCGCCCAACTCACCGAGCGCGCCCTCATCGCCCAGAAAATCGCCGCCCTACAGGCCCTCCGCCGCAAACAGAAACAACTCCAACGGCCCAATTCAAGCCACCACCAGCACCACAATGATGACGAGAAAGATGGTGATGATGGTGACGATGATGGTAATAATGAGCGCAAGGACCCGCAGATCCAGTGGAAGCACATTGAACACGCGCTTGCGACGGGGCGGAGCAGTATCTCTGCGCAGGAGAGGACGAGGTTGGAGAGGATTTATAGGGAGTTTGTTGAGGGGCGGGATGGCGATTTGCCGAATGGGCAGGGGGGCACGGAGATTGGGGGACGATCGAGTTTGATGTAGGGGTTGCTGAGTTGAACAGTAGTTGTTGTAGTGTGTAGCGGCTATGTGGTTATTTATGGCGTGTAGTCGTTTCTTTCGGGTTGACTACTGTTGTGTAGCTTGGGCTTGAATGATGTACAGTAAGTAGTCAAAGTGATGATCACTGTGTACAGTCAATAGACAGTAGAGTCATACTGTACAAACATCATTGGATGTATGTGTGTATATTCTGTGGTGTTTGAAATTGCGGTTGCATTTGAGTTCATTCACAGCAGAAATCTTGGAGGCAAAACATATCTCGATTGGTGTTTAGAAATCAGGAAACATTCGCCCAGGTGTTCCCTAATGCTGTATCTGAAACCTTGGGAGTATGGTACATACAGTACGCAGCGGAGGCTCAAACGCTCCTCGTGAATCCAGCCCTTGACACTCAGGAAATCCTGGTATACAACCAATGTCCAGCTACCCTCAATATTCACACTGCCCCATCTCCCTCTCCCTCCTCGCCCTCCCCTCTCTCAACATGTTGCCCTCTATTTCCCAACAACACCCTTCGCCTTGTCCGCAACCTCTTTCGCCTTACTCTCCACCGCCGCCGCGGCACCACTCGCCTCCGTCTTCGCCTTGTCCGTGAGACTCGCCTCCCTGCCGCCGAAATGGAAGTGGTTTAGGTACCTGTAGCCCTGGACGAGCTGGGAGCTGAAGTTGATGGCGTGGCAGCCGAAGAGCAGGTAGTTCTTGGGGGTCACGGCGAGCGCGTAGCGCATGAAGGTGCCGGAGTAGAGGGTTAGGGCGCCGGTCATGCGGCCGGAGATGCTGTTGTGGAACGGGTTAGTATGCAATTGAATTGGAGGGGTTGCGTGTGTATATATATGGGGAGCAGAAAGGTAGGACGGTGAAGGGTGTGGGTGTGGTGCGAGTCAACTCATGACTGGAGGGAGGAACGTACATCTCGGGATCTTTGCTCATGTCCGCAATCGCCGCAATCGGGATACCAAAGTTACTCGCAGGGCCCCAGAAATCTGTTGTCCACTGGTCAGTCTACCATGCTTCACCCTTTGCGTTCCACCCCAATCCTCCACTTCATTCCACACCACAATGCGCCCATTTCCCAAGCAAAGCTTCGTAATCAATCCTCCGGGTAAAAACGTACGGGTCGAGCAGAAGTAGTCCGTGTACTTGTTTGAGCGAATCTTCGCATTGAGGGCTTTAATCGCGGCGGCCATCTTGACGGATTAGTTCACCTCGGGGAGAGGTAAAGAAGACGGGCGGGTAGAGAGGGCGAAAAGGGTGCGGTGGATTGCGGGAAAGTTGCGGTGTTGGGTGGTGGAGGATTACTGCGGAAGTCGGTGCCAAGGAAATGTCGGGCCCGATTTGTTGCGGCTGCAGGAACCGCAGTGTCCGTTTTGCGGAAAGGTGTCACGTGCAGTATAGGCTGAATGTGAAATACGAGAGGTGTCAGTGGAGAATGCATCATGTGTACAGGATTGGGAGAGTCATAGCTGAATTTAGAAGTGAATTTAGAGGTGCATTGAACTGCAGAATTGTTGTAATTCGCTTGAGTTGTGGCTTTTGAACCACTGGTATAAGCCATCGATTGCACATCCACATGTGCCTGCTTTTGAGCCTGATATCTCTCGTCCCGCCGGTAGCTACTTGCGGTTTTCAAGTATAGCGTAGGCTCTCAATCTGAGTTCAAAGTCACTTTCAGTGATAACTCAGCAACTCTGGTGACCACTGTATGGTCCATCTGAGTCGAGGTCGAATTCGCACGTTTTCTTCCCAACACCCGGTGCGCCAATCGCCGCAAATACTCGAGGAAAATCGTAATCGTGAGCAATGCATCTTCCGCCGCCGCCTATCTTCCTCCCCAGCCAGGAGGGCCACCACGACCAGGGTTGAAGCCAGGTGGTGGGGCACCAAAGCCTGGAGGGCCGCCTGCGAACCCAGGAGGTCCACCAGCCGGAGGAAAGCCAGCTGTTACGGTTAGCTTGACGTGAATTTCAAGGGTTGAAGGGTGCTACGCACGTGGTCCACCGCCAGGAGGGCCGCCGCGACCTGCGAAGCCAGGCGGTCCGCCAAGGCCTCCAGGCGCACCAGGGAAACCTCCTCCGAAACCAGGTCCAGGTCCAGCGACACCAGGCGCAGGTCCAGTCAAACCGACTGGGAGACCACGGCCAGCTGGTCGCGCTACACCAGGTCCAGAAGCCAAGGTAGCAGCCGTCGAGGGTCCACCAGCACTTGCACCAAGTCGCGCAGCGGGATCTGCGGGGGGAGGACCGTCGACGGATACTGCGATGACTTGCGCGCCGCGGATGATGGTGAGCCCGAGGGCGCGTCGCTCTTCGCTCTCAGTGACTGGCTGCGCGGAGCCCGGTGCGGCCTTGCCCCTGCGTCGAGTGCGGCGGAACTCTTCCGTATCGGCGAGAACGATGTTCATGTGCTGCAGCTCCAGGTTAGCACGAGACAGTGAGTGGGCGTTTGCGACACTGACCTTGTCGAAGGCGAGCATCTGCCCGACCATGTGTCGACCATCTTGAAGAGTGATTTTCATGCGGTAGTTGAGCTATGTCTGGTAAGTTTGGCGGCTTTTGAGCAGATTCTGGGGCGCTTACAAGATTGATCTACACGGTCAAAAGTCAGTCAGTTTTTATGCAATGCGCGTCTTCTTTCAGGTCCAGGACTGGAGCTGCTGGGCAGATTCACTTACCATCTTTCCCTGCCTGTTCGCGGCGCCAGCCATGGCAGATGATGCGCGCGTCCGAGGACGACTTCAAGAGCTGGAATAAGGTGGAAGGTACGCGGCGAAAGTGGCCGTCAGGGACGTGACAATGGTGGGGTGTATGGGAGCTGTTGGTGTTCGTGATGCAGCTCGAAATCAGGCAGGCGCACGGGCCCACCAAAAGTCTTGGCTGCACACAGTGTTCGCTTAGCCTGCGTCCAAATTCATCACTTTCGAACCTCGACTCCAGCGACAACCGACAGCCACGACGACTAACACCGCAGCCATCACAATGGTACGCAGCCCACCACAGCACTCCGCCGCAATGCCAGTACTGACAAGCAGCGCAGTCCGACTCCAAGGCCTCCAACCCCATGCGGGAGCTCCGCATCCAGAAGCTCGTCCTCAACATCTCCGTCGGCGAGTCTGGTGATCGTCTCACCCGTGCCGCGAAGGTGCTCGAGCAGCTGTCCGGTCAGACTCCCGTCTACTCCAAGGCCCGCTACACCGTCCGTACCTTCGGTATCAGGAGGAACGAGAAGATCGCCGTCCACGTCACCGTCCGTGGCCCCAAGGCCGAGGAGATCCTCGAGCGTGGCCTCAAGGTCAAGGAGTACGAGCTCCGCAAGCGCAACTTCTCAGAGTCCGGCAACTTCGGCTTCGGTATCAGCGAACACATCGACTTGGGTATCAAGTACGACCCCAGCATTGGGTAGGTAGCCTCTGGACACTCGAGGAGAGAGGCACACGCTGACTGGAGCAGTATCTACGGTATGGACTTCTACGTCTGCATGACCCGCCCCGGCGAGCGCGTCGCCAAGCGCAGGAGGTGCAAGAGCAAGATCGGCGCCTCCCACCGCGTCAACCAGAACGAGACCGTCAAGTGGTACAAGAATCGATTCGAGGGCATTGTCCGATAAGCGCGTCGCTTGAGCGGGTGAAGAGGAACGAAGTGAAGATTCTGCACGATAACCAGCATTTTCGGGCTCGGAGGGTTCGGTCCTACGGAGTCCTGGATGTACTTAACAAAACAGCAAGCATTGAACTTGCGGCCTATCAATGGAGCTTGACCGAGTCTCAAACGAGCAGGTCGTCGATCACATATACAATGGAGGCTTCACTTGGGTGAATGTTCCGTACAACCATTGTGTGATCATCTCTTGCCCGTTGCCTGCTCGTGATGTTCTGCTTTCTCGTAAAGTCGAGATGACTGACAACCTGACATAGCCTTTGCGTGATCTTTATATTTTGTCGAGACGTACTCTGTATATTACGGCGCTCCCTCTACTCACTCTCGCCCTAAACACTAAAGTCCACATGTAAGATTTCACATGCACCACCGTCGTAGTCATCTTCTTTACAAATCACTCACAAGCAAATTATCTTATGTCTCAAGGCTGGCTCAACGCGAATGGCTAGTTGCCACGGCACTTCGTGTTCACTAAGTCACTGCCTTGCTCAAGTATCAACTTTCCTCTTCAGTCCCACCAGAAGAAAATTGGCAATTTCAATGACTTACGAGTATGCTGTGGAAGCTATCTGACAGGCCTCATGGACGATCAAGTGTCTCAGTGCTTCAATATGAGCATGCGTCACACCGTCTCGTACTTATTGTTCGAGAAATTTCTAGGCCTTGGATATCATTATGGTCACAACTGTGGGCAGTGCATGAGTGAGTTCCTATGATAGAACCTGCATCATTCATGTCTATCAGTGTATACCAAACAACCTACTCCAGGACAATCAGACCGTAGTTTCCTTACTTGTCGAATATATATGGCTTCTTGATTATAAACCAGTGTTTAATGCATTTCAATTCATACATTGATCGATTGCTTTGACAGACACTCATCATCTACATACGGTACCACGATTCCTTCTGGTCGCGCAGCGCTACACAGCTTCCCTCCTCCCTCCACATCCAAGTTCCTCAAAACCTAACCCGTCAAAAAAAACCAGAGCTAAGAGCGCTGAATTCGATCACGCTCATGCATCCGAAACAGGTTACGTGTATCATGCATTTGACCCTCGCAATCTTGTACAACCAACAAGTACCGTACCATACCTACCATGATATGTATGTACCCGGCCGAATTCCTTCAGACCAAGACACATGAATCTCCACTTGATGTTAGACAGTACTACACTACTCCACGCAAGCAACCTAAGTCCAAATGAGACAGACCTGTGCCACACAACACGCCTCACAATGCTACTTACTACCTCTTGCATTAAAGCCACCATAGCTAGCGCCTCACTCACCCTTTCTCTCCTCTCCCTTCTCTCCCCGCCCTCGCTTCGGGACTGGAGTCTCATGGTTGTGACCCACACGTTTGCTTCCACTTCCACGCGCCGTGGCTCTCTGGTTGGGCTCTAGCTCTAGCTCTACCGGTATGTACTCTACCCCGTGGAAGCCTTGCCTTGCCTTGCCTTGCCTTGCCTTCCGGGCGGTTACAGCTCGTTCCCGGGAACCATGTCTGAGCGGCTGGGCGGCTGGATACGTAAGAGGAGAGAGAGAGCTGGCGCCGCGTGGCGAGACGAGAGGCCTGTTCTGCGGCCTGGGGAACGCAGTCAAATTGCGGTATTCGATAGTGCATAGCGTTTGGCGAGACGCTGAGGGTGGGCTGGAAGGGGGAATCGGATGTGGCGTGGCGTGGCGTGGGTTTTTTGCGTAATGCCATAGTGATCAAACATGCCTGTGCGAAGGAAGGTAAGTGTGTTGAGGACGGAGGGAAATTGGTAGATTTGATTCAGGCAGAAGATGACGATATTGATGGCGAAGTCATTCACTCAGAGTCATGAGGAAGTAGTTTTGTAGTGACAATCTTTTTTGATTCTGATTCTGATTCTGATTTGGCTTTCTCTCTAGATTTTCAATCACAAAGATCCAAAGCACATTCTCTCCTCTCACCCACATCGCCATCGCCATCGACAAAGAGAGAGAGGCGTGACTCATAGGTATCTCAAGGAAAATCCGGTTCCCAACACCCTCCAGCTCCAGACAGGGGAATTATCAGCGATAGAACAGTCTGACTAGACAGACAAACAACAGACAAAAAGGGAAAAGGATAGCCAAAGCCGACTCCTGATATCACAAAGAATAAAATGTACAGCAGCTACCTAAGATCGCTAGCCATGCCCAGAAATGACCCTGATCCTAGGTAAAGTAGAAGAGAAAACGACACGCGGCAACGCGCTAATGCAGGCTTGAGCAAAATTCACAAATACACGGTACTAGCTAGGCTTTTTTCAATTTCGACCCGTCACTGCTGGCCCGAAGTCGAAGCCAGGTGCTTGTTGATGCGGTGGCGGGTATGAAGGTGATGCTAGTGGTGTGTATGCGCCGGGGATCGGCACACTTGCGTATTGTTGCTCGCCTGGTGCGGCGCCTACGTGGTCGTTTCGTCTTTCTTGGAATCCTGGGGACACAGGAGGCAGTGGCGGCGAAGCCGTGTTCGTCCGTGATGGTGCACTCTCGAAGCCGTCTTGGTCAATCTTGGGGGTGGCGCCGGTGACCTTGATGGGTGGCGCACCAAGAGTGAACGGCTGAGGTTGAGCAATCTCGCGAGCGTACGCGTACTGGACTTTGTCGCTCTCGCCAGATTCGGCAGCTGAGTGAGGGTCGACGTACATGGGGTGGCCTGGAGGTGGGCGCCAGCCGCCAGAGCGAGGAGACATTGGGCCGAATCCGGGAGTGTTGGGTGCGGATTGCGATCGAAGTTGGGCGAAGTAGAGATCAGAGCGAGCCCTATCGCGCTGCATCATGGACTTCCTGAGCTTCCTCTTGGACCAGAATCGGTAGAAGACGATTCCGTAGATGGTGATGCAAAGAACTTCGATGACGACCTCGATAATACAGCAGACAAGTGCCCAATTCTGTGAAGCCATTAGTATCCATATATCCGATTTGTGCAGAAGTTGCTTACCTGAAGACGGCAGACGAGACCATAGGCAACGTCATCTTCGAAAAGATGTCTTCGCTTGTTGTCCACGCAAGACCAACCCCACATGTCTTTGTTTTGGTTTTGCGCTTTGCTCTGGTTGAAGATGGCTGCTCCCACAGCCCACATGATGATGCTGAAGATGAAGAAGCCAACGGCGAAGACAGTATAGTAAGCAGCTACTTTCTCTGCTCTATGATGGCCACCTCTGCAGTAAGCGATCATGACGACGACAGACATAAACATGGAGATGCAGGCGATTGAAAGCATCAGAATTTGAGGCCAGACCTTGGTGTTATCAGCCCATGCAGGGAGACCATTTCGTTTCGGGAGTTGCTTGGTTGCGTTGAAGATGGCGAATGCTGTTGCGACCATGGAAAGGACAATAAGACTGCAGGCGAAGTTGATGCCTCGTAGGAAGATCTTGGCGACTCGCACTCGTACTTTGACTTTCTACGCATGGTTAGTAGCTGAAACCAATGAACGACTGCGTCCAACACATACCAGATCTTTGGCTTGTTCCTTCTCTGTGAAATGCTCACGCTTCTCGAGCTGCTGCTCTTCTCTGAACGTGGGACTCAAGATGGACATTGCGCCTCCTGGTGTCCGTGGAGGTGCGCCGGGTGACTTGAGAGCACTCTTGAGGCCTCCGGCTGGGGTCCTCGGTGTCGGGGGAGGAAGGTATTTCCTGTCGGTCTCCTCCATCTCGACTGATTGCATGTAGCCGAAGCCTACGTCTGAGACTTGAGCTTGCGGCTTGTAGTGGTTTGTTGGGTACTCGAATGGTGATCGTGGAGCGTCCACGGGGGAATATACTGAGGTGGCTTCGGCGAAGCGAGCTGTGCGTGGGGTCTTGACGTCGAGAGAGTCTTTAGAATCCCGTCTTTCAATCGTAATTCTGGTCAGCTTCTTGTCGTTGGCGGCCATCCTAAGACTATCCAAGATTCACACAAGGATATCCGAGACTCTCATGAAGTAGAGACGATGGTAGCGAAGAGGAGACAAGGTAGAGATGTGTATGAAAGTACAACGACTATAATCCAGCCCAGCTTAGACCAGTCGCAGAGGAGTGCGGTTATGAGAGATGGAAGTCAAAAAGACGCACAACGTATTACAATAAGAGACCTGCTGAAGAGAAGAGAAAGGAGCAGAGGCAATGGGCGAAGCGCTGGGCTTTTGTCTCGGGGCGCTTCGAGGGCGGCGAGTGCACGGATTGGGTGGAGGGGAGCACGGTCGAGGCAGGTGGAGAGAGATGGGATGGAAGGCGGGCGGGTACTTACAACGTCTAAATGTATGGCGCCAAAGGAAGCCTGCTTGCACCACTGCAGGTGCCCGTCTGATAGGCTGACTGGGGAGACGAGGTGGCAGCAATGGCGCGCAGAGAGGAGGGGCGTGGTGGTGCCCAGAAATAGACGCCCGGGTGAAGTCAATAAACGATTTACAAACGAAGCGCATCCAGACCGGAACACTGCAGCGCGAAGAGCGTGGTTATGAGCAAATCTGACAAGGTGCTTATGCTGCTTGTCAGCGTCGACGCTGGAGAGGGCTCCGTACGGCCGTGGTATAGTCAGTTCGTCGAGGTCGTACGTGTACCCTCGTGCGCCTCGCTCTGCGAAGGGATCTCTGAGGTATAGGAACGCAGAAGACTGGTCCATGTCGGTCCCTCGTGCCCTCGGCAGCGGAGCGCTGGCCTCGAGCGGGCGCTTGACTGGAGCTTGAATGCCAGGGCATTGGATCGTCGACACCCAATTGCTGGCAGCTGTTTCGCGCCTGCAAAACGGGCCATGGTCGTCGAGGGTGATGAGTGGCTGGGGCTGCAGCGCAATCGCATAACGCTACAGTGCGGCTAGCCCAGTCAAGCTCCCGGCAAGCGCCTTCCTGATCCCGGGCAGCCAATCGCCGCGGGAAGGCGCCCTCCAAACTACAGGAAGGCGCCGCCCCGCCTGGTAGCGGCCCACCTGCGATGAGTCTCTCGCTCCAGCACCACCTCGACGCTCTCGAGTCCAAGACAGGACGGCGTGGAATGCTGCTCGGTCCCTCGAGTCGCTGTCTCAGCTGTCTCGGACGCGTTACCTCGAGCGTCGCCACCGAACTTCCATAAAGCACCCGGCTGCCCGCACTTCAACTTCATCAGCATGGCTTAATTTGTCAGGCCTTGGCTGTCAGCGTCGTCAATGCCATGTGTGGTGATGGTTTGGAGCTGCATCGCATAGCCAGGGCCAGAGTGCGCCTATCAGAGGCAGACAGCGATCAGCACGGCTGTCGTGTGTAGTGCAGAATCCAGGCACAGCGGCAGCTAATTAGCTACGCACGTCGACCAGCAGCCAGCAGATCGGGACAATTAACCTGGATAGCCTTGGGTCCCCTAGCCATATTGGGGCAAATTCGTTTCGTTTTGTAGCGATCGTTCTGCAAGCCTATTTTTGGGGCCTTTCCTGCATCGTGGGGTGGTACAGTGTGAGTGGTGGTGACGAACTGCCTGCCATGCCATGCTTCCAACGGCGGCATGGGGCTCTGTGCGCTGGCACCCTCCTTCAGACCTTCTATGAGCGTCCACGTCGACTTCTGCTCGGTGCCATCGTCGCGTGATGAGTCGCGAGGAGCAAGGCACCGGCGCAGAACGTTGCATCCCCGGACGCCATGTTCACCTCAACGCACGCGGGCCGTCTCCTTGCGCGGGATGGATGCTGCCGGTGGTGTTGAGAGTAAGCGTGTGAGGCATTCAGCCCACCTTCGCCTCCAGAATAAGACACGGAAGTACCGTACTGCCATGGAATCCTCGAGAGTAACAAGATGGGGGCTAGCAGCTGCAGTACTTTGCTGCACAGAGCCCGACATGGCCAATACCTTCCTTCGCTTGTTCGTAGATTAACTAGGTATTCAGATACCTCTACTTTTGCCACATCGTATCTCCAGTGCAGTCGTACAACCCCACCTCATCGTAGAAACTAATTATATCACATTCTGCTTCATCTGTTCCGCAAAATACCTACACTTAGGCCAATCGTTCTCTCCACACGGTACCTCGCCTGCCGTCAGCCGGGACGGACGTGCAGCCTGTTTCGAAACAATTTAACCCTCTTTTAGCCTCGCTTGCCTCACCTTGGGCTCTTTTTCACTTCCCGATAGCCTCTCCCTTGTCTCTTTTATATTGCTCTGCAGTAGACCGTCTCTCTTGTTACCATGTTCATCTTCGTTAGGGCTGAGCAGAACGGGTCTTCCCCCCAGCCTCAGCAATCTGCCTTGTTGCCCAGGGAAAGGCGGTATTATTAGCAGCAATGTGTGAGGGTATGTCTGCATGTATACGTATGTATATTGAAAATGAAATGACGGAGACGGCAATGGGAGAGTAATGCCACACGAGAGTATGAAGGGTCATTAGAAAACCTAGATTATCACAGAAATAGATGACTAATTGATAGGAGAAATATAGAAATCTATCTTGTTCAGCCCTCGCTACGAAGAGTTGATGCAATATTAAGAAATAGTATTTGTAAGAGAAGGAAAATAGAAAATCAGAAATATCCACCTACTGGTATCACCTACCCTCAGTACTCAATCAGCAAATCATGATAAGGCTGGTAGTACCTCGTGTCCCTCCCAGGAACAAGCGGTCCCGGAACCAAGTCCCAGTCCTCTGCATCTGCACCGAACCTTCTCCGTGCATCATCATCATGCATCTGAGCCTGCTGCCTCGAAGGCCCAGGTAACCCCCTCGAGACCTCCGCTTGTCTCGACGGTCCAGGATCCCTCACACCCCGAGCTACCATCACAGGAGCGAAAGAAGTATCAGATATGCCCTGACACGCAAAACTCACATCAGAGTCCTTTCTCTTCCTACTCGCTTTATTCGCCGACTTACCGCCATGATGATGATGATGATGTATCGCAAATGTATCAAACACATCGCGCCAATGCGTGGGAGGTGTATCGTGCTCCCTCGCTTCCTTCTGCTTACCTTTTTGTCTGTACGAGAGGTTTAGTTTCAGTGGTGGTGGTGGTTTGTTCGTCTGCTTCTTGTTGTCTGCGTGAGTAGTCGCTACGTGTGATCTATTGGTTTGCTTGTCTGCTAGGAACTTCCACCAGGAGGTCGATTGAGTGCCACTGCCTTGCTTTGACACAACGGGCTGGGCGGTGGTGGTAGGGTGCTGGGGAGTCACTCGGGTGTGCGTCCCGTGCTGGAGGTTAGCAGCTGCGATACCTACCATGAATGCGCTTTCCATATCCATTGGATGGAGTGAGTTCGGCGCTGGCTGTAGTTTTGGGACGGGAGGGAGAGGCTTGTTTACGTCGATGACTTGCCGGATGCTGCGGCCCATGGCTACGGGCACTTCGTACGAGGAGCGTGAGAATTCGGCCTCGCTCATGTCCGTGTTCTTTCGGGCGAGTAGTCCCTTGTTTACTGGGTTGTTTACGTGATGCCCAGTATGAACGTGTCCTGGCAAAGGTTGCGGTGGAGGCTGTACTAGAAGCGTTGCGCCAGGGAGCTGCGAAGTCGGCTGAGATGAACCGTATGTCTGTGTCGCAGGCTTGTTCTGTCTCTCTTCAGTGCGATTTTGTTTCTCTGTCCGGAACTGCTTATAACCTCGCCAGACCTTCTGGCCTTCACCCGCTGGCCCTACCTGGTAGATATCCTTCGCGCTACGATAAATATCCGCGAGGCTTGGTTTCTGTTGTACTTCACCTACCGGAACTCCGCCTGAAGTAGGCTTTGGCGTAGGCTCGCTTCTGTTGAGTCCCTGTTTCCACCAGGACGGCTGAGGCCTGGGCTCAGGTCTAGTTATCGTGGCTGGATAATAGGGGAATACAGTAGTGTCCGAGCCATTAGAAGCTTTCTCTAACTGCGAAAAGTCAATGGGCCCGATTGCTGACACGGGGCTGTCACGACGAAGGGCAGGGCTGGGCGGTACAGGAGAGACCAGAGACAACCCTCTCGTTCGGAGTGAAGGTGGGGTACGTGTACGATAGGTTGTTGAAGATTCGCTGTGATGTGACGTTATCAATGGGGTATGGCTGACATGCTGGAATTGCTGTGTCATCGGTTGCATAGACTTGCCTGGTCCTGTTTGCTGTAGGACACGAGGACGTTCGCTGTCAAGAGCGACCCACCTACTGTCATTAGAGTTGCGCCTCATGCCGCCTTCGTTCTTAGTGAATGGGTTGACGACTACTCTTGAGTTAGCCATCGTCGAAAGTTAGGAAGTCGGTCTGATATTGGTGGTTCTGTGTGGCTGCTTGAATATTGCTTGAACCTTGCTTTGATCAGGACAGTTGTTGTAGTGTTGATGAATGTAGTGAGTAAATTGAAATAAATCGCTTCAAAAGTGGGGAAAGGTAAAATATCATTCTTATGATGTACTGGACTTGACATTGTTATACTACTGTTCTTGGTTGCACATTGTGTTGGAAAGCACAAAGGAGTATGAATAGAGTCGCACTCTGAAGGGGAGGTCCTTGTACCCGAGGTCACGAGAACAATGGAACAATAGAACAAAGATTGACCGCCTCAATCCCTTATCAATCTAATCCTATTGTCGAACGACCAAGCATACAATTACATCCGAAAAGCCACCATACACAATGACCACAACCTGTTGCGGCCTGAAGCGGTGGGCGCATTACTCGTCCGAATTGGGGGTAGGCCCCAATGTTTGATATCACCCGAGAGCATTGTGATCGTCTGGTGACCATCTGAAGCAGAATACTGAGCAACAGTGTCTACCGCATTCTCTTTATCAGCTCGTTGTAGTACGTTTTGATCTCCGTAGATTCGTTTGGAAGATCCCTGGCGAGCCATCTTCGTTATCTCTTTGAGATTTACGGAGGCTGGAATCCTGAAGATAGTGGGTATATGACCTCGGACGGACTTAGTCGAGAACGGTGATACGCGATGCCTATTCTCTTCATCGTCCTGAGGCCCGAATATGCGCACGTCTTCGTCGACGACCTTCTCTGCGAAAATCGGTCAACAATTCTGGCAACCCAGATACTGCTGATCAAGCCCATAGATAATTGTGCAAGGTAAGCAGGCTCATTCCAGAACGACCGTTTCCTTAGGTCGTGCGAGCCAGGCGTCAGCATTGTTGATCTCAGTCACGCCACGACGCATGTGCACTCCGTCCTCGCGGCGAACAGTGACCATTCCCAGTACAGTACCATTCGATGTTTCCGCCATGACAAGAGCAAATCGGTTTGTCCATTCGTCCCGTAGATCCTCGTCGTACTCGTCCGCCAAATCCAGCCAGTACTCAAGTTCATCGTCGGCCATCTCCGAAACAGGAACCACAGCACAAGTGACGATGATTTGCTGAGTATAAGCTTCATCGAACTCAACGATAGCATCTCCTAAATAGCTTCCGAAAAGCTCCAGATTGTCCATGTCAACTGCGTGCGAGACTGATAGCCATGACCAAGTGGGTACAGTCAAGACTCGCGTACCACCAGGCTGGTCTTCGTGGACAGTCCAGAGTAGGCAGCCTACGGCAATCGACTTCCACACACCGAAATAGCAGCGATCATTGTCGAAGCGGTGTCCCAGAAAGTCGATGACGCCCTGAATAGCCAATAGTCTGTCTGCTGCGAAGCTGAAACAGCGTTCGGTATAACTTTCAACAATATACCTCCACATCTCCCTTAGCTTGTAAGGAAGGTGTTCTTCTTCTCTAACATGTTTAGGAAGCGCACGGTCAATGTTTCGTCGAGGCTCAAGTCGTGAGTTTTGGTGCAAGATGGCAGTCAATGCCATGGGGGTTGCATCCTTCGTTCGGCAGCGCAAGAATGGCTCGTGGTCGCCAAATACGAGCAAACGTGGAGGGATGTATGATTCCTGGAATGTCCACCCTCTTTCGTTAATTGGAAGCCGATCTAAGTGTTGAGCATGCACTGGTACAAATGTTAAGCCGCAAGTCATCCGACCGTTAGGGTGTTGCAAGTGCAGATTTACGGAACATGCAGGGTGCCTTTTGTTGACTCGTTTTGCGGGCTTGAGAAACCCGTCATTGACAGAACTTGCTGTTGCCGCTACGATGGTGACAGCAGATTGCTCATAGATAGAACACATTTTCTTGATCTCTCCTACCTTGTCGTAATCGTCGTCTTGGACAATACACAAAGCATCGATCCAGATGAAGTGCAATCCCAGACTGGCGGTCACGTTGATAGCATCCCGGAGAGTGTATGGTAATTGATTTAGGTTCATTGCAGTCGCTGAAAAGCTCTCAATATTGGCCTTCATTAATCTGACTTCCTGCGGTCCACCCCAACAGTAGCTTAGTGCAGCATATGAGCCAGTTTGACCTGAACTGGTAATGAACAACTGTACTTTGAGGCCATCTGGCGCCGAAATGAGGCGGAGGAGTCGGGTCGGCAAAGGCGTTAATCCAGAAGGTCTACATTCGTTGTGACTTGTCTGACAGTCATTTAGCAAAGCCCGCAAGGCAACATCAGATGCTTCGTCTAAACCGCTCCATTGTATTGGCCGAAATTTGACATATGGTGCAAGTATGCTCCCTAAGCAACGAAATTAGTAGTAGATATAGCGTTGGAACTAATGTGAATACCTTCGGTGGTCGTTGCTATCATATCTTGACTTGGTGTCCACAGAAGTCTGCCTTTAGTTGACTCAACACGTATAGCCAGTCCGCCCCATGCCCCTTCGGGGCTGACCGTTGCTCGAAAACAAACCCAAGCATCTTGGGCACCAGTCCGCCCCTCTTGATCAACGAAGTCGCAGAGTCGACGAACCTTTCGAGGTTGGTTACTATCGCCGTTGTAGTCTTCCTTCCAGATGAACTGACAAAATTCACATCCTGGTCGGGCTGTAAAACTTAATGCTTTCGAATGTTTGAAACCTCCACCTTGGCCTCTGTTGTATAGTTTTCCGCCTGTGAAAAGATGAAACAAGCCACGCGCAGAAAACATTGCCTGGCATTTTTTACATAGTCGCATATCACCGCCTTTGCTGAGGATGCCTGTAGCCTTGATAAATGTGCGGACGTAAGCTAGTACCCCTGGGCTAAAACGCGACGCAGCGATTTCATTTGGTTGAGGCGTTTGTCTTTGTAGAACAGGATGGAGGTGATCTGTGTATGATGAATCCGTCATTTCAATGTTGCAGGCTCACTATAGGTGCCAGTATAAGTGAGATTGAGCGTCGAGTGTTGCTTGCTAGGAGTGGCTTAGCCGAGTTGAAGCACGCTAGTTAACTTCGTGCGATTACTCAGCGGGTAATAGACACCCATAGCTCGTCTTGTGGATCGCGCTCTACAGCTGAAACAAGCGGATTTAATTCGAAGCGAGTGTGGCAGCTGTAGAGTCCTGAGAGATAATGGTCCAGGCAATCGTCCGGCTCATGAGCGGCCGATTCGCGGGCAGTTCCTGATCACGAAATGTGACATAGCATGCTAATCGAGCACCAGTGAAGTGCAACACCGCTTGCTAATGTTGCAGCGGCCTCTGCAAGTTCTCAAGGGCTTTTTGCACCAACTTGGAACTTTGTGGGAGCTTTTGAGGGCGTCTAGCAAAATCGACAGGAGATAGGAGAAAGTTGCCCGCTTGATCTTGCCTTGACGCCATTTTAGAGTAACTACTTTGTTCAGCAGCCTTACCAAATCAACCACATTGTGAGGGTTTGGGTCTATGGTGATTGATGGTGTAGTGATCGATCGACTCGAGAGAATGATGGCGTCGTTAGGTCTAGACGTACCTAGGTAGTACTGATCTCCTCATCAGGACCGCGCACAATGTATGTGGTCTCTACTCCAAACTTGAGCACATTGAAAGACTCATGTTCGACCTCCTCCCTCGTCTCCGCTATTCCTGGTAGTAGATTTGACTGACCAGCAGCCTCGATCGTATCGATTAGGACCAAAATTCCCAAGTGATATTGGAACATTTTTTACCCACTCAAATGGACAAGGTCGTCTCCTCCGAGAGCATTTCGAACACGAGCCCCACCATTCCGCGTTCCCAGGCTGATAACCATTGTTAGAGGCGTCACAAGCAACGCGGTAATGACGGCAGGCATTGCAACTAAAGAATTGTGTCCGTTTCTTACTCACTGTGACTGACACCCTCGTGCTTTTGAACGTCTCTTTTTGTATCAATATGTGCACAGTGATCCATTGTGTGTCTGAAGGATGTGAGCGCAAGGTAAGGAAGTACGTACGAAGCTTGAACAATCGACGCTAAAATCGAAGGGTACATGATCACAAGTGAATGCAAAGAAATATGCCAAACGCACACTCGCGTATGACTATGACGCATAAACGCAGGCCCACTAAATACCGATCTCACACGAGGTATCCTCACCAACTTATTCTTTTGCAGTATATATATTAAAGAATTCAACTACTTCCCATCAAACGACACTGCCAAAAGCGTATCTGGCCCGCTGATACATACGTGGTGGCCCCGGCCTCTCAGTTCACCTAAGGGATATTCACCCGGGTATAAAGCCAACGTAGTGTCGAATCGGGGTTTCGCGGGTTTCCCGATAATTTTTTTGCATTTTTTGCACTCTTTTTGTATTCATTAAAACACTACAAAAACCTCTCCGCCGCCTTCCTAACTAACCTCATCCTCCCCAACACCTCCACACTCAACACCTCATTATCAAGCCTCCCCACGTCAGCGAGGCTCGTAACGCTGAAGGATACACCGCCGCCGTTGTACAGTGTCGCAGTATGCTCCTTTCCAGCGACGATGATTCCCATCTTGATGCCCTAGTCCAGAAACAGCCTGTTCACGATAGCAGTGTATGTGAGCTCTGGATTTGCGCTAGAGTTCTCCAGGAGACACTTCTGCGTCGCGGTTTCGGGCGCGCAAACGGGTAGTTCCACGCATAGAGTGTTTTGGCAGTCCATGCCGAATTCTGCTGGGATGAAGCGTTTTACACCTGCGGTGATGGAGGCGTCGAGTAGGGGATTCTGGCTGCCTATGGCTAGTGTTGCGAGGCAGGAGATGACGACTTGGACACCGAGTAATACGGGGCTCAACCATGCGACGAAGGCGAAGTCGACTTCTTTGATGGTGAGGTTCGGATGTGCGTTCAGCTTGGAGTTTCCTCCTTTACGTGAGAGGACAGTTATGTGGAAGTCTGCATTGAGGAGAGTATAGGGACGCCGAGGCTCCCCGTTGCCCCTGGAAGGGCGACTTGTGTTGAGGGCGACTTGTGTTGAGGGCGACTTGTGTTGAGGGCGACTTGTGTTGAGGGCGACTTGTGTTGAGGGCATCTTGAGTATATGTCTCGAATGAATGATCCTTCCTGGACCAAAAGAGTCTCAGATGTAACCTATAAGACGATGTGTTAGCATGATGTTTCTACCGAATATTCGCATACCTGATCAATTTAGATTTTACAGATACCGAGAGTACTAAAACACTCATAAAACGAACGCCATTCACAGTACTGTACCTTGATCTTTATAAAGTCAACATTGTAGACAGTGATGGCTCCTGACTCGTACCTTTGTATATTTGCTTTACTGCTTTCGTTTAGCCTATCACGGTCCCCAGAGTCGGTACCGTGTTTTAGCGTACATCGGTTCCGATACGATTCACATGTTATCAAGATCAAGATACGAATAAACGGCATAATCAGAGATTCTTATCCTAGTAGAGCCGATATGTTCGGTCAACCAATGGTATTAAGGAAGGATCAGTCTTATAACCTTGACTTAAAGCATCAGTTGAGTTAGCTTGAAAGACACTAAACCCCCTCCACACAGGAGAAGATTGCGGCAAGTATGCATTATCGACGACATGTCATTCATTTTTGTGTGCATATATCGTTCGCTCTTGATCTCATCAATCATTCGACTTTCACTCCACTTTCTCTAATCCAAGCCAATCGCCCCAAGCGCTTTGTTAAAGTTAGCCTACAAGTTGACGGCGGTCCTGAAGTTCTTGCCGGCGTAGATGGCATTGTCACCGAGCTCTTCCTCGATACGGAGAATCTGGTTGAGCTTGGCGAGGCGCTCAGATCGGGCTGGCGCACCAGTCTTGATCTGTCCAGCGCGCAGACCGACGACAATGTCGGCAATAGTCACATCCTCAGTCTCACCGGAACGGTGAGATACCATGACGCCCCAACCGGCACCGAAAGCATCCTTGGCAGCCTGGATGGCCTCGGTGATGGTACCAATCTGGTTGACCTTGAGGAGCAGAGCGTTGCAAGACTTCAGCTCAATGGCCTTCTTGATGAATTCGGGGTTGGTGACAGTCAAGTCGTCACCAACAATCTGGAAATCAGAGGTCTTGAAGAAGTAGGACCATGCCTCCCAATCATCCTCGGCGAAGGGATCCTCGATGCTGACGATGGGGTACTTCTGGGCGAGGGACTTGTAGAGCTCAGCGAGCTGCTCATAGGTGAGCCACTTGCTCTTGTCGCTGTCTGGGTTCTTGAAGTCGAGGTCGTACTTCTTCTCCTCGGTCTTGTAGAACTCGCTGGATGCAACGTCCATGGCAATCTTGATCTGGCCAGTGTAGCCAGCCTCCTCGATGGCCTTGGTGATGAGATCAAGGGCCTCCTCTGCGGTCTGAATATCCGGGGCGACACCACCCTCATCACCGACGTTTCCGGCGGACTGTCCGTATATCTTCTTGGCAAGGGACTTGAGCTTCTGATACACTTCGGCACCTTGACGCATGGCCTCGGAGAAAGTCGGGGCTTCACTGGAAGCTGTTAGGCGGACCTCGGAAACACGGGCGTGAGGATCCACTTACCAAGGAACAATCATGAACTCCTGGAAAGCGAGACGGCCACCGGCGTGCGAGCCGCCATTGAGAACGTTCTGGACTAGACAATCTGTCAGACCTAGGTGCAATTAGGGAGATCGCGAAGTGCTTACAGGGGACGGGAAGAACGTAGGGCTTCTTGGTGCCGGCCAAGTCAGAGATGTGCGCGTAGAGAGGGACACCCTTTTCGGCAGCCGCGGCCTTCGCGATAGCCATAGAGACACCCAGGATGGCGTTGGCACCCAGGTTGGTCTTGTTCTCTGTACCATCGAGCTTGTTCAGGAAAGCATCCACAGCAGACTGGTCCTTGACATCGAGCTTCTCCTTGATGAGAGCTGGCGCAATGGTATCGTTGACGTTGGCGACAGCCTTGGTGACACCCTTACCACCCCACTTGGACTTGTCACCATCACGGAGTTCGCAGGCCTCGTGAGAGCCAGTGGAGGCACCGGAAGGAACGATGGCGCGGTGTAGGCCGGTCTCGGTGACAATGTCGACCTCTACGGTCGGGTTGCCCTATGATCAGTGAGCTTCGAGATCATGAGCAGCAGGGTGGTGAACATACACGAGAGTCGTAGACGGAACGGGCGTGGATCTTGGTGATAGTCATCGTGTTGTTGTTGCTGTGGAGTAAGCTTGATTAGCTGAAGGTTCGCAGAGAGAGTTCAATTGCGGAATTGGATGGCGTGAGTTGGGCAGGGAAGCAGATATAGGTGTTGATGGGCCTATGATGCAAGTGGTGTGAAAAGAACGCGAGGCCGCAAAAAGCAGAAACGCTCGATGAATGCGTCCGCGCCTGGACAGTCAGAGTCCGTGGAACTCAAAGGGCGTCGGATGCGCGGGATGAGAGATTCGGCCGCGGATGGAGATGCACGAAATATTCTGACTTACCAGATGATTGCAAAGTTCGGTGGTGTTTTGTTTGGGTGGGGTGAATCGAGCTTTAATAGTTGAGGAGGGGCAGTCGTCCCTTCCCTCAGCAGATGCTAAGCCCCGCCATGCTGCGAACTCATTGGCCGCGACAGCGTCTCTCGTAAAACCGTGCATCGAGTCTATCGCAAAAGCACTGGTGTGGGAGTCCGGGCGAGAATCCGCCCATTTCAAGTGTTCATGTTGAGTCGCAGCCAGACAGTGTCATTGAGTCTTCTTCTCTTCTTCTTCTAGAATCTTTTTTCGATTGCGTGTGCGGGAGATCGACAGTTCGAAAGTCATCAATCTCTTCTTGTGCAGCTACAAACATAAAAGTGGTCCGGGGAAGTCAATGGAAGAGCTCAGAAGATAGATAATAGAGCCTCTCAATCTAGACTGGAAAGAGCAGTGGAGTAGTTCGTAGCAATTGGAGGCTACATGAAGCTTTGCCTGTATGCCTGTCTTGGACAGAGCCCTGGCTTCTGATCGTTCGTGGACGAGGGCATTCCCCGAGGAGAATTGGAGTGACTCAGATTACACGGCTTGCAAATCAGAAATGAAAGAGTGCATACCCAGATCTTTTGAAGTGAGAAACAACTGTGATCGCCCACATCACATAAACAGCGCAAATCTGCCAAGACCAAGGCTATGAAGCTTGGGCCTCAGGGCCGCCGCGACGCTGAGAGCTGCCTTCGCGTCCAGCTACCGCTCGGTTCAACAACTACCGCCAGAACAAAGTCTCTTGCCTTGACGGTCTTATAGGAATTTGAGCGGCTTTAACTACTTACCCATTCACCCTACCGAGATCCGAAGATTGTAAAAGCACCCGGTTACATACCATATACGCATAGAACTTCACGACCGTCACCATGTAGGAGCCCTATCGAGACCAAATAGTGGCGCTTCTCTAATTCTTGCACAGGGAGGTCTTACTAGGAATCACGGGCAAGGACTTCACCCTCATCGCCGCTTCCAAAGCCGCCATGCGAGGCGCCACCATCCTAAAGGCTTCTGACGACAAGACCCGGGTACTGAATACACACACGTTGATGACATTCTCTGGGGAGGCTGGTGATACCGGTATGACAGAGGACATCCTGGGGGATCTTAGTGGGGGATTTAGCTGACAGCATTCTCAGTGCAATTTGCCGAATACATCCAAGCAAACGTCCAGCTGTACTCGATGCGCAACAACATGGAGCTGTCGCCTGCTGCAACTGCCAACTTCGTTCGGGGAGAGCTAGCGCGGGCACTACGGTCACGGAAACCTTATACGGTGAATTTGCTTTTGGGTGGCTACGACACGATTGCAGACAAGCCTACACTGTACTGGATCGATTACCTTGCGAGTCAGGCAGCGCTGCCCTATGCGGCGCATGGTTACGCTCAGTGAGTTGACCTGGACTTCATCATACAGTAGTTTGCTATTTCTAGCATTGCTGTATGGTTATCGGACATTACTAACCATAGTGATTCAGGTACTACTGTCTCTCGCTCCTCGACAAGCACCACCACCCAGACATCGACTTCGACCAGGGCATGAAGATCTTGCGCATGTGCACGGAAGAACTTAAGCGACGTCTCCCGATCGACTTCAAAGGTGTTCTTGTCAAGGTCATAACGAAGGATGGTGTCAGGGACGTCGACTACGAGGATGATGTGAAGGTGTCAATCCCGTGAGCGAGTGAACGAAGTGGGAGCATCGGAGTTTGGTAACTTGCCCGACAAGTGTACTATAGCAGCGACGAGCGGGTATGATGAGGGCCCCATGTACAGAGGGCAAAACCACGAATCTGGGATTATGATAGATACGCCATAAATTCACGACACGCATCATTCAAGCAAGAGCTGTCTGATGCTAAACACATCTTCTGCCGTGATTCTACGTCGGACTTTGTGACTTTGCGTATGGACCGATGCGATCTATGATGCTGCCAAACTACTTGCTCCGCAAAACAAAACACAGACATACGCTTAAAGAACGGTCTAAATCCCAGAGAATCTGAAACCCAAGGACGGTCGTGCTGTCGATGTATGATGAGCACGTCCACTTGAGCCGCAAAATCTGCTTAGGTAATCGCGGTCGCGCGTCCGAGCGCCGCACGAATAAAAGCTTGCAGTCCCTCACCCTCCTCTTCTCTTCTTTGATCAAAAAACCACAGCCCCAGCCACGACCATTTGCACAGTTACATTGCTTTTGGTTGCCAGCCACTTCGGTGGTGTGGGGCTGGAGAACAAATTCTCCTGTAGGAAGCTGTCGTCTCGTTGGGTCGTCTTCATTGATGGCGATGGGGCGCCGGTGTCGATTTATTGGGAGTACATATCATATCATCGTCTCACGCTGAGCGGATGTATTGTGTGTAAAAGTGCAGAGTCAATCATTTCATTAAATCAGAAATTTTGATTTGATGAAGCTAATAAGAGCAAGGTGTGATGCGATCTATCTGTAAGAGATATCGAAGTTGCCTCTCCACCCACTGACGAACTTTTACCGTTCCTTCCAAAATTCATTGACAGTGCGCGCCTCATCAGACCTTACCGCAACTGCTCAGCTTCTCAATTCTTGAACCCATTTGTCAATTCTTGAACCCATTTGGGTAACCATTCGCCATGACTTCTTGCAGGCCGTTGGGCAGACCGTTCGCCTGACCGTGTGCTTTGCCATTGACGTGGCCGTTGCTCATGCCGTTCATGACCTTCTTCGACTCCTGCATAGCCTCCTCAACAGGCTTGTCGTTGAGAGTGTAGCCAGTATCGCTAGAGTCGACAAAGGCGTCAATACCAGCACCCTCGCGTGGGTACTCCTTCATGAGCTCCTTGTGTCGTCGCAGAGCAGAGTTCATCTCCTCAGCGGAAACGTCGTTCAGGAACACACATGTTCCGATAGGATTCGGGACAGCAGCACGTAGCAGACCATCTCGTGTCTTCAGGATGGCCTTGGTGGCCTTGTCGAGCATATCCTCATCGAAAAGCTCATGGTCCATGGACAGACCGGCCCTAGAAAACAGGTTCAACAGTCGTCGATGCTCCTCATCGCTCAGAAGCTTGCGCTGGTTGGCCAAGGTCGCGGAGTAAGCCATGTCGATAGAGATGGCATGACCGTGACGTAGTGGCACAGTTGGTGAGAGCTATGAGGTTGTCAGGGTTCAATCGCCACTACCATTAGCACAGTTCTTACCTCGTGAAGTGGGCTCCAGGTGTGGCCGTAAGCGATGACACGGTCAAGACCAATCTCGTGGAGGTTGGGCGTCTCAAGCTTAAGCATCTCGTGGATACCGGCGCGGTTTATTTCATCCGCTGCCTGCAGGACCTCCTTGTCATTTCCCTCACGACCAAAGCGCGAAGTAATTAGCTTCTCGCAGTACTTATCCAACAAGTCGAACGTTGGCTTATGAGCACAGGTCGAAATCTTAATCAACTCTGCGAAGCCATTTCGGACTTGACCCTCAGGGAGAGTCTTCAGGAATGAGAAATCCAAGAAGGTGTGCATGGGAGCGTGGTATGCTCCGAGTCTGTTCTTGTAGTTGCCGTAATTGACGGCGACCTTAATGCTAACACTAGCATCGATGAGGCCAATGACTGTGGTAGGGATGCGGATGAAGTTGGTATTTCTTCGGTATGCTGCGCAAGCAAATCTAGAATCACGAGTTAACTCTGCACGTAGATGGAAGCCAGGCCAGAGTGCCTTAGAGTCAAATTTTACCCAGCAACGTCAGTCACTAAGCCTCCACCCTACACGAACATTAGTATCGAGATGCATATAAGTAAGGAGTTCAACGTACCACTACAAGGACAGGCTCCTTGCGAATGATACCGAATTCGGTCATGGAATCCACAATACCGAGCAGGGTCTCCATCGACTTGGCCTTCTCGCCAATCATGGTCTTATGGATTGTCAACGGCAGGCCGTGATGATCAAAGTACTTCTGCATCTCCTCCCCGTAAATGTTGAAGATGTTCAAATCCATGACAGCAAGGCAACGACCCCATCGCTCATAGCACTTGGCCAGCTGAGGGTTGGCAGCGTTGAAGATGCCATCAAGGAACGTGAAGTCGTATTCGATCTTCTCGTATCCTTCGACGTGGAAGCCGTGCTGTGTTTCCTGAACGATAGCCTTGAGGTCTGACATGGTGAAAAAAATTTGATGAATGGAAATGAGATACGTTGAGTGTCTACAGGTCCAAGGTACGGGTACCTCTACACTATATAAGGTTTCAAGACCGATGTCATTATCGACTAACTTTGTCTTCTCGGTACCACGCTCCTGATCAATTGGCTCCCACACACCGCCAACACTCCATACAAAACGTCAACCATACACATTACTCTCGTGATGATGCGGCGACTCGAGGATCCCTTGTCGTCTGGACTTGGTAACCACTTTGTTTGTAGGAAACTAGACTCTTACTGGACGGCCATGATGAAATGACTTCGAGACCAGCGCTGTCCCCGCGGATAAAGCCGGGTTCGGCACATGAAAGATGTAGTTCTTGATGCAAATCTGGTCTTTTGCATGCTTGAACAAAGCTGGGTAGTCCTAGACGCAACCGACCAGGGACACAATAGGCGTAGCACAAGCCACTAACCCCTTTAGTGTCATGAACGGAGTACCTGCCGGTGTGGAGATGCAACTGGATTGCGCTCATTGCGGGGCAGCCATCGAAATCACCTCATCATCACTTCAAAAACTCCTACTTTGAAGACTAAAACCCATATTGGAAGCTTGATTCAAACTGCGGTTTCGGCACGCTTTCCTAACGAGGCTGGATAGTCGCTTAGCTACATACGCAGCAATTTGTGACCCCTCGACAACAACCCCTCATCCTGCCAGGGACGAGATCCCTTAAATGACGTTCTCTAAGATCTCAACGTTTTTAGTTCCCGCCCCGGGTAGATAGAGTTGGGCGATCGCAGATCGCTGAGGAATAATGCCTCAGAAGGGTAAGTGAACGTAATCTTGTCAAGTCTTTTGGGTTAGTACCCTGGCATGGCTCTCGAATCGTTGACGACAGGTACATCCAGCTTAACGTCAATAACCAACAGATTTAGACATGAACCGATAGATCGCCCCACATGAGGGCCGTCTGCACACATGCTACCGCGACGTGCTCGCGTCGCTGGTTCTCAGGCTGGCATCGGCGCACGCCACGAGGTTTCGACATGGAAACTGCCTGCTCCAGGTGCATAGACATCCCACGCCTAGCATTGAGGTTGCGCGAAGAAAAGCACAGCGGATGCAATTGCTAATGGTATCCCATAAGGGGTGACGCCTATATTTCTCCTGCAGAGTTAGTACTGCGGTTCCAACCCAAAAATTGCCGATCGGCCCAGTACCCTTCGTTACACATGTTCCTGGGCCATCTTCGTCATCATTGTTGGTAGCCCCGCACTAAGAAGCACGCGTTGAGGGGCAATTCGGCAGCTCAGACGCGTCGAGCTCACGGCTCCAGCACAACTTCGGATACACCATTGAATAGCGACAAAATGAGTTCCTTCGACCAGAGTAAAGCATACGCAGCCCAGGAAGAAGAAGGAGCATTCTTTGACGACGGAAGAGAAATCGAGCTTCTTCACTTTGTTTACTCGCACCCGAACATCGAGAACATCCGAGGCTCACCCGAGAATGTACTCGCCGCAATTGACGAGTATGGGCGGACGAAGAAGTATCTGATGAATGTAGGGGAGGATAAGGGTCGAATTGTCACAGACTTGATTGCGGAAGTCAAGCCAAAGCAGATGGTACGAATATACTCAAAAAGACATGCGGTCATCTAACAGTTCTGTCAGGTCGAGCTCGGCGGCTATGTAGGCTATTCTTGCATCTTGTTTGGCAGTGCAGTGCGCAAAGCAGGAGGTGAAAGATACTTCAGCTTAGAACGCGACCCAGCATTCGCCGCAGTAATCATGTCTCTGGTCGACCTCGCCGGCCTTTCAGACCTCGTCAAAGTGATTGTAGGCTCAAGCGATGAAAGCATCGCACGACTCGCCTCATCAGGCCAACTCAAGCATATCGACCTCATGTTCCTAGACCACTACAAACCAGCGTACACCACCGACTTGAAACTTTGCGAGGAACTTGGCCTAGTAACCAAGGGATCAGTCCTAGCCGCGGATAATGTTATCAAGCCTGGCAATCCCCCTTATCTCAGATACGTGCGGTCGAGCGTCGAGGAGAAGATTAAAGAAGCGGGCGAGGGCGGTGCGACTAAACTTGATGGCATCGCTGAAACGAACGTCAAGATGTACGAGAAGAGGTATGGTAGGGCCAAGTTTAGTGAGAGCAAGGGCAATCCGCATTTGAAGTATGAGAGCAAGCTGGTAAATAGCTACGAGCCAACAGGTGTACCTGTAAGTTTTACTGGGCGACCTATTCGAGTCACAACGGATTCTAACACAGTTACAGGATGGTGTCGAAATCACAAGATGTGTAGGATAGGAACAATCTCTAGGGGTCGCACAGTTGAAAATTCTGCTTCACAAAGCTTAGGGATTGGGACTGGCTAGCTAAGAAGCAGATCTAGGTTTGTGCGACTTTTGAAAATAGAGAGTCGTCAATTGAAGTAGTAGGTGTCACTCAATGGCAGTACAAACACATACAAGAAACTCAAATGGCTATGTCTTATATTGGAACATAATGTTGCTTGTATTGTCGTGATAATGGCACACTCGTCGACGTGCCCAGCGTAGACGACCCCTCAAATAAAACCCGACTTTAAGCAAACGATCCTCACAGGGGCATCGCTAAAAAAAACACCAACACCGTGCCGATCGCGGACAATCGACTTCCAACATCCCAGTTTCTTTTCTAAATCTCATCTAACACTAGCCCCGCGTATCTCGCCCACTTGATGGATCCGCATGCGTGTCACGGTCTAGAAGTAACCATGACGTATGGGACAAAAGCCACTCGCAAAACACAAGAATGAGGCCATTTGTGCGGCGCGCATGCGGATCAGCAGTTTGCCAATTACGTGGTATGCGCCGTCTCAGCCGCTAGCTGCCTGTGATCCTTGCCACCTGTCATTCGAGACGACATTCGTTCCTTTCGACGAGGTGCATTGCAGACAAGCCAGATCTGGATCGACAACACATCGCGCGGAGACAAGCCGGGGTGTCACGTTCTTCAACGACGAGGACGACTACCAAGATGGGGGAGAAGAAGAATGGCAGTGGTGTGCCGTTCTATTACAACCACGTGTGGAAAAATGTCTTACTCCTGGCTTTGAGCGTGGTTACTGCGCCAATCTCGTTGGCGGCTGTATTCCCTAGCATCGCAGCGTCTAAGCTTCACGGCCACCGCACGGCGACATTTTCGAAAGAGGACAAGAACCATAGAGCAGCAGTTCAGCAACGGAGAACGATTCTCGTGACCGGAGTATCCATGACCAAAGGCCTAACCATTGCGCGAAACTTGTCACAACATACACCCCACCGCATCATCGGCGCAGACATCTCTGCATTGTCACCAGGTCGCTTTTCCTCTGCTCTCGCCAAATACTACCGCCTTGATGCGCCCAGCGGAGACGATGCAGAGCCGTACATCGACTCGATCCTATCCATCATGCGGACGGAAAAAGTCGACCTCTGGATATCCTGCTCAAGCGTGGTTGCCGCCGTAGAAGACGGCCAAGTCGTCGCCCTCGCAGAACAACAAGCAAAAGCCCAAGGCCGCCACTTCCACGCCATCCAATTCCGCTCCGACGTCGTCGAAAAGTTCCACGAAAAGGACAAATTCATCGACTACATCGAATCGCTTGATCTCCCCGTCCCAGAGTCCTACCGCTGCACGTCCCCCTACGAAGCCCTAGACGTCCTCATGCGCGAACTCCACAGCAGCTCCCCTCGAGCTCTGAGAAAGCAGAGTGCAAAGCGGTACCAAGGCAAGAAATTCATCATGAAGCCCATAGGCGTAGACGACCGCGCGCGCGCAAACATGATGACGCTCCTCCCCTTCTCCACCGTCGACGCAACAACGACCTACATCCGCAGCCTGAACATCTCGCCCTCCAACCCCTTCCAACTCCAGCAGTTCATCCGCGGGAAAGAGTACTGCACGCATGCGCTCGTGGTCCGCGGCAAAGTCAGGACTTTCACGTGCTGTCCGAGCCTCGAGCTGCTCATGCATTATGAGGCGCTGCCTGCGTATTCGAGTTTGAGCCAGGAGATGTTGAGGTTCACGCAGCGGGTGTGTGAGGATGGTGGGAGCGAGTTTTCAGGGCACCTAAGTTTTGATTTCTTTGTTGAGGGGGCTGAAACTGGGACTGGAACTGCTGAGGATGGAGATGGTGGGAAGGTAGTTAGAGCTGGAGGAGGAGGAGGAGAGGTCAAGTTGTACCCCATCGAAAGCAACCCCCGCGCACACACAGCTGTCGTGCTATTCGAGCAAACGCCCGAGATGGCAGATGGGTATCTTTCCGTCTTCAACAACACCAACACCACCACCAACTCGAACTCCAAAACCGACATCACTTCGCGTCGTCCTTCTTCTTCCACCCCTCCTCCTGTTTTCCCCCGAGCCCCGACGTATAGTTACTACTGGCTCGGCCACGACCTAGTAACCTTCGGTATCCTGCCCGTGCTAGACTGGCTGTTCGGACAAATCTCACGCCAGGACGTACTCAACGCGCTATGGACGCTATGGACGCACGTGGTGTACTGGAAGGACGGCACCTTCACGCTGGATGACCCGTGGCCGTTTTTCGCGTTGTATCATGTGTACTGGCCGGCAAGGTTTGTGGAGGCGGTGTTGCGGCGGAAAGCTTGGAGTCGGTAAGTTTTCTCATTTCTCATCTAGGTCTATTGGAAGTTGTGGGTGGGTTTTGCTAATTGTTGCATGATGCAGGATCAATGTTAGTACGACGAAGATGTTTGAGGGGTAGGAAAGAAGGGGAAGAAACGTTGGTTGAGATGTCTTGTGGAGAGGGGAGGCGAAAGAGATATGTCCCCCTTAGTGGGTGACATATGTAATGTACATCAAATGTAACACGAGAGATGGGTTGTGGGGTTATGTTGCTTGAGCAATAAAGGAAAAAATAAAACTATTAGTATACAGTCATATCTAACGTTACTACTCACTCACGATCGCGCTCTAGTGGGCGCCCATTTCAAGACATGATGGGATGATGCAAGTACGACGAACTCCAGTTATCGAGACTACGACCACGACTTGGCTCTGCTAGCCCTACCTATATCGCTGCATAACTACCGTTCTTCGAATGTAGACTACGCGATTAAGTTTGACAAGGAACTTCATCTAAGAAGTAAAGAAAAAAAAAACAAGCCTTCAGTATAGAGAGCAGACAGACACATCACGCGGGCCGAAAAAAAAAGTACACTTTCATCACCACCACAGAAAAAAGAACCCCTTGTTTGTTGTTGTTGTGAGGATGAAATATGTATATTCTAGTACCGACCGACCTATGGCAATCCAGCCCAACACCATCTTTCTGTTTTTCTACCAAATAATCCCCTTCCACTCAAAATCCCCATCGATATTCCTCCACCTCTGCTGCTTAATCGCACTGTCCCATCCCAACATAACGGCCAACAACCGGCACGTGATACTCGACATGGTACAAACCATGGTATCCGCCTTACCCAGCACCGCCAAATCCATCAGATACGCTCTTCCCACCAGCTCCCTCAACTTCATCGCCTGCTCAGGCACCTTCTCGGCGTTGCTGAGTTTATCCGTCTCCTCTGCATTGCCGACAGGTTGGCCCAGAGAGAAGAAGACGTCGCGGTAGAAGCCGCCTTCCCAGCCGGTGATCTCGTCGATCCAGTTGTTCTTCTTGTTTTGGGACTGTGCGGCTTCGAGCGCGGCTTTGGTGGCGAGCACGACGCGGTCTTGCGCGCGGATAGAATTCGGGCCTAGTTCTGGGGAGTCGTAGACGAGCGGGTCGTCTGAGGCGAGGATCATTCTGGAGGCTGAGTGGCGGGCGAAGAGTGCTTTCGCTTCCTCGGGCGTGCGTCGATGCTTGGAGCTGCCTTCTACGATGTCAATGTAGAGATCGCGCGCAGTGTCGATGTATCGATCTAGTGGAATATAGTCCTCTTGGTACTGGTATTCCATGGGGTGTTTATCGCCATGACGAACGTGCATGCCGATGCTGAGCCCTCCGTCCTCTTTCATGGGGCCGTAGATTTCGAGGGCGCGGTTAAGAACATACTCTGCGTCGTCGATCCGCAGTTTGAAGAGTGCCTCGTAGCCTGTGCGTACAAGGCCGAAAATCTTGTGCTGGCGCTGGACGCGCATCTTTCTGGCATCTTCCCACTCATCGGTGAAGGAGTGGCCAAATGTTGACTTGACAGTGGCGGCAGAAACTACAATGTGACGAGCAGTGTGAGGGCACGGAACCATGTGCGTTTTTGGTGGGGGAAGGCATCCTGCCGAAGGAGGTGGCTGGAAGTAGGATTTGTACTTTCCGTATGGCCTAAGACAGTCAATATTGCATGTTGTGTAGGTAGTCGTGTTAGGAGATCATACCATCGAGTATCATCGATGAAGAAGGCTCGGTTCTCAGCCTGAGCCAAACCATACGACATCCACATTCGCATCAACGAATTACCAAAGCCTGCATCTTCCGTCTCCATAACATATGTCAAGGTCCTGTCACAGACCTTTAGTCCTGTCGTGGATATTCCATCCGCGATGTTCTCGTCCTCTACGAATCCTTTCGGTCTCCCAGCCACTCTACTCGGCGGCAACAGCGCCTGTTCCTCCGCCTCCTGAATGTCAATGTAGTACTGATCTTGTGCATAGTAGCTTAGCATGCGTTTAGCAAAGCTTCCTGTCGAATGTGCGTCTTCGCGCAGCTGTTTCGACACTTCCATCGACTGATGGCATATCTCGCGATACTGCGCTGGGCGTAATGGAAATTCATAGTTTGAAGGTATTGATACTGTCCACTTCATATTTCCCTTAGCGTCCTGCAGTGCTACCGCGGAGGGTTCCTGAGGCAGTCGGCTGCCTCCAACCATCTCCCATTCCTCGCCGTCCTCTTCATAGCTGGCTGCTTGCTGCGAACTGGTATAAAGTTGGCGTAGGACAAGCCATACGATGATGGCTACTCCACAACAGCCAATGAGTATCCGTTTGACCAGCTTTGAGTGGCTCGGCTGTCCTTGCTTCTTGCCATGTCGGGGAACTAAAGATGGAAGGCTCGGTGATGGCGGAGGAGATCGGGATAGTAAACCGCGACGGGACGCTACAGTAGGAGAAAGGAAGGCACCGGATGTAGCGGACTGTGGAGGTGGACTCAGTTGCGAGTAGGCAGCCGTAGACTGTATGGACAGATTCGGATTCCGTCTAGCGTGCATCTTCGAGAGCTTCTGGGTCGCTTGATTGAGCATATCGAATAAGCAGAGTCGGAACGGCGATTCTTAGGTCAGTATCGGCCAGGTCGGGCAGCTGCAGCGTACTACTACGATGACGAGCTGTTGCAGGAACCTAACAAGTAACGTCACCTGTCCCTGCAGAGCGACTAACAAATGAGAGGACGAGGCACTGCCGTCAGAAGAAAAAAGTCCGAAGAGAGAACACGAAGAGAATACAAATGAAAACGAGAATGTAGATGATGAGAAGAAACGAAGAATGCCAGTCCTCGTTATGGAGCCATGGAGAGATCGACTCGGAGCGGCGGTAAAAGGTGTCAAGAAAGGGCTCTGCCGCAGAAGAAGTTTCACGACCAGAAACAAACCAAGATGATCTCCATCAAGGGATCTGACGAATGGGAGGGACACCGACCAGCGAAGACGCGAAGTACACGTCGCCTTGCGAAGGAATCGTAAATTGCGGGATCCAAGCACACGGCAAATGGGATGTGCGCTTGCTTCTTCCAGGCAGGTCGAGAGAACAAGGCAGCGGAGGGCCCGTCATTTTGAGGAGTGGGCATGATGCAGCAGAGGGAGCTGCATGTTTCAGAATGCCACTTTGGTGTAACGTTCTCGAGAGAGGCCACAGGGCGGCCGAGGCTGCTGCTAAATTCGAGCCCGCAGTCCGGCGCTAGCGGCGCACATGACATGACCGGTAGCCGTCTGCCGCGTACTCGATAGGCTGACTTGCTTGCCAGGCCCGCCTCACATAGAGCGATGGAGTCAGATCCACGACGCATCATGAGCGTACCGACGCACCTCTTTCATCTCGAGTGACATGTCGTGGGACCAGTCCGAGTAAGGGCACGAATGCATACTAACACTAATATAGAAGCTACAAAGCTGGGCCTCATACCAACTGCACATTAGACTAGACAAGACCTTGCAGCAGAACAGAGTAAAAACGGGGTATCAGATCGAGAGTCCCTCGGGAAGTAAAGAGAAAAAGGCCCCAGTGCCGTCCATGCCAGTGATAGATATAAAATACAATCCCGAATGTAAGAAAATAAGCAAAGTTCGCCGGGCGTACATGTTCCTGTACGCACTTTCCCATACCATTCCGTAAACGCCTGCGCTTTCTAATGAGTTGCGCGAGAATGAAGTACTTTCCCCGCGCCATGCTGACGTCTCAACTTCATTACGTTGTACTTCGTATCGTTTCAATCCTCTCGTTTTGTAAGGCTGGGTGATGCTCGTGTCTCTTCGTGCAACGCCTAGACCATGTCTTCCATGCCCTTACTTTTCCAGGCTATTGCCCTTCGGTAACAGGCATCAGACTGCTCCTCCTCGCCGTCTTTTCAACTCTTCCCGTAATCATTTCGTCCAGCATTCGTGTCATTTCCTCGATGTTCTTTCCAGTGTTCGTGGTGGGCGGTGGTAAGAACGGTTTGGGGCTTGTAGGCGAGGTCGGGCCTTTAGCGACAAGATTTACACTGCTGCCCTCGCTGCCACTACGCTGGTACGACGAAGTCCGCCGGCTGCCTGGCGACCCGTCGCTTCCCATCTCGTGTGCGTTGTCATTCTTCTTGCGAGCTGATGTGAGGGCGGCGATCATTCGCTCCTTGTCCTCAAGTTGCGCACGCAGATTGGTGATCTCTGTATCCTTTTCGGCAATTGTTGCAATTAGACCGCCATCTTCGCTGCTTCCTCCAAGCTTGTGTGACAACGTCATTGAGACGCGTGAGTGACTTGAGCGCCTAGCATGTAAAAGTCGCTTCTCTAGCGTAGTAATGTACCGGTTCTTGTCTGCGAGATCTGCCTGTAGTGCTTGTATCTGCACGGTCTGACTTGCTATGCCATCCCCATTCTCTCCCACCGAGTCGTCTTCTTCAGAGCCATCCATTGGCATCGATGGTTGCGCATGGTTCTGTCCTGGTACCTCGAGGGTAGCATGGCTCGCAGAGGAGCGTACAGAACTCGGTCGCATGTCGACATGGTTGCCAATGACGGAGCCGCGTTGAAAGCTCATGGAAGAGAATGATCGGCCATTGTTAACGCCAAGAGACTTTGAGCTCAAGATCAGCCTATTGAGGTGCTCAATCCGCTCTTTTAGTGCAGTGCGCGCCAATTGCATCTCAAGCATTTGCTCCTCGTGGCGTTGCTTGTCTTCCAGCTCGCGTGCCTTTTCTTGCTCAAGATCCCGTTTGAACTCTTCCTCTTCCTCTTCCTTGGTCTCTTTGGTCTTGCCTTCTTCGAGTTGCTTTTTGAGCTCTTGGATCTCCAAGCGGTAGCGGTCGAGCAATGCCCGACTTCCTGCATCTCCACCTGCGCCCATGGACTCGTCTGCTTTCTTGGCATGGCTGACAATGTTGTTCTTCGCTCGGGACGCAAACTTTAAAGTGTTCAGTGTTTCGCCCGTGTGGCTGATAGCCGCGGCGACGCTCCCACTGGCTCCGATCTGAATCGTACAAAGAATGCTAACTAAAGAATTTCCGGATAGAGCCGGTTGCAGAAGTCGAGTGAGCTTGCTGTCTCTGTATGGCAAGTGTTTGTCACCCTTTCCCTTCTCTTTTTCTGACTTCTCCTTGTCGCTAGCCAGTCGCCCAATGACTGTGCCCAATGTGAGCAAACTTTTGTTGATGTGAGATCCTTCGGTGCGCCTCTCCTTGTTGTCCGCTGCTTTTTCGGAGCCCGCTAAATCGATCAGACTTAGGGTCGACACACGAACACCACCGGGGATGATAGCTGACCGCTTGTTGCTGCTCGATGCAGCAGGGCCCGGTGCACGCTCCCTACTTTCGACCACGATCTGCACAACAGCATGACTTCGGGAACTACGCGCGTTGAACTGTGTGCCAGCAACTCGCCGGGCATTGTCGCCGCGTGCAATGACCCTCAGCAACTGCGTCGGACTTTGTACGATTTCTTCTTTCAGTGGCGTTGCATAGACACCACGTTTGCTGTCTTCGCGTAACTTTATCTCTTCCTGCGGTCCAGGTTGGCCATTCATGCCTACGACAGGGCCTGCCAACAGGTCATGTATCCTCTCGTTGTAAATCTCCAGATAGCTGACTCTCAGTAGAAACTCTCGATGGGGGGTCTCTCGAATGTAGGAAAAGATGTCGGTGATGGCTAGTGGAATCACACCAGGATTCGTTGCGGTTCCTTGCATGGAGAACGTCTTGCCTGTTCCCGTCATTCCATAGGCAAATACGGTGCCGTGGTAACCCTCCATGACCCGTCGAACCAGTCGCTTAGCTGCGGAATCGTATACGCGCGCATTGTTATCTTGGGTATCGAAAACATTGTCTAAAACAGCTTGTGGTTAGCCTCAACCAATTCGTCTTGTTGCACGTCTTGGAGTTTTACCATAGCTGTACTCTCCGCCCTCCCGGCCTTTATACGAGATCGAGGCGTGCTTGTTGTCGACTTCCCATTCCTGCTCCGTCTTGCTGTCTTTGACTCCGATATCAGGCCGTACACGTACGCTGACGATGACATTGCCTTTGCCGTCTTTATGTCCCTTGTCATCTGAACGACCTCTCGCGTCATCATCCCCGATATCTTCGAAAGTGGTTGCGCTTGTCGCATACGATCCTTGAGGAGAAGAGTTGCGACTCTGTGGAGGGGATGGTAGGCTCAGATGGGCGGTGTCTACTGCCACCGAATCCGCACTGCCGTTGAGTAGGCTGGGCGGTGATAGTGGGGATCTTGATAAGAGACCGCGTGCTCCTCCAATGTTGGACGTCCTCGGTTTCTTCAGACTACTATTTCGAGAGGGTACTGAGGTTTTTGAAACAGAAGATAGTCTCCGGTCTGTTGTCTCACCATTCGGCGTGAGACTCGCCGACAGCGGACTGCCTGGGGCGGTTCTTCCTCCATGTCTAGGCGGCTGTGGAAACGCGCCAATGCTAACAGTTTTTCGCAGCGATTTGCCTGGTGGGAGCGCACCTGCGGGGCTATCGTCTGGTGGTAGCGTTGGCACAGAGGGGGAGTTTGTATGTCTTGGGCTGGCTCGAGTGGGCAAAGCTGAAGAAGATACAGCGCGGTTTGCTGTGGCCGGACTGGGAAGCAGCGAGCCTCGCGACGCGGGGCTTATGTTGGAGCTGCGGGACTTCGCGACTGGTAGGGAAGGTAGTGGTCCAGTTGGTGGAGCTATCGAGGGTCTTGAAGGGCGAGGGAGCGTGTTGCCCGACATGTTGATAGGCCAGGCGCGAAAGTGTGATTGCTAGAGCGGCGGTGGTGATGGTGACTGAAGTCGTGCTGTCAACCCGTTCGCCTTCCTGATTCCTGACGCTATGGCGCCGTATACATCGCCGTCACACGCCCAGCCAGTCTCCCACGGAACTCAAATATCTTCTGCGGCGGGCGCACTCCCGAGGGCGACAGCGATGTCTGGCACACGCGGCGTCCGTCTTAGACAGGGCAGGTCCTGGACGCGGCAGCAAGCGCGTGGGACAGCGGGTGGTTTCAGTGGGTACACGGGTACCGCTGTTTGAGGCGTGAGGAGGACTTGGCGAGCAGGACGTGTCAAATATGACGTTTGAGCGGCCGTGGTAGGTGTATAGCGAAAGAGCTGATGGAGCTTTCAGGGTCCTCGGGCTTCTAGTGAAAGTTCGCGGGGGTCGAAAAAGGAGCGAGCGCATCCAAGCCCAACAAGCGTGTGCCAGGGGAGAGGACTCGGTGCAGGTGCAGGCGCAGGGGCCCACCAACTGGACCCGAAGATGGCGCGATCGACGACGATCAGTGCTGCGGGCAGGAACAAGCAGTATGGTCAGATTTGCAGACGAGCATGTGGAGATGGTGAAAGCAAAAAGTAAGTACGCGGTGAACTGCTGGGGAAAAGGGGCTTCTCTATGATGCAGACAGCCTCAACTTTTTGAGGATGAATTCACAACCCATGTCTGCGAGTCCCCTGCCAATGACGGCCTGGGGCCCACGCCAGCCTCGAGTCCGAGCGTGGCTTCCGCTACCACATCTGGCAACGGGACAATTCGCGTACCTCCCGGCTAGACGGCGACTCACATGAAAGCTGGTGTCGATTCTACCTGATGGGCGTTTGTATAACAGCCTAAGAATATACAGCACTCTATTTGAATATGCAGAACATTCTGTTATACTATTCCCTGGACATAGTCCCAAGTTTCAACGCGGGCTGTAACTTCTCGAAAGCGATCCCCTGTTACAGATGCCCCCAGCCAGCCTTCTGTTCCTTCGTACACGGTAGTCCCTTTGCATTTCAAATCTTTTCCGACGTCGCCTGCAGTAGCAGCAGACACATAGCCTGTCACACACGACCGATTCCATTTCATCTCCGAGTCACAAAGCCATTGTTGACCGAATGTGCTGGTTGCATTTGCCAGACTTCCAATCAGTGCCACGTCCTTACATCAGGACATCGCGCCAGTCTCGTGAGAGGCACGCGTTAGCGTTGGCAGGAGCGCCACATCGCACGTGCACCCGCGTTCTTTCTTCCGCAAGGCGTGCAACCATGGTACTATACATTATTGTTTGGACGATCATTCATTGAAGACCTGCCTGATCACCATCGTGCATTGGCGTCTATCTAGAGCGTTGCATGTGCTAATTGCGCAACGACATGTTACAAACCTTGCGGGATCTACATACACAAAAGAGGAGCACGGATGAGCTGTGGGCGGCCGCTGTGCCCGTTGTCAGCTTGGACCGCTGAGCGCCATCGGAACATTTCCTGCGTAACTTCTGCCGACATGTCGAGTCTTGTGTCCTGTGAAACATTCCGACGTGCCATATTGGGGCCTCTGCATCGGGTTTCCCCAGACCACTAATAGCTGAGAAGCGAGCGACTGAATCCCGCCAGGGTGGGAGAGCGTAATGCAAGAGCATGTCACCGATACTAACGTCGCACTGCCGAAGCGAATACCCTCACTTATAGAGTACCCCATCCAAAGATATGCTTGCCAAGGTTTGTGACCGCGAGGTACTGCAATCCCCAAAAACCAAGATCTATAGTCAGTTCCAGAGCGCCACAGAGCGCTAGGCGTGAGATCTCGACACCAATAGATCGCCAATCAAGGTCACTTAGACCAGGCAACTGTTTCACCACTCGAGGGAGACCTGCGTACCCTGGTTGACCGGCAAGATAGTGAGAGGCTATGAGCCGGCGAACGACTAATCTGATTGGAAGCAATGCGACCCCAACGATTTGTGCCTTGACGACAGCATTGATGAATTTGGCTGGCTCAGTAGAAAGCTGAGTAACGCGATGATAGGGTCGATTCCCTGAGATGGACGGTACATTTCGTGATGCGCCGCGATGACGGCTTCGCACAGGAGCCGAGATATCTGCAACTTCAGTGTGAGTGGAAAGTATTCTAGGTGGTAGACGGACTTCCATCTCAACGATACCTTCACGATTAGTTATCCTTATCCTGGGGTCGTTGTCCTCCTGGTCGGGTATTGATGCCGTTGGACTTGGCGGTGTGGTAGGTCGAACCGGGTCGTCTAGAGCATTGATTGGAATAGTGAACGACTCTGCAACAGACGGGACGGTATCCAATTGATCCTGGGCTCGAGCAAGTGCAAGCTCCAAGGGAGTGACATTAGTCACCCGAGTAGTAGCGCCGATATCGACGGTTTGTCCTTCGTTTGAGTCCAAGGTATGCGCAGACTCAGTGTAAGGCTTCCGCTCGTTGCTTTGAGAGGCAAGTGGCTGACCCCAACCAATTACTCGGAGAAGCTTGTTTATGGCATCTCGGATCAAAGGCGGTGACGGTCGTCGAAGGCCGAGGATCCTTAGGCCACGATCGTCATCACCAGCGTCCCGGCACTGCATATCTGAGTTGTCGGGGCGTATGACTGAAGATTGGACAGCCTCGTAGATCACAAAGTACACCCAACGCTCAACGAAATGCTCCATACAAACAAATACTACAGGGCAAGTCAACGTTGCCTTCAGACAATCGATAGCAGAAGCAGAAACATCGTATTGTGATGAAAATGGTAGCAACGGTGACGAGTCCGAAAAAGGTATGAGCGACCCCCAAGACGGTAACATTGGGCTAGCCGGGATGAGTCCGAGGCGTTGCAGACTGGCGTGGTAAGAAAAAGGATAAAATAAGACCTCCAAGGCCAAGCGAAAGCTGTTCACGTTTAGTACACGCATACCCCTAGAAGCAGTATAGCTTACAAGGTCTCTAGCGGATTCTTCCATCGCCCGAAAAAGTAACGTATCTTCGGGCTCGCATACATCGCTTGGAGTATGCGATCGATCGGGCGGTAAATGAAGGTACTGTAAACGATCGCCTGCATGCTCAAGGTACAGACCACTTTGGGAGCGAATCCAGTATAGATGATCGATTTGTCAAATGCAGCCCACTCAGAAGCCACGAGCCGAGTAAAAGAAACATCTTTCGGGTATCGGAAAGCCTGAACCAATGAGCAAGGGGGTTTGTTTTTGACGGAAGATGAAAATGAGGGCCATACGAGGATTCTGTCCCTGATTGTCCCTAACCACCACGTACAGAGATTCTCTATAAGGGGAGACGTCAAGGCGATCACGTTTCCCACATTGTCTTCGGCCTCCAGTAGCTCCAGGCGGTCTTCGTAAGAGCCTGGCAGACCCTCGGAGGGTGAACGGCGCCTTTCGACGACTCCAACTGATGCAAGCACATCATTTTGAGAATCTCTAAGCCTTTTTCCGTATTCGCGCGAGCGGGGGTTGATCGGATTGCCTCGTTCATCGTATAGCTGGATGTAGTTGTTGGCAGTGGCTTCTTGATATGCTGGCGGAAGCTCGGACTGAGATGACTCAAGTTGGACATAATCCGGAGATTGCGTAGTGGATTGCGTTGGCTCAAACGCTGAGCGTCCCTGTATCTTCGTCAGTGCTGGTGGGGAGCTTGGAGGACGAGACATACGAATGCGATCCTGTCTAGATAGGCTTGCCTGCCCATAGCGATCGTGTTTAGCGATGATACTCATGCACGGCAAAGAATAGATATGAGCTTTCCGAGCTCATGGTGTCGTTGAAGCGCAAGTGAAGGGCGTAAAGCGAAGGTTGTAAAGTCTCGTGGAGCAGGAGCTCAGCTTAGGTCTACCCCAGAACGTCAGGCGCGTGCCGCAACGCGACGTTATCGATAAGAAAAAAATCCCAAGATTTCGCAGCTTCCTCTCCAGACCCACACAACGCTCTGAAGACAACACAATCAGCTCGATTCAATGGCGCAAAAGGCGACTGTGAGAACCACATATGAAATCGAGCGCACTTTACAGCCCATTTATTCCGGCGGAAGTATAGCGCTGAGCGCAGATGGGCGCATTCTAGCCGCAAGCTTGGGTGAAGATGTACTGCTCACAGATCTCACAAACGGAAAGGAGCTGGGGAGGGCAGAAGGCGACGGCGAGAGTATTACAGCTTTGGCTTGTATGTTTGTCATCTCATTGGCGCAACACCTGCTAATCGAGTCCAGTGACACCATCCGCATCGCATCTCATCTTATGTTCGCGGTCGCTTTCTATGCGCATATACGCGCTCAATCCCTCTGACACGGCAGATGATACGATTGAACTTGAACTTCTCCGAACACTGCGACCGCATACCTCTCCCGTGGTGACGCTAGCAACGGACCGGACGGGGACGCTGGTGGGCACGGGTGGTGCTGATGGAGTAATTAAAGTCTGGGACATACGCGCTGGTTACACTACGCACACATTCCACGGCCATGGTGGCGTTGTGTCGGCTCTCCATTTCTTCGAGGTCGAGGTAGCGGAGGGCGAAGACGCATCAGAGAACAACAAGAAGAGAAAGCGGGGAACGTCGAGGCAGGCGGAAGCAGAGTCCGAATTTGCTCAGGGCGAAACCCAAATACAGTACCGACTAGCATCTGGTGCTGAAGATGGAAAGATTCGGATATGGGATCTGCACAAGAGGAAGAGCATTGCTGTCTTGGACTCGCACGTTTCTGTAGTGCGATCATTACAGTATTCGCCGCAAGAGAAGGTCCTGATATCTGGTAGCAGAGACAAAACATTGATCCTGTGGGATTCGCACAGGTGGAAGGCGCAACGCACGATCGCTGCGCTTGAAGGCATCGAGAGCGCAGGGTTCGTCGCAGATGGGCAGGTCGTGTACTCTGGTGGTGAGCATGGGCGGATACGACTGTGGTCTGTAACAACCGGCCAGGAGCTCACACAGGAACAAGAGCCAGGAATTGAGACAGACGAGATTGCCAACATCCTCTACCACTCCTCACTACCGTACCTCATCTCAGTACATGCTGATCAAGTTCTCAATTTCCATTCGCTCAGATCAGTGGAGCCACCTTTCGTCGAGGAGACCCTCGATCCGCTCCCTATGTTTCGACGCATTTCTGGCACACACGACGAGGTCATCGACATTGCCTACGTTGGCCGGGACAAATCGCTTCTAGCGCTCAACACCAATTCGGAAGATATCCGGATAGTAACGTTGAATGAATCGGACTTCACTGGCGATGCCACACAAGGCAGATATTTTGGTGCAGATGTCGGCCTGCTGAAAGGCCACGAGGATATTGTAATATGTCTGGACGTAGACTGGTCTGGACACTGGCTAGTAACAGGCGCCAAAGACAACACAGCACGACTCTGGAGACTAGACCCCGAGAATGATTCTTACACCTGTGCAGCTGTGCTGACAGGGCACGCGGAGTCCTTGGGAGCTATAGCATTACCACATTCAATACCCCAGGAATCGTCAGCAGCATACACGGATCCTCTGTCACACCCCCCACCGTACATAGTAACAGGGTCTCAGGATAGGACGGTGAAGCGGTGGGATGTCACCAAGGAAGTGAAACAGAAATTACGCGCAAAATACACTCGCAAAGCCCACGATAAAGATATCAATGCCATCGACATCGATCCTTCGGGCAGTCTGTTTGCTTCGGCTTCGCAAGATCGCACAGTCAAAATCTACTCCGCAACAGAAGGAGAAGCCATCGGTGTGCTCCGAGGTCATCGCCGCGGCGTCTGGACCGTCAAGTTCGCCCCCAAAGACTCACAGGTCCCCAACTCAGGCAACAAGGGCCTAATAGCAACCGGCAGCGGCGACAAAACCGTCAAGATCTGGAGCTTAGCAGACTACAGCTGCCTGCTCACTCTCGAGGGCCACTCCAACAGCGTTCTCAAGCTCGCCTGGCTCCCCTACCGCCCCATCGACACACGAGACAAGCGCGGCCCGCAACTCGCGTCCGCCGCCGGCGACGGCCTGGTCAAGATCTGGGACTCGCTCTCCGGCGACGCCATGTCCACGCTGGACAACCACACCGACCGCGTGTGGGCCCTCGTCGCGCACCCTTCAACCAGCGCTCTCGTCTCCGGCGGCGGCGACAGCGTCATCACCTTCTGGCGCGACACCACCTCGGCCACGCTGTCCGCCGCCACGTCCGCAGAGACGCAGCGCGTCGAGCTCGACCAGAAACTCAATAACTACGCCCACGCGGGCAACTACCGCGACGCCATCGTGTTGGCCTTGCAAATGGACCAGCCGGGCCGCCTCTTCGCCCTCTTCAAGAGCGTCGTCGAGACAGAACAACCAGATGCAGATAGCTTATCTGGCTTACTCGCCGTCGACGACGTCCTGGCGCATCTCGCGGACGAACAGCTCTACACCCTCCTGCTCCGCTTGCGCGACTGGAACACAAACATCCGCACTGCGCACGTCGCTCAGAAAGTCCTCTGGACTATCGTCAAGTCGTATCCTGCGGAGCGGCTCGCGGGCCTGAGACCCCAGGGGAAAGTGGGCGCGAAGGGCAGTCTGAAGGATGTGCTCGATGCGATTAGGGCGTACAGTGAGAGGCATTATAAGAGGGTTGAGGACTTGGTTGATGAGAGTTATTTGCTGGATTTTACGCTGAGGGAGATGGATGAGGTGGGTGGGGAGGTTGACAGTGGTGGTGGTGTGAAGGGGCGGGGAGCTTGATAGGGTTTGAGAGGGATGCTGTTATGGTTGATTAGATTTGTGTTTCGAGGCGTGGCGTGGCTGGTAGTTTGATATAATTGCAGGCTGAATATACCACCATTATGAAGAGATCATGTTGTTGGAGTCGAGGGGATTAGCGATGATATGAGCATGTACGGAGACGTGATGTGTCAGAGTCAGACTTTTGAATGTCTTGAGTGATAAGGCCTTTAGATGGAGTGAGAATAGTGATCTGTCATTTCGTCGTAGAACGCATTTACTATACAGATCATAGGGGCGACAACACCGCACCTGACCCACAAAGTCAGGATGTCAGTCAATTCCGTCCATTCATGCGCCTGTGAAAAGAATAACCCAAAGCCCATGTATGTGTGCTCCGAAACGCCATGCTGTAAGACTATATATAGTGTACATGAAGGTGAGTGAGACTTGAGAAGATCGGTGTTCGTCACCACTGGGACAAACCAAACTATGCAATGTTACCAGCGAGGCCCAAGAACAGCGCCTGAGCAGCAAGCTGCAGCGTCCAAATGCCGACCTTCTTGATGCGGCGTTTCCGCACAGTTCGGTCGTCGAGGACATCGCGGGCGAAGGCATCGTACATCTGAAATCGTCGTTAGTACATAGCTTGTAGTGCGCCCGAGTCTCATTTCGGTTCTCGTCCAAACGATTGCTGGAAGACTTCTTACCTCACGAGAAACCTCCTCCATCAACCCGCTATCATACAATGTCCAACTTCCGTCAAACTCACTGACTCTCTTCACCACCCTGCAATTTACGGGGATGAATGTGCGCTTGGAGTTGATATACGCTACGATGGGTCTTACGAGCGCGTTGTTGACGTACGAAATATCGCGTGTAAAGATAGGTACTGCGGCACGGACGTCGTTGAGGTGAACGCGCATATCCATAATCATGAAGCGCTTGTCCTCTGGGCTATCGTGTGTATGATCATGCTTTTCATCGTTGGGGTGGTGTTCATCGAAGCCTTGGGCTGCGTGATCTGAGAAGTGATGTTTGCGGCCGTTTTGCGAAACGGTGGCCTCCACGCGGTCATACATGTCGGACATGACTTTCGCGAGACTCTCGTCGTCGTCATTGGGCAGCATGACATCTGCTACGATATCGACGTTGCCTTCGTGTATCCATGAGAATGGGCCATCATAGCCACGGTTTAGGTGATCGATGTTGAGACCATCGATTCGTATCCGACTGTGTTTCTTCCATGAACTGCCATCCTCACTGTCACGGCCACTGCTGAGCTGGGCTCCAGTGTAGTTGTGTGTTTGTCGAGGGTGGATTGTGAAGAGTGAGTTGTCGAACGAGCCAGACATCATGTTCGCTGACAGAAAATCGTAGAAAAGCCACTGTTTTCGCAACTGAGGGAGGTCGCAGGAGAAGATGCTGACGGAGAATGGCCTGAAGCCATGCGGCTGATATATGGTAACGAGCAGGTCTTCCATCTTGAAGGAGTCCAGTTCGAAGTCGCCAGGGCTGTGCTCATGCTTGTAGGATCTCGGGTCTACACCTTCAATAGTCTCCACTGAAGTGCGATCCACAACGCCTCGGATTCCCTTAATCTCAACATCTTTAAGTAGACCCTTACCATTAAACCATTTCGAAAACGATAGAGTGACGTTCACCGTATCAATGGAAATGTCGAACTGGGTGTAATTCGTGTCTTCGACCGTTTCTGCAGCCGCAGGAACACCGTCTTTGACATCCTTTTCATGCTGCGCTTTGGCGGCAGCCGCTGCAGCCATCTCAGTCTGCGATCCCTTGGTGACCTTGCCACGACCCTGACCTGGCCTCCTTGACACGAAGACTTTTCGGAAAGAAATGACACCGTCGCCCCATTTGGGTACTACTGCGGTCTCGAAGACGACTTTGATGCCAGATGACTTTGTCAAGTAGTTACCGATCCATTTACCGAGCGTCTCCTGCGAGAAAGCCGTATTGATCATGAAGATGGCCAACATGAAGAAGGTTGTGGTTCCCAGCACGATCCATAGCACATGTGCAGCCAAAATCCAGGAGAACAGGGCATAGATCTCGTCCGCGTTGAATGGTCGCGCGCTCCGGATTGTAAGCCATTTGAAATGGATCTTTATTCGTGACCAAAAGCCCGACGCCGCCTCTAAAAGTTCTGCTTTGCTCGGACGGTATAGGTGTGGGAGGGAGTGAGGAAGGCGGTCAATGAGTGGCTTGCTCGAAGCTGTCGAGCCTTCTGGCTTGGCTTTCGGTTTCGGCGGCGCGCTCGAGGCTTTAGGAGGTGATTCGGGTTGAGGAGAGAGCGTAGCTTGGGGTGCTTGTCCGGTAGGGCCTCGTTTGTTCTTGGTCGAGCCTTCGGTCGTCGAGCTCTTATATCGCTGGCTGCCACCGCTGCTTCGTTTTGAGGCCCGAGAAGGCTTGTTCGAGGCATGTCTACTCCATGCTGAGAGTACAGCGACGGTCACGCTCTGCTGGATATGGCCAGGTCGGGGTGCCGATGACTGGAGGAGGGAAGTGGAGAGCGGTCTAAACTGTGACGAGGGCAGGCCTGGACGCAAAGAGGAAGTCGAACAGCTACATGTTTGCGGGAAGGATGCAATCGAGCGTCTTTGAATCTCTGTTCTCCATATCGACTGTGACGACGCTCCCCATTCGAACCGCCGCAGGAGAGCACCGCACTTGAGCGGCTGGTCGACCGTGGAGCGCCACAAAGATGCGCCGATGGTCCCTACATTCTTGTTCATTATAATCGCAGCAACAACATGGTCGACGCCTGCGACTCCTGATATGTGCAAGCGTGCCGAGGCGGAGGAGGGTGAGAGCGTGCGGTGCAGCGGAAGCCGTTGGTTTGTTCACATCAAGATTAACGTCATGGAAAAGGAACTTGGAGGTAACGTTAAACGACGCTAAGACGCTTCAGGCCCTCCGCAAATTTTGGACTCGCAGTCTTATCGATAACCCCGCCGAAAACAATTCAACAACCTGTGCCATAACCACGTCGCCAATCTCAACCAAGAGCAGGAAAGAAGGCTTTCAGAAACAGCAGACAAGATGCCCGCACCGACAGCGCTCATGCGAAAGCCCGAAGAACTCGCAGAAGGCGTAGCCCTAGAAGCCACAGACGTCCCTCTACCCATCGAAGACGACGCAGAACTGATCGATATGAACTTCGAACCTACCGGCGCGCCAGACGAGACTTTAGCAGCATCTACAGAAGATACCCCCATGACAGACGAGACCGGCCGCCCAAAGTTCGGACCAGGCAAGGCAATACCTCTTGCGTTCAGAAGAGAGCAGCGCAAGATTTCAATTCCGCCGCATCGCCTCTCGCCGCTGAAGTCTGCATGGCCAAAGATATACGTACGTCGACGCGCCTTTCCGGGGAGACACGCCTGCTCCAGAGACACGCTTCCTAGCAGACACACGTCCTCCCGCTTCCCCCTCCCCACGCTCCCTCCAGACGCCCGCAAGCATACTGACTCCGTCCATACAGCCCCCCCTAGTCGAGCACCTCAAGCTCCAAGTCCGCATGAACACCAAAACCCGCTCCGTCGAGCTCCGCACCTCAAGCACCACGACCGACACGGGCGCCCTGCAAAAAGGCGAGGACTTCGTCAAGGCATTCACACTAGGCTTCGACGTCGACGGTCAGTAAAACCCAAGTTGCCAAACCCCCTTCCCCACAACAGATAGATACATGGGAAGGGGCTCAAAAGCTGATATATATATTCACTAGACGCCATCGCCCTACTCCGCCTCGACGACCTATACATTGAAACCTTCGAGATAAAAGGTAAGTAACCAACTTATACACTATTCTCTCCCATCGCACATCTCCTTCTATGGTACTGACATTCCCTCTTAGATGTCAAGACACTCAACGGCGAGCACCTCGGGCGCGCGATTGGTAGGATAGCAGGGAAAGATGGCAAGACCAAGTTCGCGATTGAGAATGCGAGTCGGACGAGGGTGGTGCTGGCGGATCAGAAGATCCATATCCTGGGGGGGTTCAAGAATATTCATATTGCGAGGGAGGCGATTGTCAGTTTGATTCTGGGGCAGAATCCAAGCAAGGTTTATGGGAATTTGAGGACTGTGGCGGGGAGGATGAAGGAGAGGTTTTAGAGACTGGGTGGGTTCGACCGGTGCTGGATGGGGGAGGGTGTGTGTGCATTTCCATGGCGTTTAAGGAGAAAAGGGACGGGATCAAAATACCATCTGACATGAGAGTATGAGTGGAAGACGATGGGCTTCAGTGAGACTTCCATCACAGTCATAGACGCAATTCAAAGACTTCAACTATTCCCATGTTCGAGCTTCATGTGAAAGCCTACTGTACCGTACATACTACCATACAGAAGAAACAGCATCCTGCAAAGTACAGATATCCATCTGTCTTGCATTCTAAGCACCCTTCGGACATCATCTCCACCTCCGCCCAGAACCTCCTAACATACATATCCCTCCCTCCCCTCCCCTCCCCACTTTCACAGCCCCTACCCTCAAACATTCATAATCCCCAAAGTCCCCACAAAGTCCCTCATAACACGCTCCTCCGCCTCACTCCCCCATCCACCCGTCCAACAAGCACCCGCTAACCTCCCTGCCCCTTCCCCCAAACCCTCACACAAGGAATCCACTGCACACCGCGCAGATTCATCTTCCGAGCACCGCTCCACTCGAACCCGCGCCCAACATACAGTGTCGCGCTCGTCCAGTCCTTAACACTCTTATCCTCGCCAAGGCGTCGGAGGACATCGATATCGGTTTGCGCGCGGATCTCGAGCGTGTAGAAGCGTGAGCGAGAGGTAGTGGGCGTGGTGATGGTGAGGTTTGTAGTGGAAGAGGAAGTAGTAGGGTGCTGGGAGAAGTGGATGGTGCGACTTGTTAGGCCGGTTGCGCTCCATTCTATGTCTACACCGCGGGGGAGCGAGTGGACTTGGGCGATGAAGCAGGGTGGTATTAGGGGGGTGTTTGGGTTGTTTGGGTTTGGATCGGATATTGAAGTTGGGTCGGGGGTGGGTGAGCGGTAAGTGGTGTCGTTGAAGGTGGAGGCGTGGTTGCGGTTTAGACGGTCCCAGGGATCGATGTCTGCTTCTTCTTCTTCGTCGTCTTCGCCGTCTGTTCCTAGTGAAGCGTTGGAAGGTGGAGTGTGGATGGCTTTCCATGCTTCTTGGGCGATGCGCACTTGTTCTTCTGGAGTGCCGGACGCCGGTATGAAACCTACAGCTGCGGTCCACCATCGCACTCCTTTTACCTGTCCGATACGCCAGAGGTGTTGCAATGATAGTAGGGCTTGTCCTCTGAAACCTTTCTCGTGGTAGACTTCCATGGACGCTGGAACCAAAGGAATCTGACCTGCTACATAAACGACCTCACCAGAATAGAGCTCCTGATCCTCGCTCTTCTCCTCGTTCGTAGGTAACTTCACAGAGATTGCCTGACTGTAGGGTCCGATATTGGCCGGTGCCCAGTAGCTTCGCCCCTGTACGTGTAGCCCCTGCCTCTGCACTGCTCTCACAGCCCTGCCTTTTCGGTCCTTGTCTTCCTTATCTGCCACCACACTCAGCATGATATCGACACCCTCCGGCATTGCGTCTCCAACAGCTATGGTCACTCTCGCTGGTGGGTTGACATGGCTGAAATATTGACCGTAGATAGGGTTAAGGACGGTAAAATCTGCCATGGTGCGGAGAAGAAGCGTGCAGTGATTGATACTGGCTTTAGTGATGCGCCATTGTGTCAAAACATGATCAAGTCGGAGGAAGATCTTGGTTAGTCGTCGTGAAGGTGATCCATGTGCGGACGATGAGCACCTCTCGCTGGTCAAGTTAGAGTATGTGAAGACGGTAGGCGAGTCGCAGGAGGTGTTCTTTGGGAGAACCTCCGAGATGGGTGTAGAGTTCGATGCTGCTGAAGAACCAAAGGGTGCGTTGACAAGTGTGGCGTCGTCGGATATGATAGACTGCGTATCGATACCGCCCTCCATCGCTTTGAGAGCACCGTTGAACTCGCTATCGAAGAGCTCCGGGACCCTCAAGGTCTCTAATGCTTCGCTATCCTCCTCTTGCTTATTCTCTAGGGTGCTAGACTGAATCTTCAGTACCGCCTGTCCACCCTCCATTACTCCAGGCGGCCCAGGCTCAATTCTTATTCTCTTCTTCCACAGCGGCGACGGGCCATCAAGCGCCAGAGATTCAAATTCACCGCCCTCTCCGAGAATGGCACCGTTGCTGGACTCGCCAAACCGGCTAATCGCTTTACCTAGTCTGCCTATGGTCCTATGACTTGCAACGTCGAAGCCAAGGAAAGTTTCGTCTAAGCCGCCAGATGCTGTCTTGATGATGATAGCTTCCTGTCCCACAGCTGCCATATCATGCAGCAGCGACGTCTGCGTATAAGGAGGGAGTAGCGGGTATTGCCATAGGTATGACAATGGCGTAAGTCCCAGTCTAAGTGCAACAGATTCCACCCGCGTCCGTTGATAGGTGCTCAGTATGGCTCCAGTAGATACCGCATTTGCCTCTGGATGTGCCTGCATAACTCTTCGTAGCAATGGTACTAGATCCTCTGTCTCATCCTGCTCTTGATCTGCTCTCGGCGTCTCATAATCTCTACTCGAGTCTACTGCCTTGCCTGTGATTTCTTGTCGATAGAGCGGAATATTCAGGGCTTGCTCATAGAGTGGAATTACCGAGTGTCCTACGGTCTGATACATGTAACTATTGATATCCTCATCGTCATTGGTGCAGCGTGTAGGGTATAAGTTGGCTAATGCAACAATGGTGTGGCCGTTTTGCTGGCAATGCAGGATTGAGAAAAGCGAATCCTTGCCCCCGGATATTAGCGCGATTACCTGCAAGGATGATGCCATTTCGTAACGTAAAAAGGGAAAGCGAACGACTAGGAAGGAAAGGAAGAGACGCGGAATGTTCAGCGCATGGTGTTGTTAATTGTATGAGAAGTTGAATGGAAAGGTAAAGTTTGGACCCCGCGGAAGGTCCATTACGCGCTAACGTAGTCGCGACTTCCCAAAACGACCATCATAAAAAGTCAAGCAGTCCCTAGATGATTTAGTCCCGGCAGTCATTGTGTTTCCTCTCCCTTGTCAGAAGGCAACCGAAGGCACCTTGGGTAGCACGTGAATCACTGCAAAGGGGATCGTTTGTGGGTAGAGTGACATTTTTTTGTGGATAGTCGGATAGTGCCAGCACCTCTAACATACAATGACGCAAGGAAAATGTTTGCAGAGCAAAGGTAGAGGTCTGACGATATTACAGTGTGATGAAGAAAGAAGCGAATATTCCCAGAATGATTGGTCTGCGGTAGAATCGCATGACCGATTACAACGAGGGTAAGAACGCAAAGATAAAAGCAGTGTAAGAACGCGGCGTCGATGGCCGGTAAGGGGTGGCCATGCCGTCGTGAGTGAAACCAAGAGAACACCAAATCTAACCCATCCGTCCGCAGTGAGTCCCCATTGCCCCTAGTCCAGAACCAAAGCCTTGATGTGCTATGCTAAATGCGAAACCGAGATGTGATGAGAAAAGCCAATAATGTGCATGTTGAGCCAAATTGGGAGTCAAAGAATACAGTTGAAGAAGAGAATTAAGGGACTTTTGCCACAGCCTGATGACGGTGAATGCTCCGACCGCCATTATAAACCTGTGCCGCCTGTCTAGTCGAGCCGCTACCGCGTAAGGACGTGATGGTAGACGAGCAGCCACCTGGCATGATGCAAACTCCTTCTACCGAATGGTGATGTCATGAAGGGTCGTTAAGAGAGTTGAAAGAAAAACGGGAGCCAGACGCAAAGCCTACTCGTTCCGCTTCCTCTTCTTGTTGATGGGCGAGGCCTCAAAGTCAGAGAAGTCGGAACTGGAGGTTGAACTCGAGATACCCGCGGCGGCTTCGTAGAGAATACTACCCATCAAGGCAGGGTTTTGGTTGTCGAAAGCCCCAGACTGCTCTCGTGACATGTCGGCATGGTGGAGGTCGGAGGTGTTCATTACATCAAGGTGGACGGCGCCGGTACCGTGTGTTCGCTGGTGCTGTGACAGGTTGTCGCTGCGGGAGAACTTCTTGCCGCAGTCAGTGCACTCGAAAGGCTTGTCATGAGTGTGAAGAGAACGGTAGTGGCGCTTGAGGTGCTCCTGACGGCGGAAGCGACGCGAGCAGAGAGTGCAGACGAAGGTCTTTGAGGGATCCTCGGTCAACGACTGCTTGCGGCCGCGGCGGCTGGTAGGTGCGACAGGCGTGTTGGCGTTGTCGTTGTCGTTGTCGTCAGAGCTTGAGCCGACAGCGTTGTCCGCTTGACCTGATTCTTGTTGGCTTGATGCTGCAGACGTGGTGTTTTCATCACCTGATGTCTGGGTCTTACCCTGATAATCCGACTCAGCGTCACTGGTCTCAGAGCGGGCCTTCTTGACTGATCGCCTCCTTGGCGCAGGCGCAGAAGACATGCTGTCGGAGAAGTCGCTGGCAGCAGGGGTGAGGGGTAGGCCGTGAACAAGCTCCTCTTCGAAATCGGTGAAGCTCTCGTCGCTTACGAAATCGTCCTCAGGGGTGTAGGCGCTAAGGTCTGTGCGCTGCCGCTTGCTACCTAGAAACTGAGTGTTTTCGCTAGTGGGAAACTGAACAAGGCCAGTGAAATCGTCTTCGCAATCGAGCTCAAACAGGGGTTCGAAAGTGGGCAAGCCGGTGAAGTCGAAGGACTGAGCAGGTTCGACGTGCACCTTGGCGGTCTCACCCTTAAGCACAACCTTGTGCTCCTCGTCGCCAGGGCAAAGTGTAAGCAAAGTCGGCAACTCGTTAGATGCAGAGACGGTCAAATCCCGCGGGTTGCAAAAGTTGTTCTCGGCCTCGGCGAAAGATGCGCGCGGCAGCGGTGAAGGTGATGGGGAAAGCGAGGGGCATGAAGTTGCTGAAAGAAGGTACGACCCCTGGCTAGCCGAAGGTGGCTGAATGTACACTATTGCAGTCAGCGACACCGTCCACACCTTTCACCTGACCATGTGCAGCCCGACGACATTGCACCGATCGGGATTGCACGGGTATTTGAGTGAATTTACTTACCTGGAGTCATGGGTGGGGTCGTTGATCGCCATTCGAGGCCAGCGGAAAGAATCTCAGAGAACACCTCGCCTTCACAACCCTGCTTGACGCCTTCAATGCCCTCACCAGGAAAGATGTCGTTCAGTGGCGTAGGCAGAACATCGTAGGACGACGGAGGGCTGCTCACACTGCTTCCAGACGATGAAAGAGGAGGTGTAGCGGGTGTGAACGAGTAGTCGGTATCGATCGGGTGAAGGTACGGCGAGTCCTGGGGCTGGATAAGGATAGTCGGCTTCTGGTACATTGGCTGAGGTGATGCAACTGGGGTGAGCATCTGGTTGGCGTATGCGGTCTGAGGGTACGCAAGCTGCGAGTTCGCGGACGATGGTCGCTGGAAATACATGTTGTGCGGCTGGAAGGTCGACTGGCCCGATGGGTGGGGTGTGAAGTGACCGTGTTGGCGAGTGTTCTCTCCTTGGGGGTCTGGGTTGTAGTAGAAGAAGGGCGATTGCATGGCCTGGGCCGGGTGCATAGGATATGAGCCTTCCATTGCAAATACAGAGATTCTTGATTCCAAGTCAGATAACAGTCGTGGTTTGCTGTTGTATACCACTTACTCTACAAGATGATGGTAGTTGTACACTTGTGTGGCTTTATGGCTCGATGATGGATTGGTACCAAATGGGAGTTGATTGAATTAGACGTGACTGAACGCGAGCAATGCTGAATAGTAATGAAATGGTCGAAGGAGTGACTGGACAACAGTTCGTGATAACGAGACTGTCTACTAATAGGTATGGCTATTGGGCCGCGGAAGATGTCATAGGTTCGTGCGTCGACGAGGTGGATGATCCAAAGGAAGGAACGGTTATTGCACAAAGCCAACTGGAAGACTGTACAAATAAACCAAAAGGGCGATAGGAAGAAAAAGACAAGCGATGGAGGTTGATAAACCTTGAAGCAAGAAAAGCACTACAACGAGCGGGAAGGGACGAGCCTGGATAAGTAGCCTAGATCAGCGAAAGACGAACAGAAAAAGAAAGTGATGACCAGGCACAGACGGATGGTCGCGCGGTATTGGTGTGGGAGGAGTCGGGGCGCAGCGCAAGTGCACTCCACATAGGGCCAACCAGCGCCGTGGCCTCCATGCAGGCCTCCCCTGCGCGACGCATGCACTGTTTACGACTCGCTGCCTTTACGACTCGGCATAAGTCTGTTTTATGCGCTATCGTTGTCGCCCAAAATACTGACCAGCCCATGGCTGCATGGGCTCTACGCGAGATGAAGACGTGCACAGCGGCTGCATAACTTGCACACGGTTGGCTAGCGGCGAGCACACGGTTGGACCGAGGGCCTGCCGGCGTATCGATATAGCCAGCCCATCCGCGCTCCCCTAGTGGACAGCAGCAAGCAGCGGGCGACTGAAGCTGAGCGTGACAGATCCCCAGCCTCGGAATGGCCGTCGTGCTGGCCAGCGAGCGCGATGGCACCGAGTGGTGGGTGGTGCTTGAGTGGTGAGCCCGCCGTGCGGCGACAGGAAGGATGTGTGCGAAACCTGTGTCTCGTTCAACACGCAACACCACAGCAGCCCGTTTGTCGGTCGCAACGTCGCCATTCAGGCTGATCGCGCCGCCGGGGATCCTTCAGCCTATCCGTCCAATCGATAGTGATAGCTGCCCGTGGGACGAGACCCTGTTCCTGGCTTGGGCCCCCCGACAGCTGCTGACGTTCCTGTGGATGTTTGAAACATTTTCCGCTCACCACACAGCGGGCGTCCTGTCTGCAGTGTGTGATCATGACGACGCCGCGCGCTCCCCAGTCCCAGTCACACAAGACAGAGGCCGAATGGCCAATACTCCCGAGGGTGCCACCGTGGACTATCACAGAGGAACACCGTCAAGGCTGCCTCTGACGGTGATCGAAGGCTTCTGGACGCGCTGTGGCCGGCGTCAACGCCCTCCGGCTGCACCTAGCAACAGTATTTGAGGGCCGACACTGGATGGTCGCACCATGTGGCATGACTGCGTGCGTTGCTCACGGCGTCCACATCAGCTCCACCCGTTGCAGTAACACCAGAGTCGTGAAGCGCGTTGCTTCTTGTCTCCTGCAGTAGAAGCAAAAAGTTACCACGACAGTGTGCATTCTTAGGTGTTGCCACATTGCATCGTGCAGCGCAGCAAGAGACTCGATATGCCGGGCTGACGCAGGAACACACGCCATGATGCAAGCCGATGATGCCCGTTGGGTGTGATTTGCCCGGCCAGCTGGAGGAAGTTGGGACCCGGCTACTACAAGTGGAGGGATAGACGGCTATCCATCATGGTGCGACACGCTCGCGAGCAGTGGGCTGCAAGTCGCCATCAATACGGCACTTCTTGGAGGGCTCAGAAGTCCCACGGTTGGTGGATTGAATGCCCAGATAGGTGCTCGCGCGGCCTTTTTCAGCGTGTTTCACGTCTGCAGTCATGTTGACTGTTTACGACGCGCATCCTACCTAGCACATGTCTGCAGTTTGCAGGGCGTCTAGGTTGATTCAAGAACTCGTAGTGGTGTACGATAAGATGTCTCTACGTATCGATAGTGGACAGAGGACACCACACCTGAGGTGGGCGCCTACGAATACTTCGCGGTAGGAAGAGTTGTGCATCGTTGTGCTCGTATAACGGTCAGCATTCAATAAGTTTTATCCTGCAATGACCGTGGCCTGCTCGTCTAGCTGCTATTTCGGGGGCTTAGCGCAAATTTAATGCTGAGGTGCACAAAATTAATTCGCTGCATTGAGACCGCCGACGGATGTCTAGTGGAATTAGCGTCTTGCTGCTTTACTCGGCCGAATTAATCGCACCCGCATATCTGGCGAGCTCGCCTCTTTCGCGTGACAGGCGTACTGTGTAGGTAGTTGACTCGAACAGGCCCAATCGCCTCCGCCTTGCTGTCACCCCCACAGTGACGGTATCTGCCTAAGAGCTGATTGACCCAGAGGGGAGCGTCTACTGCAGGTACAATGCAGGAACGAACGTCTGAAGGACACTACAATAATTTTTCACCTTATCGTGACCCTGAAAAACGACTTCGTGGGACGACATGCCCACGTCTCGCCTACACAAGCGGTCAGTATCCTCCTCGTTTCAAATGATAACGTAGGATCTTCTGGAAACTTCAATTTAGCGGGGCTCTCTTACGACTAACAGGGTCCTGAGGTGGACGGCACGATTCAGGAAGAAGGTCCGTCGCCCGGTGCACTGGGGCTCTTCCGTGGGCCGTGGACCGTGTCTAGCAGGTGTGCACGCGGCGTCACTCTGCCACTGAGTCGGCACCGGGGAACGACGCATGGCTTCCATAGCTTCTTTGCTCGCGGTCTTCTCCACTCATTCCACTCGACCATTGGTCGAGATTCATGGAAGGCCCTGATCTACGTCAATTTCGAGGAGCTTTTCCATGTTGGCGGGGTCGTGGCTTCTGTCCCGCTCACCCAGAGTTTGACCATTGAGCATCTAGGTCTCTTGACTCGTAAAGGTGGTAGGTCAGAAGTGTTGTCAAGTGAGGCGGCTTGCCCAACGACCTTTCCTCGGTCGCTGTAACCATTTCTGCTGGTGCCTCATTGCGCTATCTTCTGCGGCTGGATGTTGCCGTTCACGTTGAAAGACGACATTTGGCCTCCACGGCGGCCATCTGCTCCCACGAGGTGACAGTTCGCCGACTGTCTGCTTGTAGCGATCCTCATGGGTGGACTTCTTGATTGGGTCAATTCCCGCATGCTACCCACATGGTTGGCACATCTGGCGTACCAACTTCAGAGACGCCGATGCTGTGTCACCAGGCGTCATTCTCTGGAATCTTGAAACGACGTCAAGGTACCTATTCCAGTCCAGCGAGACAGGTGGCAGGCTCGCTGAACCCATCACGCTGGAGATTCACGCACGGTCGTTGCCATTCTTCAAACGAAATTCGAGCTTCATGCTCGTGCAGGGGCAGGCTGGTTTGCAATCTCCCGACAGCCACAGCGCACCCGTACGACTGGTCCCTGGCGTCGTGATTCTCGAGTTCTTCCCCACATAGATGCTTGATGCTCGGTGCTCAATGCACGGTAATGTTCATGCAGTGTGACTATTGAGAGCAAGGGAAACCCTCCGCTGAGAACGCAGCTCAGACTGTCCGAGGTCAGGGTCTGATTTCAAAGTCGTCGGCGAGATGGGGTACGTGTCTAGTTCAGTTGAGACGGCAAGTGGAACTGGACGGAAGGCCCGTTCTCGAGCCGTGGTGGCGATTGTCGAGGTGCTAAATCCTCCAGCTGGTCTGGGATGAAGCGTCCGAAAACGAACCACCACTACTTGGCGTTCATGACAGTCAGGCCAGCTAGTGGGTTCGAATCGTGGGTTTCCGCAGGAGATAAGCCTACGGCGAGATAACTGCATTTTCGATTAGCATTACACGTGCGGATTCGGTATTGACCGCGTGTTATCCGATGGATGTTTTTGGGTTTGAAGAATCTCGGCGCCATGCGCCTTGGCTTGGATATGGATTATATCGCCCTTTTGGAATGTTGGCTCGATTTACGACATTTCCACGTGAGCCTCGTGACATCCATGTCGGCAGTGGTGTCAGAGGGTTCACGGACTCTATCCGCGGGTAGGTACCGTCCGTAGACGGCTAGCAGCTGTGCTCTCGACGCAAGTTGCCGATCGCAGACTGGTAGATCTTGGGCATGAAGGTGATGAGGAGGCGAAGATCGTAATCTTTGCCCTGTCAAATATCGATATCCTTCGTCGACTATTTGGAAGGGTCTTCTCTAAGAAGACGATCCCAGCAATGATACCATATGTTCACATGTCGCCATTTACGTAAATCAGTTGGGTTTAGATTGAGAACGCCGAGCGTGCAAACAGACTGTAGGAAACGCCAGCAGCCAATTTCCTTCGGCGGTGTGGACCATTCAACGTCGTCAGGTAGCCGTTACGGATCTCGCATAACATTATAGACACAATAGCGAACCGTGTCAGACAGGGTTGTAATAACAAGGACGCGACGGACTCCGCTCTGTTGACTGCAAGGAAATACGCGAGCGTAACGTCGACGTCCAAGTTGCAACACAATCTGATCCGAGGCACAGCCTTCTTAATACCGGTATTTGTCGCAGTCCTGACGCTGTCTCAGTATCCATGTTCCGCTGCAAAATTTGTCGCCGTATGTACCGTTAGAGGGAAGCCGACGAGAAAGAGAACGTTCCTCCGCTCTTGCGAATAGAAGTTCCCCACCGACAACCAAATTGCTCCAAAAATAGGGTTCGAGTAACCTCCCTCCCTACCACCGGTGGTACGAGTAGAACATTCCACCACGCAGAACCACGAAAACCATCCAGCAACACCACTCAACAGCCTACCATGCTATCGAGTTCAAATCGGTCTATTAATGTAGTCAGGTAGTATAATCCATCTGGAGGATCAAAAAGCAAAACTACAGCCGTCTTAGTTAAACTTCCAGGCAATCTGTACGCAGCGCCGTGCACTGTGACGACGATACACCCCTGTCTTCCCGTCCGACACCACAATAATCGCCATCTCGGAGGCTACAGGACATGCACCAGTGCGTCCAAAAGTTACTATCGACTTACGCAGTTGTGCAACGACGTATAAGACCTGCTCAGAAATTACGCGCAGAGGCAAGTAAGCTCCTGCATTTGAGCAAGCCATATTCATAGTGCTGAGAAAGCACGCGTTCTGTATATTTAGTGGCCTATATTACCTATACACCTACGCTATGCTAGAATCGCTCGAGCTGTGGCGCATGCTTCTCTAAGCTTCTCTCTTTATGCGCTGCGCCTGCTGGCTATTCTTAAAAGTCGACTGTGCAGAGGGAGGGTGAGGCTGTTGTTGGCCTCTTGCGTGAGCCTGCCCTCCTTCTACCACAATTGCCAATATGGACCAAGCCAGCAGTACTTTATTTAAGAGGAGGAGAAAGCTCTAGTGTATTTCTTGCTACTAATATCTAACCTTAGTTTCTAGTGCGGATTAAGTTTATACGCTCCTTAGCTTTTAGTATGGCTTGTCAGCGGTGTACCCTTTTAATCTGGATAGAGTGCTGAAAGACGTCCCAAGGCCTCCAGCTGAAGTTGTTATTCTAGGAGCTGCCATTACGAGCACTAGTACACCTGACGTAATGCTTCATACACCTACTACGCTGGTGACGCTGGTGACAGTGGAAGCGCTTTCATCGTTGCACAACATGATTCAGCAAGACACCAACGTGCCCGAATGAGACAAGAAGTCGCATACAGAAACTCGCAAATGCTGCTCAGATCTCGTTCGCTGAGCGAGCACTTCTAAATGATCGCAACCGATTTCTTTTTCAAATTCACGACGAAGCTAAGGCTCGCAGATTAACCAGGTCCATCGTGTTAGGAAAGGCGAAAGTGATGAGTTTCGAAGAGCTTGAAGAGGCGAAAGCAAAACTAGCTGTAAGAGATGGAGCCGCTGCAAGAAAGGAGCAGCGTGGTTGTAAGCGTAAGGGTCCTGCGCTGGAAGCTGATGTTTGCGTATGGCTAAAACCGTGCGGGTAAACGAAGTGCTAGCGCCGTGGAGAGCCCTAGTGGCCTGGATGTACTAGGGTCGTACTTATGACTTTGCTTCTACACAGTAATCTATATCTGAAGCCTCAGCGCAACGCTTTGTGCCTTTTTTCGCTGTTGTTCCACACTCGGCGCAGTCACGATGCCGGCTTCATGCGTGAAGGCCTGGATTGACTAGTATTCTCATTGCGTCTGGTCGATGTTGTATGCATGTGTATCGCGTTCGTAGGACAACATGGGCGACGACGGTGCATTGGGTGTGAGTGGGTCCAACAAGCAAATGTAAATTATATCTGCGCAGCTGCTATGCTGCCTATCTGTAACGAAACGTCATGTAAGAGCTGGTTGGTCAGCACAACATGCGTCGCTTACAAGTAGGATGAGATCCTGCCTATAGATCTTACCCACCCCAACCTCCCATCACGACTATAATTCTCCACTGTGAGTTACTTCAGTTTTTGTTTTTACGTGATTAACATACATTCATAGGAGTGATAGGCGCTCAAATCGTTTTAACACTGAGAACGAGACAATCATGTCCTCGCCAACGGCGCAACTGCCATCTGCCCAAGATAGATCACCTAATGATAGAGACCAAGGTCCAGACCAATTCGAGCTAAGAGGTTTGGCTCAAAATAAAGACGGCGAGGGTGGGATTACCAGACCTGCGCAAGTCGAGACTGGAAAAGACCAGTATAATGCCCTCGTCAGGTCATTGCGAAGGCCAGCAGACAGGAAGTGCATCCATATGATTTGCACCGATGGAGTCTACAGGCTCCTGCACTATTTACCTACACCGCCCGACCAGCCAACTGACTACGAGATATACGACGCGAAACCTATGTCGCCAGAGATGATCAAGGCCTATCTTGACACACTGCCTTGGAGCCAAGCAAAGGAAGACCGGTTCCGAGGAGCCGATGGAAGAACAATTCCGCAGGAGTGAGTGATGCTAATACATACACTGTATCTGTAAACATCAACTGACTCGATGCGATAACGTTTAGGCAGTGGTGGAACCCCCCACCAGGCATCGTACACCCTATGCGCTCTAAGAACGAGCGCGATGAGGTTATGAGGAAGTACCGCGAAGAGAAGGAGCAGCTGGAACAGAAAATCGCGCGTGGAGAGATCAGCCCCGAGGAACCCGTAGCGTGTGCCAGCATTAAAAGTGACTATGATCTGCGCCCTAGCTAGGGTTGGGTTGTTGCTACGAGCAGGGCACAAGAGTTGCTGCGTGTTGGCCGATTGGGAACGAGGTTATGGAGAGATCGTAGTGTTGGCGTTGGGGTTGCCGCTTCAACACGCACATCAAACCAGACAAACTTGGAGTGCACCTGGACAGAACCTGCACGTCTGCTTAACTATATCAATATCTTCTCAAACTAATAAGGTCTCGTGTAGGGGCTCCGAGGTACTAAGCTATGCTGCCGTGAGTAGTAGAGGAGTGTGTTGTCGTTGCAGCTCCTGACGCTGTGGACCAAATGCCCAACAACATGTCTAGAGCTGCTGTAATTTTGCTATTCGCGCTTAGCGAGAGGTAGAAGTAGGTCGTAGAAATATCTGTGAATTTGATTGACCCTTTAGACTCATTACGCGGACGGTGTAAGGTGTGTTGATAATATTGGTGGTTCTGCGCAGAGGGTTGTTCAACCTACATACAGGGATGGACGTTAGCAGACAAGCCAGGAAGATGCGACAATGTCGAGAAATATATGTATTCCTGGCACTATTGTCGTTTCAGAGCTGCTGCCGCTGCTACTGCCCCAACATGACAACGCTTGTCCGGCACTCGCAATCGCCAGGTAGGTAAGACAGGCCTCAGAAGGTGGTGATGATTGAAGTCAGTTGCAGCAGTTGCTGCATCATTCTCTTCCTATCAATAAAAAGGTATCATCATCGGCCATGAAGGAAAAGTCGTTGCTCTGACGCTCGATCGGTTTTCTAAAGAGCTTGCGCGCTCCGACGATTCGCCGGCCTTAGCGTGCGGAACAACGATGGCCCGCCGCGCATACAAAAACTTCACGGTCCTGCGCACCTCTTCTGTTCTTCGTGCGGCGAAGGTTGATAGTCCGTTTCCCCGGTTGCTTGGAAACCTACATTCTGTGGTTTTCATAAGTGTCATCGACCTCCCAGAGAGAACATTATTGCTATCGATCGTATACACTTTGTGGCAGCGTCATTTCAGTGGCGCTCTCGCTGGAAAAGGGTCGAACATACTATTTTCGTGACATGATATTGCGAATGAGCTCATGGAGACAACGTCTGCCATATCCCTTGAGTTACCAGGCATGTGCAGATATTCTGGCATAGCTGCAGAACGAAAAGATCGTGATGTGCTTTCTGGAGAGTGGGCATGTCACATATCTCATTACTTCTTATGGGCGATGTTACAGCACAACCGCTGCACTCAAAGGCTTGCCGCGACTATTGATGCTTCTCAATCATCTGCCCCGATCTTCTCGAGCTTGCCTATCTCTCGCTTCTCACCACTCTCCCCAATGAAGCGAATTCTGTCTATCCGCGTCTTCTCACTGTCGCCCTCGCCATCTGCCACGAATAGTACCAGCGAATAAACGCTTTGGAACTTTACAAATCGCAACTCGAGTTTGGCCGTTGCCGTCTGCTCGTCCCAGTCCGACGGTTTCAGTTCGATAGCCTGAATAGCTGGGATGTCCTCAGCCTCTTCGAACCCAAGATTGTGTTGGCGATTGGTCCAGATATGGATGGTCTTAGGCCGGACCGGTGCCTCGTCATCCTCTTCGTCGCCTGACACACAGGACGTGATTTGAATAGTATGGACCTTCACCGTCGATGTGAAGGGTACGTAGAGCATGAGCTGATTATCCACATCGCTCTCAACCCAGTCTTTGTTTCCTTCTGAACCTGTTGCTGCCGCTTTGCCCTTCTTCAACGATGCAGGCTGTGATGATTCGAAGAGCGTCCGCACTCCACCGAAGTCGCTGTCCGAATTCAGCAAGTCCAGACCTCGCACATCTACTTGATCTGTCACGTCTCCGTAGCCACGTGGTAGAGCGGCTCCGCGCCATCCACCGCTGCCACTGGAGCCTGCCTCGCCAAAACCTCCAGAGCCGCCGCCTTCATTTTCTGCCTCTGCGGCAAGATCCTTGATTGCTTCAGAAAGCTGTTGAGGATTCGAGCCACTGTATGTGCGTATTTTCTGGTTGTTCTTGAAGATGATGAAGGCCGGAGTACTGAAAGTTGTTATTAGTCGTGCTGCACTTCGCTTGCGAAAGTCGTGGGAGCATACTTTGTCACATTGTAGCTCTGCGCGATCTGAGCTTGTTGCACTGTGCTGACTTTGGCAAAGGTCACTCTATTTGGCCTCGCAAGCTGGCTCGCTAGCTGGTCGTATACTGGGGCGATGGCTTTGCTCGACGTGTTTCCTTCGTTGTAGACTATAACAACAAACATCAGCAATCATGGTTTGCATGGACAGGGAAGGGTCTCTTCGCACAATTGACCACAACAACACGCGAGGACGAGAGCAGGGTACTCAGTTGAGCGGGCGACGAGATCTCGACAGTCCCCGACATGGTTGCGGGTTGGAAGCGAGTTTGTTGTGGTGGAGTCGCCAGTCGAACGCAGAGCCCCAAAAGAGTTGCGGTTTTGGTGGGGGCGGGGTGTCGAGCTGCCGTCACCGCCGATCGACGTCTACGGTCGACCTGACAGGCACCAACAACACGCGGCGTAACGAAGCTTCCAGAACGTCGCCAACACCCCAGACCACGACTTGAGGCCTCGAGTGTACTTGTCACACCCTCAACATCTACTTCTCGGGATTGGTAAGCGCCCCTTCTGGCGTTGACCGTCCTCGCCGACGTTGTGCGCGCAGTCCCTACTCGACGATCCATGGCAGGGCCAAATAATCTTCTACTTAGTTTTCCTGAAGCAAAGCTCCTCCATATCGCTAGCATCATCTTGCTTGTTGAACGTAGCGACGCGACGCGTAGGGCGCACCAGTGGGACTGTTGGTATTCGCGCGCCATCCTCATCGCAAACGCCCCAGCTGCCTTCCTCCTTGCCCACGGCCTGTACAGGCTCTTCCGCCCAACATAATGTCACACGTTGTGGTTTTCAACTCGTATGCGAGGACAGTCAAGATTCCTACCACACCTGTGAAGTACTTGACGGATGTGCGTGACGAGGCATGTCAGAAGTTGGGGGTCAACAAGGATCAATATACTCTCAAGTATGTAGACGCTTTCACGATGCCGAAGCAAGCTATTCACAAGCCCCTAGGTATAACAACAAGCCCATATCACTATCACAACAAGTGCGGCTCGCGAACCTGCCTCAAGGCGCCCGATTAGAGCTTGTCCAAGCTTCGAGGTCACCCACGGTCATATCGGTCGCGCTTCAACTTCCAGCGTCGGAGAAGAATGTTCGTCTTACACAGAAGTTTGCGAGTAACACCTCATTATGGGAGATTCTGCGGCAGTTTGAGAGCAGTGAGGGTGCGAATTATAACTTCACCCAACGTGGAGTCCCAGAGATGAGTGGCACATCGGGTGCTGGTCGGCTACACTACGAAATGCCAGTCATCACGGTTATGCCAGGTCATAAAGAGCAATCGAGTTTCGTGGAACTTCAGAAAACGCTGAGCCAGTTGGGGTTTGACAGCGGATCAGCGCTTCTGAAGCTATCTTACAAAAATAGTGGACAACCGCTGGAGGAAGCTATGGCACAGATATCGCAGTACTTCAAAGCAGAGGAACCTGAATCTACTGGTGCAGAAGGTGCCCATGCAGCGGCTGCCGCCCAAGAAGCCTCGATTCCAAGTCTAGACCAGGCCGCTCCAGAAGCTACAGAAACTGTCGCAGGGGAGACCATTCAGAATGGAGGACAAGATCCAGACCCAATGGAAGTAGACTCCCCATCTGTTCCAGAGTCAGTACCAGAACCTGAAGTCACCATGCAAAACCCTGCCTCTCAAAATATTGAAAACGTCTCTCCAGCAGCAGCACTAGCAGCAGCAACATCTACTGCATCGACTGAACTGGTAGACGACTCCACGTCATCATCGCCGCCTGCAGACAAGCCTCGCAATGTCCAGATCTTTTCAGCGCCGACCTCGTCAACCCCGCAGGCTGCACGAAACGCCTTCAACGAGAGCGACTACCTCCCCACCATTGAGCACGCGAAGTCACACCAAGCTGCATTATTGAACAAGACACGAAATACCCGCCTCCTTTCAGACAAAGAACTCGAAGAGCAAGAAAAGGCTCGACAAGAGAAGATCGAGGCTGCCGCAGCCAAAGGCGGCGCCCTCCGTATCCGCATGCCCGATGGCACGCTCATCCAAATGGACTTTACCAAAGCCGACACTGCATCTGCTCTCTACACGTTCGTGCGATCCTTCCTCGAGAAAAAAGACGAGCCCTTCAAACTCAACTACACTTCCCCCACCGGCCGCCTCGTCCTCATTCCACAAGACGACAACAAGCGCTTAATCCAAGACCTGCGCTTCTTCAACAACGAGCTGATTACCTTCCAGTGGGCGGAGAATGCCAGCACAGAGGCGAGAGCGTCACGCAAGACGCTTGCGTCGGAGTGGCAGGCTAAAGCTACGACCCTGAAGGTTGATGAGCCGGTGGCGCGTGAGCAGCCCCGGGCATCGTCGTCACAGGGACAGACCGTCGCTGAGGGGAAGAGGAAGGCGGCTATGAGCAGTGAGGAAAAGGAGAGCAAGCTGAAGAGTTTGCTGGGTAAGGGTTTGTTCAAGAAGAAGTGATTGGCCCCTCACAGAGGTGGAGCAAGGCGACATGGAAAGCATCTAGATCACGAAGCATTGCGTTGGAGTAACAGTGAGAAATTGATTCATTTGGAAGATCAGTATGTGCTGTGCTAGGAAGTCTGTACAGCAACTGCGGGCATTTGATACTTGTCTATGCCTCCTACGCACTCAATGCAATGTAAATCATCCTACACAGCTTTTATAACGCATCATTCGTGAGATCAACAAATACCACTTCCCAAGCTGAAGAGATGTCCGCGCCTCTATTCCGTGCCTCACCCATATAGAAGAAAAGTGCGAGCCAGGAATAGCCTCGTCACCAAGCAAGGCGCGTTTCAATATAAGCATTTCTCGGCCCAATTACTGCCATTGGAAAAGGCGGAATTGGAATTTGACATCCATGCTATGAGACATACGAGTCCACTATGACCAGGGAACAGGAGGCATACAAGATATGTTAGCTCACACTATGATCATGCACCATGCAGTCAATAGGAGGGTATCATTGGCGTGAACCAATCGTCACATTTCATGATTTTGAGTGACACTGCTAGGTACGTGAACCTTCATTGTCCATTTGCCATACTCCGATATCGTGCCATCCTTTTGTGGTATGCTGTGACGTCTCGGAGTCGTGTCGAGCCGCCATATGAAAAGACCTAACACCGAGGAAGAATCGGAAAACCGGTCGTCGCCATGCTGCTTCATCCACCGTTCATGAGAGCCGTTTAGTGACCCGCGCGCCTCGACTCGGCGATGACCTTGGTCATCTCGTCAACCTTTCTCTTCGCACGGCCGAAGGTACCGAGCTGTGTTATATTAGCGTTGTGTTCGTAGCGAATATTGTGCGTTGTGGACAGTGGATGGCTGTGCCAGGAGGGAGCTGGAGGAGACGTACCCTCTTCTTCGCCAGACGACGGGCACGCTTGTCCTTGGAGTTTCGGAGCAATTCGATGACACGCTTCTCGTATGGGGCAAGTCTGCGGAGAATCTGATGTTAGCGAGTTGTTCACAAAGAATTCGACGCGGGTAAGTGAAGAGTCCGGCACAGACTGTGCAGCCCGACCCGCCTAGGAAAAGTGCGAAGAATAACATACCCAGCAACCTCACGGGTGATCTCACGGACGAAGGCAGTGCGCTTGGACAGGAAACCCTTCCTCCTCGAGATCCTGGGGGCCGGAGTCCTCGGGGTGACCTCTGTATGCCAAATTAGCTTCCAGCCATAATTTTCTCCAATGCAGCGACTGCAGGTATCGAGGGCGGCGGGCGGGAGCACGTACTGTGGCCACGGTTGAGGCCGACGATGAGGCCAGACTTCTGTTTGACTTCCTTCGGCATGTTGGCGGTCGGGGTGTTGTCGTGTCGATGAAGTTCAAGTCGTAGCGATTTTGGATTGTTCGGCTGTGGGCGGTGCGCTGCCAAGCACGCTAGCTACAATCAGAAGGCACGTGCCTTCCTCTGCAAACTTGAAGACCCCCATCAACATAACTTATAAGTGTGCATTTTTCACCGCCTACAATCTAGCACTGTGGATATTCGGAGCATTGATCCTGCCACAATCATCGCAAAAGTGAGGATGTTGGTCCATGATAGTTTTTGTTCAGGGCCTCCTTACAGACTTTTTGTGCGAAAAAATTGCCAACCCTATTATCTTAGCCAATCCCAGTCAGCGGTATCGACAATTTATTGTGCTCTCTTTCCAAAGATTTTTGTTCATATCTTGAAGGTTACAGTATTACAAAACCAGCCAGTACTCAAATAAATAAAATGTTCTTCTGGTCTAAGTGTATGAATCTATATCTTGGTGTCAGGCTTCCTTCTTGCCGCAGTGTTTCTCGATGCGTCCAGCACAAACCCAACATGATGGCTCAATGCTACTAAATCTCCTTCCGCATCATGCACAAACACTTCCAAGTCCATTCTTCCATTCTTAACCTTTTTCAACTCAACCCTAATCTGCAGCCACTTGACTCCCTCTGGTGGCAATGACTTCTTGATGTCTAGATTCAACAGCAAAGTCGGATACCAGAACGGCCCTTGGTCCTGATCCCGAAATCTTTCTACCATCTGAGGAAACATGTCTGCGACGAAACCAATTGATGTATTTGTGAAGTTGGTTCCATCCGACCAGCAGAGCCACTCATCCGCTACTGCTAAGGCTGTTTGTCCGTTCCGAGGGAAGTTGAACATGACCTTGGAGGTCGCCTTTCTGAATTTCGCAAATGGCATTTCGGCTTGCCTCTTCCAGTTTGGATCCGTATCTTGCTCCAGTTTTGAAAGATCAACAGATAGGACTGGTGGTGATAGCTTATATTCTGTATCAAATGAAAAGCCTTCCTCAGTGTCGATGTTTGAGTTCGTAGCGTATGCGATAATCTCCTGGCGGCCTTCCTGTTCCATACTCAGGTGCACAATGGACGTCTGGCGGCCGAGCTTGACATCATCTACTTTGAAGGTGGCAGAGCCAACTCCAGTTCGGCGCAAAAATTCGACATGTAGAGCTATCGTGTGGGGCTGGTTCTGCTTTGCCAGTGTAGTGCTGAAATGGGTCCTGACGACTTCAAGTATACATCCCGTAACGTAGCCACCATTAGGGACTACAAAAATTAATATTTTAATAATGCCGTGAGAAGCAGTAAGCTTACCACTTCCGATACACCAGTCGTCGTGGAGTATGCATGAATACTTGTTTGTGGAGATCTTCTGTACAGCCGTTGCTTCCTCCCATCCAGGCATTGTGGGCGGCTTTTGCAGTCCAGATTACTGCTTGACTATGGTTATAACCTATCAGTCGTATTCGAGTGTATGCTCAGTGAGAAGCGTCGACCTCGGGACACCGGCATTCTACGCTAACAACAAGAAAGGAAGTGCCTCGGCCGTTTGGACAAAGTGTGGGGTGTACCCCGGCCGAACATCGTCATCCGCGACCAACCGCTCCACGGCAGCCCGTGTCGGAGCAGTCTAGACAGCCGATTATGTCCTTCGCTTCGCCCTTGACTTTTATTTGTCTTATCTTGCATCCTCCGTAGGTTTGTCACAAGCACTGAGTAGTTACCACGACCTCGAGCTTTCAACATGCCTTCCGAATCCAAGTTCCCCAAACTGCCAATCCCCGATGTTGATCTCTGGGCATTCTTATTTGAGAGGAAAGACAGAACCTATCCAGATGATAAAGGTATAGTTCTCTGCTCGGTGGTAACATCAGCCTCGAAGAAATATGACTAACATTGGAGTATAGTGATATACTTTGATCCATACACCAAGCGATCCTACACCTATGCTCAGGTCAGATCTGCTGCCGAGAACTTTGGCAAGGGCCTCAAGGCTCTCTGGGACTGGCAAAAAGGCGATGTTCTTGCACTGTATACACCGAATTGTACGTCTAAGCGCAAGTGGCGAAGTGGTTAAGGTGCTCACGAGGACTTCTATTTGTGTCCAATTCCTGGTTGGCGACTGGACAATTCTGCGAAGTCCTCTTGTAACACCTTTTCACACCTGTTTTTTTTTATTGCTTGTTAGGGATTATACTTACTGTACAAAAGGTATCGATACTCCAGCGATAACATGGGGCTGCCACTGGGCTGGCGGTATCCTTAGCCCGGCCAATCCAAACTACACAGTTGAGGAACTCGCCTTTCAACTGAAAGATTCAGGAGCAAGAGCTATAGTCACGCAGTTGCCATTTATCAAAAATGCCCAGGAGGCAGCGAAGAAGGTTGGGATACCTCTTGACAAGGTTATCGTGATGGGAGACCAAAGAGACCCTGAGCACAAAGTAAAACACTTCACCAGTATCATCAACACAGCCGGCTCTGCGAAGTATCGGAGAACCAAGGCGAAGCCAAGCGAAGACCTTGCCTTCTTAGTGTATTCCAGCGGTACTACTGGACATCCAAAAGGGGTCATGCTCACTCATCGAAACATTGTTGCAAACACGATGATGATAAAAGCTGCAGAGGCTGGTCACTTGCAACCAACCGGTGGTCCGACTGGCGAGGGTGACAAATTGCTAGCATTTCTACCCTTCTTCCATATTTATGGTACGTCAAACGCTTCTCAACGTACATCACGGCAAGGAGCCCAAGAAGCCGAATACTGATGGATGATAGGTCTCACATGTTTGATTCATCAGAGTCTATACTCAGGCCTGCAGCTCGTCGTCATGCCCAAGTTTGATCTCGAAGATTTTTGCAGATTCATCCAAGAGCTGAAGATCACATTTGCCTACGTTGTCCCACCAATCGTACTCCTCCTCAGCAAGCATCCATTGGTCTCCAAATACGATCTCAGCTCAATTCGCATGATGAACAGCGGAGCCGCTCCTTTGACACGAGAGCTCGTGGAAGCCGTGCATAAACGACTCAACGTACCTGTCAAACAAGGTTACGGACTCTCAGAAACCAGTCCTACCACCCATACTCAACCCTGGGAGGACTGGGACAAGACGATCGGATCCGTGGGTACGCTTCTGCCGTATCAGACAGCAAAGTATATGTCTCCAGAAGAGAAAGAGATGCCGGTCGGGGAGGTTGGAGAGCTGTGGATCAAAGGCCCAAATGTCTTCAAAGGCTATTTGAACAATCCTGAGGGTACCGCACATGCGCTGACAGCGGATGGGTACTTCAAGACTGGTGACGTGGGTTACCAGGACAAGAACGGCAACTTTTACATCACAGATCGAGTCAAAGAGCTCATCAAGTACAAGGGTTTCCAGGTCCCGCCCGCAGAGCTCGAAGGGATCCTGGTCTCACATCCGAATGTCCTCGATGTTGCAGTCATCGGCGTGTACTCCAAAGACCAAGCCACTGAGCTTCCGAGGGCTTATGTCGTCCCGAAGGATGGTCTGGGCAAGACCGAGAAAGAAGCAAAGGAGATCATTGACTGGTTAGGTAGCAAAGTCGCACATCATAAGAAACTGCGGGGCGGAGTAAGATTCGTAGATGAGATACCGAAGAGCGTCAGTGGTAAGATATTGAGAAGAATGTTGAAGGTAAAAGCGCAGGAAGAGGAGGAGGGTACCCCGAAGGCACATCTATAGGCTCACATCGACATATATATGCTCTTATTAAATCAAGCATACAAACTCAATCTTGCTCTAACTTGCTCTGCCTTTCTTCTTTTTTCCATACCTCCAAACGCGCGCCGTTCAACTTGCTTCGCAAGCAGGTAATTGAAGCAGTCCCCGACAACGTGTAGCTGCTATTTAAACTAACTACCAGATGTACATTATCGACAGTAAACTTGAACATGACGACAACGATTTCGACAATAGAAACAAAGGAACGTGATCGACTCACAGCGTTGATGGGTGGCGATGACTAAGCGTCATGAAAGAGAGTTGAGCGCTAATGCGGAACTCAGACCTCACCTCCGAAGCTGATCCTCTCTTTGAGCGGAATCCACCCAGCTAAGTCCACCCTCGCACCTCTCACCTTCACATCTCCTTTCTCGATATATCGTTATATCTTCTATTTGGCCTTGGACACGCACCATCCGTTAATAGCTATCATTATCTTCCCCCGTACGAACGAGGGAGTCGCGACTTAGACTTGGGGAAAGAGGCACTTAGAGAAGAGGAAGGACATACATCATGAACGCGCCAGATAGGTACGAACTTCTTTTCTTTTCTTTTCTCTTTCACTTTCAAGCCCACGGATCCTGGAGCAGTCAAGTCCAGCATGAATTTCCACAGAGTAGTAGAAGATGTTCCTCCTCGGTATGTTGAGCGCTTTCACCACCTCACGGTGAAAGGCCATGGGCACCCACCTCACTTCACCCTTCACCATGAGCACGTAGAGCGGCTGCCTAGATCACGGCGCCTGCACCCCGCTCTATATACTGCCCCTCCACCGATAACCACTGCGACGCCGCCGCAACGACTTGCAACGACTGTCGCGCGACCTGCAACCACAACCCACACTTGATACTCTCCAACGACAACGACTCCACGATGGCTTACAACTTCGACGGGGGCGACAGCCCTCAGGCGGGAGAGTTTATCCAGCACGACGCAGAAAGTGTGCTTCGCGACCACCTCAGGAAGAATCGCACCGTTGCTCATAAAGCTGACTATGACAACGACCGCAGGTTCGAGCTCTTTCTCCTAGATGAGGGTCAGAAGAAGATCGAGTGGAAGGAGGAGACCCGTAAGTCAAAACTAAGCCCACATCCATTATCGCACTCACTGACCCCGCGCGCAACAGGCGTCCCCCACACTGCCATCTTCACCTTCAACAAGGAAGACCACACGCTCGGCAACTTGCTTTCGCAGCGCCTCCTCAAGTACGACTACATCGTCTTCGCCGCGTATAAGGTCCCGCACCCGCTCTTCGCCACGTTCGAGCTCCGCGTCCAGACCGACGGCTCGATCGCCCCCAAGGATGCGATCATTCGCGCATGCAAGGACATCGTCCAAGACCTCCAGCGCCTCAACGACAGCTTCCAGCAGGAGTGGCTCGGCAAGAAGATTGTCAGCGAGGGCGAGGCTGAGCGGATCGCGCGCGAGCAGAATAACTTCTAAATGGTGCTTGATTGGGACTCTGGGCGCATGTGAAGAGGCGTAAGACTGGCACAGAGATCTTGAAGGGGATGCATACTTCGGCGTTCAAAAGGCGACTGGCATGATGCACACGGTCTGGCGTTATGGTTAGGAGTAGGAACATGGCGTTCCGTTATTGACTTCACGAAGTCCAGACATGGGAGATATTCAAATGGAGTACAACGCTCCCGTTTAACAGAATCTAACAGCGGTTCAGTCCGTTGATTGTTTCTCAACATGCCTTCTTCAGACTTTACAATTCGTGCATTTCGTTCAGAGTCTACTAACACGTTGAACGACTGCATGTAAATGCTTGATATCTATAAATATATGCAAGCTTCAATCACTCTCGTCGTACTTATTCCCCAACGACACATCTCCAAGCAAGATATCGTCCTGCGCCGGCCCTCTGTGGTTTCTTACCCACTCACACTCCACGCGGAAGAAGATCCACACCCATCTCCGAAATACCTCCAATACTTCTATCGTGAAGATGCCTCCCTCCAAATCATTAAAGTGATCCAAATGCACGCTTAACTTCAAACTCCAGGTGCACCGCAACAACGCATCCACCACAATTGCTGCGTAGTAAAACTCCTTTGCATGAAACCACCTGTGCCGTCGCAAGCCCCAGGGATATTCCGGGCTATCTCGTTCGCGGGCGCTAGAGAAGAGCGTCAGATCCCAGTCGCGAGCCACGTCCCAGTAAAAAGAGTAGCCCGAGTTGATGGCGACAGCGACGAGCCACAAGCGAAACAGCGTAGCTTCCGAGACGCCGAAAGTCGAGGGATCGGGCGAGCGTTGCAGCGCGCTGAGGACGATAACAGGAAAAGCAGTAGAGTACTTCAGCGCATTGGCGAGATGTACGCCTCCCCAGCCCAACGCCGGCCCAATCTGCCCCGTCCGCTTATTCGCCTTCTGCACGCGATAGTACTCGGTAATGCACTGCCGCAGGCGTATCAAAGACGGAATGGCAATGATAAACGGGACCCAAAAGGTGCCGCCGCAACTTCTATTCGGCGGGCCCGTCGAGCTGTACGAGCTAGAGAAGAACATGCACAGCGAGACGAACAGGTCGCCCAGCACCTTCGCATAGCTCGTCAACGCATCCGCCAGCAATATGTCGCCGAACTTCCCATCTGCCGCTTCTGCGATGCCGCCGATGGAGATGCGCTTTAGCGTTGCGAGCGTGCGCGAGCGCCCGTTGCGGCTCACGAATGGTAAGGGCACTATGAAGCCGACTACGAGGACGAGCAGGTACAGGTTCGGCAGGATCTCCCATCCTGCTATGTCCTTTGGACTGCTGCCGTTGGTCAAGAGCCAGAAGAGGAGCAGCGAGAGGGCGAGCGGGAGCGAGAGGAAGGTCGCGATACGGTAGCAGGATAGGTGGTGCGAGGGGTGGTGCGGTGAGGTGCGGCCGGGGTAGCGGATTAGACTTGGGACGTCTATCTTGATTAGGGAGAGGTAGTGGAGGTTGAGACCCCATGCCCATATGCCTGCGGTATGAGATGTGGTTAGTTTGGTTCTCCTTGTGTGTTGAGGGTGATAGGGGAGGGAGTTGAGGAGTAAGTACCGAGGACGATGATGAGCGCAACGCGGTATGGTAGTGGTAGTACGCGACTGAAGCCATCGATCTCTGGCTCGACGGCTGGATCACCGTCCATCTCGAAGTCGCGTGTGGAAGCCCTTGGATATCGCAGCGTCCCAGCTTTTCTCTTCGCGAACAATCATGAAGGCCCTTGAAAAAGAACGAACGACACAGACAGTACGTGTCTCCTCCTCCTCTCCCCGCTGTCCTTTTCGTCTCGTTGGCGCAAGGGGGGGTAAGTAAATGTCTCGCAAAGATAAGTAGTGTGTCCACTTCCCCCATGCAGGCAGGAGGTTTGACGCCGAAATCGCAGCCACACCGACCCTGCGACCGCGCCTCGCGGTTCAGCCGCACGCTAACCACATGCATGGAGCTTCCCAGAGCCTCGGAAACTAAGCCCAGAATGCCGTGACCATGACGCGAACAGTCAGTACGACAAAGTGACGCTTTCCCACATTCTGTCATTGGACTGTCAGAACTTCTGTACTGGTCACGCAGCTCCAGCAGCTTGTCTACGTACATATTATTCAGGAACCTCTGCGTCACATCCATCACCTTCTCAATTCAATTGATTGATTCTCCTCCACGTCTACACAAAACATCCTCCAAAACCTCGCGAACACTTGCTCCTCCCCACACCACCTTACCACTCCCCCGCGCAACGAATTGAGACACACACGAGCACAATGTCGCCCCTCTCCGTCCCAAAGATCTTTATGGCTGGAGGTGCCGGTACGTAGGTAGACTTATCCTCCATAGCTTTAACTAAAAGATTGTTTAGTGGGCTTCGGCTACTACCTCTACATGCGCCAACACTGGTTCCCGAATCCATACAAGACGCCAGCCGTGCAGAGTATCGAGGACCGCTACTCCTCCGGCGGCGGAGCGCCCACACACCTTCCTCCAATGGCAAGCAAGCGAGGTACGGATATACCTCTACCCTACATCCAGCCATCCATCCATCCATCTACTAGCTAGCTAGCAGAATACATGGCTTCGAGAGCGAGAGAGAGGAGATCAAGGGCAGACTGACAATGAAGCAGGAAGTGCGACGGAGAACGACGGCAGACAACATGGTCCGAGTAAGGGCCCTGATTCGGAGTGGTACAAGGAGAATATGACAAATCAGCCAGAGGAGGTACGTTTTTATCGTATGAATGAGTGGTCGTCGGCTGGGAACATAGCCGTCGTGTGCGGTGCTGTGCTGTGCTGTGCTGTGCTAACGTTACGAACAGCCCGTGTACCCAGACAAGTTCTACAAGCAGCAATACGGTAATCCCAAGGGCAAATAGAATTAGTCCTGAACTCTCCACCCCGAACAGCCACACACCCACAAATACACACAGCGGTCAGGTGAGCAAGCAGACTGAAAAAGTTACGGTATGGAGGGTTAGTATTTCGTCTCCAGCAGGGGGGATGAAAAGACTGCGAGCGGTGGCTGTGGTTTCGTCGTATGCATCGACCCAAGCTTCAGGCATTTTTAACAGTTATTCAAAAAAAAAAAAGTATGGGGTGTAGCAGAGCAAGTGTGCATCGTCATACGCAAGAAGAACCTCAATCTATAACTCTGACTGCCGCGAGGCGGCAAAAGCAAGTGAGGCATAAAAATATCAAAACTTATTCAATATTTTCAAGACACCTTCTGTTCCCGTCGTCCATCCCCGTTATGCATGGCCTCTCTGTGGGTAGGTATTGCATAATAATAATACCTATGCGCTTGTGAACAGTACACGAGAGAGTAAGTTGGCGAGGAAGGTTTTGCGAGGCCTCCTTTTGTTTCTCACCCGTACTTGCTGGCTAGCGTCAATTTTTCCCACCACCATCATCTTGACAATGTTGTGATTTCACTTGCGTCTATTTCTATTTGAGTTGAGTAAGGCAGGGGGGCGGGGTAGGAAGAGGAATGCGCGATGTGGAATGTTATACAGACCTAGTTAACTTACAGGTTGTTTCATGATTTTGTCACTCGCACGTCAGTGACCACCCTCACCACAAGGCGTCGCTTTGAGCTTTGAGCGAGCATCCAGCAAAACTATGGTGGAGACGAAGATGCTGGGGTTCTTCTTTCGCGGGGGATGAGGCAGCCATGCAGGTTACATTCGAGTAATAAAACATGCAATGAGAGTTGTAGTTTCGCTATGAAGTTCAAAAGTATTCACGAGAAAGGGAAGGACGTATTTTCAAGTCAGAGTTGCTAGTCGCATACCTCATGGAGACAGACCCCTTTAGATCTACAAGCACGATATCGTCTTATTCTTGTATCTGCTAGAGTGAGAGTTGCGATCGTTCATTTAAACACTGCCATGCTCTTGTATCTGCCCGGGGAAGAGTTGTGATCGCTCATTTAAATCAACATCCTCTCAGTTAAACTACCACTTAAGTAGGACTTCAAGAAATTGCTTTTGTCATCGTGTCTCGACAAAAATCTCATCGAGATTCCATGATATTCAGAAAAGTTCTACAGGCTGGCTCGTCTTTTAGACCTATCAAAAAAAGAAGGGGGCTATCGTGTTGCTCATGAACACTTTAGAGAAAAGCCCCCCATTGCCACCCCAACCCTAGCTGCCTTGCCTAAATAGATCAAGATAGCAGCAGCTTGAACGCCTGTTAACACCTTGCTTTCTCCCGTAAGACTCTGTGCTTTGGGAAGTATAGAGCCCTGTTGGTTCTGAAAAGCCGTGAGAAGAAGCCCCACGAGCTCCCCAAGCCTACACTTGCCCACGCCAGTAAGCAACGCTAAAGAGAGAACATTAAAAGTATATACAATGCAGGACAATCTCGCTAAAGTTACCCTTAGTCCGACGTTGAAGTTCAGGATCTGTTGATCTGCGCCTGCTGCAAACCCGGGCTCTGCTGCATCTGCGGGTTTTGAGGCGTGGCGCTCCGGCTCGGTGGTCGAGCATTCAACCCAGGGCTACCGGCCTGTTGTCTCTGTTGCTGGCTCATCAACCTTTGTTGTTGGACAAGTTGCTGCTGATAATTCTGCACAGCGTTTGGCTGGGGATTGTTGGCCATACCGCCATTCTGTTGAATGTAGTTGTTGTTTCCCATCTGCGGTGAGGGAGACATGCCGGAAGCCCCTGCAGCGGCATTCATTGCCTGTGCGCGTTGCTTAGCCAGGAACCGGGCAAGTTGGTCGGATGCCATTTTGTGAAGATGCTCTGGTGTCCATTCCGGAAATTGTTGCTTTAACTGGTTCTGGATCTGGTAGAGCTGCGGCATGTGGCCACTGGATAGGGGTCGAGCTGGCGTTTGTGCGTTCGCATTGCCCTGGTTCATTCGCGGAGAACCAGCGTTGTTGGACATGCCATTCATGGCAGTATTCATGTTCCCATTCATATTTCCGTTAAGGTTCCCGTTGAGGTTCTGATTGGGCAGAGATGCCATCATATTCGCATTAGGCATACCGTTCATATTCATACCTTGCGTGATGTTAGACGCCATGTTGATCTGTTGTTGCTGAAGCTGAAATTGGTGCTGCTGGTTGGCATTTTGGAACTGGCCACGTTGCATAGCCATGCGCATTTGGTCAGGAGGTCCCATGCGCTGAGCACCTTGCATGTTGCCTTGCATTTGTGCCTGGGGAACACCGGGTGTACCCATAGCCATGTTAGACATGTTGCCATTGGCCAAGTTAGCCGGTAATCCCTGCTGGCCTGGGTGTACGCGTGCTGCCATGGCGGGACCGTTCTGACCCTGTTGAGAGGGGGTACTAGCCATTTGCGTAGCAACATTAACATTGCCTCCCGGTGTCCCGTTACGCTGCATCTGGTTGGAGCCGTTTGCCATGCCTGGTTGCGCTTGCATCTGAGCTTGACGCTGTGCTGCCATTTGTTGCTGGATGGGGTTAGCTCTGGGTATTTCCAAGCGTGCTAAATCTCTTACCCTGACAAGCATCTCCTGTTGCAAGTGCCTTTGCTTCAGCTTCTCTTCACGCTCCCACTTCAGACGACTGAACTCTTGCGGAGTATGAACGTTGCTCTTCGGCGGCGCAGGCTCATGTGCTTTGCGGAGTGCAGCAGCTTTCTGGGATTCGGCTTGCTTATGTGCAGCAGATTCTCGCTTCCTCGCCAACTTGCGCATACCGTCAATTATGGCGAGATGACGATTCTCCCTTCTCCTCTCCACTCGTATCGGCGTAGTCGTTGGTCGTCTTCGCGGTTGTGGGGTCTGTCCTTGCTGCTGCTGTTGCTGCTGCTGGGCTTGGAATTGGGCATAAACCGTCTTATTGGCTTGCTCTAATCGACCTTGATAAGTGCGGAAGTACTGAGTCTTTGACATCTCCGCGGGTAATCCTTCCAATTGTACCCAGCGCTCGAAACATTCCCAAGGCGTTCGTCGGCCAGATCCAGATACGAACACTGACGGCAACGACAACTGCTGCGATACCAAAGACCAGTTGAAGGTGTATTCTTTGACCAGAGCTCGCAGCTTTTGGTCCTCCTCCCATAACCATTGGGATGGTATCCTGTTTTCGAAGAAAGCAACCGTGGGCATGTTGAATTCAGTGGGAGGCCTGAACTGATGTGCCGCTTGCAGTCTGTCGCGGACATGCTTGTTTTCTGCGTTAAATAGTGCTACGTCTGTCATCTCTGGAGGTAGATCATTACGGCAGAACAGTCGGCGACCCGGAGTCGATGGCATTGAGTGTTCAGCTGAAGTTCCAGACCGACTAGGTGGCGAAGATGGTTCATCCTCCGAGTCATAGTCATATCGACTCCGCTTCCTGGGTGGACCTCGTATTTGCGATACTAGCTTTCCAGTTACGAATTTCGAAACGGATAAGATGGGTGGATCGGAAAGCGAGAAGGCGCTGGTGTCACTGGCGCCCTCAAGCATGGGCTCGTAGAAAGGAAGCTCCCGGAACATGGTATCGCTCGCAGGCGTTCGTTCGATTTTCATGACAACATCGTTGAAACCTAGAGAGAAGAGCCCGGCCGGAGGGTTGGCGTTGAGGGGAGTAAGTAGCTCGTCCTCATCAGCGTACGACTCACTTTCCGTTTCGTTCGCGCCGGACTGAACAAGGTCTGGAGTAGGTGCATCGTTCATATCCTCGTCTTCATTGCTGGCACGCCTTGCTGATTTCGGAATGTATGACTTGACGCGCAACATAGCTCGCTCCGCTGGGTCACTGTTGACGTATTCTGCACACCATTCCGCGAATGTGGTGGCAAGCGATCTTTTCCACTTCCGCTCTTCCCTGAAGTCTGTTTGCATCCATTTCATCTCTAGAAGTAGCTGATCCTGATGTGTGAACGGGCGCTCCGGTTCCACTGCCTTCTGCAGTTGGCGTAGAGACCATCGGTTTGCGTTCTGCAGCTGGTAAACCCGTTTGAGGATCTTGTAGTCTTGATGTTCACGGATCATAGCAAGCGTGCCAGCGGTCGATACCGTCTTCCGTGCAGAAGACACCAGATCTTGTAAAGGTACAGATCTTGGTGGATGATGAGCTTGATACTTGAATAGACCCTCGAGGTAATCCCGGCTAGAATCTTCTGAGGCTCCTTGCAGGGATGCATAGTCCTCGTTGTACGATTGTAGTGCTTTGGCAGATCGAGTTGGGGTCTTCTTAGCAAAGACAACAGTCGAAACTTCACGGGACTTGCGATCGCTTGTCTTCGGTCGTGGAGGGCTTACTGATGTGGAGAGGTTGCTTGAATGAGGTGTCAGTATAGTCTTAGATGTTATCTTGTCTCCAATAATCTCGGACACTGATTTTCTTCGGAGCGCGCCAGACGAAACACGCGTGGTCATGCGCTCAGTCCGTGATGGTGGAGGTTGAGGGGAGGTTGCCCGTTGGGTAGTCGAAGGTACATCATCCATCTCGATATCAGCATCAGCTGGAGGAGTTGGGTGATCTGCGGCCATCGGGACAGTCCGTTGTTGTTCAAGGTTGCTACTAGTGAACTCGCCATCCAGTGTTGCTGATTCAGGAGCGGTCATGGTCGGCGTTGGGAGTGAATCTGCTGCGTGATCGTGAACAACGCTGGTTTCAATAGTTTCGTCGTGCTCCGCTACCACTCCCTTCACTACTTCGTTGGCAGCCTTCGTAATCGAGTTGAAACCTGGTCCAGATTGTGGTTCACTTAGACGGTCTTTCCCATCGCGAGCTAGCCGGATTGCTTGGTCGTTCTCCAATTGCTTCTCGATATCTGGCGTTGGGGAATCCTCCTCGCGTGCTCGTGCGCGTTCACGGGCTTCCCTCATTCGTTTTTGCAGTGCCCGTTCGTGGTCTTCTTTAATAAGTTGAGCTGCGGGGTCTAGAATATCATCGCTCGCCCCTTGTGAATGAACGTGTTCGTCGAAGGACTCCGTATCAGGACTGGTGTCAGGAGAATGGTGGGGCGCATGTGGCGTCGCTTGAGAGTAGGGACCGATGGTCGATGATGGGGAGGAGACCTCGACGGTCGCGTTCGTAGGTGGGATGGTGAGACGTTCGTCTTCTCTCCGTTCCTTCTCTGCAGCCTTCTCTAGCTTGCGCTCCGTATCTTGCAGTCTTGCTTCTTGAACTTCCTTCGACGGTAAATGCACAACCTGAGGAGCCTTTGCCTTGCCTTCTCTGCCAGAGACAGGCAATGATCCATCGAGAGGCGTCATGGCGTCAACATCCTCGACATCAGGAGGAGCGATGGCAGCTGGATCGACAGAAGGGCCATCAGAATCGGCATTGTTCGAACTTAGATCTTGAACGGCAGGTGCCTTGGACAATGGAGACTCTGGGTGCGGTGCTTCAGGCTGGGCTTTGATTGCCGTCTTCTCTTCCACAGCAGGCGAGGCAGCTTGCGATTGGATCTTTACTCGAGGAGAAACGTGCGTCGCGTCGCTTTGAAGCGGTGCGGCAGGTGGTGTCTGAGTTGCAACGGATGGTGAGGCAGACGCGGCGCGCAGTTGGTCCTCCAGGCTGGGCGCGCCGACGACTGAGGACGGCGACGATGTTGAAAGCGACGGAAAGGTCGGTTTATTAGAGGTCTGGAATGGTAGAGTAGCGGGAAGTGGTGGGTGCTGGTCAGTGACGACTGCTGGGAAGGGTAGAGTTGCATCGTTGAAGCGTCGGCCCCTACAGAGACGGCAAAGTTAGTGGAATGAAGCGACGACAACAACACCAAGTCGCGAATTAAACGACATGATTTTAATACCAAGCTCTTCAGGATGGACTGCTTACTCTGTCTGATCATTTTCGTCAAGAAAACGGCTCTCGTTCTCGTCAGGCTCGCTGTAGACGAAGTCCTCAACCTTGGGCTGGTAGCCCGCGTTCAGCGAGGCCGTGCAGCTGACCGTGACCCTGTAGAGCTCGCGCAGCTTGCGCTTGCGGGACAACAGACTGGCCCTATGCACCGCGATATTAGCACCAAGACGCAATAATTTTCAGATCAAAGCGATTTTTCGGTGTCGCATCGACTCGTAGAATCGATTGAATCGCAATGCGACAATATCGGTGCAAGTGACTTACGTGACTTCATTCGACTTCTCCCTAAGTAATGCATCACGAGGACCGTCGAGGGACATATGAGGGCCGACGAACGGTGGCCGACATCCGTTATCCACGAGTGCCGCCGTTGTGATGGATTATAAGGATTGTTGGGCGCGTGCGTTGATGGAAATGTGGTTGGCAATACACAGAACTGATGGGGGGACTTGCAGAGTCGTGATGGGAAGGAGGCAGCCAAGCGGGTCCTCGTTACCGCCTGCCGTGATAAGCACTGCGCTTGCCGCCTTCGGCTAGCCGTGAGGCAGTATATTTCTATATCTCAATTTTTTAGAAGCCCTCGCTGCAACGACTGCATATTTTGCACATTCAGCCATGGCGAAGAGAAAGAGGGAGATCGATGGCACAGGGGCGGCAAAGGCGCTGAAGAGCAGGAGAGAAAACGGCGGGCCAGCCGCACAGCGTGCGACCACTAAGGAAGTTGCTGTACGAAAGAAGAAGGAAGGCGCTGTGAACGGGCAGGCAGTCGCAGAGACGAGCAAGGCAAAAAGACAGCCAGATGCAAAGAGTGGAGACGAAGATACCGATTTGACCACTATCCAAGTCATCACCGGTTCATACGAGAGGGTGCTCCACGGTTTCGCAGCATCTATTCCACGGAACCTGGTCACGGGACAAGATGATACCTCGGGCGCAGACACGGACAAGCCCAAGGTTGACTTTACCGATACTTTCCTGTTCAACGCCCATGCTTCGGCTATCAGATGCCTGGCCATCTCGCCCCTGTCTGATGAAACTTCCAAGGTCACGCTGGCTACAGGCAGCACCGACGAGCGCATAAACCTGTACTCCATCTCGACGGCACCCCCAGTCGCCTCGAAGCTCAAGCCCAAACTCCCCTCCCTCCATGGCGGATCCATCACGGAAAACCCCAAGAACAAGGAGCTTGGGTCTCTTCTCCACCACTCTTCCAACATCACAGCCCTGTACTTCCCCACGCGAAGTAAACTTCTGAGCTCCGCAGAAGACAGCACAGTAGCCATCACCCGGACTCGGGACTGGACAGCACTGTCGACAATCAAAGCACCGATACCAAAACCGCAAGGACGACCAAGTGGAGACACTGCAGGCCCAGGCGAAGTACCCTCTGGCATCAACGACTTCGCCGTGCACCCCAGCATGAAGCTCATGGTCAGCGTAGGAAAAGGCGAAAAGTGCATGCGCCTCTGGAACCTGGTAACAGGGAAAAAAGCGGGCGTGCTCAACTTCGGCAGAGACATCCTCACCGCAGTAGGAGAAGGGCGATTCGGCTCAGGCGAGGGACGGCAAGTCATCTGGGACGCAGAGGGCGAGGAATTTGCAGTCGGATTTGAGCGTGGCATTGTCGTCTTCAGCATTGATTCTAAACCAAAAGTAAAGATTGCGCCGTTGCCAAGGACAAAGATACATCAGATGCACTATCTCCCGCAGCCGTCGGAGTCGCTTCCGGCTGCCACACTGCTACTAGTATCTACCGAAGACGGACGCGTCCTCTTGTACGACACAAACTCAACCTCCTCGTCGACGACAAGCGAGACTCCGGAAGCGGAAAAGAGCGGTAAAGACGACATACCGTCTAGCAGATTGGTCGCGCAAATAGGTGGTCCCGCGGCGGGAATGACGGGCCGTGTAAAGGACTTCGAAATCATTCCCTTATCCGAGCAGAAATTCATCATTGTCACGGGAAGTAGCGATGGCACAGTACGCTTTTGGGCGCTGGATACGGAGGAGCTAGGGAACGATGGCGCAGATGCTGGTAAGGCGAAGGGCTTTACTGCGCTGCAAGTTGGCAGGTTGTTAGGATCATATTCGACGGGGACGAGGATAACGTGCTTGAAAGCTTTCAGGATGACAGGGAAACCTGATGAGGAGGATGAGGAGGAAGTCGTGGAGAAGAAGAGCGAGGCTTCTAGCGATGAAGACGATGATAGCGAGTAGAAGACTGTTGAATGATACCACCTTTTATCTTTATAGCATCAATCACCTGACAACTACTAACTATTACAATAGAGTTTATTCTTTTTAAACGATACACTCACTATCTCTACTCTAACTACAACGCCCTCCCTACCTCCCACCTACAAGTTCATAGTAACAGTCATACTATTGCTATGCACCAACAACACAGGCGGCAGCCCCTGACACAACACCTCCAAATCACTAATATACTTGACGCTCTCCGCCTCGCTCTCACACGTCCCCTCAACCGGACTGGGCAACGTCGTAAACACCACAGCCGTATCATCGCTTTGCCGTCTGATAAGCTCATTCAAAATTAGATGTTGAGCGCGACATGGCAAGTCGTTAAACGATAGCGGTATCGCTTGTTGCGCGGGGTATCCGGATGCTGGGGAGGGAGAAGAGGGCGTAGCATGTGTAGGTGTAGATGAGGTGGGGAGAGCTGTGGCGGAGGAGGACAGTGGGCTGTTGGTAGTAGTGGAGATTCGCGAGGAATTGGTGGTTGCTGTTGCGGCGAGTTGGGCGGGCGAGACGGGGGCTGTGGCTATGGGGTCTTTTCGCTCTGTGCCGCCTGTGATGGGCTTGGGTGTGTCGACGAACATTATCGACGGGCCTGGTGCTTCCTCCGAAGCTACTGCTGTGCGAGGAACGGGGTCTGAAACGAACTTTGGTAGGTTCTGCGGGCCTACTATAGGTGGTGTAAAGGTGGGTTTTGCTCGCGAAGATGAGGATAATTGAGAGGAGGAGCTGGCTATGCTGTGAGACTTCTGTCTGGCTCCGCGGCGGAGCACTGCGGTATCTGATGCGGTAGCACCGGGGTGTGGTCTCAGAGGTGTGAATGCGCTTGATGTAGGTCGTTTCTCTTTTGCTGGAGTGTCCTTTGGGGAGCCCTTCCAGATAGCCTTTCGAAGATCAAAGCTTTTCGAGAAAGATGATGGACTGGGAGTCGTCTTTGCTCGTCGGGATGAGATAGGACGTCGGGGGCTATCATTGCTGTCACTTTCATCGGTCGATGCGTCGAGATCGTACTCGTCAAAGTTACTGCCACTCACAGCAGCTTCGCTCTCACTGACTGCAGCCTCATCATCGGCATCATCGTCTCTACCATCATCACTTGAGGCAGATCGTACAGGGTCGCTTTCACTATCATCCAAAAGGTCGGCAGGCAATCTTTGGCTGCGCATCCCAATCTTAGCACCACTACCGCGCAGATCGCTAATGGAGGTCCTGTTCTTTGCTCTTCGAAGCATCCTCTGGAGCGCAGCGAAACGTTTCGGTTTCGACTCACGCCTGCCGTGCTGAAATGAGGCAATCGGCCAACTGGTGACGGCTTCAAGAAGGTCGACAGTTTGCGCCAGTTCTTGGCTTGCGCTCAGCTCTTCTGGTCGACGAAGTCGTTTGATGTCTTGCCACCAACGCTCATCTTCCAAAGAGTAATCTATATCCCGGGCGATCTGATCAAAATCGCCGTCGTCTTTCCCATTGATAATGACTTCATACATTCCGAGTTCGCCATTTGCTAGACAGAATACGAGCACCTCTGCCTCGATCCGTAGATTTCGTAGTAAAGTGGTAACCCGGCCCCGCTCTTCCTCAATATCTGTTTCATACTCAACGAATACGCATACTCTTAGCTTGTACATACGCTTCCATGATGGAACAGTATGTAGTATACAACCAAGTTGAAGAATGAGTGTATACGTGTCAAAATTGGTTGTCAATACGTTCTTGCGATTTGGTTCGTCTCCGGCGGTTGCAACCTCTGCAGACATTTGTATGGGCCACAGATCGATGTATGTCTTTCTGGAGTCGTCAATCTCGAGGTTGCCCACTCCGAGCATGCTAAGTGTTCTCTGCTTCATTGTCGGTTTGGCAGATGGCACATCAAGCTCTTGAAACCCTTTGCCAATAGCGACATTCGCTTGCAAATGTATGACAAGATCCTCGATAATCGTAACGTAGTTTCGTATCTCAATAGCCGTTTCATGCCTCATCGCATCGGTAGGCAATGTACTCTGCATGTTACTTGTCTCTCTTCTTTTGGCTGCGGTTTGTAGTACTTTGCGGGTGATCGGATGATTGGCGGCTTTACTAGATGGTCGCGATGGTTGGGGTGACGGTATGTCGATAGAAGGCTGATTCTGTCTAAGTTCAGGAAGGTTGTAGAACCCCATAATCACAATGTTCGGTCTCATACCACCCAGCCCTGCACCGAGGACAAGGTTTCGAGCGCCCCATTCTACTGCAGGCGATATGGCAATGTTGACAAACGCTTTGATCCTAGAGAAGTCGATGTACTTGGTCCATGACCGTTGTTGGCGCCTCGCCTCTGGCACAGCCGAACCAAAATCCTTCGTCACTATTACGTGGCCTAGGATGAACAACCCTCCTTTCTTTAGTGAGTTGCAGAATTGAATAAGCTTGTATTGCCGTCTCGGGTCGTTAACCAGCAGTAAGATCTGCGGTCTCCAGAATTTGACGTGTTCTTGACGTAAGCGTAAAAGGTACTTCCGGACTTGGTGGTAGATAAGACCTTGACTAACATCCCCCCATGGTTTTGGAGGGGTGGTATAATGTATGAGTAGAAAGATGACCATCAACAAAGCTACGCATCCAGAGGCATAGAAGCCATCAACGAAGAACATTGTAACTCCACAGGCCACCGTTCCCACTGCAGCTGTTTGATAATTGAAGAAATGGAAGGATGGTCGAAAGTTTGGCGCAGACCCAATCTTGAGAAGAAAGCATGCAAGATTTGTGACAAGAAAAGTCATGAGATACTGTTGCATATTAGCATACGTCGTAGAAATAGTATAAGTTCATGAGAGATTGTAGCGTAAATCTCGCGTTGCTGACTGTTTGTTTCTCATTGAGAGCTTGAACAATTGTTGAGGACATGTTGGCGGGACGATGTCCATAGCGAGGATGAAGCAGTCGTCCAATAAGGACATAGAAACACAACTTACCGTCATGGTGATGAATGAAGCAATTTGGTTGATGTCTGCGAACATTGTAATCTGGGCGATGAGATAGGTGATGAAAATCGCATAGACAGGCTCATCAGACTTCAGCGTCCCTTGACCGAAAAGTGACAGGCCGGGAATTAGATGGTCTCGAGATAACGCTTGTAGCAGTTTGGCGGATCCAATGACACCCATGAGCACCGAGAACCTGTGATTGTTAGCTGGCATTCACATGAATGGGATGCTATACTTACAAAGACGTTGCAAATTCTCCAGCAAGTATGACAATGCCAGAAATGTTTGTAAGTTGGATGACATTTGTGTTGTTGTAGAAGGTTTCTCGGCCTATTGATGCTGCCATGGCGAATATGACCAAGGCATATAGGAGGAAGGTTAAGCCCAAACCGTACAATGTTCCTTTGGGAATGGCTTTACTAGGATGCTTCAAGTCTCCTGACATGCTTGCGCCAGCAAGAATGCCTCCAGTTGCCGGGAAGAGAATCCCAAATAGATCTTGAAAGCTCTCTTTGTGTTTTCCTACGCTCCCAACGGCACCTTTTGTAAAATTCGGCAGCAGGTTCTGTCGAAACGTATCCAGACTGAGACCAGTGAAGATAATGTGCTCCTCCCTGTTAATGAACGGATCCTTAATGACAGCCGACAGGGGAATACTGATGATGGCAACAAGCAGAATTATCAGCAAGCCGTTGCTACAACGAGCAAACAGACCGCTACCAGCCAGACAAATGAGTGTGCATACTGCTAGCACAACAGTAGCCCAAAGGAACTGCCACCAGTAGCTCTGAGGAAGCCAGTGGGCCATATCGCCGGCATGAGTACCGAAATTGTCGATGAAGCAATCTGTGAGACCAACAGCATTGAGAGAAGTGTTGAACACGGAGCCGAGATAGAAGACGATACCAATCGCTCCGCCAAATTCTGGTCCGAGAGTCCTGGAGATCAGGTAGTAAGCACCACCCCCTCTAACCGTGCCGTTGGTCGCAATTGCGGAAATGCTCATGGTGGTCAAAAGATTGATTGTATACGCAGCGACAAGCATGCCCATCATGCCCACCAGCCCCGCTTGACCGAGGATGAAGCCAAATCTTAAGAACATCAAAATGCTTAAGACATTAAGAGTCACGGGCATAAAGACACCAGCAAAGGTGCCTAGTTTCCCTGTGCCCCCAACTGGCCTGGGAAAGGCACCTGGCCTTGGTTTAGACGTCTCAGTGATCGAATGCCGCTTGCCGTCATGTTGGGCTGGCTTCTTCGGAACTGAACGATCACGTCTCCTGGAGAGCCATTGCCTTAAGACGCCGACTCCTTGACTTCTCTCTTGAGAACCGTCGTAAGCAAGCCCATCCTGCGACTCTTGCTGGCCGGTGTCGGAAAGAAGTGGCGTCTCCTCATTGGCTGGGGGTGAGTGCTGCACGAAAGAGCGGCGATGAAGTCGCTCGTCCTCGTCTCGCGCCGTACGTGTTGCAAAGTTGGACCGAGTTCTCGGTGGCATGCGCCTCGTTGTCTGTTGACCATTGTTGGCGTCCGTCATGTTCAGGCATTCAGGATCTGGTCCCTGGCACGAGGTGTCACTGCGCCTTGCCGTCCGTGATGCCTTGACTTATACCAGAAGCTGTGGTCACGCAACTCACCGATGGATGCTGAACTGCTTTCTGGAAAACGAGTCAAGTGGGCGAGACATGGAGAGAACAGACGAGAGTAGCGCTTTCGAAATACGCATCTGAAGGAATAACAACACAAAGTGAACGCTCTTGCTGCATTTGCTAGTCTCGCTTCAACGCGGCACCCTCGACAGCCCACCTGGGCAGTTGCAGGGTCCACTAGCTTGTGACTGCCCCCACGTGAGATCTTTGCAGCGAATGACCTCAGCCCTTCGGCACAGTCCTCGAAACAGCCCTTTCTACGCGTTCGTCTCTCCTTCACGCCTGTCTTGCCTCTGTCGCTCTTCTTTCCCATCCGGAAGCCCCTCAGTATGCTTCTGCAGCTAGGCTAGGATTACACAACACCCCCGACTGACATTAGTCCTTGTGGTTATCTATCACCAGCATCTCACACTGATAGTAGAGCTCGATAGCAGGCCCAAGACACGTTCCATAAGCTAGCAATGGCAGGCGACCGCCTAGCGTCTTCAAGGCCGCTGGCCGTTCCTTCATCGTCGCACGACTCCGGCCGAAACTCACCATCAGAGTCGCAGTCTGTTACACGTGCATCGTCTATCGCGAGACTGGGCTCGCCTGTGCCTTCCGTCCCAACTGGCTCGAGCGTGCGCCAGATACCAACTCCAGCTCAGCTCGAAGATTCGCCCTCTGTGCAGACACCCTTGGCAGGACGTACAGAACAATCCTCCCTTCCAGGTCCTGGGACGTCGGCGCTTTCCTCGGCGCTGAAAGAGTCGCTCGGCAGAAGCCCTCCGCGCTTCGGTACGCCGCCTATACAACCACAGTCGCCCGCACAAAAGGCCCCTTCTTCTCGTGGCCCGCCAAGCAATTACGGCTCCTTTGATGGCCGGGGCCGCTCGCCTGTGCCGTACGAAGATCCCGAGATTGTTCGCCGGCATTTGGTCGGGCAGTATGCGTCGCCCAGCAGGTCAAATCGAGGGTTCTTAGGCGATGAAGATACAGCGTCCCAGGGAAGGAGGGCTCAGGATGAGGAGGACCAAGAGTTCTCGAGCTTGCAGCTCCAGGGCGGCGACATTACTCGACAAATATACAGGTGGAGCGAACAGCAACAGGCGGAGGAGCAGGGCAAGTTGCAGCGGAGCAAGAGCTTCCACGGAGCACGACGTCGGCCGGAAGAAGAAGTCCTAGACATCGACTCCATAAGACAACCGGGAGGGTTTAGGCGAAATTACTTGCGTAGAAATGCCGGTAGTCCCTCTCCCGCTCCAGGTCCATCCGGCTATGGAACTGTCCGTCAAGCTCGTCAACAACCCCAGGTCTTCACCAGCAACTTCCTCGAGTTCCTGACGCTCTACGGCCATTTTGCTGGTGAATCGTTGGAAGAGGACGATGAGGTACTGGGACCGGATGAGTACTTCTCTTCAGATGCTCTGGATTCCGGGGAACACACTGAAGATGACGATCGTGAATACGGCGAATCTAGTGCATTGCTCACACCCGGAAAACGTCGAAAGCGGAAACCGAAGAAGACGGGGAACGGTAGCCCTACAGGCGCAGCCATGCTGCTTCTCAAGTCGTTCGTTGGCACTGGCGTGCTCTTCCTCCCTCGCGCCTTTCTCAACGGCGGTATGCTCTTCTCGAACCTGGTCCTTCTCGCTGTGGCAGGCCTGTCATATACTTGCTTCGTTCTACTCGTTTCCACTCGACTTGTCGTTGAACATTCTTTTGGTGATATGGGTTTCCACTTATACGGCAATTGGATGCGTAACATGATCAACTTCTCCCTTGTCATCTCACAGATCGGCTTTTCATCAGCTTATATTGTCTTTGTCTCCGAGAATCTGCAAGCTTTCGTCCTAGCAGTGTCAGATTGCAGAACATATCTTGACATCAAAGTTATGATTCTGATGCAGATGGTCATTTTCTTACCGCTTTCGCTGTACCGCAACATCAACCACATCCAGAAGCTTGCGCTTGTGGCGGATCTATTCATCCTTCTTGGTCTCGTATATTTGTATTACTACGATCTCTTCACCATCGTTCACCAGGGTGGTGTCTCCGACATTGCTGCTTTCAATCCAAGGGACTGGACACTCTTTATCGGCACCGCTATCTTCACCTTCGAAGGCATTGGCCTCATTATTCCGATTCAAACCAGCATGAAAGATCCGAAGAAGTTCCCTAAGGTTCTTGGAGGTGTCATGATCATCATTACTGTTATATTCCTTAGCGCAGGAGCGCTGTCATACGCAGCATTCGGGTCTAAAACGAAGACTGTTGTTCTGCTCAACATGCCCCAGGACAACAAGTTCGTCAATGGCGTTCAGTTCATTTACTCGCTAGCCATCTTACTCTCGACCCCGTTGCAGATTTATCCTGCAATTGAGATTACTAGCCAACAACTGTTCAGTAGAACCGGCAAGTATAACCCGTACGTCAAGTGGAAAAAGAACTTCTTTCGCTTCTTCATGGTTTTGGTCTGCGCCACGCTCGCCTGGGCTGGCGCAGGTGATCTCGATAAGTTCGTCAGTCTTGTAGGAAGCTTCGCTTGCATCCCGCTGGTCTTCATCTACCCTGTAAGTATCCCCTTCCTTGTACGTTTACATGTATTAACGGACACAGCCCATGCTTCACTACAGGGCTGTTGCTCGAACGACCTTCCACCGCGTATTAGACGTACTACTCGGCATCCTGGGCGTGGTTGGCATGGGGTATACTACGGCCCTTACGATCAACAGTTGGATCAACGGTGGTGCTCCGAAGGCACCAGGCTACTGCGACAGCCGCTGAGCCAAAGTATCTGCGAGTGTAGCGCTTCTAATCATCTCCTTACGTACCGTGCGGCATTTCAGCGATCTAGAACAGCGTCTTGATCTTGCATGTAGCTCAACCAGAGCGTTCATTGTAGAAAGTGGTGGATGCGGTGAGGAAATTCTACGCGGCCTCAACTTAGACTAGACGACATGTAGCGTAGTGAGGCTCACGCCTGCCCTGGTGGATTATCGAGTGCAGTATCACCGCGGCACACTGCTTATCATTTTGTTTGACAACATTTTCTAGTTCCAGCTTGACCTGAACGTATGTGCCAGCCATGTTTACAGATCATGGAATCATTTCTGATGAAACTCTGGAACCTGTGAACAACACCCTGTCCAATCATCGCCACAGAAGAGTGCAATGAGCCACGCCCAGTTATCCATAGATCAGTACATAGAACTTCTCACGAGAATCGCCACGCAACAAGCGACGGACAAAAATAATAGATGCATATGCGCGATGCCTCATAAGCCATGGCTCCAATATGCAGCCAAAAGGCTTATCTCGCAGAGAAACAGTAAACAATAGTTCCAACCCATGGCGAGTCAGCTGCACTCCACATGCAGGGCGCAAAGTTACCGAAATGAGGACGATGCTAGGCTCGATTGTAAGGCTGAAGGTGCGGCTGATGCTCGTTAACGCCACAGTAGTGGGGTTGGACGCCTGTCCTGTCAGACACATCTTGAGAGACGCCCGCATGGCGGTCAAGACATTGGGCGAGACATGGGTTTGGGAGCCACGCAGAGTTCACGTCGGCACGCCTTTCCCTCAGCTGAGAAAGACAACCACCAACAGGCGGTAAGCTAAGCTTTCTGCAGCGCTGCAAACGTCCAGCGCTGCCGCAAGCGCTCACCGTCCAGCCGCGTAGCCAGAGACGAAAGATACGCCCAAGGTCTCAGCCTGATCATACACGTTCACTGCCTGATTGCATGATTCGTTCCCGCGGTACGCCACTGTGGTCTGGGGACGCTCTTCGCACCGCTACTTGGTGACAAAGTGAAGCATGCAGGGCGGATATGTGCATGGGATCTCACCGTCTGATAACGACATTGGTTCGAGCAAGCTGCAGTGAGGGACGGGACATCTCCCGCCGACTGTGGGACTGGAACGGTGAAGCGACCCACTGGCTACCTCAACGACTACAACCCACACACTGCGCCCAGCAGAACGCCCATCAGACAGATGCCGAATGCGATTGGCGGTAGACAACCCTACTTTGGAACCATACTTATTACTACCTAGGGCCTGGGGTGAGCAGCTGACGTAGTAATTGATGATTTTGAGTGTTTGCTGTGGCATAATTAGAATGCTCTTTCGTAAGCCACCCAGGGAACAACTGCTCGCCATCAACACGGCGGCGCCGCCCGTCGATACGCACGACTAGTTAGCCGGCGCAATGGCAGCAGCGTGAACAGAGAATTCCAAGCGTTCCGTGTTGTTGACAGAAAATAGTAGAAAAAACACGCCTAGTGTTGCTATTTTGGACTTGCTGCGCCTTCGTCCCTGAGAATACGATAGCGGCGATCATGCCAGGAACAGCGGCGGCCGTGATTGGCGACCAGGCCGTATGTTCCGATCGCAGGCCTCACCCCGAGCATATGACGAAATAGGAGTCGCGGAGGAGGCAGAGAGCGGAATGGATGTGCTGCTCGGCGCTGGGATGGTGCACTGGCAGTGTTGCAGCACGAGAAGGGAAATTCAAGGATGGTGGAGCTGGCGCCACGGGCCCATGCGTATGGCTGCACTGGCGAGACTAGCTGAGGGGAGAAGTGGAGAGGTGCGTCGTTGGGGCATGCTTGGCCCATGAAGATATAAAGCTACAACACCATCCACCGCTTTTTGTTCTTCTCCCACAATCTGTCCTCTACCCACACCCATACCCTTCTCCACGGCCCCAATTGCATTCTACGACCTTACGATCGCTTTTCTTTACGTCCATCACAGTTCTTTCGTTACCTCGCCATGTGGTAAGTCCCGCTGCCCCGCCATCTGCGAGCTGCCGAACCCTAGCACAAAGACAGGAGCTGACGACGCCCACTATATAGCGGTATCTTCGGCTACATCAACTACCTGGTGGAGAAGGACAGGAAGTACATTCTCGACACACTCATCAATGGCAAGTCATCCTCCCCGGTTGCACCTTCCACGATCGGCAGCCGCTCGGCAGAGCCAGAAGTCTGTTACTAACGCTTCTTTGCAGGCCTGCAACGCCTAGAGTACCGCGGCTATGACTCAGCCGGTCTTGCCATTGATGGCGACAAGAAGGGCGAGGTTTACGCAGTCAAGGAGGTCGGCAAGGTCGCCTCGCTGAAGAAGCTCGTCGAGGAGCAGAACTTCGACCTCAACAAGGTCTTCGACTCGCACGCCGGTATTGCTCACACTCGATGGGCCACCCACGGCCCTCCCTCGCGTGTCAACTGCCATCCCCACAGGTATGTCATCCATATCCACTCAGTTTCTCTGTGCACAACACTAATTCGTCACCCAACAGGTCCGACCCCAACTGGGAATTCGCGGTCGTCCACAATGGTATCATCACAAACTACAAGGAGCTGAAGACTCTGCTCGAGAGCAAGGGCTTCAAGTTCGAGACTGAGACGGATACCGAGGCTATTGCAAAGCTCACAAAGTACATCTGGTCTGAGCACCCCGACCTGAGCTTCCCCGCTCTCGTCAAGGCGGTGATCAAGGAGCTCCAGGGTGCGTTCGGTCTTCTCCTGAAGTCTGTCCACTACCCTCATGAGGTGGTCGCTGCCCGCAAGGGTTCTCCTCTCGTTATTGGTGTACGAACACAGAAGAAGATGAAGGTCGACTTTGTCGATGTTGAGTACAACGACGAGGGCACTGCGCTCCCCGCCGAGAGCGCAGCTCACAATGTCGCGTTGAAGAAGTCGAACAACTTGCTCGCACCGCCTGACAAGTCGCTCCTCCACCGCTCGCAATCCCGCGCTTTTCTCTCTGACGACGGCGTCCCGATGCCCACCGAATTCTTCCTCTCCTCCGACCCAGCCTCGATTGTCGAGCACACCAAGAAGGTTCTGTACCTCGAGGACGACGACATCGCACACATTCACGAGGGTTCGCTGAACATTCACCGCCTCAACAAGGACGATGGCTCGTCCAACGTCCGTACCATCCAGACTCTTGAGATCCAGCTTCAGGAGATCATGAAGGGCCGCTTCGACCACTTCATGCAGAAGGAGATTTTCGAGCAGCCAGAGTCTGTTGTCAACGCTATGCGTGGTCGTCTCGACGCCGTGAACAAGACCGTCACTCTTGGTGGTCTCCGTCAATATCTTGCCACTATCAGGCGATGCCGAAGGATTATATTCATTGCTTGCGGTACCTCCTACCACTCCTGCATGGCTGTTCGTGGTATCTTTGAGGAGTTGACCGAGATCCCTATTGCCGTGGAGCTGGCTTCAGATTTCTTGGATCGCAAGGCACCAGTCTTCCGTGACGACACTTGCGTTTTCGTCTCACAGTCCGGTGAGACTGCCGACTCACTTATGGCCCTCCGCTACTGCTTGGAGCGTGGTGCCCTTACTGTTGGTATCGTCAACAACGTCGGTTCCTCCATCTCTCTCCTCACCCACTGCGGTGTCCACATCAACGCTGGTCCTGAGATCGGTGTCGCTTCCACCAAGGCCTACACTTCGCAGTTCGTCTGCATGGTCATGTTTGCGCTGTCTCTTAGCGAGGACCGCGCGTCTAAGCAGAAGAGGCGCGAGGAGATCATGGTGGGTCTCACTAAGGTCTCAGACCAGTTCAAGGAGGTGCTCAAGCTCGACGAGCCCATTAAGAAGCTTTGCGAGAAGTTCAAGGACCAGAAGTCGCTGTTGCTCCTCGGCCGTGGCTCTCAGCACGCCACTGCTCTTGAGGGTGCCCTGAAGATCAAGGAAATCTCCTACCTCCATTGCGAGGCTGTCATGTCCGGAGAACTCAAGCACGGTGTGCTTGCCCTGGTTGACGAGAACCTTCCCATCGTCATGATCCTTACCCGCGATGACATCTTCGCCAAGTCGCTCAACGCCTACCAGCAGGTTATTGCTCGTTCCGGACGACCTATCATCATCTGCAACGAGAACGACCCTGAGTTCCCGACCGACAAGACCGACAAGATTGAGGTGCCCAGCAATGTTGACTGCTTGCAGGGTTTGATCAACGTTATTCCTCTGCAGCTCATGGCCTACTGGATGGCCGTTGCTGAGGGCCTCAACGTCGACATGCCCCGTAACCTTGCCAAGTCGGTCACTGTCGAGTAAAAATATTTGTGTAGAATCTGGAAATGGCGTCACAAGAGTTGCTGGATGTGCTCTGGTTTGATTGGTATTTTTGTAAAGCTCCTGAATGAAGCTCATGGAACATGTAGAAGACGAAACTATGTACTAGCCTAGATGCAGGATCGCTCAGGCTTCGATACCAGCTTGGAATGAAAATCTCTGTTTATTCATTAATATTTGTGCTTCGTATGCTGATACGTCTAAATCGGTGATCGGTCGTTGGTGTTTCATGTGCCTGAATGACGCTATGCGGATCCCTGGTCACCTTCTGCGGGGCAGCTTACTGGAGCATTGAGGACATGGTGCCTGCATTCTTCGGCCTGCCCAAGCAACGATACCCCACGGCTCGAAACACTCGATACAATCATACGCACACCCTCACATAGCCTTTGATTCTTCGAGGATAATACCATCATGGCAGCTCTCAAAGGCCCCGGCGCACCCAAATCCTACGATGGTTCGTGCAGCCCCCACCATCCCACCATGGTTGTGACTGGAAGAGCCCTCCTTGAATTAACATCTCTATAGGCTCCGGACTTCGAATTGGCATCATCCACGCGCGGTGGAACACCACACTCATCGATGCACTGCTCGACGGCACGAAGAAGGCGCTTGCGCAGGCGGGTGTGAAGGACGAGAACATAGTTATTCAGAGCGTGCCTGGGAGCTATGAATTGCCGTATGCTGTAAAGCAGTATGTCCACCACCTCTCATCTCAACCTCTGTGTACTATAAAAAAAACTAACATACAACTACCAAGATTATACTCCGCCTCACAAGTCCAATCCTCCTCCACAGGCGTCGTAGGCGCAGCCGCCGACCTCCTAGGCTCGGCATCGGACCTGACGCAACTCAACCTAGGCGGCACCTCCTCCTCCACCTCCAAAGACTCCTCCCAATCGACCGCGCCCTTCGACGCCCTGATCGCCATCGGCGTGCTGATCAAGGGCGAGACCATGCACTTTGAATACATATCGGAAGCTGTGAGCCATGGCTTGATGCGGTTGCAACTCGAAGGCAATGTTCCCGTTATCTTTGGGCTGTTGACGCTGCTGAGTGAGGAGCAGGGGCTGTATAGGGCGGGGATTGCGGGCGCGGGGAAGAATGAAGGGCATAATCATGGGACGGACTGGGGTAATGCGGCGGTTGAGTTGGGGGTTAAGAGGAAGGGGTGGGTGGAGGGGAAGTTTGTGGACTAAAAGCCCTGGATTTTCCAGAATTCCTATCAAAATCAAGGGAGGGGATATAAAAGTATGTCAAGCGAGGGATGTGTTGTCCAGCATCCGTACGTGGACAGCTGTGCGATTCGAAAGGCACGAATGTCGCCTTCGCATGCGCACTTGTCTACGACGGTACCTACATGTTTGGAGTGTATGTACTGTAGGCTCCTCACTTTCAGACTAGGAGGAACGTATGCCTAAACGTAGCCCATGAAGTGAAAACGCTTGATCCATCATGCAGCAGCCTTCTCGCCTCGCTTGTTGTATCGCGTAGCAATTCATGCGCATGACCACCGACATGGATCATCAGGACATTATTCAGACTTGACAATCATGAAGTCTACACCCTCGTCGCTTTGTCGTCGGTACGCTGCGTCACCCGCGAGAGCCGTGCTCACGTGCCATATAATATGAGAATAGTCTCTAAATCTATATCAATCAATAGTCATATGTGAGCCCTGCCGATGCACGTTCTGTTGTCTGTTCTTTGTCTGAACGAGCGGCGCTGCTGGCTGCGGCGGAAATGAAGCGATCGCGATGACGCCGGAGGCTGGCAGACATGCGGCGAGGGTGCTGCTGCAACAAACGGTGCGCGGAGACGACAGGCAACTCCGAGGCCATGTTTCGCACGCAGGAGGCCATGCAGGAGATTGCGCGACCGCGGTGGGCCCTCCTGGACGTGTGTTATGGAATCACTTGCGGGTGTGGGCGGTGGGTTCGTTGGTGAGGAGGGCTCCTTCCCCTTTCCACTAGCCAAGCTTAGCGTCGTGATCCGCAAGACTTCACCTTGGAACCTCTCACATTCCAACAACGGCCATATCTGCCACCAGCCCCCATCTGCGCGTGCAGACGGCCGTCGGTTGCTCCGCCATCTCATCCTTTGCACTTTTCCATTCATCTCTGCTGCCCTGACGCCCTCCCAGGCCGCAGACACGTCTTCACCGCGTGTGCGCGCGTTGTCCACATCCGTTCCTGGCTTGCAGCGGTGTCGAGTCCCGCAACCGCGCACTGCTCCTGCCCCCATCGCCCACTCGCCCACAACGCTCTAGTGATGGCGCGAGGCAGCGTGTGCTGATATAACGAACGCTAGGTATCTGGGTGCGCGCCTTGACGGCAGAGCCACCACATCTGAGCCGTCGCCTTTGAGCACATGTCCACGAGAAGACGCGGCGAAAGCGACGACAGGACACCGCGACGGGCAGGTTCGCATCGCGCGGACTCGTCCGTCAGTTCATTCTCAGCTTCGGCTGCCATTGCGCCATCAGCGGCCGGCGGAACACGCACGACTAGATCGAGGAACAATTTACATTCACCCAACAATCATGCGCGGCGCTCAGGCGAGCTGCTAAACGACGTGGACTCGGACTCGTCGACGCTCACCCCTTCGTCCACCTTGTCGGCGCCCTCAACCATGTCGCGTTCTGGCCAATATACATCTCTACACGCTCTCACACCTTTGACCAGCTCGGACTCCTCTCCACCTGGCAAGCTCCCCAGTCCGCGATCTGCTAAGCCCTCGTATGAGACGATGCACGCGACCTCTACCTCACGCGCGGCGCCATCGACGGCGCCAATGAATGCCACCGCAACCATCACACCCGTAAACACGCCGCCCGAGACGCGGATACATGTGTTCCCTACGGACGGCGTGCTAGGTCAGCGCTGTACCTACGATCCCGTCCTCGACCCGAAACTAGACAAAAAGGCGAAGCAGAGCAGAACCGCAAAGTACGCGTCGATACTGGATAAGGTATGTGATGGTCACACTTGAATTCATTGATGTGGTCGCCCTGTGACGCTAAGGCTAACTTGACTTGTGTTACAGGGCGACCCATCTCCTCCTCCAGACCCGCGGCTGGCAATTGTCGGCTACACTACTGGAAACCATGTCATTAAGACTGTTGGCCCAGCCGCCCCTAAGACGAAGTTGCGGATAGCGCCATATGTGGCTAAACCATATTCGTTCGACCCTCGCATATCGTGCGGTCCAGGACCTGCGACTCAAGTGGTTGTGACGGGATTTGATCCTTTGACTCCGGACGCGCAACTGCGAGGATTTTTTTCTACATATGGAGAGGTAGAAAATGTTCGTAATCAGGTGCACCCCGACAATGGCAGTCCTTTGGGGATCTGTCTGGTCAAATTTCGCGACACCCCGGCTGCGCGAGGCACAGTAGCGATCAAAGCATCAACTTCTGCTAAGCGAGCAGAGCGAGAGGGCACGAATCAGCGCATTGGCCAACAGGCTATCAAGGTTCATTCTGATCGCGAAGGTCGAAGATGCGCAAAGCTAGTTAATTTGGCTGTGAAGCAGAGTCGTAGAGAGGAAGAAAAGCTACGAGCCAGGATAGCTGCGAAATCGGCACCTGCTGTGACCCCGACTACCCCGGCAAGCTTTGATCTACCGGCAAATGTGCCAAAAGGCCCTTCTGGAAAGGGCGCGCGCCCGCCGATCCCGATGCCTCGTGAACCGTTGTCACGGAAAGCAGCACTTTCATACCTGATCGAACGAGAACCGATCAAGCCGACGTTGAAACGAAAACCCTACCTTTTCATCGCGCACGCATACGTACCCGTCCTCAGCACAACTGTAGAGCATCTTAAGAAGCGGCTAAAGAACTTTCGGTGGTCGGCTGTGCGGTGCGACCAGACAGGATACTATGTGCTCTTCGAAGAATCGAAACGTGGCGAAGATGAGACCGTTCGGTGCTTCCGTGAGTGCCACATGCAGGCTCTGTTCACCTATGTTATGAACATGGAATGCAATCAATATGGTGACCCGGACTACGAGCGCAGCCCGAGCCCAGAGCGCGTTATGGCAGACCAGAAGCGGAAGGCTATAGAAGAGCAGATTGCGCAAGAAGAAGCGGAAGACCTCGAATTTGAGAAGAAGGAGAGGGCAGACTCTTTGGATCCTGTGGTTGCAGCACTTGAGCTGCTCAAGCAGGACCTCCAGGAAAAGCTTCTCAGCGACATCAAGACCCGCATAGCTGCACCTACCATACTAGAGTTGATGGAACCCGAGCTCCATGTTGCGAAACGACGGAAGCTCAACATCCCAGATCCACCGAAGAAAGAGGATGATATACGACCACCTGCACTTCTGGCCCCTGGTTTGGATACTTTTGGGGCTGGGACACCGAGATCCCGTGCTGCGGGCTTTGCTGGACGTGGTAGGAAAGCACTTGGCCCATATGATCCTAATCGACAACGTGGGAAGAAGCCCCCTCGAATCGTCAATGCCTTTGCAGATGAGCGAAGGAAGGCATCCGCTCCAAAGCCTCGTGTGGCCCGCGGCCTTCATCGACAGATGATTGAGATGTTTGAGCCTGAAGAGTCTGACGATGAATCGAGAAGTGTTTTGACTCGTGAAACAGAAGAGCAGGAAAGTCGACCTATCAGCCGTGCTCCTTCGACCGATGTTTTCACGGAAGAAGAAGAAGAGTCGTCACGGGCACATCGTGCTAAGCGGCGACGCATCGAAACCGGTTGGGGCGAAGATAGCGATGAAGAGATGGATGATTCGCACGCTAGGAGTCTGCTTGCCCATTGCATTCACAAGGATCCCGAAAACATGGCAGAGAAAGAGCTGGAGCAAGTACTTGCGATTCTACCGCGCTCTTCACCAATCTGGAAGAAAGCAGACAAAGCGCTCAAAGGATTCAGAAGGTTGCGGAAGATTGAACAAGAAGCAGATGCAATCTTTGGTGTGGAAACAAGCCCAGTTGACAAACTTGAGCCTGAAGTTATCATCACCCACGACGATGAAGCGCTCAAACCAATTGAGACAACCGAACTCCCTGAAACACTCAAGTCTCTCAAGAAGAAACAGAGCGTCGCAAAAACCAAGAAGAAAACCAAGAAGCAGCTTGAGGAAGAAGCCAAGGCTGCGAAGGTTGAAGTTTCGGAGATTGAGGCGCCCATGGACGAAGAAATCGCGGTAGTCAAGGAACAGGAACAGATTACCGACGTGCCCGTGGCAGAAGAGACGCCAGAAGAAGATGAGCGAGGTTCGGTGTACTGGGGTGTATCTTCTGTCGAACCTCGCAAGACAGTTGAAGATGATCTGAGCGTGGTGATGGACATTGATGGCTGGCAGCACATGCTCAAGGATGAGGAGGATCTACGTCTCCTAAAGGCCGCCATGGAGGCCGTTGCTGCAGCGAACATCGGAGACGCTCAATCTTGGGCTTGGAAGCAGAAGTCGATCAAGCACCTCAACCGACCAGGCGAAGCAGGTGTTTCTCGCACCGAGACCAAGATTCAAGGCTACTATGTTCCCAACCCGACTGGATCGGCTAGGACAGAGGGTGTCAAGAAGATCCGCGAATCCGAAAAGTCCAAGTATCTACCACATCGAATTCGGGTCCAGAAGGAGCGCGAAGAACGCCAGCGTCAAGCCAAGCAAGAAGAGCGAAATGTCATTTCCGTGGAAGGCTTCAAGTTCCAGACCAAAACTCACAAGACCTCAACAGCCAACTCTCGCGCCAATCGTGCGAACAATCGCCGCATGGTCAATGACATCAACATCTCCAAGAACATGTCTGGCGCCGAAGGTGATGCTCTGCGTTTTAACCAGCTCAAGAAGCGGAAGAAGCTCGTCAAGTTCGACCGATCAGCCATCCACAACTGGGGTCTCTACGCACAAGAAAACATCGCCGCAAACGACATGATCATCGAATACGTCGGCGAGAAAGTGCGTCAGCGCGTTGCCGATCTGCGTGAAGCGAAGTACGACATGCAAGGCGTGGGATCAAGCTACCTCTTCCGAATCGACGAGGACACGGTCATCGACGCGACGAAGATGGGAGGTATCGCACGGTTCATCAATCACAGCTGTACACCCAACTGCACGGCGAAGATTATCCGCGTGGACAACACGAAGCGCATTGTCATCTATGCGCTGCGGGACATTGGGCAGGGTCAGTAGACGTCTTTGACATTCCTACAGAGGATATGCTTGCTAACACAAATACAGATGAGGAACTCACGTACGACTACAAGTTCGAGCGCGAAATCGACGCTACAGATCGTATACCTTGTCTCTGCGGTTCTGTCGGTTGCAAGGGCTTCCTCAACTAAGCCCCTCCTCAAGCACGGAATCAAGCTTTCACACTTTCTCTCGTCGAAGACTTCGCGTCTCCATCGCGGCGCGACGCGGCGCTGTTTCAACACTATCAGATTCAAAATACCCTGGCTTTTCTTGGCCACAACAACAACAAAGTCCGGCGGCTTACTCTATCTACATCGGCGGCGGAAACCGGGTGCATCATCGACTGGCGTTATATCCCTTCACATTCCCGTGGGGTTGGTTGGGCTGCATGTAACCATTTCTTTTGAAACAAAAGATGGGCGAACGGGCGGGTGGGCTAGCATCTCCATCACTTTTCTTTTCCTTGCTTTACTTGCATCATGCTTGGTGTTTTTTGTTCGTCACCATTCTTCAATCATCTTATCTCATCTGTACTACAAGTGGTTTGCTTTGCTTTGGTTCTGGGTGGAATCAGTCAGTCAATCAGTCAGCCAGCCAGCAGTGAAAAGGATGACGGGTGGTGGGACCACGAATTGGGGTGGTGCGGGAGACTACTATCTCGCTTTGCAATGGATGGATGCATAGCCTGGGTGGGTGGGTAGGTCGTGATGAGCGCGCCCGTGAGCGTGCTTCGTAGACGTTTTTTTAGTAGCTGTAATTTGACGAAACTTGGTAGAAGGAGAAAGAATGGGGGAAAGAATAAAGAACTCTGAACTTTCTTCTTCTGCTGCTTTTGATCCATTCGTTCATTCATCTGTATTTCGTTTCCTCCGTCCACCATCATCCATTAACTACTGACTGCTCATGTGTGAAGATCCAAGCGCTACGCTATCACTACATCGGTTGTGGTGGTGATTCTTCTCCCACACATGTTCGTCGCCCAAACTTCCCCAGGGCCCTGCGGAGAAACCTGCAGCGCGGTAGCATAGGCGTGAGTCTTGGGGGCCGAATGTGCGGGTCCTTTCTAGTCTAAAAGAATTTTGTTAGGACGCGTCTGGCAGTGCGGTTTGACAATGGTGCCCGAGCTCGATCGATACAAGTAAGGTTGGAAGAGCAGTCAGCAGGGGAGACTTACTTTTGTGTATTCGACTTGGAGGACGTGCACTTTGAGTGAGCTGGTGGCTTATTTCCATTGGGAACTTCTTCTTCCTTCTCCACATCTCCTGAGCTGAGAAGCTTCGATAGCGATGATGTGGCTACGGGACTGGAACTGGAACTGGAATTGGAACTTGAGGAGTTGCCATCGAGGGGCGTGTGTAGATTAGGCTTTGTAGCGTCGAGGTTGGTCTCACTAGAGGGATTAGTGTTAGCAGATCTAATGGGGAGTGGAAGAAAACACAGTAACATGAATTGCGAGGAACAGAATGTAAGCGCACCTTGTGGCTTCTCAGTTCGTCTACGGGCATGTTCAGTAAACGGCAGTGAGGCTGCGAAGGCGGAACTTCCTAGAAGTCCGTAAACGGGCCAGGGACCGTCGATCCTGTTGCTGAGTTCAGCTTGAAATCATTCTGGTGAAGTGGGCGTGACTTTGAGGCTCATAATCATCTTATGATATAAGTCGAAGATGGATTGTATGCGTGGAAGATATCAAAGGTCATAGGTGTTTGTGACGAGGGAGGGCAAAAGTGTACTGGTTGCGCACACACAGAGATCAACTGAGTGGAGGAAATTTTGTAGTTACGTACCATAGATCCTTACTTTCTTCCCGTTCCTGATTCTTCAGGATTTCAAGGATAACTGCGGCTTCTCGGATGCTGAAGTGATTGGCAATGTGATGTAACTGCTTGATCGTCCATTCCCGCGCCGCAGCTGGACAGTTGCGTGACCACGCCACAATGTACAAGCTAAACAGCAAAATGTAAACATCAAGAATGTGCGACATGGTATGTGAGTGTTCCGAGCCAGGGGTCGCAAGCCCATCACCACCGTTAGGCAACTTGTGGCGCGCAGCGAAATCACAGTTTGTCATCTGTGGCACAGAAGCACATATCTCGCGAATCATCTCCAGTATTGCGCGCTGAGCTCGCTCAGACTCGGGTTGGCTTGCTGGATCCTCGCTTGTCGAGCAGGACGCAACGATCTCTTCGCAGAGGAGTATTCTCGAGAGCCGCAGGACGTTCCACATCTGTGTTACCATTCGGTTGGGATATACGTCGTAGAGCGGGAAGAATCCGTCGGGCACGATGACTCGCTGATCGTGGCCGGAGACAAATTTTCGCTCGTAAGTCCATGCTGGTCCTGCTTCAAGGGCGACGACCTCCATCTCTCGGTCCAGTTTAGAGCTTCGTGCTATTCTTTCGTCTGCGGCCACGGTTCCAGAGCGTATCTCAGCTGCTAGATCTGTGACGTCTATCATAATGCCACCTAGTTTCCATTTGGGGTATGATGTGTCAACAAATTGGGACGCATGTTCTCTGATTTGTCGGATCTCTTCTGGAACGGTGGTGCCGGTGCTCAGGGAACAGACTGTCGCGTTCAGCGTGAGGCCCATGAGCGCCGTCAACTCAGCGCTCTCTGTGAATTGTTCGATGCCCCGTAGCTTGACCAATGCCAACGCACCCTGGACGTGAGCATGGCACGAGGAATTGAAATGTGAAGCTGATTTCATGATCTTTTCAAAGAGGTCAAGGAGGAGAGCTCCCTCAAATGTTGACGTAGCTCTTGCTTTTTCCGGATCCTGCACCTCTTTGTTGATTTCCCTTAGTGCTGCACAATACTTTCTTCGCCCCAGATCCTTCGCTGTTGGCGACGAGAATTGGTGTGAGAGAAACGCAAGACTGACAGCATCAATTCCTAGGGTCAAATGCTCAGGTGCAACATTGCGATCCAGGTACTGATAGAGAAATCCCCATGTTCCACTGAAGTCCGAGACGTAGTAGGTGAAGAACATGTCCCGTCCTACGAGCTGGAGATCCTGGGGTAGATATCGAAACTTAGGAGGAGCACCTGCTTGTTTTCTTTTGACAAGGGTCTCCTGAGCGAGGGCTTTTGCTCGCACGAAGTCGGTTTGATCACTGATGCGGATTGTCTCCGTGTCTCGATAGCCATCGCACGACTCTCCAACACGAATGCACGAACTGCAACTGGGCCGTTGCTGATCGCACTATGCATTGTGTTAGCCATTCAAGAGGAAGTTATTGGCTGCCATGCCAGGACAAAACATACTCTCAGTCTCCTTGCTCGGCACCTGTGACAGGCCTTCGATGGCTTACCGCGGAATACCATTGGCTCAATTAGTCTGAAACGTTATCAAGCTTCCAGAAACTGGTGATCAGATGCAGATGCGTGGATAGCTGGCGTCGAAATGCTTCCCTCATTTGGAATATACTCTTAAAAAGAGACGAGGAATCATCGTGTAAAGCTACACCGGCGGGAGCTCACTCGCCGTCAGATCGGCTTCCACAGACTAAGCCAAATGCGGCATGCACATCGTGCAGCAACCCTGACTCGCGGCAGTCAGCGTAGCTCCGTCATGTTAGCTGCTCACCGAGGCCTACTTTTGAGCATTCGTACCGCTATTGACATTCAGCTATTCCGCTATCAGACTCGTGCTGTTCCACTGTCTCATCTGCTCAGTAAATTGTTCCGTGCTCAAGAGCAGTGGCCCCGGAGTTTAGTGGTGATAACTACTCTTCGCCCGACGGCGTCTTTGTTCATGTATGATCATTTGGGAACGCAGTTCGTGCATGTACACACCGGCGGTGCTAGAAGAGCGATGAACGATGTGAATTCAGGAGAATGGTGGACGAGCTGCGAAAGGTATAAAGCTATAAAGCACGAGGAAAGTGCCTTCCGTGTAAAGCCACTCGCACTTTCCACTCCAACTCAAAATCAACGTTTTTGAATCCTTGATACACACCTACGATTCCTCAGTTCTTGAACCTCCTGACCCAAACTCATCAAGCCATGTCTCTCCCGTTCAAACATGTCCTCGTCATTGGAGGGACAGCTGGCATTGGCCGAGCAATGGCAAATCGCTTTATCGCCGAAGGCCTGAAGGTCACAGCAATCGGTCGTCGACAAGAGCGTCTCGACGACTTCGTCGCGCAGCACGGCAGCGACAAGGCATCTGGTGTTGCCTTTGACATCGCCGACTTGGATGGCATACCCAAATTTGTGGAGACGTGAGAGACCATGCGTTCGATGTCACAAAATGACTTGAGACTAACAATAGGTAGTACCATGCAAGCATACCCTTCGATCGACTGTGTGTTCTTGAACGCCGCGATGCAGTCTCTACATGACTTCTCCAAGCCCGAAACCGTCGACTTGGATGTTTTCCACCGCACGATGACCATCAACTTCAGTGCGCACGTCAATTTAGTCCATGCAGTTCTTCCTCGCCTTCTTAAACACAACGGGTCGACCAGCCTCATCTTCACAGGCACGCCGGTCGGTTTCATACCAGTCTTCGCAGTGCCAGCCTATAGCTCTTCTAAGGCTGCTCTTGAGTCCTTCACCATTGCCCTGCGAGAGCAACTACGGGACACCAATGTGAAGGTGACATATATCAGTCCTGGGCCGGTTCAAACTGAGCTGCATGATCTCAACATGGGTGAAGATTCAGGAAGCAAACTTGGCATGCCCTTGAAGGATTTTGTGGATCAAACGTATACGGAATTGGTCGAGGGTAGGGCGGATATCTATCCGGGTACGGTGGGAGGATCGACAAGGGAACAGTTGCTTGAGCTTATGACATTGAGAGATGAGGCTTTCTCGAGACTCTCCGCGTTGGTGAGGATGTTGTTTCCAAAATGATAATCTGACGAAACATAAAATCTGCTAAGGCGCACCCGAAGTATGAGTAACATAAATACATGGACAATATTATATGGCACAATCCAAAGAGTCTTCAAGGTCGCTTTGATCTTACAATTAGCTGAAGTCTACTCAAGTGCCAATGCGATGTGGTCCTGTTGCGGGGAAAAGCATGATGGGGACAAAGGGGTTCCCTTGATGAAGCCCAACCGCAGCCAGTGAGCGCAGCCAGAGGACGCTAGAGGTGATGGACAATGGCCAGGAGAAACGCAGCTGACGACTAGGCACCTCATACTCGTGCGGACGCGTTACTATTGTTCATTAAAAGTATGTAAAGAGGCGTCGTCTGCCGCCAAGCGGCGGAGCTCACGCAGCTCGGCTCCCAACCCCACCATGGCTCTCAACTACATCCGCGACTGGCTCTTGGCCATCTTTCGCTCACTAGCCGGCGTACTACACTCACTGCTCCCGCGATTGCTTGCAGGCGCTCCAGCAACTTCTTGGGTAGAAGAGGAAGGGACACACACGGAAACCAGGATGCCTAAATTCTACCACGACGACGAGGCTTGGGCGGACCTCGAACCGCTCCCGCAAGATGACGGCGGCATGCATCCGCTCGCGGCAATCGCATATACAGAAGAGTACAGCGAGGCTATGGGCTATCTGCGTGCCCTCATGGCAAAGAACGAGTTCAGCGAGCGAGCGTTGGAGCTCACAGAGCACATTATCAGCATGAACCCAGCACACTATACTGTTTGGTGAGTCGTGTGCTTATTTGGCTGTGTAGACAGCCACAACTCCATGGCAGCCACTGATAGCCTCCAGGATCTATCGCGCACAAGTCACCGCAGGAATCGGTAGATCGCTGCAAGATGAGATCGCCTGGCTCAACCCGACCGCCCTCAAGCACCTCAAGAATTACCAGATTTGGCACCACCGACAGACCATCATCGACGCACTCGGCTCACCAGAAGGCGAGCCTGAGTTCATAAGCCAGATGCTGGAGCAGGATGCAAAGAACTATCATGTGTGGAGCTACAGACAATGGCTGGTGAAGCGCTTCGACCTATTCGACAAGCCAGAAGAGTTAGCATGGACAGATTCCATGGTACAGGACGATGTTAGGAACAACTCCGCATGGAACCATCGCTATTATCTAGTTGCCGGCCGTGGAGGAAAACTGAGAGAAGAGGTAGCAGAAAGGGAGATCGAGTAAGTGCCTGTAGTCGGTCCTTGCAGCAGTGCGACTATACTGACCATGGTTTAGGTACACCAAAGCAGCTATTCGTAAAGCGCCCCAGAACCAGAGCCCGTGGAACTATATATTGGGTATCGTTCGAGTCGCTCAATTGCCCAAGTCTACGCTCAAAGACTTCGCGCTCGAGTTCGCAGATGTACACCGACCGGACGAGGTCTACTCAAGCCATGCGCTCGATCTTCTAGCCGACATCTACTCGGAGGAAGAGAACAGTAAAGAGAGCGCAGGGAAAGCTTTAGACCTCCTGGCTACAAAGTACGATCCTATCAGGGCAAATTACTGGAATTATAGGAAAGGGTTGCTGGACCAGCCCAAGGTCGTTGCATAGGTGTGCGGATGTATGCTGAAAAGAGAGGAAGAAAAATAGTGCTACCCGTTGGCATAGTCCAGCATGCGTTCGATAACGGTTGCGGATCCGCGTGGCCTAAAAGTATGCGATAGTCAAGCTGGAGGGACTTTTGTCTCTATCAACAGTAGCCTTCACACCGACAACACGGTCTCGATGCCGATAGAAGCTCGGACATATCTTCCACATGATGCAAGTTCCCCTTCCCGTCGGGGACTCACAAGTCCAACCCCGCAGCCCGTCGATGTCATCCCAAGATTAGAGCTCTAAGCCAGGTCCAAGTGGATCCGAAATATTCTCGAACGCGAACCCTGGAACAACCTTCTGCATGCAATCAAGCTCTACACGATCGCAATGATAGGCAGGGTTGGCCAAGTTTAAAGACGTCCCAAGGCGGCAAAGGCTGGCAGAAACCGACCTAAAAGTGGTTCCGCCGTGAATAACCGCGATAGGAAATCCTACCCATAGCTCGACGTCCCGACTGGCGGTCTCATGCTTGTGTCATTTAGCGGTCACAGCACGGTCGTTCGTCCCTTATCGAGTTACTATGGGGTAATTCTTACACTTTATAGGGTAATCGATACTAGGTTGCGGTGCTTTGGGTATGACTAGGCGACTATGCGCGCGTTCGTTACCTTACTGATTTGGGACTTGGACTCTGGGGTTGCGGGTGTGTGCGGAGCCGATAAGACGTAACTTTGAGATAAAGGTGTGATAGTCTTGAATTTGAGACAATATCAACACGGTTCTACTCAAGCCTCTTCTCTTTCCTCAGTCTGTTTCTCTTCTCCCAACAACTTTCAGTGATACCCAAGAACACACCACGTTCAACATGACGGTCAAGATCCACGCCAACGAAGAACCTCAACAGAACCCATGGGTTCAGACTCCGTTGAGGGAGTCGTACGCACTCTCTGAAGCTGCGGGATGGTACGATCACACTTCCTTTGATATCTCTCAACCTGTCACTGTCTCGGTGGTCCATTTTCATACTAGTATTCTGAGATAAGGGAGTTCTAAATCGTAGAAGCAGAATCTTTCTTAAGCTGGAGAATCTCCAACCTTCCGGATCATTCAAGTCTCGGTAAGCTCCTCTCCACCTCCAAGCTGTCCCCACACAGCATACTAATCTCAGCACAGAGGCATTGGCAACTACATCCTCCGCCGCCTCGAAGAGCTTCCTCATGGCTCCCGCCCACACATCTTCGCCTCCAGCGGCGGCAACGCTGGACTTGCTGCCGTTCACTCTGCTCGCGCCCTCGGCTTACCATGCACTGTCGTGGTGCCAACATCAACGGCATCATTGATGGTAGCCAAGCTGAGGGCTGCTGGAGCACATGAAGTGATTCAATATGGCGCAGCATGGAAAGACGCAGACACCTACCTGCGAGAAGAAGTGATGCCACACGTACGTCTCCCCGACCCTCTCACCTCCTTAATCCCAGTACTGACGCGTATCCCAGGCCCAAACATCCACCATCTACTGCCCGCCCTTCGACCACCCAGACATCTGGACAGGCAACTCGACCGTAATGCACGAAATCGCCGCCCAACTGCCCGGCTCCGCCCCCGACGTAATCATCTGCTCCGTCGGCGGCGGCGGCCTCATCAACGGCATCTGCCAAGCCATGGACTCCCTCTCCATGCACACGCCCACAGTCCTCGCCATGGAAACCGCGGGCGCAGAATCCCTCAACGCGGCCCTCGCCGCCCGCGAACTCGTCACCCTCGACAAAATCACCAGCCAGGCCACCAGCCTCGGCTGCGCGCGCGTCACAAACGCTACGTTCAAGTACGCCCAGCGCAGCACGGTGCGGAGTGTCGTTCTGCCGGATGCGGAGGCAGCCATGGGATGTTGGCGTCTTGCGGATGATGAACGCATTATGGTGGAGTTGGCGTGCGGGATTAATGTCGCGCTGTGCTATGATGGGCGGCTGGAGAAGGCGCTCGGGAGGCCGGTGAGGCCGGAGGATAAGGTCGTTATTGTGCTTTGTGGGGGCAGCAATGTCACGAGTAGTATGCTGTGTGAGTGGAGGAAGGAGTATGCGTATATTGAGGAGGAGAGTGAGGAGCGGAGGAGGGATAGTGCGTTGGGGAGTGAGGATGTTAGTGAGAGTGGGAGTGTTAAAGGTGTTGGGTTGGGTGTCGGGAAGGGCATGGAGAGTGTGCCCAGTGAGTATACGAAGCCGATTGTTATTGAGGGGATTGAGGTCGAGTGTCCGGGGTGCTCCTCATGATGGATGAGGCATCCTGTGGGTGTTCACAAATACCTATGTGGTTTACGATTTTCCTTTGGAGTTGGTTGGTATATATGCTTTCAGCGTTGTTAAAACAGTGACACAGCATCCTAAAGTAATGATATTCAAGGCGGTTATGTTTGCTCCTGTTACTTTTGCCCTTGCCAAATCATCTCACAGACCTCAATTTCCTAGTCCGTTGTGCTGATGTTGCGTCTCGCATTTGTCGGCGAACTCGTTGAACGCAACGCGGTTTTCCGACGGCAAGCTGTCCGAAATTACATTCACCAGTATTGGAGACATCTATGCAGTAGAGTATATCAGTATCATTGCGCAATCACTACGCAAGTTCCGCTGACTTGGAGAGGCTGTCGGACTCCAAAGACCGATGAGATGCGTTCGCATGGCATCTTTTAGTCTAGGATATCATTCTAAACTTGTGCGACAACTCATAACATGATCAGAACACATCAGCACCATTTCCCAAATCGCAAATAATTGCATCCTGATACCCATGAAAACGTGACTTCCACAACTAGCTTCCCTTATCCGCCTCCAACGCCTTCCGTAACTGCTCGTCCGCACTCAACTCCCTCTCCGCCCCCCTCAATAACCCCCCTAAGCCCACTCGCACAAGTCTCCAACGCCGCTTGTTCCTCGTAATCAAGTTGAATTGGCATAGCCTTGATGATGCCCTTCCTGCCTACCACAGCTGGCATCGACAAACAACAGCCCAGCTCCGGTTGGTAGAACGATAGAGGCCGAACTGACCGTGAGTCGAAGAGGATGTACTTGCAGATGCTCGCAGCTATGTTGCCGATGCCGTAGGCGGTGCAACCTTTTGCGGCGATGATGGCGCCTGCTGCGCCGCGCGTGTGAGATGAGATTGAGGCTTTGAATTCGGGAGTTAGTTGGTCTGGCATGGCGAGGGCGAGGGGGCGCGGCGCCGATTGTTGCACTGGACCAAGCGATCTGATTTGCATTAATCACCTATACAAATCGCACTTGTCGTCCGCCGGCTGAGAAAACTTACAAACTGACTATCACCATGCTCACCCAGCACATACGCATCGATACTGCTCGGCGCAACTTCAGCCTTCTCCGCAAGAATCCCTCTAAGCCTTGCAGAGTCAAGACTCGTTCCAGTGCCCAGAACCTGGGACTCTGGCAGTCCGGAGAGTCTCCGCGCGAAGTACGTCAGGATGTCAACTGGGTTGGCGACGAGCAGGAGAATTGTATGAGGCGAGATAGGCGCCATCGAGCTAAAGATAGATTCCAGAATGTTTAGATTGCGACTCAACAGTGAAAGACGAGATTCACCTGAATATCGTCAATCAACACCGCAACAATAGGAACTGGGTGGGTTGTACTGACCAGTTTTCTGTTTAGCACCCGCTGTGATGACTGAAGTTCAATGACGAAGTCAGCATGTGATTCACGTCCACTTTGTACTGTATACAGGTAATACACACCCACAATGTCCGCCTGTCCGGCATCTTTATGCGTGCCAGCACGCACCCTCACGCCTGATGCACCACGGTACGTAGCATCGCCTAGGTCTCTTACTTGCGCCTCTAATAGCTCTTTCTTTGGGTCTACCAGAATGACTTCGCTGCAGATGGGCTGGAGGATGAGTGTGTAAGCGAGCGTTGAGCCGACATCGCCGCAGCCGAGAATCGCGATGCTGGTTTTGAGTTTGGGCTGTGTCATTTTGTTGATTGATTGTTTTGTGTTGCCGAGTATGGAGTTGAGGTCGCAATGCATGTAATGGAGGGTGTAGATAAGGAGCGTGCTCTGCCCGTGCGGGGTGTAACGCAGGCTGGAGCCTAGTATGGAAAAAAAAGACGGAAAAGACAAAAAAGAAGCTAGGTAGAATCTTTTAAGTTTTATATCGTCCTGCACGCATTACATCAGAGTATGCATATGTGTACACGGAATACCAAGTGGGATAGCGTCGCCAAGGGCTGGGCCTTTTTATGGTGGTGTGATGCTTGGAACCCAGACTCGTCCTTCGACACAACAAGATCGCAACATTGCGCATGAGTGTGAATTAGCTGCTTTGCCAATTGCTAATGCACGTGGTGAACTGAGACTGGATCTTGTTGAGTGGGAGACTTTAGCCCTGCATGGGCATGTGATTGCGAGACGCTCTGCACCGTCAATGCTTCCTTTGCCGTGAGTTGCAAACGCCAGATAGGACGGTATTTATCAATGCGGCTTGCTGAACAAGTGATCGTTAAACAGCAGTTAGATCAAAGCCAGCTTCAGATCTTAAGGTTTTATTGAGCGCAAGTGTTAGGGATTGCGCGAGTTACGGCAATTGCTGAGATGCCCACGGGTTTTTGACATCGTCTTCCAAAGGAAGCATCGTCTTCCGCAACTCCTTGGCCACTTTATCCGCCTCCTGCCAAACTCTCAGTAAATTACCTCCCGTGATCTTTACAACATCTTCATCACTGATACCCTGCCTCAAGAGCTCCGCGATAAGGTCTGGGAACTTGGATACATCCTCCAAGCCTTTCGGTGTTTCCCCAATACCATCGTAGTCTGTACCTATACCAACATGATCATACCCAATGAGCTCTCCAATGTGTCTGATATGGCGAACAACCTGCTTCAACGTTGAATTTGCAGGAACATACTCCGGGAAGTCATCTGGAGTTTCGCCGGGAACGCATGAGATGAATTCCGGATTGAAGTTGACCATAACAACGGAATTGCGTTGCTTGACTAGCTGGAGGATGTCATCTGGGACATTACGAGGATGTGGACAAATGGCGTGTGCAGAGCTGTGACTGAAGAATGGAGGAGCAAGACTTCCATTCCAGTTCTCAACGCTGCCATCGCTTTTGCCAACAAGGACATCTCGCATCGTGTCTTGACTGACATGAGCGAGGTCGACCAGCATGCCTAGGCGATTCATCTCCTTGACGAGGTCGCGGCCATCGGGGCTGAGGCCGTGCCAATATGGGATTGCAGGATGGAACTTGAATTCGGAAGTTGTCTCAACGGCGGCGTCCGCATATTTGTTGTGGCAGTTCCAAGTCAACGTAGCATATCGGACACCTAGTTGATGGTAAAGGCGTAAGGTGGAGATTGAGTTGCCGATCTGGTGGAGGCCTTCGATAGCTGCTGGAGCGATGAAACCGCCACTTTTGAATGCCTTGATGGCTTCGGCGCTGTCTCTCGGTGGAGTGAAATACTCTGGGTAGCTCTGACCAAGTCGGTGGAAAAGGTCAAGCTGTCCAAGGGTGGCCTTCACGACTATCAGGGTCAATGAGGCTCTTGGACCACTACAGGTTTCAACTTACTGTCATGGTATCTGTCATCGTCAAAGTTCGTCCCCTCGCCCAACGGGCACACCCAAAAAGCGGACCAGAAGGCACCACCCTGCATGCCTTGCTTCAAGCGAGGAATATCGACATGTTGTTCAAGCGTACCATTTTCGAATCTCTCCGCAAAGTCATTACCCTCTCTGTTGTAGATGTGGTTTTCATAATGTGTTCTAATGAAGATCATCAAATCATTATGGCCATCTGCAAGGCGTTAGTCTATCTTCCAGTGTGTACGAGGTATCCTACCTATAAGTGGGTTTTCCTTCAGGATTTTGGTCGCCCGTTCTTCAACAGACAATGAGCTTTTGCAACCATGTTTCTGTTCTGGAGATATTGTTTGCTCTCCCCGGTACCATGTAATAGACAAGAGCAGGAGTATTACAAATACGGTTATAGCCTCATTTAATCTTCGCCCACGAGTTCGCCTTTGTTGTGTCGTTGTGTCATACTGCCCATCATCAGTAAATCTGACCTGCTTCTCCATCATTATCATCATGAAAAAGTAAAATGAAGGAGCTTTGAAGGTGACAAGGGGAATCAAGGTTGGCGATAACGACTCGATGGATGGCTTGTCTTGGCGGATGATGCATGAGCTGCGGAGTTTAGCTTTCTCCTCCGAAATAACACAAACACCACAAAAACGTCCACATCATTGAAGTCGACAACTCTGCCATAAAACCTTTCGAGCTTAGTCCTATAAAGGGTTGGACAAACGCAAACATGGCCATCATATCGGCAAGCGCGATGATACGCAGCCTGTCGCTGTTCCACGTCACCATCGCAGCTCTCCTACTCAAGAATCCCGCGATAGTATCAAATCAAGGCGTCATATATCTCTTGGGCGAGTCGATGCAGCTTGTACGTATTCCTACATCGAGTTCTCCTTTTGCACAGCATCTGACTTTAGCAGCCTACACCCCGCGACTTCAATAAGCCTACTGCCGCAACAGCATTCATAGCCGTCCTCTTCGCCCTTCTCGGTCTCACCGACCTCACCGCGCTTTCCCTTTCCGATGATGTCTTCGTTGAATTCTGGGGCACGCAGACCCCTGTCCGATGCGCGTTCCTTTTCGCCCTGACCGGATACACGTATATGTTCAAAGAGGGCGGCATGTATGCACCGCGAAGTTATGATTACAGGATGAGCGCTGGGGCCAGTTTGAACAACAGTATCATATTCACGTGGGGCTTCTTGGAGCTTGCTGCTTGGTTCTGGGTAGGTGTTTTAGAGATTGGGTGGAAGACTGAGCGGATGGCTAATGTGTGTAGGTTTTCGTGACGCTACGCGACGAACGACGGGAGAAGGCTAGGAAGCTTATCGAGCAGCGACAAGCTGAAGCAGATAGGCTATAGTATGCCTACAGAACTCCGAAGGCCACGACCCGTTGAACTGGTGTTGCAAGACACATACTGTTCGTTGAATGGATTGCAATGGATACACGTCTATGCTGGCTCCGCAGCGGTGGCTACTATGTGGGTCATAGGGTACTCTGAGCCATACGCCATTCTCCAGAATAGCTCATCGCAAAGGCAACTTGTCGGACGCCCGCCAAGTACAAATTGTGAGAGAGTAGGAAAGCCTAGACGAATAGCGAGACCAACGATGCAAGCACACTGCAGACTTAAATCTTGGAGGGCTACTCGTCCCTCGGTTGTAACAAAGTTGCCTTGGTTATTAGAATCTCGAAGGTTTGGCGAATACTTGGTTGATTTCGCAAGGCTAGGAGCAAATACATATAATGGTGCATACGCAGTCAGCTGAAAACTGTACGTTTGCTGGCCAGATCACCTACTCATCACAAAACCATTGGACGAACCTTCTACGACGAAGCATTCTTGATGTAGAAGGAGGTTAAGCAACCCGGCCTGATGGGAGCGGACTACCCTATTAGCGAGCGTGATTGGCTAAGGGGAATGTACAAGGCAGATTACGCTCCAGCTACAAGGCAAAAACGCCAGACACAGCCGCGATCCCAAAGATGCATTCAGCTATCCTTCTCTGCCGCCTAGATTTGTCGTCTAACCACCTTGTTGCCTTGTTACGCCATTAGTCATGGTCTTTCAGTGTTGTATAGGACGGTAATGTCAAGTGAGTTTTGTTTTATTCCGTCGTACAAGCATCTACAACGGTGCGCCACCGGCCCCCAAACACACCAGCCTTATAAGATAGGGGCTGCAGCTGCACATGTCTGCGATTCAGTCTTTCTGCTTTCCGTATCCGCAATTTGGTTGAAAAAAACCTTTTCAAGATGATAGTTTCGATGGGACATCTCGCGACCATCTTCCTCACCTTCTTCGCCCTGTTCGCCCGCCCCGCCTTCGCTGCGACCACACAAACACCCGACTGCCAGATCATTGGCGACGCTGACGTCTATGGCCTCGGCGTCCGGCTCAGTTTCTACCTTCAATGGGTAGCGTCCATCGTTCAATTGTTCTTCTGTCCAGGAACCTCGGAAACCACAAGATCTGCCGCTGTCATTACCGTTTTGGCAGTGTTCATCAACATCCTACGCAACCTTAATAGCGAAACCCTTGTCGCAGTTGAATGGTCAATGCTTTACTCAGTCTTGACTTTTCTTCTCAGCTGGAACATCCCATGGACTAAAGCGGCGAGGTGCAAACTCGATAGGACTGGAGGTTCGTACTTCGTCTTGTTCTTCATCCTAGCTGTCTACCAGATCATGTGTCCTTATATCATTTACCACGCCTGGGACTACGGACCCCAACCAGGATGCAGCGCCAAGTTCATCTTCTGGACTGCGATAGACGCATACAGCAAAGGGTGGATAATCTTTTTAAAGGTCTCTTGGACGCTGGCGCCCTTTCTACCAGGCACGTTATATCTGCTCTTTGCCATTTACGCCCTGCTCAAGTGGCTCACCCCATGGAACATCTTGGGAACGGGCATAATGAAGCTCCTCTCGAAGATGGAAGCAAGCTTTGAGGACGACGAAGAGAAAGAGAAGACCTCCGATGTAGGGATAGCATGGTTCGCCAAACTTTTCGCAATCAGCTGTGGGGCAATAGGAATTGGTTTTCTAGAGGCGACTATCAAGGAAAACAACATTCTGTTTCCGGATACACATTTGACAGGCAGTGGCCAGCTCCTACCCCTGTTGATTGGCACGTTCACGCTTGTGGTGACGATACTCGACGCCATCAGAGCCTACCCTGGAAGCTGGAACCGGAAGTAAGCTACAAATTGAGGACGCAGAAACAGTGGGCTAAATAATGCAGACAAAACTTTAGTTATGCAGACAAAAATACAGTTATACAGATATATTGATCAAGCGCTATAGGCTTCCTTACGCGGATCCGTGACCTCTGCTTTGCTGATGTGTTTGATGAGAGCTGGATCATCATCGAAGTATCTTTCGTGTTGTAGCTGTATAGGAAAGGAAAGCCCAGTCCTACTGGAGTTGGCCATGGTTAGACATCGGAGTGTAGACAACTAAGATGCTACATACAAAGGTCTCGTCTACTCACATTCAGCAACGAAAATCAACTGATTTATTCCCGCCGGTCACACAACACTGACAAGATCGACCAAAAAAAGGCAAAAACATACAACAGCGGGGATTCGCCAGTGGTCACCCACCTGACTACTAATCCACCGGTACGCTTCTTAAGTAAGGCTGAGCGGACGGGAAGCCCTGTGATAAGCGTCCTATGGTCGTATGTGAAAGAGTGTTAAAAACTCAAAATATATATTTCATCTTCACTCACTTTGGATGACTTGTGATAAATGCTAAGATTGTGGGCATGGTGGTGGTAAAGGCCTGGAAATGGAGAGCTTACGAGCAGCCTCAAAGTATCTACAACAACTCAAGATCCTTTATTTATTTCTAAGCTAGTGTCAATTCCCCCAATTGGAACTCCAGATCCAAGCGAAAATCGGCAGGCGTCTCACAATAGAAGTTCATACCGAATATACCAATCCTGCGAAAATGCCCAGTTTCGTTGGCTTTTAGAACGATGCCACATTCCCACCTATTACCCAATGGCGATGTCTTACCTAGTAAAAACAGGAAACGTAATGAAAGACCTTTTAGAATCAAAGGACCATAATCAAGGGCAACAATTAATTGGTCTCGTGATTCACAGAGAAGTCTGTATTGCTGATAATCCTCCCGAAGCAGTGTCGCTTCGGAGACGTCTCTATCTAAGAAGCAGCCACGGATCCGTAGTATACCACCTTGTATACCGCCAAAAGGGTCTGAACCTTTGGGACTGATATCAGTGGACACATATTCGAGAGCACCTTGCGGTAGAAATTCGTGAGCGTCTAAGTAATCAGTCTCAAGCGATATAATGCCACGGTTGCCTGATTTCTTATCTAATTGTAATCGTGTGAGGGTGTAGTTGAAGGTGACCGGGACTTTACTCGAAGACCAAGACCAAGATGGAAGAGAATCTTTTTTATCAGGCGGCCAGCTTTGAATTCCATTATCACAATGACCTGGTCTGATAGGACACCAGAAAAGTTGGCGGTGCATATGTGAGATCCAGACGCCTGCTAGATATAGTGAAGTCGTAGAAACAGATCTTTTTCTCACGATATTTGAGATAGCCGCGGCAAGACCAGATAGCGCGGGTAGCTTGTCGTCGAAATATGTGAGATGCCTACTAGAGTACCCCTCCACAATCTCGAGCCACTTGTTCATGAGGTCGTTTAGACTCAAGCGTGATTCGTCCAAGTCTAGTATTCGGAAGAATTTCGTTTGTGGCAAGTACACACTGCCATCACGTCTGGTGCTGTCTTCAAGGCTCCAGGCACTTCTGCGAAGCTGCAATCTTGTCAAGTCGCCAGCTCCGATGCGCAAGCGGCACTCCCACATGACCCCATATTTGGTAAAATGTAATATCCGTGGGGCCAATTGCCATTCTTGGTATGTCCAGCCTCGCTTATTGAGATGTCCATCCAACATCTTCGTCCATTGACTCCACTTGATAAACTGTTCGTGACGAAATTCTGGCGACGGTGGGCGAAAGGCTGCGGTTTGTCTCCAAATTCGGATACCTAAAAATGAATGATTTGATTCCCAAAACTGCAAGAACCCTTCGGAGCCATTTTGTGAATCTGAAGCAGCAATCATGCAATAGCAATGGAGATAGATCAAATGCATAGATGAACACTCCGTCTCAAAATCTGTCCTGTTTTTCTGAATGATGCAAAGACTGTCTATCCACAAGTATTGGAGTCCAAGACATTGAGCAACCGTAATTGCATCTTGGAAAGTTTTCGGAAGAGCATCCCACGCAATGAGCTTATAATGCTCATGAATGTTTGAACTGACAGTCTGTAGCAAGTTGTCTGCATTACCCCAACGGTGACTCAACGCGGCATATCGGCAGTCCTTGTCTTGTAAAGACGTCGTTTCAACTAGGAAAGGAGTCTTTGAACCAGGAATGCCAATGTTCAGAAGTCGTCGAGGCAAGGTGAAATCGGAGATTGTAACTGACTTCGTGCAGATCTTGTGCTTATCTTCGCATTCTTGTATCCATTCGCGTGTTATTTGATTTGCCTTGCTTGAGATGTAAGCCGCGGCACGGTGTGAATATGCCATTTCAGAAAGCACGATATACCTATATAGTAGTTTAGTCTTGGAATGTAGGCTTAAGACACAAACATTGCTTTAGTTCTTGATGGGGAAAACAAACCATATGCGCAATGGGCGAAACGACTCATCCGTCGAGACTTCGTTGCTAAGGTACCGTCTGAATATGTTCACTGAACCCTAGACGTCGGAGCTACGTAAAGTAGAAAACCGCGACTTAAGATCTGAACCGTGGCTCTTTCTGTGGATTTTAAAGGGCTATCGCTGTTGCAGTCGAAGTTAGGCGGAAGCGCCTCTCGCCAGGTATGCAGGAAGACCCATGCGTTGTGGAAGTGTCGGGATGATACAGAGAATTGCGACGATTTTGCGACAGTTTCGATGTCTTGATAGGACCTGCACGATGAATTGAAGACGTCGAGATTTGTACAAAGAAATTGAGTAGCCGTGGCGGTTGTCAGGTTTGACTGCGCCTCACTGCAACAGCCGAGGCTGGGCATAACTACTGGGCATTCTGGAGATAGGATTTCTTAACGTACACACAACACTACGACTTCACGCGTTCATGGAATAGCACCAGCAGCTGCTTTAGTTATTATTTTGTATTGCGAATTACAAAGTTTGCTCAAGATTCTTCCACATAGTGACTGCAAACCCATTTGAAAATAATTAAGATCTTCACTCCATAACAGCACAGTAGTATATAATTTTATAATGTATAGTATTGCTACTAAAGCTGTATTATGATTAGCCTGCTTACCTCATCCAAAAAATGTCCTATTTTTTTGGGGGTGGGAGTGGTACGGCTGCAGTGGCCACGCCTTGACCTGCACAACATTTGGTCACGCATTGTGTTCTTCAAGCAGGTGTGCCAAAGTTTTCTCCACGCGGACTGGAGGATATCAACGTTTGATATATACCCACCGCTTATCGTCTCATGGTTTAACACTACGATGGCTAACAGGTTGTGCGTTTGCAGAACTTGACTTACCTTCCAGCTCTTAGGTAGCACGGTCTTATTTTGAGCAGAAAGTACGCAAACAACTACAGCAAGGCAAATACAGTGGTGGCTTGGATGTTGGTTTTGATTATGTATGCTATGCTACACGATTTTCAGCTAACGGTTGGATGCTAGCGGGCGCCTGTCGCATCAAAGAACTTGTCGTGCCGGGAAGCAGCCAGCAGGGTGAGTTTTCTCTTATTTGGAGTCTGAGTACAGCTCGTGGCCTTAGCAGCTACAAATGATGTCCCCGCCCATGTTCATTTAGCCGTTATCAAACAGTGCCCATTATCACCACCAGCAATTCACGGAGCACAAACTTTTGGTCGAAAACTTCGCCGCTGCATAAATGCTTTTGTGCAAATCGGCCATCAACAGAAAAATCTGCCGTGTAGCAGGACCACATCGTGGCATCATTTCTCCCTCCCATTCAGATTAGGACTGTGACCTATAGTTTCCCTGCCACAACTCTGCGGGCTGTGGAGGAGTTGTACTGCCTGGGGCCTCTGCTATGTACTGGCCATGGTTTCCTGGTCGATGTTGAGATTCATTCGTCGCTGTTTGAGAGTACATACCCTTTGGATCTTGACTAGGCAGATACTGTTGATGATAACCACTTGGATCATGTCCTGCAATTCCTCGGTCTAATTGCGCCTTCTTGTTCTTCCGTTTGCGTAGGCAAAACCACATAAGCGCAGCGCCCAAGGCTATACCGAGAAGAGGCCCTACGACAACGCCGGCAATCCAACTGTTGCTCTTTGGTGATGGACTGGGTGTGGATTGTCCTCTCGACTGTGGTGTGCTGGATCTCGAAGAGGCGACACTGGTGGAAGTGGTTGCGATGCTCGACGATATTGGTACGGCAGACGTGGCACCTGTGGATGCATTCAGTACAGAGACACTTGTTCTCGGCGACTTGGGGACATACTACTCGATTGGACTGCGACCGTGCTAGACACTTTCACGAGGCCGCTGATCTTGAATTCAGGCGATGAAATTTGCTGTGTGTACGGATCCGCAGAGTCGAAGAAAGTGAAGCGGAACACCCAGAAGTCATTTGCCGAAAACGCATCAGAAGCTATGTTTACGTTCCAGTCGTAGGATGAGGTCGCGGTGATATCGATGCCGCCTGGGCGCAAGGTCAGTCTTCACTGCATTGTTGGAAAGCTATGGGGCATTGCTCACGACCAATTTTGGAAGTGTACTTGGTCCCATTGAAATTGGTAATCCACAAATCGAGCTTCCTGGTATCGCACGAAGGACAGTAGGTTTCGAAATCATTTTGAAGACCTGACTTCCAGAGCAGGGTGAATTTGGTGCCACTCTGTAGCGGTGTAGATCCGTCGGGAGCTGCGGGTGCAGTCCAATCATCCTGTACAGTTTGGCACCATGTTTGTAGTGGAAGGAAAATAGTTGCCAAGATGAGAGCAAAGTAGAGTTCCATAGGTATTTGTTGGAGTTCCACCACTTAGGATGTATTACGATGGCTTGAATGTTGCGCGGCGAGGCTGCCCTTCAGGACAGAGGAGCATCCTGTGTATAAGGGGGATACTAGGCGACAACAAGGCCGAAAGCTACATTTGCGGCACAGTGCACGCATTTGCAGAAAGCGTGTCTGTTGAGTTTCGAGGTTGGCAGCGCAGGCCCATGGTACTCGATGCTCTGGGACACATGCTTTGGCGAGATTAAAACGGAGCTAACATACATGGTTCGCTGTAACAGTGGAAAATTGGGCCAATTATGGAGTAGTATTAACCGGCCACAATACGAAGGATTGCGGCACGGATTGATGCTGGGGTACGTGCACAAGTTACGCGCTGTGTTGGACCAAGCTGCTGTCATGCGCGGTGCGACTCGACACACTTTTTACTTATCCTGCCCTGCAGCGGGATCTTGCAATTGAGGTCACACGTTGACGTTTTTCTTCAATGCTCAGGAGACATCATGTTCTTCAGGAGATATAGATGGCCTATTTACATTATCGTGGCTGTCGCCTTCCTTGCAACAATAGCTCCACTTTCTGCTCGCTTCGCACCATCTAGGAACCCGATCTTTCCCATCAAAGATCATAAAGATTCCACTTCATCGACAACCACCACCACTGATCCTATTCGAGGCTCTCATGCCTGCCCCACGACGCCGCCAACTCCAGCGCTCAATCCAGACACTCAAGGGCGATTCAACTGGAGAACCATTCCAAAACACCACACCATCGAACAGTATGCTCAATTGCCTTTAGGCAAACCGCAACCCAGGCCTGCTGTTCAACATGCTTTTGGTGCAGCGTCAGCAGAGGCTAAGAATGAAATCGACTCTCGCAAAGAGGTGGTTCGAGAAGTTTTCAAGCGATGCTGGAAGTCTTACAAAGACCGAGCATGGACGAAAGACGAACTTGCTCCTATATCTGGCAGAGCTAGAGACACTTTTGGAAGTTGGGGAGCTACCCTGGTCGACAGCTTAGACACGCTTTGGATCATGGAGATGAAGCAGGAGTTTGCCGAAGCCGTTGATGCTGCGGTTCAGATCGATTTCGGACCGAAGATTGATGGCGAGATCAACGTATTTGAGACGATCATACGTTACCTCGGAGGCTTCATAGGTGCCTATGATGTGTCCGGCTGTCACGATGCGCGACTCCTAAACAAGGCTGTCGAGGTCGCGGATATGGCATATGCCTCATTCGACACACCAAACAGGATGCCAGTCTCGAGATGGAGCCCCAAGAAAGCCGTGAATGGAGAGGAACAACTACCAGCGGAATCAGTGCTTATTGCTGAAGCGGCCTCTGCCAGTGTAGAGTTCACGCGACTATCGCAACTCACTGGGGACATGCGTTATTTCGATGCCATTTCAAGAGTGACAGATGTGCTTGATAAGCAACAAGGATTGACCAAACTTCCAGGCATGTGGCCTATTAGTGTGAACATGCGAAAGCCAGACTTGACTTTCGATGGTTTCTTCGGCCTTGGTGCGATGGCAGACTCCGTCTACGAATATCTTCCGAAGATGCATCAACTACTCAATGGAATCGGTCCAGTAGCAACACAGTATCACAGGATGTATGAGTATGCCATGTCTACTGCGATCACCCATACATTGTTCCGTCCCATGGTACATGACAAAGCAGACATCTTGATCGCCGGTGCTAACGTGGATGGAAAGAGGGAGGACAAGGGTCAGCACCTTGTATGCTTTGCCGGTGGAATGTTTGCTCTTGGTGGGCGGCTCTTCGAGAACAGTACCCATATCGATATTGGCCGCAAGATCTCGGAAGGCTGCGCCTGGACATACAAGAATGCACCAAACGGAATCATGCCAGAAGTCTTCTCGATGACCGCGTGTCCTACGTTGTCAGCATGCGATTATACTTCTCAACCTGACTCGAGCCCTTTCAGCGAGGTTGGCGATGGGCGGTACGTTCTCAGGCCTGAAGCGATTGAGTCGATATTCTACATGTACCGAATCACGGGCGACTCAAAGTATCAAGATATTGCATGGGAGATGTTCCAGGCAATCAGCACCCATACCCAAACGGAGTTCGCCAATGCTGCGATTGGAGATGTCATGAAGACGCCAGTGGAGAAGTATGACAGTATGGAGAGCTTCTGGCTGGCCGAAACACTCAAGTACTTCTACCTTATCTTCAGCGACCCTGGCGAAATAAGTCTGGAAGATTTTGTGCTTAATACCGAAGCGCACCCATTCAGGATACCGTACCGATGATGCCAACACGTCTAATCACACCAATGAACTGGCATATGTCTTGTATTCAATCATCAAGTCAGGCCTCGGGTTAAGTGATAAGCCATCGTTTCAACTTCATGTGTATATTTTCGTAACAAGAAGTAAACAGCGTGACTTGGTAAGGCTTCATGACGAGGTCGATGTTGCACGGACCGGTTCCCCAACTTGCTCCGACACCTCAACCACCATCGGACAATCAGATGTAGTCAGCACTACCGCGACCCAACTTAATGGGTACCAAGACAACTAAGCCGAATGTTTCAGTTCCGAGATCCACTATCGACATGCCGAAATATATGTATATCCTAATACCTAATATCCTCGAGGTTTCCATTCTCTTAAGCAATGTGAATTGTCCCTCTTACAGCGGACTGTCACGACTTGCTCCGACGTCTCTTGATGGACAGTAGATCTCTCACCTACCTCTCAGCAGCACTCTGGCGCCCTTGGTACCGCACCTGCCGCATCAAGCAACTACAATGGCGACGCCAAAAGCAATGGACATTACTATCCTAGGCGGCGGAATCGCAGGTCTCACAACCGCCTTGTCGCTCACCAAGTTCGCTCCTGCCTCGCACCCACCACCAAACATCACGCTCTACGAGATCAGACCAGAGCCCGCAACCATCGGCGGCGCCGTGAATTTGACACCCAATGCTCTCCGTCTGCTATCGCACCTCGGCGCACTCGATGAGATTCGCGCGCGCAATTACGGAAAGGAGTGTCTCGCAGTCGAGGTCTTCGATCTGTATACCAACCAGAAGATAGCAGAGAGCAGTTTCCGAGGGCCAAATGGGAAGGGCTTGGGTGAGCCGCCATTCACAGCCCTGAGGATCACGAGAGGAGATGCATTGAAGGGTGTTCTTGCTGCCATCCAGAAACACGCAAACATCAAGTTGATATGCGGAAAGAAGACGGTGAATATCAGCGAGGACAGTACCGGTGTGACCATCCAGTTTGGCGACGGCGACACAGCAAGGAGCGACATACTGATTGGCTGCGATGGCATACACTCCTTCACGCGGCTGAACCACGTCGAGCCCGAGCGGAAGAGCATGTACTCAGGAATCTGCAACGCTTTTGGATTTGCCCCACGAAGAACCACCGACACAGGCCAATTCGAAGAAACGCACTTCGAAACGAGCGGCATGAACTTTGGCCGCCGCGGCATCCTCCTCACCTCCTTCCACGACTCCGCCAAAGACTCCGTCTACGTCGGCGCCCTGATGCAAGTCCCCGAGATAGCCTCGCGCGACGGCTGGAAAGCCGCAGGTGCCGACGCAGACAAGACGCGCAAAGAGATGCTAGACCGGTACGCCGGCGCTGCCAATCCACTAATCAGCCACCTCATCGAAGACGCGGGCGATCTGTTCCTGTGGCCTGTCTTCACGCTGAGCAAAGGCGGCAAGTGGGCCACCGACCGCGTCATATTGATCGGCGACTCTGCGCACGCGATGCCGCCGCAGGGCGAAAGCACGGGGATTGTGTTTGAAGATGGCGTTCTATTTGCGAGGTGTTTGGCTAGGTGGATGGAGAATGATGATGGCGCGCCGGTGAAGGAGGCGTTTGATGCGTATGAGAAGTTGAGGAGAGGGAGGATTGATACGGCGTTTGATGAGAGTCAGAGTGTCGTGAAGACGGTGCAGGATACGCCGTGGTTGGGGCATAAGATTAAGATGAATGTTGTGCCGTGGTATTTGTGGTGGACGAGGGCGTATCGCGAGAAGCATTTTGTCGAGGACGTGACGACTTGTCAGATTGGGTATTGAAGTGACATGACTTAGTGTAGCTTAGGCATGATTCGATGTGGCTTAGAAGTAAGGCATTGATAGCTGCGGAGAAAGGGAGATTCAAACTTTATCATGAGTTACGGAAGCTCAAGAGTCACCTAGAAGGTAGCTTGTCATATTTCGCTGAGACCAGTCAATCCCTTACAAACGCCAGAATGCCTATGCGCTTCCAAAACCCATAATATCCACACTAGACGCATTGATATATTCTTACACTCTAAAAGAAAACTCACAAGTCGTCCTGCTCACTGCTTCTTCTGTCCTTGTGGGCCCATCTCCTTGCTAAAAGCAAAATAGGACACCTCCAGACTGGTAAGGGCCCTGATGCCGACAAGGAGGATGAGGAAGAGTGGAACAATGGCGGCAAGACCCATGAAGAGCCCGGGAGTGAAGTACTGGTATCTCTCGAAAAGGCCACCTTCTGCTGTCGAGTTTGCTCGCTTGATGTGGGAGGACAGATCCCGCTTTAGCTCCATCTGCACAGACTGATCGAACGAGCTCTCCATCTCATATGAGTATTGCTCATCTGCTAGCTGTGCCTTGGCCTGCGACTCGGTCTGTGGAGAAGTGATGTAGATAACAGTGTAGTCTCGCGACTTTTGATCATTGACGATGTGCTGCTCAAGCGTGGCGTCTGTAAGGGTTAGCTGCGGGGCGCCACGACAGTATAGAGAGATTCGCACCTTCTGAATGAAGTTGTTGGGTGCGGAGTGCCTTGGCTGCAGATGGTGCTTGTGCCTTTATCCTCCTGAACCACACAGCATCATGTTGGTCATTGCTACTGGGAGCACATTTGGCTTGCAGATGCGAAACGACTGCTGCCGCGTCGACTTGGCCGACGACTTCGTTTATCGCGAATGTGGTCTTGACCTCCTCATGCTTGCCGCCCATGTACTGGCGCAGCTGTGGCGTCGTATAGCCGTCAAGGTAGTCGTTGAAGGAGACTCCTTCCTGTTCGACGATAACATAAGACCGGGTCGGGCAGTCCTTCAAAGCACCAAGAACATCTGCGGTGACTTTGGACGATTCTGAGACCGAGGTATCGGTGGTATCAATGAGCAGCCTGCAGGCGTTAGTGTGGAGATATCGAGATGTGCTGCCATGGTGCGTACTCGGCCGTGGAGAAGAGGAAGAAGGGCGACGTGTTGCGGAAAGCAAGTGCAGAAGGCAGCGCTGCCAGAGCGAGAGCACCAACCAATGCCTTCGCCATGATGTGGTGATGGCCGATGTATGAATGTTGAGGTCCACGACTCCAAGCTCTGGTGTTGCGGCGATGCCTGTCAGCTAATTACCCGACAATATGCCGAACGGAGCCTATGACGCGCCTTCCCAATTTGAATTTCCGCAGCGTTTACGAACAGTCACTCGGAACCGAAAGGTCACTTCTCTTACAGCAGCCTGCGCCACCGCGCTTCTAGACGCGGGAAATTGTACATGGAAGGCTGAGGAATGAGTGCAAAGTGACTCATCTAATCGAGTCCCGTGGAAGCGCGAACTAGCGCTCTTTTTACCTTAGGCAGGAGCGGTATAACTGCTTGCCACTGCTTTGCTGCTGCTCGTTCACGCCAGCGTTCACTTTTTTTCTTTCACGTTCACCAGGCCGCACATTTATTAGAGCCTGCAGGCACATATTTCACACAAGGCTGAGCCTACACGTTTGCCCACTACAATCAGCATTTCAACGCTCACTACGACTACACGACAACTTTGCGACATGGCGACCACGACCGCCGCTCAGCCGGGAGATTCTACACAAGCCCCGCAAAGAGGAAGACAACGCCCTCGAAATCGAAATCGCAATCGACAACCCGCAGAGCAGCAAGAGGAGGGACAAGCGCAGACACAACCTCAGTCACAGCGGGGCGGCCGCGGTGGCCGAGGACGAGGGCGGGGTGGTCACCATGATGCAGGAAGAACTCCAGCGCCTGGTGCATCATCTGCGCTAGGATTAATACCTCAATCTGTACAAGAAGCTGCGCATCGAGGTAGCAGAGGTGGGCGCGGGCGAGGGAACGGGCGAGGTGGTGAGAGAGGAGGCCATCAAAATGCTAGATTTCCACAGCGCCTGGCTGCCGGAGGACGTCAGTTTGGTGGACAGTTGACGACCGAGGATGACAATGAGTCAATAAGTTCACAGGTACGTCAGATCCTCCTGATCAGGTCCCGTAGATGGGCCTATAGCGGCCATTGGGGTGTACCGGGTCAGTTGTGCAATAGTGCTATGCCTAACATACTTTAGGCAACAACAGGTCTACAAGCGGATGCTCCTAATTTTCAGCCAGGTCAGCCCATTGCCCAACGTAAGCCACGACCGCCACGCGAGAAGAAACCGCAGGCTCCTAAGTCGACAGCGCCTGACATCGCCACGAGAACGCACGAAGATATCAACAATGGCCACTACGAGTGCGCTATCTGTACAGAAGAGGTGAAGAGGCATGCGCGCGGGATTTGGTCTTGCAGAACATGTTGGACTGTGTTCCACTTGGGGTGTATCAAGAAATGGTCAACCAACGAGGGATCCGCGGCGGCTCGCCAGCAAGCCCAGGATGGTGAATTGCCTCCCCCGAGGCAGTGGCGCTGCCCTGGATGCAACTTACCAAAAGATGTTTTACCGAAGAACTTCCATTGCTGGTGTGAGAAAGAGCTCGACCCCAAGCCGCTACCCGGATTGCCACCCTTCTCTTGCGGACAAACTTGCGCACGACCCAGGGTGCTACCTAAAAAATGCCCACATCCTTGTGGTTCGACATGTCATGCCGGACCATGCCCGCCCTGCAGTCTGATGGGTCCGACTCAACACTGCTTTTGCGGTAGAAAGTCAGTGACCAGGCGCTGCGTGGATACCGATTACGAGAACGGTTGGAGCTGTGGTGAAGTCTGCGGAGACCTCATGGCTTGTGGGGAGCATCGCTGCTCACAGCCTTGTCATGAGGGCTCTTGTGGTGCTTGCGAGGTACGCGTTCCAGCGAGATGCTATTGCGGCCAGGAACAGAAGGATATACTCTGTTGCGATCGAGAGGAGGAAAAACACAGCAGCCAGTCTCACATTGCAGTAGATGGCACTGCGGCGGCGGAGGAATGGACTGGATCCTTTCAGTGCCCAAACGTATGTGGTCGTTCGTTCGACTGCGGCAAACATACTTGCGAGAAGCCTTGCCATGAGCAAGCTGCCACCCCACCCCATTGCCCACGGTCGCCGGACGTCGTCACACACTGTCCTTGTGGCAAAACGAGTTTGCAACAGATGACAAACTCTGCTCGAACAGCTTGCGATGACCCGATTCCGAACTGCGACAAGCCCTGCGGACAGCTGCTTGCTTGTGGTCACCAATGCCAACAGCTTTGCCATCAAGGAGAATGCCAGCCCTGTTTACAGAAAGTTACCATCTCATGTAGGTGTGGCCGCACCACTTCGACTACTGTATGCCATCAAGGCGTCGAAGAGCCCCCTCAGTGCATGCGCATCTGTCGAGTCTCACTCAATTGTGGACGTCATGAGTGTGGCGAGCACTGTTGTGCCGGCGAGCGCAAGGCAGCGGACCGGCAGTCCAACCGTCGTAAACCTAGGCCGCTTGACTCAGCACCTCGCCAGTCTGGTGAGAACTTTGAAGCTGAGCATATTTGCACCCGTAGCTGCGGTCGTCAACTGAAGTGTGGTAACCCGGAACATCGCTGTCAGGAGCTTTGCCATAAGGGTCCTTGCGGCACATGTCGCGATGCCATCTTTGACGAGCTCAGTTGCCATTGTGGAAGAACCGTCCTGCAACCACCACTGCCCTGTGGCACACAACCTCCACCATGCCGATTCAGATGCGAGCGACCCAAGGACTGTGGACATCCACAACTCGACCATAGTTGCCATATAAACGATCAGGAATGCCCCAAATGCGCTTACCTAACAACAAAGACATGCTTATGTGGCAAGAACGTGCTCAAGAACCAACCTTGTTGGTTTAGTGAAGTACGTTGCGGAGAAGTTTGCGGACGGACTCTAAGATGCGGTGTACACAAGTGCCAAAAGCAATGCCATCGTCCTGGAGAATGCGAGGAGCCTTGCACGCAAGCCTGCGGCAAGGAACTCAGCACTTGCGGTCATTCCTGCATGGCTCCATGTCACTTTCCTTCTCTGTGCAAAGAAGACAAGCCTTGTCAGCACAAGATCTTCGTTACTTGCGAATGCCAGAGGATCAAACAGGAAGCTAAATGCAATGCTTCAAAGCACGGAGAAGGAAACCTGAAGAAGACACTAAAGTGCGATGAGGAGTGTGCGCGCTTAGAGCGGAATCGAAAGTTGGCGCTCGCTCTCAACGTCGACCCAGAGCATCAGAACGATCATGTTCCCTACTCCGACGCTACATTAAACATGTATCAGCAAAATTCAACATGGGCGGCTACACAGGAGAAGCTGCTGAGGCTTTTTGCTGCTGATCCAGAGGAGAAGCGCCTTCGCTTCAAGCCAATGCCTAGAAATCAACGAGGTTTCGTGCATTCGCTTGCGGAAGACTTTGGGTTCGATTCTGAGAGTATGGATCCAGAGCCTCATCGACATGTGGCGATTTTCAAGACTCCAAAATTCGTCATGGCCCCGATGAGAACGCTTGCAGAGTGCACTAGGACTCGACAAGTGCAACAGCGTCTAACGCCTGCGCCTGCACCGACTTCCGCGGCTACACTACGCCCTAAGCCTAGCAACACGACCGGCGACCCGTACAACGCCTTCCTAATTATGAACCCACGCTTTGCATTGACTATTGAGGAGGTTAACGCTGCCGTCAAGAGTGTATTGTCAACGACTTCCTTCCGACTAGAACTTGAGGTCAACTTTTTACCCAGCGAAGCAGTTGCACTCAAACCGCCTCTAGCGGCACGCCTCAATATGCCCGACCGTGAGATGCAGACATTACTCGAGTCTGTGAAGGAGCCACTATCGCAAGCTCTCACGTTACAGAAGATCGGCAAGCTGCAACTGGCACGTCTCGATGCCTCACTCAACGTACTCCGCAAGGAGTCTGATATCGGTCCCGGCTCTGGCTGGAGTCAAGTCGCAGCGTCTAAGGGTGTTCCCCTACGCCAAGTACAGAGGAGCACACCATTCGGTAATAAGGGTGGATTCGCTGTTCTCAGCTTGAGTAGCACGAAAAAGAAGAAGGAAAAGCCGGCTGAAGTAGTCGAGGACTGGGAGGCTGCTGAGGAAGAGGAGGAAGAGAAGGAAAAGTTGAGCGGCCCTAATAGCGGCGCAGTAAGCGAAGATGAGGTCTTTCCGCAGGGCCTTACCAGCAAGGTGGATGAGCAGCCCCATGAGCAGCCTAAAGAGGAAATTCCTCTTACCACCCAGCCAAGTCTCGGACGCTGGGCAGATATGGACGATGATTAGTTATGGCTATGGATTGCATAGGCTAACAAGGTACTGCGCTACTTTACAATAGCTGCTGGCCTGTCTTCTCAGCTTGGCCAAGGCCAATATCGATGCTTAGGTAGTCAGACTATAGCACGTAGCTTGACATAAATACATACATCAACAAACAACCAAACAAACACCGACTCTGTATTCTCCAACTATCCGCACTACATACCCACTCTGCATATCTTTACCATCCCCCCTCACATACTCACATACTCACTCACACAGCCTTCCCACCACCAACAACCCCATCAAAATGATCAAAGCAAAACTTGCCGCCCACAAAACACGTCGCCATCCACTGGAACCACGCACCACTGAACAAACTCACCCCGTGCTCCTTTAGCCGCTTCACGAACATGCCACACTCGATCGTGTGCGCCCCAAAGAGGAAGTAGAAGAGTCCATTTTGGGTCCAGCGCGCTGCTTTGAGGGCGTTGGGCGAGCGGGAGAGGAGGTGGTCGTCTGGGGAGTGAGCTTCAGGGGTGGAAGAGGGAGGGGGCGGGTGGGTTTTGGGGGATGGACGAGGGGAGGGATGATGAGAGGGGGTTGAGGAAGGAGGTGAGTTACATACATAGTGGTGATCCAGGAGAAATGACTTCTCGGCGGGCGGAGAGAGCCATTACAATGCCGCAGATTATAATGGGTTTGAGATGGGGGTATGTCGGGGCGATGTATGTGTTGTTTAGGTTTTTGGGACGGGCGGCGGCCATGGTGGGAGAATGATGTGTTATAAAGTAACGGCTTTGGTGGGTTGGTTTGATTTGTTTCAATGTCTTGTATGGTGTGAGTAACGTTGCTGTTGCTATGTTGTTGTAAAGTCTGGTTGGTAAAACCCACAGTTTTGATGTCGATTGATTATTATTGTTGTTGTTAACTGCTTTGTTCTCCTAGGGCGGCGCGGATATGATCGACGAGGTACCGTACCTCGGTAGTCGCTGTTAAATGCCAAGGCGTCTTTCACTCCCAATGAACGCCGCTAGTTGCGAGTCAGCGAATCAACTGCACAAACGTGCCAAACTTCCAGCTGCAACATCCCTCCAAACTCCATCCCGAAATTCCGACGTTCCTGCCAATAATGTTAATATTATTTTCGCGTGTCCAAGTAAGCCCCAAAATTTTGCGTCAAACTAAACGCCTGAAGACAACCGCGCGACCTTCCCATTGTGGCAGTTTTGATAGCATTTCAAGGAAGAGCCGTCGATAACTGGAACCACTGCAAACCGCACTTAGGCCTGCTCATTATGCAGCGACGTACGGTCACATGGGCGTGAGCCGTATTATTGGCTGCATGGTTGGATAGTTAGGCGCCCATGTAGTAGACGAGGCCTATTCTGCGGCCCATGGGCGGAGGTCACCGTGCGTGCGGCGCTGGAAGGTGGTGTGCGAGAGGAAGGTGTGCTGGTGACTACGCTACCACTACGCTGATGGTGGGGCTAGTTGTGTAAGGATAGGAGGGGATAAGCGAGGGGTTGGTTTGCTTTTGCGATTTAGGTGGCTTGTTGCGTCATGAGTATCTAGGGATTGATATACCGTATTACCTTGCCCTCTTCGTTTTTAATCTAGCAGGGGGCGGGCGTGCCGGGAGGTCATCTCGGTTACTTCACCAACAAGAAGCTGTAAACAGAGACGTATCCCTCTACGTATCTCTTTAAGCTGCTGCACAAAGCTTTGCGTAGAGCTGTACTGTGTAGATTGGCAGGAGGCCCATATATATATCGACGTTAGTCTATCTCCTGCGACTCAAAACCGAGGCTATTCATCCATCCTCAACTTTGACGTCTGATCATGCTACATTTGCAGTAGAACCGAACAAAACCAGGGAGATACTGGGAAATTAAGAGACGTCCATGAATCCAATCGTTCCAGACAATTCCAAACAACTCGTATCCAGTTCAACGACAACCTATTTTGAAGGGCGCCCGCACGCACACCTCCCCAAGCGCAACCAACGCCCTCTCATGACATGACTCGTCTCCACCAGACCAGCACCTAGTTTACGGGAACGATTATCCCCGCAGCATCCTACCACATCCATCGCACCACACGCTCCTCCTCCCATCTCGGAAATCCTCGCTCGCGCATCATGGCGAGCGCACTACTTGCTGCACGAGATTCGTGTGGCGCAGGCTGATTGGTCGAGACAAGTAGTTACTGGAGAACCAACAGCTCGTTTAAGGAACTCCGTTCATGGATCAACCCTCAAGCTTGACAGCCATCGATGGGAATGGGACATCCTACCTTTTGGGGAAGGTTGGAGTGGGGTGGAGTGAGGTGGAGTGGTGGAGGGATAAAAAATTGAGGAACATAGAGGATGGAAATAAAGAAAGGGTATGTGGAGGGAAGCAAGGTAGGTGTATGTGGATTTGGGTAGGTGCTGGGGATCCTTGTGTTAGCCGCAGCTCTGGAATTGGTATCTGATGTTGGGTTTTCTATATGGGTCATGGTCAAATGCGGAAGTTGAATATGTAGGAGAGGTGTCGCAGCTCTCGATCCTAATTTAACTCAGTAGTCTTACCATGTGTCAAGGTCTAGAGCTCCCTCCTTCGTCTTCTGCACAACTGAACTGCTTCTAAGCGTCACGGGCCCAACGTTATATCTTCAAAGTATTGAACTTAGTAGGGAGTTTCGAACCATTGCATTCGTGCAAATCATGGAAATCTCGTATCAAGAACTATGTACTTTGGATTCGCCCACATATATACACCAACGTCTCTCATATCTACCTAAGATATCGTCTTGTTGCCGTTGAGAGCGTCCAAGAAAGCCTGGTACGCAGGCTTCTTCTGGAAAGTGTCTGTCCACAACAGAGCGTTGCCCTCACCAGTAAAGGTCGGCGGAACCCACGAGTACTTGTCACTCACACCCTACACCAACAGTCAGTCATTATCACCCTTCGACATGCTTCAAGGGGCAACCTACCCAAATCGTGATACCCACACATCTATCCACATTGATGCAAGACTGCGCCACACGCGCCCAAGCAGCAGCCGCATCAGTCAACTTCTGCGTCGTAGTCGGCGTCTTGGAGCGAATATCCGCCTCCGTGTACGCAGTATCGACGCCCAGATCAGCGTAGTCCTGTAGTACCCTTGTCAAGGTGTCAACGCTGGGCGTGACAATGCTCTGCGTGGTTGTCGGCTCGGAAACCAAGTGGCCCTGAACACCGACGCCGTCGATCTTGACGCCCCAGGACTGGACAAACTTGACGAGGCGGAGAGCGCCTTGGTGCTTGTCCGCGCCGTACTCGAGGTTGTACTCGTTGTAGTAAAGTTTTGCGGCTGGGTCGGCTGCTGCGGCCATGCGGAAGGCGATGGGGATGTAGGACGCGCCCATCACACGGTAGAAGGGGTTGTCGGCGTATGTTCCGTTTTCATTGAGTGCTGATTATGTTGGTCAGCTACCGTCCGTGTGTTCTCAATACTTTTGTTCAGCTTACCCTCGTTCACTACGTCCCAGTGAGTGCATTTCCCCTTGTATCTTCCCATTACTTTATTGATATGGTTTTGCATCACAGTCATCATTGTAGCGTTGTTGGTAATTGAGGTCACCCAGGTCGGCAACTGAGTGTGCCATATCAATGTATGGCAACGCATCTGCTTCTTGTTCTGCGTTGCGAAGTCGGCAACTTGGTCCGCACTGGTCCAGTTGAACCTATTATAAAAGGGCTCAGTCGCATCCCATTTCATGGCATTTTCAGGTGTGATGGAGCCAAACTCGGCGGACTTGATGAGGTCTTGCTCGGTAGTGTCGCTGCGGATGGTGAGCGAGGTGCCGATGTACGAGCGTCCTTTAGCAACGATAGCGTCGTTGAGGGTGGTAGCTTGACGAGCCTCAAGGCTGGAGGTTGGGATAGCGGAAGCACTGCTGGCAAGTGCCAAGACGGTGGTCAAGCTGGTGAACAGCATCTCGAACTCTGTGGATCAGGCCCAGATCTCACTTGGCGATCCATTATGACTTGGCGATGCCTATATATCTTTCCCATGGGCCAGGATTCCAGCCATTGCTTACCCGTCTTGACTGTCCGTTGTAGAGTGGTTCCCCGCATAGCGATATCCTGATATGCGACCATCGGGATGTTATTAGCGGTATACTACATATCATGTACTGAGAGATGAAGAAGTACTTGGCAGGGACTAAGCGGCGTATAGAGAACTTCGGAGATATTGAAATCGGTTAAATACCGTCCCGTAGGTTGTTCCATCGTCTGGGTAGCGGCCCAGGGCTCCATTGGTATGGAGACATTATCCTATCTATCAACGTGAAACGTCCTGACTGGACTACCCATAAATAGTAAGGCTGTTTGACCATGAAGGAGATTAATGTTTACACAATACCATTATGGCCTAAGTTCACGGACCGTTAACTAGTCCTTTGCAACTGACTGTCCCGAGAAGTTCTCGTTGTATGTATTCTCTGAAGCGGTGGCACAATTCTTCAAAGACATAAGTAGGCGGCTGCGCGGCGCTTGTCCAAGAGGCACTGGTGGTCCTACAAGGGATCTAACGTGGTATTCTAATTTACTTGCCCAATTGACGGCCACATCCTGTCTGGGTTTAGCGAAGGCTCATTGGCTCGCTCGTTGATCGTGACTTTGGCATGCAACACACTCTTTTAAGTCCTAAGATCTCTTTGAGAGAAATACAAGCTAATCGCATGCAACGAACTAAGGCGAGGATTGAAGGAAAGTCGTGCGATTGGGACTTTGAGCATTGGGAATGGTCGAATAACTGGAACCTGGGTACGATCTAACATGTATGCCGATCAAGTTCAGTGGCTTGAGATGATTATAGTATCGTTGGAATCACCAATCATCCTCTTATTGAGCCTCTCTGTTCCGGATTGTCGAGCGATGCACTGTCTCGCTATCCTTCCTAAGTGTTGTAGAAGTTCTAGCTTCGAGCTGGATTGACCTTCCCTATCCGGCAAGTTCCAGAAAGTGTCGATCACGGTTCGGGTCACCCGAAGCCTTCAGGCTCTCACTGCCCGACGCTGCGGTCGACGGCAAAACAAAAACTGCTTGATTAGGCAGGTTGAAACCGACGCCGAGCGGAGGGCGAAGTTATGTAGCGAAGGAGTAAGAGCTGGCAAGAGCATCATGAATGCTTTACTCATCAGTGTCATCTACTGTCCGGAAGGTCGTGGTATCCGCAGTCCGTTGGTGATGAGCCATATTGTTGATTCGAGCGCAATGTCGGGTTTCCGCCGCGGGTTTGGGCGCTGGCGGATCAAACTGGCAGCAATCCACACTTTCCCGTGACTTGCCAGATATGGAAGTACGATGTTGCCCAATCAACAGGTCAGATCTCCTCAAGTGTGTCATCACGTCGAGAACAACCTGATAAAATGCATTGATCCGCAACATCCGTCTTCCTAAAGCTAACATATCAACACATGATGCAAGACATGCCGAGATTAATGTGGGTTCGAGGTTGAGCAGATACGGCGGACGTACCAGAATACTGAGTCCGATCGAATATGAGACTATGATCAGCGAAAACCGAGCAATAGTACATGTTAGCCTAATAGCATGAGCGGATGAGTTCGTCCGAGATAGCCCTACGTCGGGTATGCACCGTCTAATACAGGAGACGTACTTCTCATGATGAGTCGCCCGCTGGGAGCCTGTACCGGTCGCATATGCGGGGTTCCGAAGCTGCAAGTGCATGGCATATAACATTATTACAACCATATTGTCGACTAACATCAAACGAAAGAGATCATGCCTGGAATCAACCCACTCGATTACATCGCCGTCAAGAACGTCCTAGCACGATATTGTGAGGCGCTGGATTTGAAGGACTTCAGACTGCTGGAGAAGGTCTTCCTGCCAGATGTCATCGCCGATTATCCCTTCAACTCGGACTTGAAAGGAGTCGACGCTGTGAGTCAGGCAATTCAGAAACGGTAAACAAATTCACCGCATCAAGACACATGCTTTGGTTGACCATGAGTAGCCTTGGACCCATCCGAACGCACCACAATCTCACTACGCAGACTATCACCTTCGACCCGGATGGGAAAGAAGCCCGTGCTGTGACGTACTTCAATGCCATACACTTTGGGCAGGGCCCACATGAAGGAAAGATGCTTTGTGCCTACGGGACGTACCTAGATGACCTAGTGCTTCGGGAAGCGGACGATGGCGATCACGAGGGTGTGCAGGGTGCAAGTGGTATCTGGAGAATCAAAGGGCGTAGCGTATTGTTTACGCGCCGGATCGGAGATGAGATGATCATGAAAGAATTCTGAGAAGGCGCTCTGAGGCCACACGCACGCTCGTCGCTGAACCACGTGGCGTCATGCCGGCGCTACTTCATACTTTCCTAGAAGGCACACCCTGATCCACATCTATCATCATCCTATTACATACCTTGGTGACTGCTGGCCTGCTCTTCGGTTTCTGGCAACGAATTGTTACATCAAATTATTCCAATGTCTGCTCCTGCATACCTCGTCCCACACGTCGTCCCTTCTGAAGTCGAACCACGTCAAATAGTATTGAAGGAACCGAATCTTTACAGCCGTACGACCAGGCTCCCTTCGACAGCGACAGCACCGAGAGTGTTTGAAGAAGCGATCGAGTACTTGCCATGTCAGATTTGGGTCTGCCAGTAAGGAGCCGAATCTTCATCACAGCTTGATTCTCGTACACGCCGCTAACATGAACAGCTGCACAGATGGTACCGGCGAAATCCTCGAGAAGCTACATGAAGAATGGGACCACATACCCTTCTATAATGACGTTTGCGACGCCCACGATCAGGAAGAATACCGTGGCGATATGTTGGCTTACATGGTTTATATTCAACATTTCACTACGGATGGACTGAACTTTGCCTATTACATCCGCGGCGGTGCAAACATTGCAAAGTTCTGCGCGGGAGCGTTTGGTATGCAAGTTTACAGCGGTCCGATATTTGGTACACCGGTTGTGCTCAATGGCAGGAAAATAATGCTCAGTGGCCACGCAGACCTAAAGGATCAGCACGACTTTACCAGGGTGCGTAAACATGGGCCTCAGACTGAAAAGGTCAAGTGGAGATATATGCTTGAGACTGCCAGATTGCTATGGAACACAATGGAGTTTCAAATGGACATATACGCAGAGCTGGGGCACAAAAGGAATCTTGGCGCCGACAGCGGGATGGACAATAATCGCGACCGAGCGGCAGGCAGGGATCCTGGTGCAGACTGGGAGGTAGAGTCAGTACACTCGAACGAGACTAGCCAGAGTGAGAAGATGCGAGGCAAGATGAAGATGAAGGAACCGGAGATCGAAGGACCAGAAATCAAGTCTGAGCAAGCAGAAGGGACCGCAATCCGTGACAATCTGATAGCAATCAAGCGTGAGGGAGGTAGCGCCGATGACTTGCTCGACTACCTTAGGGAAGAGGATTTGGGATCGCGGACGTCTAGTGGGCCTTCGGTCTTCACAGTAAAACAGGAGTCTCTCATCACAAGTCTTCACGATGCCAGGAACCTACTCGGAGATCTTGAAGAGCGCAGAGTTGACTTCGAGGCCCGAGGCGTGCCAATGTCCGAAGAGATCAAGGAGCTTGAGTCTGCTCTTAAGAGAGATATAGAAGGTCTATTGGAGGAGTTTTAGGAGACTCTTGACAACCCCACGGGTGACAACGACGCCGATGATACTGTCGAAAACATTGATGAGGATGATGATGAAAACGATCCCACGCCCGATCGGATGGCCTCCGCTATCGAGCAATTTATGAGTATCACGGGGCAGGAGTTCCAAGTCGCCAGTGATGCACTCGTAGCAAGTAGATGGGATGTACAAGACGCGTTATCAAGTTGGTATCGTGATGATATGCCACAGGATGACACGAACTGTCCCTCGCCAGAAAAGTCGAAGGACGAAAAGAGAGAGGAAGAAGAACTCGCCCAAGCAATTGCCCTCAGCATGGAAGGATCCGTCAGCGAAGCAATCCCTTCACCCGGCGCAAGCTCTTCTAGAACTTCCAACCCGTCAAGCCGCACCAAGATTCCAATCACCGAGCGACCCACCAGATACACCGTAGCCGGCCCAACTGGCAAGCGGCAGGCCCTCGACACACCCGAAGATCTAGCAGCAGACCGAGCTCGCCTCGAAAGAATAATCGCCGAAGCCCAAAGTTCCACAGCTCCGACTCCCACGCCTCGCCAGAGTGTAGTAGTAGGCCCAAGCAACACGGGCCCTCAGGCAACTCCTCCGCAGAGCACTCAAAAACGCTCCACCTTTACAACACCATTCGACGATGGCACCGAAAAGCGCTCATCACCCAGAAAGCGCCCTCGCGCAAGTGATGAGACAACACCCTCCCAGCATACATCAAAGCCCGCCGAAGCGAAAGATGATATTGCACGATACCAGTCAGCTTCGAGAAAGTCTCTCCGACCCAAAGAAACAAATCAAGCCAGCTATATAAGAGGAGGCACGCCGACTCCCTCGACGCCTGGACCTGTTAGGAGTACTCTTGCACCCGCCGCGCCATTAGGACGCTCGCCTCGTGTACGTGGGCGTGGAGCTCCACCACCAGGCTTCTCTTCTTCCCCCTCCCCCGACCCAGCACCACGCTCAAGCTCAAACAACCCGTTCGTTAGAACGCCAAACCTGCCGCCTCCCCCCAGTCCTCCATGTTCTCCAACTCCTCCTCCTCCTCCTGCATCTACTCGACCACGCTCTTTAAACAATCCCCAGGCCTCAACTTCAACAGGAGGGTCCTCCTCCTCCTCCAAGAAGTGGCAGACCCTCCAACCCGTCATCAAGCAACAACAAAAGCCAAACAAGCCGCCATTGGAGTTGGAAACACGACGCGAAGTTGCACAAGAGCAGCGGCGAGACAGCGGTGTTGCACCCTTAGTCCCTGCTGCACAGGAACCATTCGAGGGGAAGGGCAAAGGGAAGGCAAAGATGGAGGTAAAGGTCGATGAGGAGGGGAGGGTGGTGGTAGTGGGTGAAGGGGACTGTTGGGACTATGAGGAACGGAAATGGAAAGGGGAAGGGGAAGGACGAGAGGAGGTTGCTGAAGGTGGTGGTGGTGATGGTGGTAAGGAAGTGGAGGGTGAGGGAGGGGAAGAGTAAGGGAGATTTGGGGAGAGGCGATGAGGGTGGTGATGTGGAAGATGTAGATGATGGGGGAAGGGGGAATGAAGAGAGGTATACGCGAATGCTGTTGGGTTGGATAAGTTGTATGAAATGATGGTTGAGTAACTGAGTGAGGGAGGTAGGGGAGGTAGGAAGAGAGAGAGAGAGGTCTGTAAAGACGACTGACCCTCCTAGGCCCTGAGGAAACAATGCGAATTTAGTTGGAGCCGTCAAAGGGGCAGTTGATTACCACATTAATTCTGTTTCTTATCACATTTAGTTCAAGCGCGGGCACACACGCACAGTCCTTAAAGTACGTGAATGCTTTGATTGCTCAGTTGATAGCGAAGTAATCCGTATAAATCACCGCTAGAAACAAAACCCCAGCGAATGCAAAGAATGCAAAAAAAGGGTATTAACCGCCACGCCACATCAGCAGCGACGAGTGCGCGGGCCATGATAAAGGAAGAAAAAGATCTAAAACGAGATCTAGCCGTGCCTGGCCCGTTCGAATCTCAGGGTACCTCCCCTCCCGCCCGATTGCCCAGCCTCGAAAACTAAGTACATTCATGATATCTGCGGCTAAATCAGTTCTCTTTATGTGCATAACATGTTCATAGCTCATGGTTCCCCATGCAATCATACGTAGTCCATATTCGATAGACAGCCTTAGCGGATTCCAGCAGCTACTCAGTCAGAGTCGATGAACTCGACCATGACGCTAGCGCCCTTGAGACCAGCCTGCTCGATGGTAGAATCCAGGTGCTCGAGCAGGTTCTTGCCCATGAAAGCGAGATCGAACTCGGCGCCTTGCTTGCCGTCCCATGGTGCATCGGCCTTGATCCATTCGTAGATGCGGCGTACAGGGTCCGAGAGGTTGAAGCGCCGGACGATGGGCCGGCCAGAGGGGCCTCGGAATTGGATGCGGGTGGTGATCTTGGGGTCGGTGACGGTAGGCTCCATGTGTGGGTTGTGTGAGGAGATTCCAGCGAAGACTGGATTTGAGGAGCCATTGGCTTCTTGTTCTGGCTCTGCTTCTGGCTCCGGTGCCGCCTCTTGTACTTTGCCCTTGCCCTTGATGTTGTCGAAAGACTTGGTGAGGGCGTCTGGATCGTCGTCCTTTGGCCCCTTGCCGTTCTCCAGGCTGTTTTGCAGAGCCATCTCCAGCATTTCTTCCTCTGTCATGCGGTCGACGTCCTTGCTCTTGGTCTCAGCCTTCCGCTTCGCGATTGGGTTTTTCGCGCTCACGTCTAAGCTATAACGATCAAGGAACTCGTGCAATTGCGCGTGGAAATCGACTGGCTCTGGTATTGGTGGCCCAGACCATACCTTGACCTGCTCGCCCGTGCGGGGGTCAACGATGGCAATGTGCGGATATGCGTCTGAGCTGTCTCGGGCGTGGAAGTAGTAGTTGATGTACTGTTGGCCACGCGGGTCGTCCTTGGCATACTGCATGAAGATGAAGTTCTCCCGTACAGTGGCCTTGATATCATCATTCTTCCAAATATCCCTATTGAGGCGCTGGCAATCAAAGATTGACGGATCTTGAATGTTGACGATGAGCCACTTCTCCTCCTCTTTGCCCATGTCTCGCGCCTTCTCCCAGGACCCTTGGTACATTATCTCGAAGGGAGGACGGAATAGCTCTGCGAGCATGCTCATCTTGGAAGACTGCTCTGAAGCACCGCCCGTCGCGGTCGCAAGCTCGCGCCGTCGAGCGCTTGAATCTGCGGTATTGTCCCACACGTTGGTCTGAGTGGTTCGCTGGTTGAAAATGCCTGCACGGCCTGCAACACGAGTTAGATTTTAAATTCCCGAAAAGGATAAGGATTTGAGTATGGCATACCCGCTCTCCTTCGAGCCAACTGCTCCTGCACCATGTCGTGCATCTCGTCTTCATCTGGTGGACCCCAATTCGCATCTGGACCCACCAGCGTCTCGGTCGTCCGTTGCATGGGTGCGCGAACCTCGTCTGGGTCGACACCTTGCGCACCGCCAGGGCCGCCACCACCGTACATTTCCTCCTGCAGCCGCCGCGCCATGGCCTCATCGTCCTCTGTGTCTGGTGGCGGTCGCGCTGGCGGAGTGGATGTGTGTGCGGCGGGGTCGAAGTCGGACATTTCATCGTCCGAGTCGATGTGTATGGGGTTTTGAGCAGAAGAGGCGGCATTCGACGTGGGAGCCTGCGATGTGGATGCGGGGCCGAAGTCGAGATTCGGGCTGTCGAAGAACAGCTGGATGGCCTGCTCGAGGTTGTTGTCTGTGAGTCGCAGGTACTGGGCTGCTTTGTCAGGATCGCACGACGTAATGCCGACGAAGTTGAGAATGTTTTCTTCCTCCATGGCGGACGAGAGAGTGTGTGATTCAAGTGTGGTGATTGGGTGTTGCAGACGTGGAGTGCGTGCTGCTATGGGAGTACGTGGTGCTTGATTGCGTCGAACACAGGAGCGAAACGTGGGGGATTGTTGCCTGGCTCTGAGACCTGCCTAGATATTGTCCTGCTTAGTGTGTGAAGTAGGTGAAGGCTCGGCCTTCGCTACTCGGTGGCGGTTGCGGTAAAGGTGAAATCGTGGTGGGGTACTCAGGTACCCATCGAAGTCCGAGGAGGAGCCGCAGCGGTGCGTAAATATTATGTAGTAGAGGTGTGTGTGCCGCGTGGCTCTTTAGTATAGACTGCGCGTGCAGTGAAGTCGTTGCGCACCGTGAGCGATGGGCGTTGATTGTCGCCCGTGGTTCCACGAAACCGTCTGCGGCTTGGGATGGCGCTTCGCGTGTTCCGAGCGGCGTCGGGCTTTTGGCAAGACGCTCGAAGAGAGTCTAGGGGCACTCTATAATGAGGCGGAAAGTCAGTACTGGGGGGTATTGTGTTGCGTGGTAGGCAGAAGCTGTCGACGTTGACCGAAGCAAGTCGAAGACGCGATTGTGATTGTCGCAGGCAGGCGCTGGTGCGTCATTTGGTACCCGTGCGCCGAATCCCTGCCGCCTCGCCAGTGAATGTTCCGGCACGACATGTGGCAATCGCGGACGAAGAAAGGCTTAGGCTGCCCCGAAACATAGCAAATACACTAATCCAGCTGATTCCTCCCTTCCGTGCAGCTGATGGGCCACGCCATTCGCCTCTGCCTGTGGCGTTTGCATTAATACAACGAGACGTCCGGAGCTGTGACAATCTCACGTGTCCACACTTCCTCGCAAACTCCAAGATGGCTTCAGAGCAAACCCCAGAGGCCAAGGAGCTTGCCCTCGTTGGCAAGGTCGAGATGCGTATAGCTCTAGCGAGCTCAGAAAAGAAGCTGGAAGACCTGCTCAAGACATATCTTGCCCCACTACTACTGAAACTCGGCTCTGAGCATGTCGCTGTGAGGAACAAGGTAAGATATCTTGCTTGTCGAAGCAACATGTCCTTTCTTCTTCGAACACCGCTGATAAGCGGCTTCGTTTTCTAGGTCATCTCCATTTGCCAGCACATCAACACACGCACCAAATCACAGTACGCAGCTCATTTCCGCAAACATGTACGTGGTCATCAACTGATTGATTCATCCAGGGACATCAAGCTCCCAGTGGCGGCCCTTCTCAAACAGTACAAAGAAAATGCCGATGTAGCTCTGATACGGCACTTCGACATTCTCTACATCCAGCAAGGCATCTCACGACTATCGGTATCTGAACGGCTTGAGCTACTTCCTATCCTGCTGCAAGGCATCGCCAACGACTATGACAAGTCTGTACAGCATGCCTCTCAACTATTCCACCTTATCCTGCGCCTTCTTGTTCACTTCAAGCTCCCTTTACGTGGTAGTAAAGATGATGATGAGTTGAGGTCGACGTTAGGTCTCAAAGACGAAGATGCAGCTTTTCTCTCCAAGTGGTTCGGAAAGCTGCTTCTGTTGAACATCGTTCGACAAGGTCACCCTGAATCAGGGGCCTCTCTAAGTTGCCCCGGCTTATCTGTCGAGGAGTATAAGTTCCTTACCCTACAAGGCAAGCCCGATGCCTGGGATCCTAGCTCAGATTCGGGGCTGAATTTGACCGAGTCGAAGGCTTTGGTCACTCGCTTCCTGGCTTCTGGCATGTTTAACGAAGATGAGAAGTTTCTTCCAGCTTTATTCGCATCTGCTGATACGAATTCACGAATCTCGGAAGTGGGTGAAGACACATTGAAGCGTGTCATTATATCTAAGGACCTCGAAAATGCGAAGGTAGTTGAGAGCTTGTTCGAGCTATATTTTGGATCCGGCACATCGGATGGTCAACTACCAGTAAAGACACCGCTACGTATCAGGATCCTGAATATGCTCTCGAGATCCGTCAAATGCACAGCGTACCCCCGTCAGATTGCCAGGCTCGTCGAAGAAGGCTTGTTATCGCCTGAACTTAATGCAACAAACAAGACAGCAGGCAGAGAAGCGTCCAAATTTCGATCTGCAATCTTCTCCTTAGTCAACTTCGTTGCTCGACGCGGCGATTCAAAGGACTTATCTGTAGTTGCCGAAAGTCTCGTTGGAAATTTGAGGGCGTTTTTGCAGGATCAAGGCTGGCCAACTCCTGACCGTGATCAAGACATGGAGCTACGAGGTTACGGCTATGAGACTATTGGACTTTTGGCGAAAGCTTCCCCAGAGAAAATACTCATCGAGCCCACCTTAGATCTACTAGAGTGGCTGTTTCGCTCCCTTCGAGAGGACTCGGCAGGTAAAGATGTGGCTGTCAGCATAGAGGAAGCCCTCTCGTCGGTGCTTGGAGCCTTTGCGAAACCTTTCGATACGTCAGTCATGCCTAGATTTAGACAGATATTGCTCAGGTACGCTTCTGTCGATCAAGTCAACACACCAGCTTCGGATCGATTCACTAGAAGCACGCGATATGTTGCAACTAGGTTCGCAAATCGCTGTCTTCCCTACGATGACGTACTGGCAAGATGGATAGATATCCTCGCCATAAGCGGAGGAGCCACCGAGCGACATGAGGTCGTGGAAGAAGGACGCCGCGGTCTCGACCCTTACTGGTTCAGGATGTCAAACACCCCTCCAGGGGAGCGAGAAAAGAGTAAGCTGGCATTTCCAGATTTCGACAGGCTAGTGAGCTTCATCTTTGTACAACAAGGCGAAGACGAAGACGCGATGGACCTCGATGAATCAGGCGATGTGCTCACCCAAGTACAGCACATCTATCGACAACGTGCGGAAGTACTTCCAACGGTCATTACTTTCTGCTCTGCAGTCGCTATGCAATCAGCGCTAGACGAGAAGAAGCTAGGTGATGATATTCCTGAAGACTGGGGAAGGAAACTCGACACCCAAATGACCACGGATCTGCGTGCACGACAAGCCTTTCGTGCCTTCGCAGCGAATGAGTCACATGCTCGGTCACTCGCGTTGATACTGAGGGCCAGCTTTGACAGACTCACTCGAGATGACGTGAGCGACATTGGAGATATTGGGACTGTTCTCACGCGTCTACTGTCTCTTCTGCCACAACAACAGTGGCTCCTGGCACACCTCGTTCAAGATTTCCGAGCGCTGGAGCCGTCCATATTGTCGAACAATGGTGGACGTCGTCTTGCTGCTGCACATGCATATGGCTTGCTAGCTTCCCATGACGACTGTGACCAGGAATCTCTACGGAAGTCCCAGGCACTGTTCTTTGATAAGCTTAGCACGTGGAAGTCGGCTGTCGGCGCTGAAATCAATCAGATCAGCGGTGTCATCCTGGCGCTTGGATATTACTTTAGTAGAGCATTTTGGAGAAGTGGCGCAAGCTCCAGTGTCATTGGGGACGATCATCCTATCCAGGCACTGCTGTCTTCGTTGGTCGAGATACTAAAAGAATCTCGAGATGCGACCCTGAAAGGCGCGGCTTACTCGTGCATCGATCAACTCAGTCTCTTCCACGTCATTACACCCTCGCTAATTGGCAAGTATGCAAAGGTTGAGGACGTCGCTCAACAGCTCTATGATGCTGCAAAGACAGGCACAATAGGTGCAATCCTAGCTCTAGGCCACTTTTCCATGATCACTGAAGAAGCGGAAGGAGACACCGAAGATGCGACAGACTACAAGATCATCGGGGACAAGCTCTACGAGCTTCACGAGGTCCGCCAGCCAGAGGTCCATTTCTCAGTTGGCGAGGCCTTGAGCTGCTTTGCCAATGGTTGGGACTCAAAAGCACTGACAGCTGAACTGGACATTTTACATCCAGACCAAGCACAGGACCCGTGGGATGCGCCTTTGCAAACACCATCAGGACCGAAACGAGAGAAGACACTAGGCCGAGTTCTAGAAAAGACTTTGAAAGGCTGTCTGCAAACTAAACCGTCGCTGAAGAAAGCTTCAGTCATCTGGCTCCTGTGCCTACTCCAATATTGCGGTCACAAACCTGAAATGCAAGGCTATCTCGGTCAATGTCAACTAGCATTCAAGAACTGCCTGTCCGACCGCGACGAGGTTGTCCAGGAAGCGGCTTCGAGGGGATTAGGCCTCGTCTACGAGAAGGGAGATCGTCAACTAAAAGACGACCTCGTTCGCGACCTGGTAGGCTCGTTCTCGGACAACAAGTCAAAGATGGCCGGCACAGTCTCGGAAGATACACAGCTCTTCGAACCTGGTGCGCTACCGACTGGCGACGGCTCAATCACGACATATAAGGACATCCTGAGTCTTGCGGCCGAGGTTGGAGATTCGAGTTTAGTATACCGCTTCATGTCAATGGCTTCTAATAATTCAATCTGGTCGAGCCGAGCTGCTTTCGGTCGATTCGGACTGAGTAACATCTTTTCGGACTCTAGTGTGGATGGGTATCTAGCACAGAATCCGAAGCTGTATCCGAAGCTATATCGGTATAGGTATGTTGCAATCAGGAAGATGTGCCGCACGAGGAGAACAAGAAGCTAATGAGGTGTAGATTTGATCCCAACACCAACGTGCAACGGTCGATGAATGATATCTGGAACGCGTTAGTCAAGGACTCTTCCGCAACTATTGACAAACACTTTGATGCAATCATGGACGACCTGCTTGTCAGCATTCTAACGAAAGAATGGCGCGTACGTCAAGCTTCTTGCGCAGCGATAGCGGATCTCGTACAGGGACGCAGTATTGAAAAAGTAAGTGACGCAAGCGTCTCTTGTGTACACACACTGACTATATCTTAGTACGAGAAGTACCTAAGTGCTGTTTGGGACAAAACGTTCAAAGTCCTTGACGACATCAAAGAAACTGTTCGCGTCGCCGCTGCTTCGCTCGCCCGCGTACTGACTGCTATCCTCACTCGCTCTCTCGAAGCGGGCGATGCGTCCATCAAATCCGCAAATGCTCAACTAACTCGCGTGCTACCCTTCCTCTTTTCTACATCAGGCCTCGAGTCTTCAGCTGAAGAGGTCCGCCTCTTCTCCGTCCACACGCTGCTCCAGATCGTAAAAAAGAGCAACGCAAACACACTCAATCCACATGTCCCCGAGCTCGTGGAACGCTTACTCGGACTGCTTAGCAGCCTGGAGCCAGAAGCCGTGAACTACCTGCATCTCAATGCGAGCAAATACAACCTCACTGAGCAGAAGATCGACGACATGCGACTCCAAAGCGTGCGATCCTCCCCACTCACCGAGTCCATCGAGCGCTGTCTCGACCTCGCAGACGCCTCGACGATGAAAGCCCTCGTCCCCCGCATCGAAGCCGCAATGAAGAACGCCGTCGGCCTACCCTCCAAAGTAGGCTGCAGCCGCATCCTCGTGACCCTCGCCACACGCCACCGCTTCCTCTTCAACCCCTACGCCGACTCCTTCCTCAAGCTAATCCAAAAGCAAATCCACGACCGAAACGAAACAGTCTCGTCCTCCTACGCCGCCGCCGCAGGCTACCTCGCGCGCCTCGCTTCGGACAAACAACTCGTCTCGACCATCACCTTCATCACGGCCCTCTACTTCGGCTCCTCCTCCTCCTCAGAAACCAGCGACAACAGCGACAAGAACCGCCTCCTCGCCGCCGACACAACGCGCGCCATCTCGCTCCACGCAACCGACCGCTTCACCTCCTTTGCGGCGTCCCTCCTGCCCTTCATCTTCCTCGCAAAACACGACTCGGACGAACAAGTTCAGAAACTCTTCGCAGAAACTTGGGACGACCACGTCGCAGGCCCCCGCACCGTGTCCCTCTATCTCACCGAGATCCTCGCCCTCGCTGACACGCACCTCGAGGACCGCCAGTGGGCGATCAAGCACACGGCGGCGAAAACCGTCGCGGACGCTATCCTGCAAATCACGAATGCGGTTGGCAGCGAGAATATCGAGAACGTGGGGGTGGCCACGGCGATTTGGCCGGTGCTGGATAAAGCGCTGGGGGGTAAGAGTTGGGAGGGGAAAGAGGTTGTGCTGGAGGCTTTTGTGCGGTTTGTGGAGAGGTCTGAGGGCGCATTTTGGAAGGGGGATGAGGGCGTTGCGAGAGCGTTGGAGAAGGTTGCGAGCAGGGAGGCGAAGAGGCAGGAGGGGAAGAATGAGGAGGTTGTTAGGGGTGTGTTGGAGAAGTTGAGGGGGCGGTTGGGGATGTAGGTGGTTAGTTAGTTAGTTTACTTGGGTTTTAGATAGATAGGAAACAACAGGGTAGATGACTAGTAGATTTAATGTGACTTGTTATGTCGAGATTCTTCCCACTTTCATGTAGATGATATCATCTTGTTGCGACGGTCTCGGTGACCTTTTGGCCAGCACACTCCGCAAGCAACTTGGACTGTACGTTCTTCGCAGCCATGGCGTACGCAACAATGTCCACGTCCTCGTTCTTGCCATCTGGACCGCCATCGAAAACCTCGTAGCTGAACCACCCTCTGAAGCCGGTCTTCAAAACAGCGGAAGCCACGGCCGCGACGGGCAGATAGCCGCCATTGTAAGGGAGCGGTCGGAAGTCATGGCTCCATCGCCCGCGTGGAAGCAGGCCTGAGTCGTCGCGCTCTGCGTTGAAGGGCTGAGGGACCTTGTAGGCGTCGCTGATCTGAAGGAGGTAGATCTTGTCCTTTGGTATAGTGTTGCTGAGGTCATCGAGGCTCTGCTTGAACCGCTTTTCTAGCTCGTCCTTTGATACATCTTCCAGTATACCTGAGGATGTTCTAGGGTCCGCCCACTCACCACCAGCTGTCTGGAAGGTGTCGAGACAAAGACCGATGTTGGGTCTATCCACCTCTTTCACGATGCTCCAAACGTCTTTCCAGTCTGGTGCATGGGTTGACCAGCACCAGTTCTCATACGCCAATCGGAAGCCGTGCTCTTTGAGCATGTCGCACAGACCCCTCAAATCTGATACCATTTTACCCTTATCCAGCTTCTCCAGCGGTGTATCGGTGGATCCCACCTGTAGCATATCCGTCCCGCAGGCCTGCATGATGCGGATCCATCCGTGTGCACGCTCCAGGGCATCCTTACGGCCATCAGAGCCTTCAGGCCAGCCTTCGAAATTCGCAAAGGGCTGCAACATCATGATGCCAAGATCTCTCTTGTCGCATTCTTTCTTGATCTCTGCCGCGACTTTGCATAGCTCATCGTAGTTGGAGGGCTCGACTTCATGGCCGAGCAATGTCTGGCCGAATGATAGTATGTCTGGGAAGGAAAGCTCGACTGCAGAAAACCCGGCTGCGGATATGGCGTGCAGGCGGTCAAGGAGTGGTGGGGGATTAGAGGGACTCCCGAGGGAGCAGGTCGCGTAGCTAATTGGGATGGATACGAGCGACGCGTAGTCGAGACCGCCCATTGTGGAAGAAATCTGAGGTAAGCTGCGTGGGTAGGGAGTAATTAACCGTTGCAAATCTCAAAGGTGTAGGAAAGGTAAGGCTGTAAGCAGTGCACTGTGGCGTTCTCAAGGTTGTAGGTGGTACTTTCGATATGCGATATGCGATATGAGTGACGTAGTCTCTGGGTGGAGTCGCGACATTTTGCAATGACGGCGTAAGGTCGTATGCTCGATTGAGTAATTCGAGTTTGTAGAGCTCCGAGAAATCGGACGGATCCTACGCCTACCTCTCTACACGTGCTATTGATTCAAGGTTTCTTAATGACTGTGTCACCAAACTGGGAGCGTTGTACATGCCCGTAGTAGACAACACAATAAGCCCCGCAGTCAGCACTCTGCAAACCCTAGCCGTTCGCCTATATCGTTCGCATGGCCGTCAGCTCAGCTCCGGCCCGGATCCGGAAAGTCGCGACGCAATTCGGACCCGATGTGTAAATGGACCAGTCACCGTTCAGAAGCTTCATGTGAGGGCACGAACTTGGAGTCGGACGCCCGAGAACGTGGCCGGACTGGCGGTGATGATTGAGGTCTAGAGTGCAAGGCGCGTAACCCCACCAAGCAAGCGAAAGCCGATCAAAAATGAACCCTGAATCCTCCGGCCATTGACCAATCACATGCCTTCCGACTCCGGTGTCATTCTCAAAAGCTCGACTCATAAAAGACGCCCAGTGGCACTCGAAAGTAGAGGCAGCTCAATCCACAGTAACTACTCCCAGTACTTACTCTGGCCTCACTCAAGCACTCACCAACTTTTTCACCCTTCACGCACCTTACTTAATACACAACAGACATGTCTGTGAGTAACTTCCGTCACGACTCTCGCCACCAATTGTTCTCTAACAGTGCTGTCCAGTTCCACATTGAAAACCCAGCGGTCGGTGACCCGCACAACTCAGAAGACTACCGTATTCGCGGCTACAACCCCCTCACACCTCCCGACCTTCTTCAGAGCGAGATTCCTCAGTCGGCCAAGTCAAGAGAAACCGTCATCAAGGGCCGTGACGAAGCTGTCGCGGTTGTCCAAGGCAAGGATGCCCAGCGCAGGTTGCTCGTAGTCATCGGCCCTTGCTCGATCCACGATCCCGCCGCCGCCCTCGAATACTGCGACCGTCTCATGAAGCTCAAGGAGAAGTACCAGAATGACCTCCTCATCGTCATGCGCTCCTACTTGGAGAAGCCTCGCACAACTGTCGGTTGGAAGGGTCTGATCAACGACCCGGATATCGACAACAGCTTCAAGATCAACAAGGGTCTGCGCATCTCGAGGCAGCTCTTCCTTGACCTGACTGAGAAGGGCATGCCTCTGGCGAGCGAGATGCTGGATACCATTTCACCCCAGTTCTTGGCTGATATGCTGAGCTTGGGCGCTATTGGCGCCAGGACTACCGAGTCACAGCTCCACCGTGAGCTCGCCTCTGGTCTGTCCTTCCCCGTCGGCTTCAAGAATGGCACAGACGGTACTCTTGACGTCGCGGTCGACGCGATCGGCTCTGTCAAGCACCCGCATCACTTCCTTTCCGTCACCAAGCCTGGTGTCGTCGCCATTGTCGGCACCATCGGCAACGACGACTGCTTCGTTATCCTCCGCGGTGGAAAGAAAGGCACAAACTTTGATGCTAAGAGCATCAAGGAGTCGCGCGAGAAGCTCGAGTCCAAGGGCCTAAATGCGCGCCTGATGGTCGACTGTAGCCACGGCAACTCGGAGAAGAACCACAAGAACCAGCCCAAGGTCGCACACGTCCTGGCTGAGCAGATTGCAGCTGGTGAGGATGCTGTCATGGGTGTCATGATTGAGAGCAACATCAACGAGGGCGCCCAGAAAGTACCCGCCGAAGGTAAAGCCGGGCTGAAATATGGAGTCTCAATCACAGACGCATGTATTTCCTGGGATGACACAGAGAAGGTGCTTGAGGAGCTTGCACAGGCTGTAGCGAAGCGAAGGTCGCTTCTTGGTGTAAATGGACATCACTGAAAAGTTCGATTTTCCTTTACAATTAATGGCGCGGCATTGGATGGTCTCGGCGTTTCCGGGGCTTCATTACCACCTAAGATCACTGGGTCTCAAATATACAGGGATACACGCGCAACTGCGCGACTCCCATTTCAAGCACATCTGAGAGCGGCCATGCCGTGAGCATTTTCCGGGTGATGATTCAATCTAATCGGTATGTACTGACGAAACCATCAAGGAAACGGACACAGCGTTACCTAAAGGTTCAATGCCGGTGCCAGGTGCTGCGTGTCGCGCTTTCCACGTTCACCCAGCTGGAAACGCCCACCCCCGCATCTCCAACGCAACCACCCATTCATCCACCGCTACTCCTTCACCGGTCTCAAGGCGCAGCCTTTTGTCACCCGCACATCGCCGAACTTTTTATTTTCGCATGGTTTGTAACTGCATCAAGATTAAGATACCCACCAGCCTTGCTACATCGCCCTCGCCGTCATCTACTGAGTATATCCTTGACAGAACAGGAACATGTCGTTCACCTATCGTCGGTACATCAAACGTACTCCCTGTGCTAGTGTAACCCACAATAGCAGGGTCGTGCTGATCCACAACCGATCGACAAGGAATTTCACTTCACTAGGTTGTGACGTCTGCAGCCTCCTCGGTTCAAGCGGTTCGGGTCTGGCCGATCTCGCAGCAATCTACAAACCTATTCTAGTATCTGCTCTCTAGTTTATGTTGGATTAACTAGGGGATCTTTTTATGCTATGGTTATTTGGACCACGCTCGTCAGTCTTGTAGAGAAGATACTACCAGTATCGTCACAAATCGTGGACTCGTTACGCGGCCACAAGTGACGACATGATTCATCCAGCGCTTCTCGAAAACGTCGCTAAAGGTTCATGGATGGTGGTATAGTTCAATATCCATACTAGTCGCTGACAGCGTGTTTTCCGTGCTGGAAGATGGCTCCCAAAGTACCGCGTATCTTGCCAAGTGCACACTGCATCCAGCCTCTTCTCGCCTATTGATTGCTCATATTGCGACGCGTCAGTATCTTCATGATTTCAACGAGCGCATTCTCACCGCAAGTCTACACTCAAGCAGACCTTTGGCATCGCAGAAGGCTGTCAGTCATGCACGCGTTCCGCATATGTGACTACTGAGTAGGCCACTGAAGATCATCGCCTAGAGCACATGAGGCTTGCATCTTGCGTTCCGGTGAAGAAGGGCACGTCTACCTTTCTGTTCTCAGAGGAACCTTTGTCGCAACTCTTCCAAGTGACGCACATATTCCGTCAATCGGTACAAACCGATCACTATCGCGCACAAACGCGTCCGTTGACAGGGACAGGGACAGAAGAGTATACACTGCATTATACTAATCCGGTTTACCAGACAACCGCTCATGCACAGTTCAAGGCGGAACTAATGCCGAGTTGAGCCCCCTGCCTCACCTCACCCGAGCAAAGGCGTCTGTTATGGCGGCGCCATCTGGTCGGGGACATACTCGCGAGAAGGCAGCCTTGGCTTCCGTCAACGCGGGCGAGCCGCAGTGTGCTTTCCTCCAAGTTCCTGATTGACTCCACGCTGTAAAGGTTGGTCGATTCACGCTAAATATGCGAAATGACTAGACGGGATGCTTCACATGGCTCTAGTGTTCAAGCGCGGCATGCACCTGTTCCATTGACCGCAACACTGGACCCTGAAGCGGTGGGGATACCGTGCAATAGCCTGCTGCTCCCCGTCCAATAATGCTATCCAGTAGATCTGTTAAGAGGTTTGATTGAGTTCGCGTAGCTTGAGCAGTGCCAGGACCGCTTCATAGCGGCGGTAATACCCTCGAACGCAGATGCGAGCTTCTACGCGTACAATACACGAGTCGATACCGTAGAACGTACTGATCCATACTTGGCTCACATGCGTCTAGTACAAAAGCACGAAGACAAGTTGCAATGGATATTCACATCTCTCGCAATCAGGTCGGCGTAAGTGGTCCATGAGGAGAAGGAAGTTTCATTGCGAATAAGCCCTAATGCAGGTGAATTGGAAATTTGCACTTACAATTGGGCCACATGTCGAGACGGTCTTTCCACAGTCGTGTTTGTGTTTGTGCGTCCCTACTTTCTAAACTGCTTCTCGAAGCCCCGAATTTGGCTCCGATCCAGTCCAGCGGTCAAGTGCCCACATGCATCCCAGAAACAAGCCCTAGCAATTCTTCGAGAAGGCTACCATTTGTCGATTCGGGTACTGTGATGCGGCCTTGCAGCCTGTCTCAACGACCACCTTAGCCTGATTCATAATGCTCGCATGCAGGCCACAGTGCCAGGGCTGCTCGGCGCTTCCGCCTCTTTCTACCCACTAGAGTGGATCTTTAATGCTTCGATGCGGGATGCGCTTTCGTTCGAGTGTGAATCCATCGCAACAGAACACACTTCCGCACGGGCACCACGGACACTAAGCATTGCCAGCATGTCTGTCACAAGCTTGGCCCGTCTTGCCCCTGGTGTGATCCCACTCTTGTTTGTATATATACTCCCATCAACACTACTTCACTCGCCACCCGAGCATCAACTTCATTCCCCGCACTTTACCCTCTTCCTGGCGGCTTCGAAGTCTCTCCAACATCTGGAACCAGCCGTGATTGATCCTTGTCAACCTCCACGCCCCTTTATCAAGGTCTATTGTCGCAGATCTCGTCAGCTTATGACCACCTCCACCTCCCATCGCTTACGACTGGACATCGAACTAGATCCCGAGTGCAATGCCGTCGAGTTCTACTTGGTCAGACCTCCATCCGGAGCGAATCAATGCCCGCGAGGAGCACCATCGCCGAAACAGTCCACCAGCATCGGATGCAAAGAAGAGCATCGATCCGACGGACTTGGGCGCCATCGGGGCTCTTTTCCGCCTGACTAACAAGCAAGAGTCTTGGCCCAAAAGCATCGAGCTTACTGACGATGAAGGGGCCACACAGAAGTCGAAGGTGACCCCCAAAGCCAATGGCACGTCTCTTGGCCCCTCGTCTGACCCGAAGGATAGCCCGCCTGGTGGCTCGACCCCTACAATCACTCGCGCTCGTACCCCCATCCAAGGGGGAGCCTTTCTTCCAGATTCTGAGATGGGGGAGTTTCGACGCCAGCAATTTGTAAAGCGTCAACCAGGTAAGCAGCAACACTCTCTAGATCCCATCGCGCGTCAAAGGCGATGATACTTTTTCCAGTTCTCAGAGCTTCCTTTCATCATCGACGATCCAGATTGACAAAGTACATTTACCCAAGACATGTTGTGTCAAGGGCTTGTCTTGCTAAATGCTTTCTTATGTTGCGGATACCCTGGGAGTGCACAATCTCTCCTTGAACCATGTTCCAAGGGGAGAAAAGTCATCTTAGTCTCTACTCTTTTGCAAATCTCCACAAGGTCCTCGTTGAATGGGTTTTTACTGATCTAATCGATAGGCCAACGTAGTGTCGACTCGCCCAAGCCGACCCGGGCATCCTCACCGTGTACGACCCACGACGGAGAAGCGCCGCAGCAACCTAGTCGAGCGCCCACCACAGTTTCAAGAGGCTACACTCCATCGCATCGCTCCCTGGGTACGGTCGATGAAGATAATCGCAATGCTGGAGAAGGACCTAGCTCTCCACCCCCGTGGTCAGAATATGATCAAAAGAGCAGCAAGGCTACGGGTAGTCACAACTAGTGACAATTCACGATGTCGCCGCATCGTGGGCATCGCAGGTCCTCCTATGACACCGATGTCGAACATGACGGTCCTGTGTCCATCTGCCTGTTTATCGGGATAAGGTGTGTCAATGGCATAGGCTCGTTAGCTATTTATCGCCGTTCCTCTCTTCTGTGTCTCTTATCCAAATTGTCAGAATGCTTCGGTTACCACATTTTCCTTATATCTCGTTCGGGTTCGCAATTAAGGTGCTCTACTGGGTCGTCGCTGGTCGGCTAAGCTTTCATTCCACAGAATGGATCATAGTTTCCTATTCCAACCGTCGCGATACCCTCGTTCTATATTAGCTACTTCAAATGGATACTCAGCTCAACAAAGTTGGTATGTGCGATACTCTTCCTTCCTTAGCTATTCATTCTACGCCGTAAGAGGTTGCTGGTTTGAATCATCCGAACGATGGAAGAGGAATTCGCTCAATACTACACAAAAAACAGGCCCTTAAAGATACCTTCATTCAGAGCGAAGGCAGTAATTGCGAAGCCAAATCGGCAAGCAATGGTCGCTGTAGATGTGCTGGCAATATGTACGTCGAGCGGGGTGTGCAGGAGGTTGTCTATACGCCCGAACGCCGCAGCAACCCTCTCACAAGCTCATCATATTGCTGCCCAACATAGCACAAATTAATCTGATCCCTATGTGCGATGCTAACATCATGGACGTCACGTTAAGGTCGTCATCAAGTGCCGCTAAATCGAATCCATTTGGGCCTGATGCACGGCCCGTGTGGTCGGAGCGCCGGTTTGACTCAGGGCTGGCTGGCCGTCGTAGAGCTCCGAGCTTGATTGACCAGACATCTTGACATCGTCAACTCATCTCGAGCTCACCGCATTCTATCGAGGGAATTCAAAATTATATGGCGAGGTTATCTGGACTCCAAAGAGACGTTCTGTCTCTCTATCGACAATGCTTGAGGGCTGTCAGACAGAAGCCAACTGTACGTACAACATTGCTCGGCTCAGCACGACGACTGACAACCACAGGAAACGCAGTCCCATTTTCGCAACTTCGCAAAGTAAGCAGCTTCAAGCCTTGAACCTTGGACAAGTACTGATAATCGGATAGGGCTCAATTCCATAAACATCAACATGTTGGCAAAAAGGACTTTGGCACTATCGAATACCTCTTGAGAAAAGGACGGAACCAGCTCGAATCATATTCTGACCCAGGAATACGAGATATTCGCGGATAGTGAGGCAAGCTGTTGACTTGGTAGAAGAACCATGGGGAGAAACCGGATCCAACCGTCGCCACGACAGCAATAAAGCGTCAATTCGTCATCTGTCATGCACTCACCTATTACGGCATGAGCTGAGAAATTTTCTTTCGGCTGACCAGAACAATCGATTAGACAATCGTTGCGTAAATGTGAGCTACACGCCTGCCAATGGCGAGATCACGTGACAATGAGTCCATTCGACGATTGTACGAGCAATATCCATGACTATCACAAGGACAACTCGAGGAGTGATCATCGCCAGTCATATGCATCATATTGCTACCAGAAATTTCTTTTGTTCTCAGATTTGCTGCGATCAGGCCACTTGCGCCATCTGTGTGGTTCGGTCGAAGATTCTAGCAAATGCCCGAAGAATCGCCGAATAACCTCACGATTTCTCGAACCATCACAACAACGTAAGAAGAGAATTTCCAGAAATGCCACCAACATTCTAGAATCAATAGTCACAAGTATATAATGCCCTCGATGCACTCCTCTCAATACCATCATCAGAACAAAGAAACAACAAATCTTCTATGCAATCACTGCGCTCAACAATCAAACAAGCTCCTCGCCAACTCAACCGCATCACGAAACCAACAGCTCTCCGACACTTCACAACCACACCACCAGCAACAATGTCTCTCTTCCCACGCTTCACCCAGGAGTTCGCCCCCATCTTCCGCCTCTTCGACGAGTACGACCGGCAAGCCTTCCGCGGCCTCGACCGTCAACTCAACTCAATCCGCTCCTTCACGCCGAAATTCGACGTCAAAGAAACAAAGGAGACGTACGAACTGCACGGCGAACTGCCCGGCATCGACCAGAAAGACATCAACATCGAATGGACGGACAGCAACACTCTGACCATCTCCGGGCGCCATGAGCACGTGCGTGAAGAAGGACAGCGCCCATCACAGGGATTCATCGAAAATAATGGGGAAGGGCAACAGAAGACACTCGAGCATGGAAATCATCAACCTACCGTTGAGGACGAATCTGCTGAGACAGCAGCAGCTAAGGGGAAAGAGTCCCAACAAGTTGCCAAGCAGAACCAGCAACAGCAGGTGACGAAGCAGACTGAGACACCGGAAACGAAATACTGGGTTTCTGAACGCTCGGTCGGCGAGTTCCATCGCAGCTTTGCGTTTCCCGCTAGAGTTGATCAGGATGCTGTTAAGGCGAGTTTGAAGAATGGTATTTTGAGTATTGTGGTGCCCAAGGCTCAGGCGCCGCAGTCGAGGAAGATTAATATCGAGTAAGATGGTGCATGAATGAATGGTGGTGATAGGGTTTGAAACTGTGAAATTGCATAGCGATGGTGTTTTTTAACTTTTTAGTAGCGATGATGGGTAAGCATTAGGATGGAGTAAACTCGGTCTCATTTTTGGAGGGGGGTACATTCATTCGCTTCTGATGATGATGGTGATGAAGTTGTAATTGAGTTTAATTATTCAGTGAATAGTTACAATCATATATATTCAACAAAGAAAAAAAATGGCTTATTGAGCTAGTCCCATGGGTTCGATTTCCATTTCGCTTCTTCACAATTTTGCCCTTGTTCATCTACCATCTCTTCACACAGTAGTCACCCTCTTCTCCCTCTTCGATATCACTCACTTCCCTGGCTGAACTCCGATTCTTCATCGCTCGCTCATCTGCAGTACTGCAGCAGGTTTTTCTTCGTTCAAACGCAGCGTCCGCTTTCTTCTTTTCCTCCATTTGTTGCATGCACTTCGTCTTGTGGCGAACTCATGGCGTCTTTCCCATCGTTCTCCGCAGTATTCTTCTCGCTCTCCATCTGCTCTCGCTTGCCGGGCAAGGTTTCGTGTTGTGAGAGGCCGAGGTCATCGGGATTATCACGGAGAAGATCAAGTGCGGTACGACGACTGAAGGCTTCATATCAGCATCAGCCAGAGAGCTGCCCACGCTCCAGTCTGCACAGTTGCCAAAGTCATGGATCTTGATCTTGTCATCGTATGAGGCAGTGGCTACCTGGCCAGCTGAGTTCCACGCGGCGTGTGAGACTGATAATCTGCTTTCATGGCCAGTCTACGTACGGAGTATGAGCACTGGGTGCGTACAGGACCATTCATGTTGTAGAGTATCGTACCAGGCTTCTTAGAAAAAAGATTCGTCTTGCCTCGTTTCGTCATGGTCGGGAGGGTTGTGCTCCATCACGTCTTCGGTCGATTCGTGAGAGTGCACCGGGTCCACAACTGCATCTGACAAGATGCCATCATTATCAGTCATTGGAGAATGATCGTCTTTCTCGTGTGGCGACTGGTCGCCCGCATTCGATGGAAGCGACCCCATGGCTGCGAAGATATCTTGAACAAAGAACTTGGAGGAGTGGTTGTGTGGATTATTCGTTGACTCAGTGTTCTTTGGTGGAGCGAGAGATTGGTGTAAGAAGTATGGTTGCTTAAGACTGCTGGAGTACCCGTACTGCTTGGTAAAAGAGCGGTGGGGCGGTAAAGGTGAGGCACAGCGGATTCCGTGTGAAGAGTGTAAAGCCGCGCGACTCAAATGCAACTTTACACGACCATGCGCAGCATGCATCACCAACAAAACCGCGTACTGTAACACGTGAACCCTCCGTCCATAGCGCCAGTACTTCACTGGTTGTCGCATCTCTGAGAACTGCACTGCCGGATGAGGAGATGTCAAGTACCCCATCGCCTTTCCAACAATTCCACTTTGATCGCTTTGCTGTACTCCATAAGATGTTGTAGCGATGTGGTGTGCTTACAGCCTCTTTGATAGCGTTCGGGTCATCCAAGGGCTGTTCACTCGCGTTGGTTGTGTTCTTCGTCTTGTTCGCGCTGGCGACGGTTGGTTTCCTCGCGCCGGCTGTGCTCCTCCTCGTGCTGGCGGTGCTCCTCTTCGAGTTCGCGCTGAAGAAGAACTGTTTCTTCTTCTTCATGTTGGCTGTGCTCCTTGTCTCCTTTCAGGGTTGCGGCCCACGTCTTCCTCCTCCAGTTGTTGGCGACCAGTCGTGTCTGCTTGCCTCACGAAGAGCCCGCGTAGGTATGGTATCCAGCTTTAGATATGGTTAGCAAGCGTAACAAAATCTGTAGCGAATGGGACTTACTACCTAACAAACGCTTTCTCTCACCTGCGCTCTCGTTTGCCCAAGCCGCCTAGACAAACACTCCCACCTGCCCCACACCTACACGTTTTTCAAGTCCACCCACCCTAAACACACAAAACTATATACGTGTATATATAATTTCAGATTCAGTATTCCCCCATCAAACCAACATAGCAGCGGCATGGTGGGATAGTCGGTAGGCGTGAGCCGGTTAGTGGTCACAATAAAGATCGACTATCACCTACCACCCAAAGCTCGTTGGTTCGATCCTGGGTGTGAACTATCCGCCTAGGTTAAACAAATCACGGAAAAACTCACCCATTATCCTTCGAGGAGCAAGTGGGTTTTACGTCATCTGATTATCCCACCTCTGGAACTAAGGAACAGTGGATGGGGGAAAAGGTGCTTTTTTGCTCCCTTTTTCTTCCTTTTTTTTCCTTTTTTTTGTTTTGTTTTGGGAGAAGTGCTATACTATTACCTATTGATATGGTACACTTTGATGCGTCGTTATATTCCGTCCAGACTGTGCCTTGTTCCCGGACAAAGGTAAACCAATGCCCTTTACTATCGTCTCCAACATTATCCGTCGATCCGAAGCTGGTGATGGCGTTGAAGTGGTGATTTCGATGTGCTGAGGAGCCAGGTTCCCCCCGCTAACTCATCTGCAAATCACACCGATGTTGCTAGGGGGTTTGGCTTGTCCATGGCCTTTGAATGTAAGTACAAATCCCAATGGAAGCAAAGGTGTCCGTATACTTACGAATGCCAGCAGTCGTGGCAGGCTTGACAGTTCGTCCCAGAAGGTGGGGTTGCGTGCGTCGCGCAATTCGATCCTCGTATCCTTCAGTCCTTCTTGAGGTCGGCCATCTCGTCTTCGAGCTCGTCAACTCTCGTCGTTTTCATATCCAATGATACGAATGAACTAGGTTTCTACGGCAACTCAGGCACCACAAGTGACTGCCAGATACCTCGACCAACGCGGAAAGAGCTCCTTCCATGCAGGACCAGGTCATCACACAACCGTGGTTGAGCCGAAAATTCCTACACACATTCAGACGGTAGAGCGAAAGTTCCCGCCAACCTCTTTCCTCGCCAAACCTGGTAACCACTCACTCAATTACGATACCACAGAACCTGTTCTTTCTACCCATGGTAGCCCGAACCGAGTAAGAGCCAGTTCGAGCTCAGAATACACCCGTCGCTGCTCACAACATCCATTTCACGCTGCGTTTTCCTCCTAAACCTGGCAGGCAAACGGATATTACAGCAACGAGTATCTTTGTTCGAAATCCTACCGGGTATTTAGTCCTCTCTACCGCCCCTTCAGCTACCATCCGAAGGGGCTTCTCTGGGGCGTGCATTACGCCACACTCAAGCTCGGCAACTCTGGCCCTGAGCGCGTTCGACGTGCCTTGGTTCATGTCTTCGGCAACGACTTGATGTCGGCGATGGGTTACGGTAAAATGAACTGAGTCCGATGAGGACAGTAAAAGTAAAAGTTGGAAGTGAAGTGGGTGATCGTGTAGGTTGCAACAAGGACGCGTTGGTGCGCGTAGTTGGACGACTGTGAGGGTAGTACAAGAGGCCGGAGTATAGTCGTCCTGAGGAGGACAGAATGTATGGTGGAACTGTGGCGTGGTGATCGGGCCTTGCACCTATCGGAGAAGGAACCTTAGCCTACATGCGTTCATATTACTATTGCTACTTGTTGCTATACCCTCTAAGTATCCACCATGATCATGCGTAGTAGAAGCATGAATCGTGAGAAACATCTTTGACTAGGAACCAAATGAGAAATTGTCTCCGTGCTCAATTTGTTTTTTTTTACCACATAAAGAGCCGCAACCTTGATCGGCGCTTGAACCCTGGAATCTACTGCAGAATGACTAGTGAGTTGATTGTGGACAAAACTATGACGTGTCGGTGATATTTCGGACTGAAGTCCTAGAGTGCAGCCACCAATAAACAATTCACTGCCGCCGCTCGCAGTCAGAAGTGAATTGTTTAGCGGGAATCTCGGCTCGCACTTCTTACCACACATACACTAAATTCTGAAAATACATATCGTGTATATACGTTAAAGTATTTTGCTTCTCTTTCGCCTCATTCGGCCGGACGGTGTGAGTTAGCACCACTGTCATCTCTACCTTCGAATACTTTCGGAGTAGGGGTGGCTAAGAGGACGTAGGTTCGACTCCCTCATTCGGGACTCAAGTCGAAGCCGAACCTTTCTTTTTTGCGTTATTACCCGCCTAAAGACGTCTGGGGGTGAATACCGTGCGGTAGGTTAATCACTTGTTTTGTTAAGAGTTTTAGATCCTGTAAACTCTAGAACATTACCTTTCTCTCTTTCTTCTGCACTCTTTCTTCGCCGCAGCTGGATGATCGCGTTTCACTGTTGAATTGCATTGTTTTCGAGATCACTGATACTAACACGTCTGAAGATAAAGCCTTGTGCCCCTTCTCAAAGCGCTATAGAAGGCCATCTAGATGATTAGGGCACGGTCTCCACATATTCTCAATCTAAATACATGTATCACCTCCTTGAACCTAACAGGTCCCTGTTGGCCTTCTCTGCTTCCCTGTAAGCCTCCACAAATTCTCTACGATATCCACCGATCATATTCCAAAAAACCTTACTGTCGTCTCTATTCCACCGTACTCTCTCGTTGATTAGCACAGCCGTCACAAAAATGTTTTCGATACGTCGATCATCGTCCTGCAGCCTCGCAGCATCTACGGCAGCGAAGAAGATCTCGACAAGCATGCCAAGCTCCAATGCCGTGTACTTTTGTCGTGCCAGTATTACAACAGACAGCTTTTGATGTACGGTCTCTTTAAGGAACTCGGATTCCACATGCTCTGCTAATTCATACATCTCGAGATGGAAATCAACAGCTGACTTCCGGTAGGAAAACGAGTTTATGTCCTTATCTGGTGGAAATGACGTAGCAAAATGGATCTCCGGCGCTTCATTATCTTGATCAAATTGGTAGTCCGCCAAATAGCAATAGTAGACGAATTGGTCGACGACTTGTGGGTGGAAGCAGAGATCCAGACTTTTGAACTTTGTAGGTACGAGGGCCTGTAATTAATCAAATTCTTTCCTCCGCGAACAAAAGTTTCCATCGAACTTACTCCACGTGGATGTAGTTGATTCAGTACGGTTTTGCTACACCGCATAACGTTCAAAGCATGTACATGCCACATGACGCCGCTGGCTGTGATCATGAAATCTGCGCCGAATATGTTTTGTAGGCTTTGCCGGCATATCCTTGATTATATCAGCATATTATCAAGATGCCGGGAACCTTTCTCTTACTGTAAGCGCATGTCGCTCGATGTTGATAACTTGATTCCGTTGTCATCCTCTTGGTACTTCAAGAGGAGTAGGTTGCGAGGCGTGTATCGGTCAGCTGTTTCGGACGCAGCATGGTAAGTTCTTCTTGTAATTACTGGGGGCGATGACGGAAACGTCTCCATAACGAACACGAACGGAGTGCGAAGTAGCGTGTATCACAGATTGTACGGAATAGCAGAAAAGCCCGAGGACTCTGATCTGAGAGGCGAGTAGATATAGTCACAGAATACAGGTCTGACAAAGTTTGTTGCTTGCCAAGTGCTACCCATTGATCAGCTGGTCAGATAGTTATCCTTATGGTTATTCATTGGCTCGTCCAGGTGACGACTACAGTCTCCTAAGTGAGAGATATATCGCCTGATCAACACCGCTCGTCGTAGTCAAACATGAGAAAAACAACACGAAGCGTCTCTAGTGACATGATTGGATCCCTCTAGGCCCTGAAGATGCATACACCTACGGTAAATCATCCTAGGCGCTGCCACATACAAGGTCTTGAATGTTGTGATAGACACACGATGGACCGGTGGTGGATATGTTGAACAGCAAAATCATTATCTATTAAGCTTTCGCTAACCAATGTTTTTAATGTATAGTGATGATACTGTATGTACTGTGCTATGTTTACTGGTCGTCCGTATTAGGACCAACTAGCGCGCCAAGCTAACGTACAGGTCTCCACTCGCACCTGCCTATCGTCACGCGAAGGATAATCACGACCTCACCACGACCTCCCCAAACATTACTTCGCGATTCGATGCTTTCCACTCCTATTCTCTATAACTAGCTATGATATCCCTGGTTCATTTACACGGCGCGTAAGCGTCGCAATATCGAGCGGCGCAGCTTTACAAACTGCGAGCTGCTTCGGCACCTCTTGACAACCCTAGCTCTTGTAAGTACACTTTTTGCATAGACACTGCGGAACTTATCTCCGTCATTTTGGCAGTGATGACCGAAGTTCCTTTGTGGCCTAATCACCCACGATTGCGCTTCACCAGATACTGCGTATCAGAAAACCCGACTGCGGTTTCGTTGTGCGACAACATTTACACACAAATGTCTGAGCCATTGTTTCTTTCTCAACAACACCTCTGTCGCATAGGTCTTGTACTCTGCTGACAGCTTTAACTATTAAAGAGCACGCTCCTGGAAGACCTACTCCGGTTTAAACGTCATCGAACGTTCTCGTCGCTCGACACTACATTTGCTGGGTTCATTTCATCTGGACTTGGAGTTAAATATGCTTTGCTATAGTCACAAGGAACATGAACTAACCCCCGACCTCGCCTCGCAATGACGAACCCCGCCGTGTACTCACCAACTCCAAGCTCTATACCGCCTTAAAAGGTCCCCAACCCCACAGAAGGAGACGTAGGTCGTTTATGGCTTCATCCTCACAAATTGGTAGCCTCATCTGCAATTCATCAACTCAACACATCATCACTGACAAGCCAATTCTTACCTACCACTACACCTACAGATCAACAACTCCCATACCCTACAACTACCTACACTATCCCTCCCATCATCGAGCCAAGCCAAGCTGGACCCCCTCCCCTCCCCTCCTCCCGTTCCCCAATCTCCAAATTTCCTTACATACTTGCCAACCCCGTATTCAATCTCCACAACAAGCCCACCACTCGGAGCCGCAGCCGAGATTCTACCGTAACGGTGTCACGACAACCGGGGGCGGGTCTGAAAACTGTGAAACCGCCTAGGTAGCGAGCGGCCCGCAGTCATTTCCGCTGCGCCACCACGCGCCTTCTGCGTCAGTCGCAAGGCAAGACACAAATTACCGCGAGGGGCGCAGCAGGGAGGGGCATTGGCATTTGACATGTGACATAGCATAGGTGTACCTATCTTACAGGATAGAGATAGAGGTAGAGATACCTATGCTCCCAGTGCATTGTGAGACAACAAGTAGCCAGCTAAGAGAAGAAGGATGGATGGATGGGATGGTGAAGTACAGAGGAAAGCAGAAGAGAAGACAAGGGTGAGGAGAGAAATATCACATTGTGGACTCCAAGTATTTGGATCTTTTCTGATCTGATTGATGTGAATATGATGTTTACCACATCCTGTAATATTGTCGGTCTAGTGTACTAAAGATTACATTTTACAATGCAATTATAAAAGTGTTGTATATGGGTGCAGACAGGATAAAAAACGAAAATGGTCCCAGATGGACGACAACGACAACAACGCCGCCATATATGCAACCTCTCTATTCTCCCAAGCAATCCAATTCAATCCAATCCAACTTAAATGCGGTGCGGTGCGGTGCGGGTGCGAAATTGCGCTGCGTTAATAATTCGTATATCTTCGTCGTCGATTTAGATCCAACATCCACTTCCCCTCTCTATATTCTCCTTCACCACTTACAACAAATTACTCAAAAAAACATGATACTACCAGGCGGTGAGTCTCGAGGTTACGAGCTCTTCCCCGCCTCATAAACCCTACTCATAAACTCCTCGACATCCATCTCGACACTCTTCTCCCTCAGCGTTCTCGCAACTTGCTCCGCCCCACCCTCAACACAACTGCCCTCCGTAATCCCGAGTACAGCGACCGCGACACGCGGAGGTATCTTGTCGCCTTCGACGGTATACACGTCCATGACGCGCGCTGCGTGCTCGACGCCCAGTCTGCCGCAAAAAAGGTTGCTGAACATGTCGAAGAGGTAGTCTCGGGGCTCGACGCGCAGCGCTTCTAGGCGCTGGGATAGACTGGGAGATTTCTTGGAGAGAGCGTGCAGGGTTGTCGAGTATGCGGCGTGCATGGAGTTTGAGTCCTGGACGAGGAAGGAGAGCGGTAAGGGGCGGTTGAGTAGATTGGAAAGCGTGATGAAAGCTTGTGGGGCGGGAAGGTTAAGGAGGAGCAGGGCGGCGATGTGCTGGACGCCGTTGCTGGAGTGCGAAATGTCGGGGCGGTAGGTCGAGTAGGCGAGGCACACGTTTACGAGGTCCTGGTGTAGTGGCTGCTCGTCATGTGCTTCTGGGGATGTTTGCGCTGCAAACATTTTAAGCTCGGGGAAGACCGCGCTTTTGCTTTCGATGATATGCGCATATCGGCCTTCCAAGGCATCGCTTCTCTTCTCTTCGATCTCTTTCCTTGCCTTCTCCAAGGCAATCTCGTACGTTGCTTCAGTGACTTCGAGGTCATTGCCGATCGCCTTCTGCCAGACTTCGCCTCGCAACCGTGGTGGGATTCCGTTCCACCACATTTTTCTATGCGAAGCGCGGAGCTCGGGGTTTGTCATTTCGGTAGCCCAGTTGGGAAGGAGCAGGCTGGACCAGTATTCTGCCTTTATGCGGGAGGCCTTCTCGTGAGCGAGGGCTTCTTGTTGGGCTCGCTGAGCTTCAAGACGTTCTAACGTGTGTTAGCCTAATGGTGCAGTGGCAAGAGGAAGAGTGAAACAAACCAGCCTCCGCAATTCGGGCCAGCATTTGCTGGTACTCCCTAAGGTGCTTCTTCTCTTCCTTAGGGTTTTTGGGCGGAAGCCATGACGGCCGTGTCCGGGAGAGATACTTCTGTTTCTCGGCGGAGGGTTGGAAAGGATCGATAAGAGGATCGCTCTTGCGGACTGGTGGTAGAATAGTTTTCTTTGCCTTCGGCTCTGGTTGACTAAGGGATGCTGATCGCGTGAGCCCTGGCAGCTGCCTCTTGACCTCCTGCTTTCGCTCAAACTCGGACTGGAACTCTTCCAATGCCTCTGTGAGCTTCTTTGCGTCTGGATCTAGGGCGGTGTATGTGTCCTCCCATGTATTCGTTCGCTGCCGTATCAACTGTGTTGGTGGAGAGTCTCCTCGATAGGGGATATTGGGCGAATGAGTTCGTGGGGAGTAGCGTGATAACGAAGGGGCAGGAGAGGTCTTTGCCGATAATGGTTCCCTGGGGCTGGGAATCGGCGATGTCTGCGGTGGGCTGCTGCATGCCGATGGTGCTGGTGACCGCTCCTGGACCGGTCGCGGTGAAATGGGAACATTCCAAATCACAGCGTCCTCCGGCAGGTCGTCGTCCTCGTCATCGCACTCTGCTTCCCTCTCCTTCACAGTTTTCCGTTTCGAATCTTGCCATGATTGTCTCCTGGTGCTCAATGCCGGCGACGGCAAAACATCTAGGTTCCGGGAACTTTTCCGTGACAGTGTGCGTGGTGACGAGGGGTACTTGTGCGAATTCGAGGGCGACTGTGACCGAGAGGAGCGATTGGGGGCATTAATACTCAGGCTTGTGAGGGATGGTGCAGATGGCGATGTAAACCCCCTTCTCAACTGCTTGCCCGGCGCAGACAATTGTGATTGCTGCCTCTGCACAGCATGATTGACCTGGCCCTTCAAGCTTGGATACTTTGGTTTTGGCGTGCCTGTCAGATCGCGGAATGATTGTTGCGCTATATGTGGGTGCGAGAGGCTTCGCCCGCTTGAAGATGGTTTGGCGGCTTCGAAGACAATGCGATTAGACGAGCTGACAGGCATGGGGAAGGAGGAGGGCCCACCTGCTGCCTCGTCCAGGTTGATCTCCTCAAAGTGCGAGAGGTCGCTACCGGTAGGCCCCATATAGTCTGACAGAGTCGAGGAATGGAAGCTGGAGGATTTCGAGGATTTCGAGTTGGTCAGGTCTGGCGGGCTGCCAGGAGGGATCCCGAAGACGGATTGCGCATCGTGCGAGTAGGCGAGAGTCGCCATGAGGGGACGGGGTGGTCTTCGCTGTAGAGGCTGTCGAAGCGGCGTCCCAATGCGGAGGGGAAGTGTTTTCGCGCAGGCGTCGCGGTCACAAAGGGCCGAAATCAGGGACTGGACATGATCATGCTCGGAGATGATATATAGATTCCTTTGTCGAGCAATGTAGTGGACTTCGCCTGCTTTGTAGTCGCTATCGCCAGCTTCTTCACCAGGAGAGCGTCGCTGATGTTGCACAAGAAGAGTGGTTGCAGGCATGTCGAGCGATGGCCGACGCAATCTCGGATCAGGGGCTTAGCGTCACCTTCCGAGAGCGTCACATCCCTGTCCGTCAACGGTGTGCCTGTCGCTGGCCTGTCAACGGCAGAAATGGCCTTGGAACTGTTTGATTGCGGGTGGGTTCAGCGGAGTGAGCGTGGTGAGGGTGAGCAGCAGTGCAGGTGGCAGTGTAGGTATCTTGACAGCATGAAGGGGAGGCTGCGGGGACAGGCAGGTTAACTGAAGCAGGAGTGCTACACGACGCGCGCAGGGAGCGCCGGCCATCTTCAACGGATCGCCCTCAATGGATCGCGCGAGGCGTCTTCAGAGGCCGTCTGCGTTGGAGGTGCGCGGGTGTGTGAAACCTGACGTTGTGTGGCTGGTACCAGCCGTCTGCATTCGGCTTGACATCACGACAGGCATAACCAAATTGCTCGCTGGCCAATCGCCGCCAGGCGTGCTGCTTAGCACAACGCTTGCGATTGCACCGTCTTTAGACTGACTGCTTATCGACCATGGTTGCCCGCCCTTCCAGATGTCTCGCCTGCAGGAAGACAATCAGGATCCCGCCTCCATCACTGTTATGTACGTGTCGGTAATTCTTTGCTCATGCTCCGACGCTCCCGCCATCCTGCAGCCAAGGCGTTGGCTTGCAGAGTTGCGCCAACATGCCGCCGCTAACGTGGGCCCCGGGCACCGATCTCGTGCTCCCTCGGCCCTACCTAATCGTCACCGTCGTCAGCACCAGGCTCCTACTCTCGCGCTTGTGCGCTTGTGTGGCTGCTGTGCCCACCTCAGACCACAATTCCTGGCTGCATCCTACTGTCTACTGTGTACTGTCCTCGGGTCCATTAAACTTGACGGCAAGGTCATCTTTGACAACGACCTATGGCGGCCTCCAGCATGCCTCGTTCGATCGTGCTCGACATGCGGACTGCTGCCAGAGAACCGTCAAGCCACTTCAACAGCACTCGATGCTGCGTCTGCTTGCGCTGAAACACCGTCTGGAAGGCTTTGCAAGCCAGCCTATCCTTTCATTAGCACCCATCTAGTCTTTGTAACACGAACCCCCCGCCTTTCATGTCCGAACCGTCAGGTTGATCCCGACCACTCGTGGGTTACAGCCCCGCGAACCGTGAGACACTTCTTTTCAGCCACACTTACCATTGGAGCTGCCTGCGCGAGATGGCGCCCTGCACAACTTTTGCTTGTCTTGCGCTGCAAGAACGAGCACGCCGCTGAAGCATCACAAAGGCCAATGCGATAATGTTCCCCACCGTCTCTGCAGTTGTTGAGCACATCGTCAGTAAACTTGATCGGTTGCGCTAGCCTGGGCAATCGACCATGCGATGCAGAATATTGGTGCACCCGCTTTATCTCCCCACCGCTGCGTCTCCCCGCCTCTGAATGGACGAGGAACCATGTACATTTACCATTTGGGATTGCTGGGGGCAACTTATGGGGAAGGATTTGACGTACTGATAAGCAAGCTCGAACACGTCGTCCGCAATCTAGACAGCACGCGTGCATATTCAAGGCACCTCACCGCCGATTCATAAAAGCTTTGGTATAGATTCGCGAGTACGGTAGCCACGCTGTTCAGCGATGTATCGATGAACATGGCTTTTAGCTGAATCTTGTACGCGCTAGACCCTGTTAGTGAACGCTCAAGCTTTCCTTGTCAATCGACCGATGGGCTGGTCGGCTGAGGTTGCCGGAGTTGACGTGTTGCAAACTTACTTGAGAGCTTTCCGGTGAAAAGTCTGGCCTGGCATTCTCGACAGATCGACAGTCAAAGAGTCTTCGATATCTGCAGTGCATTAGCTCCAATCCCGCGCACATCTCCGTCCCGATAGCTACTGACCGGCCATAGCAGAGGGGTCAGTCTTCTTGCTGACCTCTAGCGTTTGGGTATCAATGAAAACGCCACAATATGGAAACGAGACTTGCGAAGCACTTCTAGGGACTTGATGGCCATCATCGGTGACCACGTCGAAGTTCGCCAACGACTTTGCCGTCTTGACTACAACGCCGTAATCTTCATGTCCACGATGCATAACGCGCATAAAGCGCTCGGCGTGTTCTCGATTGATGGTGATCAAGAGAAAGTCGTCAAGTAGGCGCAGTAGCAGACAGTCATTGTCAAGTACGAAGCTTAGAACATCGCGCTCCAATTCGGCGTAAAAGAAGTTGCACAGAATGCTCGACAAGACCGAACCTTGAGGGATACCGGTCTTCTGACGGTAATATCGCTTCCCAATCTTGACGAGATTACGTTCTACATGCTCCCGTAAGAGCTGCATCAGGTCGTCTTTGGTCTCGACCCGATGCAGGTTAGTGTTTACGAAGACCGTGTTGGCCTTTGTGCCTACGAGCTTGTTTTGCACGAGCTCACTGAAAGAATTCATATATGCTGCGGCGCCACTATGAGCAACGTACCGCGTCAGCGGCATTGGGTCAACATGTTGTCCATCAAGGCGCTGTAGTGGGCCCATGGGACTTATTTCCACGTGCTTGCCTGTTTGGTACGCTTGAAGCGACATGAGACTATCGATCATACTCACTAGGCGTGACTGTGGTATGGTATCGAAGCACGATTGCACATCAACTTTAGCGAAGTAAAGCGGGCTATTGCCGAGGTGACGCTCCCGCAGTGACGCCTTGAAGGCTGCAAGTTTAGGGAACATGTCACCTACAGAGAAGAGAGAGCAACCGAATCGATCGGCTTGCTGTGACTACTTGAGGTTAGAACAGAGTCCCAAACAGGTGACCCACCTTCGATGCTCACCTTTTCGTAGGTGACTGCGTTGAACACTGGTGTCATGACTGTGTTGATACTGCGACCAAGGGACATGACTCCGTTTCGTAGTACCTGCTGTCTCCTCTTAAGGTTCATGATGGTTCGAAACCCATATTTCTTTGGAAGCAAACGAATTTTACTAAAGCCGAGCTGACGCGCAGACAAGTGTTTCGTGATACGCTCAGTGGGCATTTCCTCGAACATGCTCAATCTCAATGTCATCAACGCAGGCTCCGTTAGCAGATGCCAAACATCATGACGAAAATAGAAAAGGCGGTGCCGATGCACGTTCGACTCGGTAACATGGAAGTTGGTCCGAATCAGGGGTACAAGAAAGGAGTCGAAGAACCAATAGACGAATTCGAAGAATACTTCCTTGCGTTTACTGAAGTCGGATTGTGCCAGCTTAGTGGTTGCGTCTTGACCAGGTAGCTGGAGCCAGGCTAAAGTGACAATCTAAGACATGTTAAACATATTGCGCCAAGAAGAAAGAATGACATACCTGGAACTCCTGGGTGACCTGATGCAGTGTGATAGTCTCAAACCTCCGCAGAGATATGAACTGATCTATCCAGTACATGATGGTACGCTTGTTGTTATCACTCCCCCAAAAACCGTGTGGGATTACTTTGGATGTGACAGCACGACAAAAGGCCGACACATGTGCCGTGGGACACGCCATGTCTGTGAAACATGTTTGTTCAACGGTTCGGGTATTTGGGTTGCTGGTGTCATCCTTCCGATTGTGATCCGCTGGCTCTGGAGCTGCGAATGCGTTGCCAGTGGGTTGAAGTTTGTTCTTTCCCCACTCCGGCTTTGCTGATAATGGCACACCCTGTCGATATTAGCGACTGCTCATTTCACACAGCGAGACGACAAGTACCTCAACCGGACAGTAATGCCGTAGCAGTTCCATATACGAACATCGATGATTGAGTACCCGCATCTTTTCGACTAAGGCAATAGTAGCGCCTCTTAGTCTTTTCGGAATGTGTGATTTCCACTTGGACACTTCATCATCACACGTGGCTTTCTTCCCCAGGGCTCGACACATGCTGTGGTGTATGTCTTTTTCTCGTAATGTATAATCTTTGAAGGGCATGGCCGTCTCTTTGGGGTCGACTTTCGAAGTAAAGGCATTGTGTAAGCCGAATTGTCGAGGGAATATGTACCGCATGATGTGTACAGTCTGTTGGCTATCCTCCCGTCGTGGAAATCGATTAAGAACGTCTACTCATGACGTTAGTAACCATACCAAGCTGGTGTGGACGTGAAAACCAACGAATGTGGCGCATGCCAAACCTCACTCCACCCTTGGCGTTGAGAGCGGCCTTCGCATATAGCATTCGACTCCGGACGAAAACGATTGTGCCAGGGCTTCTATCAGTGCTGATCGAATTCACAGGTTTCCTAGAGGCTCCAAGATTGGTCTCGGGATTAGCAGGTGTGTCCGTAGAGATTCTGTCAAGCTTCAACTCTGACAGTGGCATGCCGCTCAACTGGTAGTAGTTTCCGAGATTGTCGTCAACTGGAATGAAGATAGAGCTATGCAGAAGCAAGTCCATCATAATGCAGTCTCCGCCTTGACCGAGCAATGCATTAAGTCTGCACCACAGCGGTTTCTTCAGCGATTGCACATTGCTGTTAGGGTAGCGGGCGACCAGTCCAGGAATAGAGGAATCAGGATCCTTATCCACGGGGTGTGGCACATGTGTGTGTCCAGACCGTTGGAAGCCATGGCAGAGCAGATGCGAAGGCTTATGAGCTGTTGATCGTCTGAACAGGCACCAGACCACAAAATCGACAATCTGTGTATGTTCAGTATCCGGATTCGGGCATGATGGACGGACAGCGAGCAATTGCCTCCAGGCTACTCTCCACGATGAAACGTACCTCAGACTGCTGAAAGTAGCCCGGCTTGAACGTGCCGCCGTTAGTGGCTTGCGATCGCTGTTGGGTGAAGATGTCGATGTCCTGGTCGCGTTCCTTCACAACCTGCTCTTCGCACCCTGTGCTGGTTTTTGAGGATATGCCAACCAAGGCAGCATCGAGTAGCTGTCCTAGCTCATTGTCGACGTTATGCGTTGAGGATGCGTCCTGAGCTGCGTCTGCTTGCCCAAGTTGGGAGATCCTCCGACGCCTGCTCTTGGACGAGGCGGAAAGCCGTGACAGCAGATAGTGGCGCAAGGTCAGAACTTGGGGATAGAGTCGTCGTAGGACGGGATGGTCCGTGGCGGCAGGTGTGGCACTGGCAGATTGGTCAACAGCGCGAGCAGCATGAACAGCGCGCCTTGCTTTCTTGCGGGAACCCCCACCGCCGTGGGACGCGAGCTTTCTCTTCATGCTCAACCAGAGGCATTGGCGATGGGGCAGTCACGGCGAGTCAACACGGGGTGCAGATGGCGTTGGGCTGCTGGAGAGTGTTGTGTTTCGCGAAGGCGTGAGCTACCCAATGGGGAAGCTACGCCAGGGACGCGATTACCACGGCGCGGCGAGATTGGAAGTCGCAACCATGGGCTCATTTGCAACTCTGTGACACCTGCTAGAGCTGTCTACACGGGTCTTTCCAGCAATGAGACGAGAGACAGTGAAGCGCATTCTCGCCATCCCAAACCACGGTGCCTGTTCCGGCCAGAATTCCGGTGCATTCGGCCTCAATTGCATGGACGACGGACGAGCTAACTACTGCGCCCGGGATGCTGCGCCAGAGCTAGGCCTGCACCTGGAGCCGGGGATCTGGGGATGGCAGCCAGAAGCCAGCCGCCGTCGCGCACACGCACGCCGTCCCAGGTCCCGCCATGGCATGCTCCGAAGGCAGAAAACTTCGAGGCCGAGACGGCGACGCTGCGACTTGTATATGAATCAACGAGCCGTGGGACCCCCCTTACAGCGCCGTGATCCCGTGCGACGTCAGCCCAAACGACTCCCGCACCGTTAATCCCGTTCCTAGCTCAATTTAAGCCGTCCGCCGCGTGGGTGGTGATCTGCGGCACCAGACGTGTGTGAAGGCTAAGGTGCCATACCGCATCGCAGTACCTCGCTCTCGACCGTGGCGCCCTCACACGTCAGTCACCAGCCAACCCTCCCACTGCTCCCCTCGTGCTCCTCCGTCGCCTCGCGCTTCTGCCCACCCTGCGTCGTGCACAAGCGCGCCAGACGTACCGGCCTGGCTCTCGGGCGGCGCTCCGGCTGTGCCTCCTCTCCACTCGCCCACGCATTGCACCCAGTTCAGGCTTCCGGCTGAAACAGCTCGCGATCCGAGCGTGAGTTGTTCTGCCACCCTGGTCGCTCGACAACAGTGCACTTGAACTGCTTCATACACGGCCGCAGACTGATTGGCCCACCCTTTCGCTCGTTGTCGGCTTGCCTTGATTTGGCGCCAAATTATGGGACAACATGGCCTATCACCCCAACATCGCCAACTGGATAGCTCAACTCGACAGTGAGCAAAAGCATGCCGACGACTCCCTCGAGACCTCGCCCGAAGACTACTACACGTCTGCCTACCCCTCGACCGAGCACGACGCCCCTCCGCCGCTCGAAATGGCCGCAACCCGGCAGCGCCACCCCACAAGCAATGGAGTCGTGCGTCCGCCGCCAAAGTCGACCCCTCGGTCTGCCTCTGGTCCTGCGTCGTCTGCAGCAGCGACTCGATCCTCCCCGCAAGTGCCGAACAAAGTAAAGGCTCTGGCAGAGCGGTTCGAGCGGTCGCCCGGTTCCAGCCCTGCAACGACGTCGCCAGCAGTCCGCTCAAGATCTCGCGAGCCAAGTCGGTTTGGAGCCCACGATCCGGCCAAACGTTCGAATGCGTCGGTATCTTCGACGGCGTCTGCTGCACGCCCGAGCAAGGAAGCTGCGTACGGGTCGTACAAGTTCAACCATCTGAAGCCGCGCGAGAGACCACAACCCGCGCCAGCAGCGCCTCGAACTGCGCGCAGGACAAATGGCAGCAGAAGCAGCATTGACCAGCAGATTTCTCCGACGCGGAAGAAGGTCACCTCGCCATCTCGAAGACCACCGTCTAGTGGACGGCAGCCGTTCTTTGGGGAGGTAGTTAGTGGCCAAGACGTGACGTCGCCAGGGTTTGGCATACCGACTTTCGAGAACACGCTCGGCGACGAAGCAACACCGGATTCTGTACACAGCGTAGCGAGAACCCACGACCCTCTGACCGATGGTCCACGTTTGCCTGCCACATCGTTCAGCTCTCCTCAACATCAACGGTCGGCCAGCGGTGCGACCTCGTCATATGCAGGAGACGGACAGCAATCACAGCCCGTAGATCACACAACAACACAGTCCCCCCAGTGGAGGACACCTCGATCCAAGATACCAGTAGCCACACGACGTCTGAGTGCAACGTCCGATTCTAACTCCTCAACTCGCTCAGTAAAATACACTCCGACGCGCGCGAGCAATCACAGTAACAGAGCGTCGCCAACCCGGTTAAACAGAAAGGCGGCAGGTCCGACAGGCACCCCAAAGCCGAATGGCTCGGACCAAGCAACACTACCGGCGATGGCTTACCGTGGATATCGGGAGCGAGGAAAGTCACCTATGGGATCAGGGGGCGGACCAAGCGTACCAGCTGTTGTAACTGCCCCGCTTGCACCGACGTCTCCTCGATTACGGAACTCGAGAGAAAGGCAATCACTACAACCATCGCCAACCTCCCGGTCAAGAAGTACCGGTCCTCATGGTGAACAAGGTTACTTCCCCACTGGGGGCACGTTCGACCCGCAGCAAAATTCGTTGAGTCATGACGAAGTACCTGTTGCGGTTGACCATGTTCCCAAGGTTGAACTATCTAGTGATACGCATGAGCCACACCAGCAACCAGAGCACCTACCGCAGGAGGAAAATCACTACTCATCCTCACATCACCATCAACGCCTAAGTCTTCAGACCTCTAGTCTATCGCTTCCTCCAATTGCTCAACCTTTATCTGCCACTACCGACTTTGAAGAGTCGCCTGTTTTGGGCATACCTGGAAGTTTCGTTTTGACACCGCCAACAACGCATCAAGAGCCCGAGCAACCGCTCCTCCAACCCACCGTCTTTCACCAGCCAACCAGAGACCAAGCTCCCGCATCACCTGATGTCGAACAGTCAGAGCTAGGTGTTAGGGAATCGATACCGATCATGCTTGGCGAAGAACGGTCAGCCAATTCATGGGAACCGGCTTTTGACGAGCTCAGTGAAGGTTTACAAGCCCTATCATTCGGCCCCCCCTCGTCAAATCACGCATACGATCACCGGGAGACCCAAGGCGTGTCTCGCTACGATTTCCAGGATTCACCGATAGATCATTTCCCCAACCGTGAAACACTGCGTCCCGACGACTCTGCGAGCATCGCCCCATACCGAACTTTCGAGTCCTTAGCTTTCAACAATGAAACTTACAGCGTTGTCAACTCTGTGCTCAACATGTATCATCAGTCACAGGTTATCTCACCAGAGCTAGCAACTGTCTCCAGGGAGAGAGTGCAACAGGTCTCGCCAGTCATTGCACAGCATAAAGATTGGGCTTCGAAGGAGGCAACAGAGACTTACCTTGCTCGGCTGTTGAGCGATGCCAATGCCTCAGATAACGAAGTCGGGCGCGAACAACCCGGCCAGACGACGAGTTCGTCACGACCTAGTCTGGATGTCCAGCCAATTAGCCAAGACTCCCCAGATGTCGAAGTCGGGGGCACAGCTATCATTTATCCGTCAGAATCGCGGCGCTACTCACGTGGCTCGGGTGGGTCTACTACCACCACTATCCAGGACGACGCCTCACGCTCTGGCAGCTCATCAGGCGACCCAATGCACGATTCACTTCTGCGAGGGTCGACGATGGACCACGCTCCAGCTTCGGCGTCAAACGGCCTAGAACTGCCACAGTTGGCATGGACCAATGGTGGTCTTGGCTTATCGTTGCAGAACGCGTCGCATCATTCACCTCCCTCGCAACAAGCTCCTCCGCGCCCCGCTTATTCACCCCCACCTCCTCCCACGAAGCCATCCATCGATCATCATGTGAACAAATCGTCCACTGCCGCTTTACACATCCAACCAGAGCGACCTTCGCTTAGCGATGAGCAATTCGCGATGCATCCTGCTCGATCGCGTACGCCACTCATCCAGACTCACGAAAAAAGCCTTGAAGATCGCTACGGCACCCCACAACCAGTGGAAATTAGCAATAAAGTACCAGCAGGGGCCGAGAAAAGTGAAACCGATCAACCTGATCCCGCAAAACAGGCGCTCATCAGACGATATAGGATTCTGGAGGAGTTGCTTACCACTGAGCATCAATTCTGCATTGACATGATGATTGCGCATAACATCTTCGAAGCGACAGCACAGAATTTAATGTCTGAGAAGGATAAGAAGCTGTTATTCAGCAACTGTAAAGAACTCGAGAAATTTTCGCTGTCGTTGTTCCGGTCTTTCAAGAAAGCTGCCAAGCCGATTGTCAACTATGAGATACCGCCACCAACGGGCCCCTGGAATCGCGATCCCTCAGATACACGGCCATTCAATCCTTCAGATACGTCTCTCAACCTTCGCCGACCGTCTGAAGATTCTGAGAACCCATTCGAGAACTGTACCCTCGAAAATGATCGGTTGACCACAGTTGGCCGAGTTTTCCTCGAGAACAGGGAGAAAATGGAGCGACTGTATACGACGTATTTTCTCAACCAAGATAACGCAAGTGCCTTTATCAAAAGGAACCAGGGTAATCCTGAGCTTGCTACATGGGTCATTGCCTGTTTCGAGCAGGTGGAGAACATGACACAAGCTTGGGACCTGGATTCACTACTCCTCAAGCCGTGCCAGCGCTTACTCAAATATCCATTGCTCCTTCAAGGACTCGAAGAAGCTTGCGATCCTGAGCATCCTGATTTACCAAATATCAGACAAGCCCGAAAAGAGCTCCTTGCTATCAATGCGCGTATCAACGAAGCCAAGGCACGCTCTGATACTTTCCGTGCCGCCGCGTCCGAAGGCAAGAAAGAAAAGAAGAAAGGAACAGGGTTGGGGAAAACCTTTGTGAAGGCATTTATTCCAAAGGTGGACAAGAGCAAGGCATACGATGAGGCTGACAAGACATTCAAAGACCAAGAGTACAAGTCGAGAGAACAGAAATTCGGAGGTCACTTCTTTCAGCTCCAAATTGTCATTCGTGATTTCGAGCAGTATCTCGAATCAATTACGGAGCATTATCTGCAACTCAACATCGTTTTTCTGGGCTTCATTACGGTTTGTGAGGTTGCTCCCCTCGGTATATCCTGAGATGGAGAGCACCTGGCGGAAATGGGCGATGGCTCACTTCGAGCTGCAGAACAAGGCCCTCGAGGACCATGTAAGTATAAAGAGTGCCAGGCGCCATCTAGTGCTAATCCAACCATAGAAATCCGCTGTCCGTGCTCGCGTGTTGAAACCTGTTGGAGATCTTTGGGAAATGTGGGTTTCGTACCAGAAGACAATTGAGCAGCGTAAGAAGTTCTTGCTGTACTACGTCAAGCACAAGCAAGCCGTGGACAAGGGAGAGAAGATCGACCCAGATCTTGAAGAGTCAGCCAAGAAATTCACTACTATCAACGACACGCTTAAACATGAGCTGCCGCTACTGTACGAGAGGACGAAGGGCCTCATGCGCACGTTGATGACTCTCTTCATGTGTCTTCAGAAAGATTGGTACAAAACCTGCTCAAAGAAGATCTTGCCGCTTCTGGAAAGCGAACCTCAGCACACGACCTCGCTCCGCTACGATCTAGAGTCTTACGTGGAGCGCTTCCACTCTGATTACAAGCCTATGCAGGATCTTGCAAACAGGCTTGGCATCATCAATCGCAATTTGCTGATCGATATCTCCAACATGACTTCTCCTGTTCCGACATTATCCTCGGACGGCGGAGGCTCGTCCCGCAACTCTTCTTCTCGCCGTACCGAGTCAATGGGCAGCGAAGCCTCCATCCTGGATGCGCGTAACCGCAACAGCGGTGGTTACGGTTCACGACCGCATGTAAGAACGTTCGACAACCCACCACGCTCCTCCCCAGCAGGCCCAGCGTACCCGTCGCTGTTCCAGGGCGGCGCTGCGGGTCGCAACGGGCCCGGCCCGACGTCTTTACGCGAAGCTCGAGCTCTTAGCCCCGTGTCGGACAACAGCGAAGCTACAGTTATTCACAGCGAACGCCGTAATACAGGGCCTTCTCGCAATCACAATTACCTTGGCCTTGACGGCGCCGTGGAGTACGACGATCGATCACCGCTCGGATCCAGCAACTTTGATTTCCCACCTCAGTTGGGCCCTTCCTTCCTCTCGCCCACCTCACAACCGATGCAGTTCTCCATCTCGCAACCTACATCGCAATCCACCTCCCTACCCGGCTCATCCCGTACGTCGGGTATCTTCAGCTCCGCCCTCCCCATGTCTGATTCTCCCATCCGCGGCAGCGTCGAAGAACTTCCTACCACTCCCGCAGATACAGATGAGCCCGAGGTCTTGTTCCTTGCTGCAAGTCTATTCGAATTCAATATCGCGCATGATCGCCGCGAAGGCGGGATACCTTATCTCGTCTATGTTCCCGGCGAGATTTTCGACGTCATTGGCATGAAGGGCGAGCTGTGGCTTGCACGAAATCAAGACGATCCTACAAAGACTGTGGGATGGATCTGGGAAAAGCATTTCGCTCGCATACTGCCCGAGGACGCTTAGTCCCCTCCTCCGCATGCACGTACGCACGCACATTGACTTATAAGCAAGCGCGCAGTTCCTTCCTCCTTTTTCCCCCTGGAGAATTTTGGTTTTTCATTTGTCGTCGCGGCGTTATGGCGAGCATTTGCGATTGAATCAGCTACTACTACTGTTACTGGGCATTACCTACGTTGAGCGGCGTCGGGACTTTTTCCTTCTTTTCTCACTTGAACTCGTTGTGATTCCCCTTTTTTTCTACCTCTACTACAAGCTTCGATATGCATAAGAAACTATAGGGCTTCTGGCGTATGGGTCGGTGTTGCGGCTCATGAGCATTGCTGGCGTCCTCACTTCTTGTGTATGAGAGAGGGCTTGGATTTGACATAGTTTGGTCTGGTCTGGTCTGGTCTGTGATCTGTGATCTGTGATCTGTGACTTGGCATAGTTGGTTGCATGATGGATGGATGGATTTTGTTGCATAGTGTGTATGATATGAATCAAAAAGATCATGATGGATGGACGACTCTTCTGGAATATTACAAGTCCTTTTTATCTAAGCTTTTGTCCGTGCTATGAGTGAGTCGCTGTGGCACCTTTTTAGATGGTAGATGTTTCCTGCCCTTTACTCCTCCATCTCGGACCCACTCTCGCCTTCGTCGTCGGATCCGCTTTCCATCTCCTCGTCCTCATCATCGTCCTCGTCGTCCTCGTCGCCTTCCAGACCATATGCATCTTGGAAGTCCGCAAGTTGCTTGACCTGCACCTTGAAGCCGACCTCCTCGAAGTCCTTCTTCAATCCCTGTAGCAACAAATTAGCACACCAGTCTAAACCTCCGACGTTAAAAGCGCTTCGCAAACTTACATCAGTCATAATCCCACTGCACGTAACCACAAGATCCGCCTTCTCGGGAACAAACACGCCAGCCACAACCTCATTCAGTATCGCCTTGACATCCTCCTCACCCACCTTGCGCACCTCCCTCAGCGCCCACTCCTGCCACTCCTTGCCGACGCCCCGCGTAACAAGATCGACAAACGAGCTCCTCGCCGCATCCACAATCGTCGCCCTTTCATCCACAAAGTCCCTGACAATCGAACTAATCGCGCCCTCGAGCGCCAACTTGTCAAACTTCCGTGTTCCATCGCCGTACTCGCTGATCACCGTCTTCGCCTTGCTGTACGCCGAGAAGACGTTGGGAGACTTGTAGATGCGGAATTTCAGCAGCCCGGTTTCGGGGTCTCGGAAAAAGTTCGTGCCGTAGGCCAGGCCGGTGCCGCGGATCGATTGCCACATGGGCCCTTCCACGGCGTCGAGGTACGCGATGGCGACCATTAAGGGGGGCAGTTGGGCGTTTTTGTAGCCTTTGGGGCCCTTGGAGGTGAGGACTGCGAAGGAGGAGTCGATGGGCATGGGGATGATGTAGTGTGCGCCGCCGGGGTTGCGGCCGATGTCCGAAAGGACGGCGTTGCGGTCGTCGACGGGGTTGATTGTGGGGTTTGAACCGGGTTTGATGGCGTCGGTGAGGTGGTGGAAGGTTGAGACGGGGCTGGGGAGGGTCTCGAAGTTTGCGGTGACGAGGACGCGCATGTTGGAGAAGGTTAGGAGGTGGGTTCGGAGGGCTTCAAGTTTGTCGAGGACCACTTGGGGTGAAGTCTTGAGGAGCTTGAGAATGCGCTTGAGGTAGATGCCCTTTACCATGGTGTTGGTTGCGCGGACTGAAGAGGCGGCGTCGTAGTGAATCATGCGGTCTACTGCGAAGGCCATGCTATCGCCGTCGCGTTTCTCGTCGGGTACATCTGCTAGCATCTTCTTGACTGCCGAGATGATGCGCTCGGTATCGAAGACGGAGTCCACGAGCATGGTCTTCAGCCATTGAACCACTGTTTCGAATTTGGCAGCTTCAGCGACGAAGGGGATGTAAAGCATCTCGGAGCTGCCAATGTCGGAACCGCGATCAACTGAAAACTCAATGGTATCTTGCTCGAGCTTAGTGATGACCTCCTCAAACCCAATACGCTTGCCATCTTTCACAACGGGCGTAGCGAAGAAATTGGAGAGGTAGACTCCGATCAGTGGTTTCAGCTCGGTAGGTAGCTCAGCTGTCCCAAGAACTAATCCAAAGTGCACGAACGATGTTTGTATATGCTCGAAGTGAATGAAGAGCGGAAGACCATTTTCGTCCTTGTCGATGATCTTCTGGATCTTGTTGTCGGATGTACCCAGCTTCTTTGCGAGTCCAGAGCGTGCCGTAGTCGTCTCGAAAAAGTGTATCGACTCTGTACTCGGCACTTTGACACCTGCAATGATCTCTTCGGGTATAGGTCTGTCGTTCTCATCCTGTGCCTCTTTGAGTTGCTGGGCCTTCTTCTTGAGTCCTTCTTCGCCAAGCTTCTCTTGCTGTGCCTTGACGCGGGCCAGCTCGTCTGCCTTCATCTGATCAGACAGCGCCTTTGAGGGCTTGCCGAGGATAGACACATGGTGAGCATCCGAGATCCACTTCTTCAAATACGATCGCCAATCCTCTTCGCTCCATTTGTCTAGTTTGTCGAAAACGTTCAAGGTGGCCATAGCATCCTTAAGATCGGACCCGTCGCGGTTACCGAAGAGGTGGTCCTTGATGATCGGGTCTTTGTACTCGTCTTGGCCAATTTCAGAGGCATAGCGTGTCTGGCGCTGAAACCGGTGTAGACAGTCCTTCAAATAACTCATGTCGAGCGGTTTTGAAGCATGTTCCTGGAGGACTTCGAAGAAGCGCTTCTCGACAGCTGCCAGTTTGTCTGTTTCCACAGCAGACAGGGTCCACCATATGATCATATCGTAATGACCCTTGACCCAGAAGTATACCATACTGGCCAGATGCTCTTTCTCGACGAGCGTGTTAACCAAGACGGAAACAGAAGACCCAGCTAGATACATGAGCAGCGTGTTGATGGCTGTCTCACCCAAGTCGTCTGTTGTCTCAGGTCCAAGGAAACCAATTTGAATCTCGCCAGTAGACTCGTCCTCTTCAGGAAACTCTACTGTATCCACTACGCTCTTGCTAAGTGGCGGTGTGCGCTTTGACTCTACCCATGGGCGCTTGAAAGGCGCATCGTAAGATGGCACCCGATCGATGATTTGATCTTCGAACTTATCAAGAATTTCCAGCATGTTTGCGTGGTCTACCTCGCCAATGAGCACAAGTCTTATGTTCTTTGGTTGGTACATGTCTCGATGGAATTGGCGAATACGCTCAGCAGTAAGCACTCGCAGGGCTTCCATCATACCTCCAGTCTCATATCGAAACCCGTCGCCCTCCGGATAGAGCAGACGGCGCATCTGGAGATCCATGAGGTCACCTTGGAGGTTTTGCCGTCCTTGCATCTCGGAATAGACAACACTAATCCCGTCAATGAATGAAGGTCCCAAATAAGAAGCGAACATACCCTGCATCCTCGCCTTTTCCGTCAATGTGATGTACTTCGGTATAGCATCCAGCATCTGTGAGGGTCGGCACAACCAGATGATCTAGATAAATTGGTAGAAGTTGTGCAAACCCCTCCCATCCTGCAGTGGACAACGTATACACCGTCTCAGCCGTGTCTGTCCAAGCATTTGTATCTGAGTATGACCGTGTTGCGATCTTATCTAGCACACCCTTAAATGGATATTTCCGTGAACCCATGAAGCAAAGATGCTCAAGGGTATGCGCTATGTATTGTCAGTAGATGAAAATACCCAATAGGTCTAAGACTAACGTGAGCCTGAATCATCATGGATTTCTGTAGCCACAGCAAAGTTTCCGTACACCTTGGGTCCCTTGCGATCGACCACTACCACTCGTAGGCCGGTCCTTTGAGACTCATATTGTGTGAAATTTGCATCCGCATAATCCGCTTTGAAATTTTGGATCTTCTTGAAGTGCGTCTCGGGTTGTATAGAACCCATAGTGCCGTATTGGAAAGCCTGTTGGAATTTCACGAAGCCTAGGTGATCAGATGATGAGATGGAGGAGACGAAGTTGTCTTGCTCGGCGTCTGAAATGCGCACAGGGGCTCCTTTGTCCGCTACCGATTTGGCAATACTATTGTTTGTCTTAGCTGCGTAGCTTGGCTTGTGTTCAACAATTGGTACGTAGACCTACAACAAGATATGGAGTGCAAGGAAGAGCACCAAACTACCTGAATAGAGGAGGCGTGAGATATGGAAAGGACTTAAAAAGCGAGTCTGGCCCGAATTAGTACCGGTTGTCTGTAGCTGCAGAAGCTATGCTTGCAATCATTTAACAGACCTGACCCGAGCCCGCCTTATATGCGCGAGATACGCTGTCACGGATACACGCAGACTAGTTCACTTCAATGATTCAAACACTGAAGCCCCCTAAGGATGGTGGCGGGGTACTTGTGGCGGGGCACAGGTGAATTGAAGCTCGTGTGCACGGACGTTCTGCGACGTCAGTCGATTTGGTCAACAACGATGTTGCAACAGTCCAACGAACGGCTTGCGCGTTGCAATGTTGACCACGACATGACAAACCGGCGATAACCCAACATGCCCTCCCAAGTCTCAGACGAGAAGCTGGGCGACGCGATCCTCCAGTCAGCCGAACATGGAGCGTTCCCGCAGGATGAAGACGTGGCATCTGCAACGGTGCCGTCGAGCGCGCTGCCAAAGCTGCTAGAGATTGTCGGCAAGGCTAGAGAGAACACCAAGGTATATATATATTTATGTCTAGTCACCAGAAAGTGACGCTAAAATCTGGTTACAGAATGAAGTACGCAACCTTTCTCGCGAAGCCGCACCCGATGTCGACGGCTGGATCAAGCAGGCGCGGAAATTGCAGGACGATATCAAACGCTCCCAGGACACTGCCAAAGAAATTGTGCAACAAGCAGAAGGCGGGAAAGAGAACACTCTGCGCGTCCAGGATACAGCGAGCAAAGTCAGCCTGCTCCATTCAGAGATTGCGTATAATGAAAGTCTGGCGGAGGTCGTGGAACAGTTGAGAGACATCTCCACTTTGCTAGATTCAGCACAGAATGCTGCTGTACATGGGCATGTCATGCATGCTTTACAGACCTTGGACGATGCAGACGGCGCGTTCGAGAGGCTGGGCCCGTTCGAGACAACGCGCGCCGTCGGTGTGCTGAAGAACAAGCAAGGACAGCTAAAAAAGGCCATCACAGAAACTCTTACTGAGTCATGGAACGGGCTAGTGAATGTCGACAACACCAACCACAAAATCTCGCTGCGGCAGTCGATCGAAAGAGAAGCCACAGTGGACATAAATGGCGTGGTAGAAGCGCTTGCGACGTTAGGCCTCCTCGACAGCTTCATTGCTCGCTTGAGCCGCGATCTAGACAAGGCAATCATCTCTCCCCGGCTTGTGCAGAGCCCTGACCATCCTTTGTCAGCATTTGATATTCAAGGCGATGACATACAACGTGCAGGTCACGTCAACGACGGTAGTGTGAAGGCTGCATTGGAAGACATTCATAAAATCGCCGAGTACCTAAGCACGCGCTTACCGTCTAATGTTGCAGTTCCTCTGTCATCCAAACTCGTGCCCATCGTTGCCGCTCGTCTCATCTCTAATTTCCTCCAACCCGCCGTGCCGGTGTCTACAGAAGGAGTGCTGGAGTTTCAGGACACACTATCATATGTACTAGGTCTTGTCGAATTTCTTGATGAACTGGGCTGGTCTGGCCAACATCGTTTGAGCGATTGGGTAGACAAGTCTGCGGAGATCTGGCTATCCAAACAGAAAGAGGCCGCTATCGCCAAGGTGCAAACGCTGTTCCCAAAGCGTGTCAAGGAGAAGATCGCAGTGGAGAGAGTTGAGACCCAAGTCATCTCTAAAGGTGATGCGCTGCATACTGGTGGTAATGACGAACAAGACGATGACTGGGGTGCTGAGTGGGGAGATGAAGAAGAGGCGGCGAAACAAAAAGAACAGAATGATTCCCAGGAGATGGAAGAGGAGGATATGAGTGCGTGGGGCGAAGTTGACGAGGCCAATACCGATCAGTCCACTGAAGCAGCCAAAATAGAAGAACAAAAGCCTGCAGATGATGAGAACGCAGACGAATGGGGCGCCGATTGGGGTGATGAAGATGACACAAAGACCGCCGCGCCACTCGAGTCGACAGCCGAATCGGTAGAGCAGCAGAAGGTGAACGGAAAGTCTGCATCCCAGAGGCCACCAAAGGAGCAAGAAGTAACACTTCGGGAAACTTATACTGTCACTGCCATTCCTGACTCTATTATGGAGATCATCTTGCAAGTCGTAGCAGACGTGGAGACTTTGAACTCGTCTGATCTGGCCAAAACCGCCATTGCGCCTGCTAGTGGAGGCTTATTCGCTATTCCAAGCCTGCTACTTGCCATGTACCGAGCGACAGCCGCTGTTCACTACTCAAAGGACGTTGCGGGCAACATGCTTATATACAACGACTGCCAACGCCTGTCCGACCGTCTACGCATATTCTTGCAGGAACGAATCGACAAGGACAAGTCTTCAGCTCTCCCCCAACTCCTGCGAGCTTCGAACCGTCTGAAAGCAACGCTTGAAGCGGACATAAAGACGATTGACGGGTTCGGGAAGCGGGCGTATGGACGGGAGATGGAGTCGCAACGACAGATCATCCGAGATCATCTAGAGGATGCACAAGGCTTCCAAGGATGTACCAATGTTCCCTTTGCGACAGTGTGCGACGATGCTATTGCCACGACCATTGACCGGATCGGCGATGTCAAGAGGCAATGGCAGAACATTCTTTCTCACTCAGCGTTGCTACAGTCTCTCGGCAGTCTCTTGTCCACAGCCCTTACCAAGTTTGTGAATGACGTAGAGGACATGTCAGACATCGCTGAGGAGGAGTCTAAGAAGCTGCACTCGTACTGTGTCTCTCTCACTACGCTGTCACAACACTTCCAGACTGAAGACGGTAGCGGCGAGATGAGGGACACTGTCAGCATCTACACTCCGAACTGGTTCAAGCTCCAATACTTGGGTGAGATACTGGATAGCAGTCTCGCGGATATCAAATACTTCTGGACGGACGGCGAACTAAAGTTGGAGATGGAAGCGGAGGAAGTGGTGGGGCTGATCGAAGCGCTGTTTGCACCTAGCGATCACAGAAGGAGGGCTATTGCTGAGATTAGAAGGACAAGCATGCGTTAGACACAACATATACTAGTTTCCACGACCCAACGCCAGCATATCACGTTGCGACTATTTTCCTCAACTTACACTAATGAAAAGCCATTCTCATGACTTGGAATCTCTTAAAATCCCCAGCCAAGTATCGTCAAGATTCCGTGAGCCTTCCAGTCCTTGCTTCTTGTGGTGTATGTGAGCGGAGTTTCGCGAACGCCGACTGGCTGAGATGCCCGCGCTAGCCTCATTGGAAAAAAGATCGAGGTTCGTCCAAAATTTCGAGAGCTAGACTGCTTCAACTTCTACTTACTTCAACACGTCGCACTCCGATAATCGCCGCCATGGATACCGATGCAACAGAGACCAAGGTGCAGATTCGCCTCAGCACTCGCGACCCGAATTTGCAGATTGCGGAGGAGCCTACGACGTTGCTCGTACAGACTTGTAAGTACATTATTCTTTGTGATCGGGCAGTCTAGTCGTTATTCGAGAGCATGGAAAGGAGAGAGAGCATACGGTCCTGGTATCCGTCGGGCTAGGTTTTTTCTTTCGCAGTCTTTACAGGTTCTCTACGAATATGTTGTACTAACAGGATCTCAGCCTTGACCCGCCATAAACTCTCTACACTCGTAAACGACCTACTGCACCGCGACGAGAGCCGCATACCGTTCGATATATTAATCAATGGCGAATTTCTCCGGACTTCCGTGGACGAGTTTCTCACAAAGAATGGCATAAACGCTGAAACGACACTGGATGTAGAATACACAAGGGCGTTGGTACCGCCATTGAACGTGACGAGCTTCGAGCATGACGACTGGGTTTCTGCGGTGGATGTCTTGTCGCAGTCCTCTGATGCAGGAAAATGGACCGCAGGCGGAGTACAGAGCGGCCAAGAAAGAATACTGAGCGCAAGTTATGACGGGCTGGTGAGGGTTTGGAACACATCTGGCGACGTTCTGGCGACTTCAGAGGCACCGAACAACGGTGGGCGGATAACGAGCTTGAAGGCAGCAAAGTGGCTATCAGATAAGAAATTCGTGGCTGCAGGTATGGACAATACGGTGCGCGTCTTCAAGTATGATGACGATACACGGACGATCACAACCAGCCTGGAGCTCTTCAATCACCGATGGGGCGTAGAAGATGTTGCAGTTCACGGTCCTTCGAGCCGAATCCTCTCCGCCTCTTCAGACACTACCATTTCGCTGTTTTCAAGCAACGCAAAGGAAAACCCAGTCGCACCCTCAAACCTCCTCGCCAACTCAACGGCAGCGTCGAACAAGCGCCAGAAGCTGTCGAAACCGGATCGTACCGTACCAGCGCGCGGCGCCTTGTCCACACTTTCTGGCCACTCTTCGCCAGTATCAAGCGTAATCTTCAAGCCCGACGACGCAACAGTCGCATACTCGGCATCCCACGACCACACGCTCAAGACCTGGGATCTCCCCACATCAACATGCGTAGACACACGCACAACAGGCCACTCCCTCTCCCTCTGCGCAATACCATCGCGCAATCTCCTCGCAACAGGAACATCAGCCCGCCACATCACCCTAATCGACCCGCGAGTATCCGCCACACAGATCAGCGTAATGACACTCCGAGGCCACAAAAACGCCGTCGTATCGCTTGACACGGACCCGTCGTCAGAATACAACCTGGCCTCAGGCTCGCACGATGGTACTGTGCAAATCTGGGATCTGAGGAATGTTAGTGCGGGGGGGTCAGATGGGCGAGGGTTTGACGGGAGAGAGCGTGTACACGATTGGGAGGCAAGGGCAGAGTGCGGGAGCTGCTAAAGGGCATGGCGATGGTGTAAAGGTGTTTAGTGTAAGGTGGGATAAGGAGGTGGGTATTGTGAGTGGCGGTGAGGATAAGAAGGTACAGATCAATCGTGCGCTTGACTTGTAGATGGATGGATGGTTATGAGCAGAGGTGCAGATGTGGGCGTTCGGGCGTATGGGATCGCGATCAGATACCACATAGGGCTAGGAAAAGTGCTGGACTACTTGGTACTTTGAATAGATGTATGTTCAATGCTTGCCCGTTTCACTGCCTCCAGCTCTCTCCATAAAATCCAACTCAATTCCGTGCGATCAGTTTCTAGATGCCGTTCAGAAGCTCAACCGTTCTCTCCCTCTCTCCCAAGCAATACAAACCCTCACGTACGCCATGCCATGGATATGCTCAAAACAAGAAAACAGGGTATCATAACTTTTCTCTCTTTCTTCCCACACCACCTTCCCACCATTTCTATCCTTCCTCCTCTCATATCCTCAGCCACAGGACCCCTTCCTCAATCAAACCAAATGCCCCGGCAGCAAGAAATTCGCAACGCCCTCTTTCACCGCATACTCGTGTCCACAACTGCCACACACCAATTTCCCCTCCTGCACACAAGTCTCAAGTAATATCCGATGCAGATCCTTGGCAGTCTGACTCGGTGTCTCGTCTACATCCTGTGTTTCCTGTGCTTCCGCTTCCCCCTCCGTTTCCCCTGCGGTATCAACTGTTGTATTCGATGACTCGACGAGATCGGCTGCCGCGGGCGGTGTCGCGGGTAGTTCTGGTAGACCGAGCTATACACACAAATCCCTTGTCAGCTTCTACTTCCTTTCTTTCTAGGCCCCAATCCATCCCGCTCGTTCGTGCATGGAAGGCGCGGGTGGAGGAAGCTGCAGTAACGGTACGTACCTCTCGACTTATCACACGCAGTTCCTCCCACATCAAGCGCGGCAGTATATTCTTGAGAAACGACAAGTTCAAGTCTGCTTCTTGGATTTCCAACTCCGCGTCCCGCGGGTGCAGGGGGAAGGATGCGGGGTTCGTTTTGCATGTTTTTATGGCGCAGGTGAGGAAGTTGAGGGTTAGGAGTTTCATCGTGGATGGTTGGTTCGTTTGGGTTTGAATGTGTGCGGTTTGTGTAGGTTTGGAGTGCTTTCGTTGGGTGGCGGGCGGGAGAGTCGCGAACGCTTTGTTGGTTTGATTTGATTTGGCTTGGCTTGGGTCTGGTGGGTGGTGGAAATGTTTAAGATGTGATGCGCGGCGATGCAAGGTGAGCCAAATTTTGGCGAGGGGTGTGGTGGGGGGAACGCGCTAGTATGAGGCTTAAATTTAAGCTTAAATGCGGCCGGCTGGTCATGTGTAGTTGAATAGGGTTGTGTTGAAGCTAAATCACTGCATTGAGACTCGAGTATAAGAAAGAATAGACTTTGTACACCAAATAACTACTGCATCTTGAATAACTACTACTAGCTTTGACTTATGCTCACCGTTCCCAAATCCTCCTGTTTCAGAACTGCGACCCATCAACCATCGGCCCCAACCTCTCGACAAACAAAGTCTTCCTCAGCCGAACGACTAGAAAAGTAGGGATCCTCCAACTTCCATAGAACCCAGTTCCAGCTTTCTTCCCAATCTGAAGGCCCATCATACGACTCGTCATGGCCTTGTAAGGTGCCGCCGGACCCGTACCACCTAAGATGGCAACAATGCTCTTAGCAACATAAGTAGATTGCCGATCGCAAGATAGGATCTGGCAGTACTCGACGTCGCAGATGTCACCGATGGCCCATACGTCTGTTGTACCCTTGAAATTGAGATGCGCGTCGACCGTTGCGAAACCTCTTGTGTTCAGGAAGCGGTCGGGTATGAACGAGGAGTTGGGGATGAGGCCGAAGGTAGGAATGTACATGTCGGTTGTCAATGTTTCTCCGTTTGACAACGTGAGTTCTTGTTTACCGTCTGGTCTCGGAATTGAGTCGATGATCTTGGTTTGGAGTTTGAGTCGCACGTCTACCTTTTGGAGAGCTTGGGAGGCGAGTTTCGATACGTGTCGGGGCGCCACTGAGAGTACCGTAGCTTCTGCTGCTACCTGTGATGGGTCAGTAAAGTGAAACCACCCCTGTGAAAAGAGAGGCAAGAAGTTCAGTTCAGAGGTGCTCCATCAACGTACAAGAATGATCTCCTTTTCGCGTCCATACTCAGAACCCAGTTCGCCCGCTACCTCGACACCAGTCACACCAGCCCCAGCCACAACTATCGTCTTTGCTTTATCTATCTTCTCCTGGAACTCATGTAGCAACCCCCTCGTCTCTTCAGTAGACCCCACCCCTTTGAAGGGCGATCGCTCTGTTGTACGAGTTCCCGTGGCAATGATCAGCATGTCATAATCCAGTGTCACCTTACGAGCCTCAGTAGCGATTACCACCGTTTTGCCTTCTGTATCAACGCTCTCAGCAGACCCATTGATAAACTCAAACTGATCAGCAGAGTATTTGCCGAAGCCGGCGGCAATTGGGAGGAATAGCTGCTCGTCGGTGAGCTGGCCTGGTATCATGCCGCGAGGTGAGGCTACATTCCAGTAGAAATGAGTATTTGGCGACACGAGCGTGATTTTGAACGGCGCAGCTTTGTCGACGTTCTTGAGGATGCGATGTGCTGTGCTTACTCCTGCATAGCTGCCGCCGAGGATGACGATATTCTTCTTCTTCATTGTAGAAGGTGGTGTCGGCTGAGGATTTTGGAGATAGTACCGTCCAGTAAGGAGATGGAATGTAGCTACCAGAATTCTCTGGATAGTACTCGCGGCTACTCGTAGTACGATAAACATTACAATTTTGATGAACAGATAGATCTCTCGTTGATATGGTGTTAAATATGAAATGAATTTAAGAAAGAGAGCGACGGAGCAACTCGGCCCCCGACCAGTTACTAATAGAAGATCATCTTGCAATCTTTTGAAAACTCTCTCTCCCTTCCAAGCTACTGTAACCAGCTACGTGCCGTGCATCTGCAACAGGAGTATCGCGGTGTTTGTGATTGACCAATCAGGAACTGTAGCGCGGAGATCGTCCAATCACAGAGCGTAGCGCTCCGCCGGCCAGAGCCAATCAAAACCGTCAGCGCCGGATTGGAAATCCTTCGGACTAAAACCGCTGTTGTTGGGTATAACTCCACTGGACATTGGGGCTAAAACTGGTTGAAATGGGCAGACCTGTTTAGCCCATGCTGTTTACCCTGCGCTGAGCTCACACGAGTAAGATGTCCTTAGTGAGCTCAACGCAATGATGCCATGCAAACCCAGGCGTGTCTCGTCGTTTCCAGATGTCCTCTAGAATAGGCAAAAGTCTCAATCGATGCCGAAGAAATGGATCGAGTAATGGCGGTATAGATAGAATATCTCGGAGAAACTGCTGGTCCTCCTGCTTTGCAATAACCCCAAGAATGAACAGGGGCGGTACTAAGGCCTGAAGATGTCGGCCTGATCGAGTCCTGATAATGCGCATAGAACTGCAGAGAACATCGTCCATAAGATCTAACTTCTGAAAGCCATGCATGACTAGGTGCAAGTACACAACTGCCATGTTAGCGAACACCCGTGTGATGAGCGCGTGAGGGTCTTCGGTTGTGACTCGAGGAGACGTGGCCCTCGCAATCTGGGAAGTACTATACTGCAACCCCAATCGTATCTCGCTAGCAGATTCCCCGAAGCCAGTGAGATCATCTTGGCCTTCCTGTGTCGTCCGATTCATGTTTTCGTAGAGCCTGGCAATGCGGGCAATCTGAAGCAATACCCAGTTGTCACATCCCATGATATCTCGAAGCTGAGTTTGTGATCCAGCAGTGAGTATTCGCGAATGGTGAGATACCAACATTGGTGCCGTTCCTGCTGTGATGGAAGCGACAATGTCAAGCCAAACTATGGTGCTCGTTATGAATCTAAAGCCCGCGACCTCTTGAGCGACCGCGGTTTCAATTTGAGGTATAGGGAGATCTGCGAACAGTATCCATCTCGTCTGCTCGTTCAAACCAAGCCGCGCAAAATCCTGAATGTGACCACGCTGGAACATGCTGATGGCTGCGTGTAGCTGCGGTTGCCACGTGCGCTCGTGGCCAATGAAAAGCTGAGTTGAGCTATTAGCACATGAAATGGGCTTTTTTATATGATTTCGTACTTCAAAAAACATGACTTGAATGATCGCAGCCAAAACTCCAAACACACTTCTGGGGCACCCTTGCGTTGATTGAGCAAGTAGTCCCAGAGAGAGTTGTATGTGCTCCTCTTGCTGAACAGAAGCAATGGCCCGAGCATGCTCCCCCAGAGGAAGAGTGCACCGATGGTTGGCAGCCAAGGCCAAAATTGTATGTAAGGGCGGCTTCGATCGTAGCAGGAGGGCAAGTAGCCAGCCTCCTCCCGACGTTGCAGCTTTTGGTTGGTACATGGGGTACTGGAGTGGGAGTACATGATCTATGTAATGTACCAGCAGGGCAGAGTCATCAGCCGAGATAAAGGCCATAGGCCCCTCCCCAGCATCGTTATCCAGATCAAAAGAGCTTACGGTCTGCTCGATGTTAGAGTTTGATACTATAATACGTATTCAACGTACAGTAGGCGTATGCTCTACGTCTTCGTGAACTGGTAATGTTACAAGTTCAATATCCGACTCAGCGCGGCCAACAACACTCAAAGCCTTCGGCTCGATGCGGACTAACGACTTTTGTTGCTCTGGAGGCCGATTTATAGTCTTGCGTCTTGACGTGTGCCTCACTATGTCCTTGAGGTTGTTCGCAACCGCTTTCTCTCTCTCACCGTTGTCCATCCATTCTGGCTTTGGCCCAAATCCATAGCAGGTGATAGAGAGGGTTTGACAGTTTGAACATTGAGGTTGAGATTCATCGCACTTCTTCTTACGAAGACGACATGTCCAACAACCTTGCTTGTTCCGGAGTGGGCCAGTCATTCGGGTTAAGAAGTCGTGTTTCGAGTGGGGAGATTTCCACGGTTGGGTGAAGTGTGCTGGAAACACGGCAGGTACGCTATGCCCATTCGAGCGTAGGTAAGTTGTGGCTGTGACCTCCAAACGCTGCTCTTCCCTACAATTTACAGTACGACCTCTGCAAAACTATTTACAGGGTTTTCAGATGGTCGCTGCGGCTATGCAAGAGGAGGGGTTGATCTTGTCATACGACTATCTGGTCCCACAGGCTGCTACTTGGATCCTACGACCCAAAGAAACGGTGGACATGAGCGAGCATCAAATTTCGAGATTGTCAGCCTGGATCGTCTGACTCTTAGGCTACCGCCCGGACTCTGTTCCCAACAAGAATGACCATGTTGCATTGCTTCACACGTTCCAGACATATCAAAAGCCTTGCGCATGGCTTCATAGGAGTCCTTTGCGGGCCAACCAAATACCTACTCGAATTCAAGTCGACGAGACCCTCCCTACTCGGGTTACCCCCTCGAAGCCTCAGAGCCGAGTTGATGACCATGGCGAGTGGTATTTGTAGTGATGTACGACCAATCATTGCGCTCTCTCCCATTGCAAAAGCAGGAAGAAACCGCACCCAAGATCAGTCACTGTGTATCCTCTCCACTTCACAGACGGTTTTCGTTCTCATGGAGACCTCACACCGTCCGTAGACGATGGGTCTCTCCAAAGAAAATGCTTTTCGTGAGTGTGTAAATTTGCGTTGTTCAATAATGAAAAGAAAAGGATGCGCGCGGTCGGAGAAAGTTTTGTTAGGGAGGCTTCAGGGCGCTAGGCGGATCCTTTCGCCGATTCGCCGAGCTGCTGCCCCGCCGCTCGAACTTTGGGCTGTGTTTGAGTCACTTTTGTGGGATTTGAACGAGAAGCACACGACGTCAGTCTCAAGGCAGCGAACTGTACGATATCTCGAATCCTGTCTCAGTTTCATACTCCAGCACCACCCGAGTCGTCGACGCCGAAAACAGACTGCCCAGCATGGAGTCCGAGTCCGACCACGACCACCGCGACGAGGAGAGCGTGTCTGAGCAAGAAGAGATCGAGGAGCCGAAGCCAAAGTCTGCGCTCAAGAAGGGGAGAGAAGTTCTCCCGCCTGTGGAGCGACCAGAGCTTCCGTAGGTCCTGGAATCCGCAGCATTGTAAATTGGTGGCTAACGCACACAAGCGAACAACCAGAACCAAGCACAATCGACTTCTCTACGCTGAACCCCCTATCTCCCGAAATCATCTCCCGCCAAGCCACAATCAATATTGGAACGATTGGCCATGTCGCTCACGGAAAAAGTACTGTAGTAAAAGCCATCTCTGGCGTGCAGACAGTCCGATTCAAGAACGAACTCGAGAGGAATATTACCATCAAGCTGGGTTATGCGAACGCGAAGATTTACCAGTGCGACAACCCAGAGTGCCCGCGCCCGACATGCTACCGATCGTACAAGAGCGAGAAGGAGGTGGACCCACCTTGTGAGCGTGAGGGCTGCGGAGGCAAATACAGGCTCAAGCGCCACGTCTCGTTCGTTGACTGCCCTGGTCACGACATTCTCATGAGCACGATGTTGTCGGGTGCCGCCGTTATGGACGCAGCGCTGCTCCTCATCGCTGGAAACGAGTCTTGCCCGCAACCGCAGACGAGTGAGCATTTGGCAGCCATCGAGATCATGAAGCTGAATCACATCATCATCTTGCAAAACAAGGTGGATCTGATGCGGGAAGACAGTGCCGCAGCGCACTACGAGTCGATCCTAAAGTTCATTCGCGGAACAGTCGCCGACGGCTCTCCCATCATTCCCATCTCTGCCCAGCTGAAGTTCAACATCGACGCTATCAACGAGCACCTAATCAGCAAGATTCCCGTTCCAGTACGAGATTTCTCCGCAAAGCCGCACATGATTGTCATTCGATCGTTCGACGTCAACAAGCCCGGTGCTGAGATCGAGGACTTGAAGGGTGGTGTCGCCGGTGGCAGTATCTTGACTGGTGTATTGAAGCTGGGTGACGAGATCGAGATCCGGCCTGGTATCGTGTCAAAGGACAGCTCTGGAAAGATCCAGTGCAAGCCCATCTTTTCAAGAGTGGTTTCACTATTCGCAGAGCACAACGACTTGAAGTTTGCCGTTCCTGGAGGTTTGATTGGTACGTTACTATACACCCTTGATCATCGATTCAGCAGCTAACAAGTAGTAGGTGTCGGTACCCGCGTGGACCCTACGCTATGTCGTGCTGATCGTCTCGTTGGTTTCGTCCTAGGTCTCCGCGGCCATCTTCCTAACATCTACACTGAACTCGAGGTCAACTACTTCCTTCTCCGAAGATTGCTCGGTGTCAAGACAGCAGATGGCAAGCAGGCAAAGGTTGCCAAGCTTGCCAAGAACGAAGTGCTCGTATGTATCACTCAACAACTGTGTGAATTCGCAATTAACGCTCTATAGATGGTAAACATCGGTTCCACAGCCACAGGTGCGAAGGTCATCGCCGTCAAGGCCGATGCCGCTCGCCTGTCCCTCACATCGCCGGCTTGTACAGAGATTGGCGAGAAGGTCGCGCTATCACGACGTATTGAAAAGCACTGGCGTCTTATTGGCTGGGCCAACATCGTTGCGTAAGTATCACAGTGTTGCTAGTTTCAGCCGTGTGCTCATATATCATCTAGTGGTAACATCCTCCAACCGATCGTGGATTGAACGCGGATTTAGATGAATGCAATCTAGGAGCGGGGAGGTAGCTTTGATGATGGGACGATACGAGTGGATGACATGACGGCAAAATTCTGGACATTACGTTCTTGAGCATTTTCTGCAGGAGTCGGTTGCAGCACCGGGATAGAGGCGAAAAGGTGTTCTAGACAGCATCTTGCAAGCCACGATACGGAAAAGGGAAGTGCTCATTGGAGACAGCGGGCTTTGTGTAATGCACGATATCCAAAAAACGCAGTCAGAATAGCCACATGTAATGACAAAACATGTATATTGAATACTGTCCACTAAAATTGTTGAGAAAGCGGGTGACGGCGGAGGTGATCGACAACGGACTGAGGTTAGCCGATGTTCACATGTCATTCAAAACACACATGCAAGCACTAGGTAGGGACATGGTCGCTACAAACGTCAGCTCAGCCTGCAGTTTGCCTGAGCTTTCCCCTCATTACTTCTCTCTGACGACTCTTCAGCGCTCAATTTCTTAACTATTGCCTATCCGAGGTAGGTTTGCGAATGGGCTCCGTGGGGCCAAGCATGGGAATCCTCTGCGGTCCACGTGCACTGACACTCTATTAAGGTTGCCGACCTAACTTACCTTCCATTCCAGATACTGCAACAATTTACGAGGAACGCGGAGGTGTCTGTGAGGCGCACCGAAGCCGACTCTTCTTCTATTCTTCTCATACACTCTCTCCATCAATTTAATGATTACACCATTGTAATTGCGAGCATATTTCCGCGCCGTACACGAACAAGCATTGCGGAACCCCAGCTCGGAATTGTAACCGCCAAACACGCAGCATGGCAGAAGAATCTTTCATGCCCTCGAACGCTGCACAGCCTCCACCACACATCTACCGTCCTATTCCTCGTCGCAATTTCGATTCTACGTCGCACGATGACTCTGCAGATTCGCCGACCCACGCCTTCTCGCAGTCCACGCCCCCGAGGACCAACGAGAGTCGCCGCTCGTCAGACTTCCTCGCACAGCTGAACGCCCGCTTGCTACGCACATACAACTCTCGAAACGAGGATGCAGAGGAACAGGAGAGAGAAAAGGGCCCTCCGCCGCGGAACAAGAGCTTCTTGAATATGACAAGTAGCACGCTTTATGGCATATACGATGGCATGAGCTCTGGTGCGGCTGGCGAGAGGAGTACGGCAGAGACACCGTGGGGCACGGGCGCGGAGACTCCAGCACACTCTGGCATGGGCATCCCTGCCTGGGAGACTGGCATGGGAAGTCCGGATGCGGGATTGAGCATGAAGAACCACGCGCGGAGACGTACAGGTCAGGGCAAGGCTGAGGCGAAGGGAAAGAGCCATGCTACGAGGCATTCACGGCAAGGAGTGTGGAAGTATGCCGTCATGTTTGGAAAGCTATCAGCACTCTACTCCTTCGGCGTCGTCTACGGTCTCATTGTTTCGCATCTACACGAAACGAGGCAGCTCGCGGCTGTGCATGTTGATGGCGTTGACCGAAGGAGCTGGATATACCTTGCCAGCTGGGGCTTGTTTGGTGTCACACTCGGGAGTCTGCTACCGTACGTTGATCTCGTATGGGATGGGCAGAAGGTGGAGAAGGAGATGGAGAGGAATGATCGTGATTCTCCTATAAGCGAGCAGATCAACGACGTTGTCAGGAGTGTCTGCGCTTTCGTGGGGATTGCGTTCGCTATTGTAAGCCTTAGTGTCATTGCTCACAACTTCATGTATGTACTAATCTGTATGACAGCGTCGTCTTCCCTGGCAGTCCACCCTCCAACTTACCCTAACGCTCGCTCTCGTCAACCCAGCACTCTGGTACATCCTCGACCGCAGCAAACCCGGGCTATCTCTCTCCCTCGTCATCACCTCAATCCTTACGTCCTGCATCTTCCTCTCGAACCCAGACGTCCTACCTTCGCCATCATTACCGGCGACTACGAATGTCACGCAGCTCCCCACAACCCGTAAGAGTAGCAACATAGGAAGCAGACAAAACACGGCGGCTGTCGGGCAAGAGTTATTCGCTGGTGTGGTAAGCTATGAGAACTTGGCTGTCGTAACGTGGGTGGGTAGTGTGCTGTTTTGCAGCTGTGTTTGCTTCGGCAGTATTGGGAGACGATTGGCTGTTCTTGAAGAGTCCGGTTGGAAGAGATGAATGATACCCAGAAGGTGAGATTGGACTTGAAAGGCCTATCTTTCATGTCGTATGGAATGGTACAGGTCGCAGACGCGTTTGTTTGTACAGCTACAAGGAACAGCTACGAGGGCTAGCATTGGGTCATAGGATGGTCTCATTATCAAAAGGGGCCTTGCACAAAAGGAGATTTCAATGAAAGGCAATTTCTTTCCCTGCAGTCTTCTTCGGTCGCCACAACTACTAACTTGAAGGCTTTCTCGTCTCAATATATCTTGCTAGCCTAGGCTGGAGGATTTCAAGAGACTTGATTTGGTGGCAGTGGCTAATTAAAATATTTGTGTTTGGAAGGCTGCCACATACTGCTCTGCTGCAGCACTAACGTGCTAAACTTACATAGTCGGACGCTCCCAAACGCCGACACTTGAGCCAAAGCGGAACGTCGGTGCCTGAGCAGCCGTCTACACAGCAAATGTACTCGTCATTGTTTAATGTTTACGTGCATATGGCTGGTCCAAACACTGCCACATATTGGTCGTATAACGTCTATCGTCGCGAGAACCGCCGAAAAACATGCGCACGTGATTTCAGGCCTTCATTCCTTGGGCTTAATAGGTTACATACCCAAGATCGATCGCGTCCGTCACATTCAGGCGTCCATATAGAAAAGGAAGGCGCTCATCCAGATATCTATAGAACCTGTTCCCATCTACCTCAAGGCTCCAATCTCTTTTTACTTTACACAGACCGACGGACTCATCTACACTCCGTCTCCCCAAGTTACAGTTGCACAAACTCCCTTAATCAAGGTGATTACAACCACTTCACTGGATAGCAACTTCACCCTTTACCCCCCATAGTCCTTTCCTTCTCTCTCAATCAGACTTCTCCATTCTTTCTCTGAAACCTCACATCCAGCATGCACGTCCTCATCAGTGGAGCAGGCATAGCCGGACCCGCACTAGCCTGGTGGCTCGCTCGCAACGGCATCGCACAAGTCACCATCATCGAGAAAGCGCAGTCCATCCTGCCTCATGGCCACAATGTCGATATCGGTGGTAGCGCACGCACCGTCATCAAGAAGATGGGGCTCCGAGACAAGGTCTTGGAGCTCAACACGACAGAGAAAGGAACGCAGTTTATCGATCCCAAGGGGAGACCTTATGCAGCGTTTCCGGTCCAGCAGGGTTCAGCAGCGAGTCTGACGTCCGAATGGGAGATTATGAGGGGAGACTTGGCGAAGCTATTAAGTGAGGAAGCGAAGAAGTGCCCAGGCGTAGAGTTTCTCTTCGGCACGACCATCAGCAGCGTTCTCTCCAACGACTCCACCTCCGTCAAAGTCCTCCTCAGCAACGGGGAGACACGATCCTACGACCTCCTCGTCGCAGCAGACGGCCAGTGGTCCAAAGTCCGCAAGCAGTGTTTCCCCCCGGAGGCAGTCACCGTGGTCGACAAGGACATGTACGTAGGCTACTGGACCATCCCCCGGCTCCCCAGCGACAACGAATGGTGGAACATCTACCACGGGCTCGGCTCGAAAATGATATCTACGCGCCCAGATCCGCACGGCACTATCAGAGCTATGATGTCCCAGATGCCGCTTTCGCCTGCGCAGAAACGCGCGTGGCAGGAAGCCTCCAAGGCGGACCGACAGAGCCAGCAGGACCTGCTCAGAAAAGAATTTGGCGCAGCGGGATGGCAGGCAGACAGGTTATTAGAGGAAATGGACGCAGCGCCAGACTTCTACTTCCAGGCCGTCCAGCAGATCAAAATGGCCAAGTGGTCCGAGGGTCGCGTTGTCTGTCTCGGCGACACCGCGTATGCGCCTACGCCACTCACGGGCATGGGCACGTCGCTCGCGCTTCTCGGCGCGTATGTTCTCGCGGGCGAATTGGGCAAACTGCCGCCCAATGGTGAATCTCAACATCCAGCTGTAGCGCTCGACGCGTACGAAAAGGTTTTTCGACCCTTCGTCGAAGAAGTTCAAGTCATTCCGTCATGGATCCCGGGCATCGCGCATCCGGAGACGGCGTGGAAGAGGTGGGTGTTTGGGGTTGTGATGGGGGTTATCTCGTGGCTGGCGAGTTGGAGGTGGTTGGTCAGCAGGTTTGGGAAGGATGATGATGCGGAGGATTTTGTGCTGCCGGTTTATCTGGAGCCGGAGGTTGGGGCTGGTGAGAAGTAAGTAAGGTACTGGTGGAGAAAGTACGGAGGTTGACGAGTAGGCCAATTGAGTTAGATGTATGATATTGTGAGGTCAGCGTTTGGGATGCGCGGAGTTCTTGGGCGAACTTGGTCTTGAGAGGCGTGATGGAGTTGGCAAAATATCTCTACTCTGGAGATATATCTACGGTCTAGGTACATGTACAGTATGTTTATTTCTCGGAGATTTTCTTTTTACCTTGAAGCATGTACAAAGGAGTCCGTATCTACTGCGTTTGATCACCTTCATCGCCTTTACATCAACGTTCCTGCATTACCCTTGAGGCACTTTTGTATCCTCCACAGCTACTTATAATACTATCACTTGGTGGCTCTCAATTACTCGTGTTCCCCTACAGTTCCTCTCTACTCGTCTTAACTCTCGAAATACACTAGTTAAAGTAGCAAGTTGTTCTGTTATTCCAGTTTTAAAAGATCTGACAGTCAGTATATATGACGGGAGTTCTTTCTGAGGAAGGTTGGTTCTCCAATGCATGTGAATATGTAAGAAATATATATACATGAAGTTGACGACATCCAGTATCCAAAATTGACTCCACTCTGCGGTATTTTCCTCAATCAATTTCGTACACGCCACTCAGCAATATTCCACCAGACTCTCATCGTTAGAACTGTCGCCTTCATAATCCGCAAAGTACTGCTCATTTTCTACTTCTAACCGGTGCTGGGCTTCTTCTTGGTCCCTGGCTGTCCTGCCTACTTCTTTGTTCCACTGGAGAATGTAGTATGCAGGGCTCTTACTCTTCAAAAACAAGTATCTCACATTCTTGGATCTGGCTTCTTTGTTATCCGTATAACTCGGGCACACTACCGGCAGATCTGAAAGATATGGACATTCATGTTCCCATCCCTCCCAAAACCATGCAAAATCATCCTTGGTATATTCGAGCGTGAAATGGCACATCCTTTTTTTAGGGCTTCGAGCATGCTCGCCGTAACCGGATCGTATCAGCACAGCATCCCAAAGGTCACCCATACACCCACCTGTTGGGTGTCGTCCTTGGTGATCACAGACATACACATCATCAAAGATTGACCATCCCGTATTGTCTATAGCAAAAACGTCCGCTCCACGTTCAATGAGCAATATCATCGCTTCGAATTCGGTTATTTGCCTGAGCCTGAAGAACCACTCTTCTCTTCTTACATGCTTGATTATAGTATGAAGGCAGTTCGATCCTTCATTATCCCGAGCATGTATGTTGGCACCTTTGTCCAAGAGCATCTTGATAATCTCGGCTCCGCAGCTTGTTTGTACGGCTCTCAGTAGATGTGTCTGGCCTAAACTATCTTTTTCTTCCAGGTCGATGAACGGTTCTCCGTATCTAAGTAAGTCTTCAAGCATATACTGCTGAAAATTAGTCAAGGATAGAAGTGAGTTCACCTTGCGGTAACTAACCCTACTGAACTTTGTTAAGCTCTCATTAAGAGCCTGCTTACCGCTTGTACGTAAAGTAGGATCTGCACCAGCTTGTAATAATAGACGCATACTTTCATGTGTGTCTTGAAGTTTCATTGATAACGCAAGTAGCGGTGAAAAAAGGTTTTCGACTTCCTCTTCATGTGATCTATATCTAGATCTTATGTGTTAGTTTAAAGTGTCCATCCAAGGTTCTTACCTCTAAGAAGAAATCCCTCATCACATACGCTGGTCTCGGTGTCAGCGGTTGTGAATATGCTATTTCATCCACATCCGCGCCATGCTCAATAAGGAATTTGCACATCAATGGGTGAAGCACGGCATACTAGTAGCAATACATTATCAGTTCTTGTTTATGCGAAGCTGCACAGTTTCCTTACATGTAACAATGGCGTTCCATATGAGTCGCGATCCCAGAGAGTACATTGGCGCTGCGCGAGAAGACGTTTCAGCATATCAACGTCTCCGGTTGCTACGATGTCAAATAATAGGGAGTCGTCGGGTAGCATCTGACCAATGGAGATTACGGGGTTCAGAGAGGAGAATCCATTTTGAAGTTGGATGTGATGGAGGTGAGCAACAAGCACAGTCGGGTTATCTGATTTCTCGACAACCTTGAGACTGGCGAGGATCTCAACTTTCGAGTTTTGGCGTGTTACTTGACTCTGGTCATCGTCAGATTCGGTGAATGTCCTTCGGGTCAGCGCAACTGTCACATCGTATTCTCTTCCTGTTATCTTCGTTATTTTTTGCTTTTGCGAGATCTTTACACGTTCCGGTGGCTTTGATCGAGGGCCTATAGATACTTAGAGTCAGCTGTACTAGCGATGAACAGGGGGACTTACGTCCGGAATTCAAGTCAACAGTGTGAGATAAAGCTACGATGTTGCATAGACGCTTGATTTCCCGTATATCCATCTCTTCTGATGTACTCAATACCTCAGACCCCGCACAAGATATTGTGCTAGACGGACTGCTCTCCGAGATAGATACCGCTTTCAGTATGCACTTGAGATCAGTGACGAGGGATTCTGCCTCTTCACCATGGACATTTCCTTCCTTTTGCGACGTTAGTGTCTGCAGTCTTCGGATGCTTTCTTTCAGTTGCACTTCCTTCTCATCCCTTGCGTCATCCTCAGGCTTCTGTGTAGATGTCGACTGATAGATACCAGGTGAAACGGGAGATGTGTGCGAGAGCCCTGATATCTGAGCTTGCAGGGCAAGGAGAAGGCTTCGAATATCGTTACTCTGCACATCTGATACCTGAGGGATCCTCTCCATTTTCTGGGTCATTACCATAACAGCCTCGTGGATCCCATCTACGGAAGTTTGGACGTTCTCAATTTTCCCGTTCATAGTCGACACGTTTGTGCTTTGCTCGAGGAGCATCCTAGATTGTGTTACATAGTGATTCGATTGTGCTGATGAAGCAACGCGGAGATCCAGGACATGATCTCGTATGGTCCGAGTCGTGTTGCTGTTAAATGAGTCAGGCATTCATATCCACTTTTGAGAACTCGCCACGTACTATAGCAAGAGGTTCAACTGATTCCCAAGGGTTATACAGCATTGCGTCAGCTCTGCTAGAATCCGCAGCAGCTCTTTGTCGCCCGATATCGCCCCCTTCACCTTTTTCGAAAGCTGCTTCCTAGTCGAGTCTTGCGCACTTGCGTGAATCTTTGTTAAGTCGTTCTCATGGCGTTTGACATCCACAGTGTATCTCTTGAGAAGTTCCCTAATGTTCTTCAGAGTAGGAGTGTCTTCAGCGAATGCTTCATCATTCTGAAGCTGTGTCAAGAGCCCTCTCAAATTATCGATGGCCGATTTGAGGGCTTCTGTGCGCGCTGATGCATTCTTGAAGCCGGATATGGTATTGTAAAGAGTCTCGGTGCCCTTCACAGCGACTCCAAGCAGCGTTATTGCACTGGCGGCGACGCCAACCACCTCCATGGGAATAGACGAGGATCAGGCTGTACGAGGCTTTGAAATACGTTAGGTCAAAAAGTGGTGCTCGAGTACGAGAAGGTAAGACCCAAGAGGAAGGAAACGCAAGAGAAGAATGAAGGCAACAAGGAAGGAAGAAGGGAAGGAAGGAGCAAGCAAGAAGATATCCCAGGGAAAGCAGTCGCTAGGACGCAGCCTTCCACATTGGGGGCGCGGTACTGCAGCTCACGTGGCAAGGCTGATTCCCCCACCCCCTCCCTCCAGAGAACGTATACAGCCATAGCCAATCGTCTTCAGTGCCACAAACGCCATGGCTGATTTCATAGCGGCAGCTTCACCGGTCTACCATGCAACGGCGACAGCGAACATGGAAGCCACAATAGCGTAAATCAACCTTGAGCTGTAATCCCAGCATTGCCATTTTACCCCACCCCTAATCACATCAAACTAACATTATATTTTCCTTACATCTACACCACAAACACCACCAAGAAAAGAACTCCACCAGGCTACGGTCAGCCAGCCAATCAAAACCGGTAGATAGACTCCGTGCTTAAAGAACCCACCAGTTGTGTACGTCCATTGAAAAGAAAAGACAAAAAAGTTTCAACTCTCACTTTTCTTCTTCCTTTTCACATCAACATCACTTCTTCATCTCCTAATCACCTAACCGGTCTCAAAACCTCCCAATCCTTCAAACTCTGCATCTCCTCCGGCTCATCATCCATTAGATTCCTACCCCCTCCTCCTCCTCTCCCCGCACCACTACTCCCCCACTCGCCGAGCTCAACCCTGTGCCCGTCCTCGGCGGTAGCGGCAGTTTCGCATCATCATCGCCATCAATGAAATTCTGAACCGGCGGCGGCCTTCTCGCTGCTGCCGCTGAACTTGAGCTCGCAGCCATCGAGCGCCTCGGCGGAGGAGCTAGCGGTTGTCTCCTCTCAGTTTCTGGGGAAGAAGAGTCGTCGCGGTATCGTTGTGCGGGTGGAGGTGGAGTCGAGGAGCTGGAAGGAGGTATAGCGTTTGAGAGGAGCGAGGGCTTTTTGTTGGGGATTGGTGGGGGCCGGGTTTACGGAGGACTTGTGGTTTGTTGGGGGCAGAGCTGGAGATTGAGATTGGGTAGAGGTGTTGGGCGGTGTTGGGCGGTAGGGGAGACTTGGGAGGGAGTGGGTTGATGTGCTTGAAGTGGTGCGTTTGAGATCGCTGATGGGGTCGCGGCTACCGTCAGTATTTAGGATCTGTGATGCATGGCCTGGATGGAGGGGGACATTGAGTTTCCGCGCCATCGGGGTTTGAACGGTGTTTGGACCGCCTTGTTGTAGACTCGTTGTCGAGCTTGACTTTGAACCTGGTGTGCTTGCGCCATTGAAATCGACAGTACGAGCTCGTTGTGAACCCCTTGCTGGTGGAGGTTCCGGTCTACCGTTACCTATCTTTTTGACATCCACCCAATCTGGTTCTGGACTTGGCGTGAACGGATTGCTCGGCCTTTTGGGATTGGGAAAGTGATCGTTAGACGGTGGCTGGACGCGCGCTTTGGCGGGTAGACCTTGGAGAGATGATAAGCACGGCTGCTGCCAACATGGGAACGAGGAGCGATATACCATTGTCAAGCCACCATTTCCTCCGATCCGAACTTGCAGGAGGCAGTCCTGGCTCTATACTGTCGTATCCAAGCAGGTCTTCATCATCGGACTCGTCTTCACCCAAATGTCCGCCAGCCCTGGTATCCCCGACGACTTCTCTTCGTTGCCGGTACAGAGCCGCCTTCAAGGCGTCCTTCTTCTTTTCATCGACTCTTTGGACCAGGATTTGGAATGTTGCATATACCGGGCGATGATCGGAAAATCTTAGCGGAGCAGCGTCATAATGAATCTGCCGGATGTTGTCGCCTTTGTGCAGCACACGATCGCACCAAGCAGGAATGCGTGCTTTCTCAGAAGTGTCGTATTGATCGCTGTTTAGATCATACTTGTAAGTGGGTGGGAATGTGATGCGGGCTTCGGAGTAATAAGGAAAGGTCAGACCAGCGACCATTTGTAGGTTAAGCTAGGTATGTTAGTCTGGTCTTTCAGGTTCACTAAGGACAATCTTACCTGATCGTTCTCGTACAAGGTTTCGAGGTCCCCAACGTGGCAAAACCTCTGGACCTTCTCATTACTGAGGCCAATGCGGTAGTTGAAGTCCCCTAGCCAAATTACTGTGTCGTGATCTTCGATGGATCGATTCCTCTGAAATCGCAGGCCGTGGCTGATAGTCTTATAGTCACGGTTCCTCTCCTCATAGTTGGCGAAGCCAGCTGCCAGATGTGCAGTGACCAGACAGATCGAGGTGTTGGCATATTCGAAACGGATAGCTACAGCTCCCTTATTGCCTGCCATTCCAGACATGCCGGTCTGCCAACCCCGTTAGCATCATGCTGTCCAGAACCTTGGACACGGTTTTTACCTTTTTCAAAGCGCCCTCGACATTCTTGATGTGCTTGAGGCAGTCCGACCTGACGAAGACAGACAAACTCGCGCCAACTAGTTGCCCACCCCGGACGATTACATACTCACCCCCACCGTGCTTCTCCGCATTATTGTTCAAACAATTCCTTACTGCATTCTCCCACATCTCCCGTCTAGCCGGATCCGTGGACATGATTTGCTGAGGACTCAAATCGACTATCTCTTGGAAGCCCACGGCTACTACCTCAGGACATTGCTGTGAGGAGTCGACATCCGGACATAACCACGATGACAGGTCGTCTCTGAGACCGTGGGTCTTACCATTGAGGTTGAAGGTTCCTACCAAGACGTTTATCATCTCAGTCTCGGAATACTCTGCGGAACGTCTTTGAAGCTCTGCAACAACATAGTCATTGATTGGGTCGTAGAGGTGGACAGGAGCCTGGCCCATCAACCGTCCGAGAAGTACATCGATCGTGTTCTGCCGTCCCTTATCGGCGAAGTTATTGATGTACATGCGTGTTGCGCTCTTGCGAGCATCTGCCAGCGCTCCGGCTAGAGACATCTTCCCGTGACGAGTGAACGAAGACTTCAGCGCTCCTGTTCCTGCGTAGATGCGAGATAGAGCATCGCCATTGTCTGCCCACATACTCGAGTGCCTAACCCAAAAGTCTTGGCCAGCCTTGAGGGTTTTGTGACTGAAGAATATCTCTAAGGCCATCTTGCTAATGATTGTCTGAACGAGATTTGTTCGGTCTAGGCAGTCCAAGCAGTTCGTCCTAAAGATGCCCTCTTGTTGTAGTATTGTCATAGGCCTTCGGATGATGTAATTTTGCCCGTTTGATCTAGCGTCCTCCTCGATATCCTCAGAAAGATAATAGTTGAAGCCCTCTGCAGAATCTTGAATCCATCGAGCGATCATGCTAGCCATCTCGTATCCGCCAGGGCCCCGTGTCTCAGCATGGAAGTCGAATTCAGTAAGTTTTATGAGCTCATGATCTTTGTCGCCCTTCTCGCTGCCATAGTTCAGAGGACTGTTTCTAACGTGGCCTCGGTATCTTTCCGTAAGTTCGATCTCGCTTGGTTTTTCATTGCTCAGCAGATTCACTACATGGATCCCGCCGTAGCCCAGTTCTAGGTTTTCAAAATGTTTATCAAAGGCTGGCTGTGTAGCTTCCGGGGAGCGTGTGATAGTAATCTTCTGTTGTCCGGGCAGAAGACCGGATTGCTGTTCCCAAAAGATCGGCACGCTGCCTCGAACCTGCACGTAGGAGAAGCAAGCTCCAGTTGGTGCCCAGTAAATGGTCTCCGTTTCCACAAAATTGGCAACATTCCCATCATCGTCGATGCCTCGCGAGTTGAACCTCGTGCCAGCTCGTCTGCATGACAGTCTGGAGATGAGTGTCATTGATGATGGCGGCCCAGACCCTCGAGCTTTTATAGGCGCGGAGGACGTAGGGACCGTAATGGTAAGGGCAAAACCTCGGATAGCAGAAGTCAGGATTCCTGAAGCATCAAGCGCTTCCTTGTCCCTCGGTGCAAGCCTACTCCTGAAGTCCACCAGTGGCTGAATCATATACGAATTCCACAGGAACCCAGCATCCAGACTATCGATAGATACTGTCGCAGCATCCGTCGTCCGGTCTTGTAACCGCCGTGTAAGGTCGAAATCCGAGCTGTAGTAGAACGTCCCACTACTCAACAGCTTTTTGAGCGCCAAACACGGGTGTTCCAGCGGTGATTGCTCCTTCCTGCCTCCAAAACCCATCTCATATCCCTCATCATCTATTGTATCTGTCGGGTACGGATTGACTTCGTCGTTAAGGAGGGCATCGTAGCTCGAGCTGGTCAAGCAGTAGAACCCCACAGAATGTATCCTTTGTACTGTCTCGCCGGGCCGTACGGTCGCAACCTTACTTGCACCGTTAACCACCACCAGGAATACATCGCCATTTACGGTGATGAGTCCTAGAGTGCCGTGGGCATTTACAGAGTGCAGTGCTCGGTAGTCGTTCAGGTCCACATCTTCCAGCTTGGAGAACTCCACCATGCAGCGCGCTGCGCCCGACCCATTACTTCCAAGAGATGTCGAGGAGGAATTGAAGTTCCCACTGGGCTCGCTAGACGAGGAGCTATGTCGGAGGACGAGTGCGTGCGTCGAGGTCGCGAGGGCTATTGCGCGGTGTGGGTAATCCTTGATTAGGACGCGGATAGACATCGTCGGCGGTGGACAACAGCGGGGTTCGACTGCGTAGGCGCTTCAAACATGTCCGGAGCTCCGTTGTCGTTGTACGTGTTAATAATTATTTGGGCGTTCGCGTGAGGTGGAATCGTTGTGGTAGAGAAGCACGTGGGCTTTGGCGCTCACACTCAGCTCGATAATAATGTTGGCCTGAATGCTGGAGATCACGACGCTTACAGACCAAACCACTCCACTGGTGCCCAAGCCATTACAAGGCTCCCCTGACTATACGCTTACAAAGGCTACTAGATAAGTGAATCAATTGGGTAGTTACGGTTCTGTCAAGAATCTGTCATAGCCTTGAAATCGTTCAAATCGGCATGCTCGGCTGCCGTCTCATTCGCTCCGGGTAGGCGCATTCAGGAACGGGTGATGACTTCATAGGGTTCAAATATCTATATTTGGCCGAACGTAAACAAATAATATTTTAGAATCAAATAGACCAAGGGCTTCTAACAACAATATGCAACGCCATGCCAAAAGAACATTCAAGTCGAATCCAGAACATATGTTCGCAAGCACATGAGACCAAAAAAACGCGAAGACAAAGGAAATCACATCCACCTCGATGAAGGAGCTGGCATTATCTAGTGTTCGTTCAGACGTCACCGATAATAGCTCAATCCTCCACGAACACCAAATACCAGCTACTTCATATGCATCCACCTTACCGCCTATACTCCCTCCTCCTCCGCCCATCCTCATCCACAAGCGTAACCCTCGTATTAGTCTCCCTATAACTCCCCCTCGGATCCTCATACCCCCTGCTCCGACTCCTCTGCCGACTCCTACTCCGATCCCTCCTCGAATACCTCTCATAAACATCGCTCTCACTCGCCGCCGGCTCCACATATCGAAAGTGTTCATATCTTGGACTCCTCTCCGGGCTATACGCCCTCTCGCGCTCCCTCCTGACCTCCCTCTCCCTATACACGTACTCGCTCCTGGGTGGGCTCGACGACCGGCTCGTCACGCTGGAGCGCGGCGACACCTCGACATAGTGCGCGTTGTGGTGGTTGTGGTGGTTGGACGAGATGTGGCTTGGTGGGGGCGCCGGCGCTGGGTAGTGGATTGGCTCTGGCGGCGGCTGCACGAAGACGGGGACGGGCTGCGGTGCGGGTATCGCGAGGGGCTTGGGGGTTGGCACCGCGATGTAGGAGCTCGAGGTCCGTCTGGGGGAGGTCTCGCGCACGATTTCGCGCGAGTAGCGCTGGACGGATTGGCGGGAGGCGCGGCGTCGGGGGGGAGAGTGGTTGCGCTGGACGACGCGGTAGGGGACTACGACGTCTTCTTCTTGCTTGACTTTGACGAGACACATTATGCCCTCTTCCTCTTATGAGCTGTGCGATTTCGTGTGAAGGTTGGGATGCTGCCAATGCGCTCGCGGTGTGATTCGCGGGACGATCAAATGTGGGGGATGGGATGGGATGGGATGGGAAGAGCAACGAGCGAGGAGTGGCGCGCTGCGAATCTTACTTAAGAATGATTCAAGAGCGAGCGCTACAACTCAGCGCGAAACGAGCGACTGCTGACGATGCAGAGGAAGGCGGAGGGCGCGTACAGCCTGAGAAGTTGGGCTGCCCAGCGGCCCAGCCACACATGCGGCCCCCATGTCGAATTGCTCCGCCTTGGAACTGACCATGTGCACAGTGACGACGTAGCCCAGCTCACTGAACGGGCTCTAGCGTGCCGTCATGCGGGCCGTCTTAGCTTCAGGTACAACAATAACTGGGGTCAAAAGAGAGGTTTGTGTGCTGAGACCAAGCAACACAAGATAACGCTAAGTAGTTGGTAATGTATATTCGTGATCACATTGCTGCTAAATAGAAACAAAAGAACCTTCCAAAACGCTACCGCTAAATATGTTTACAACAGGCAACATACATCGTTTCAATGGTTTGCACATGATATTTATCCCCGAGTGTTGTAGCATGGCTCTCGATAGCCCTGCCGTCCTGTGTTTGTTGCTTGAAGTCCGGATTATCGACTCATTACATCGTGGTCTCTCGTCACGGTACAAAACGTCTAATGCTGTCACATTCTCATTCTTTCCGATCCAAGGGGGTCCGTAATGCCAAAGCCAGGATTACCACTAATCATCCATAGGCTTGTCCTCAAGCGTGACACCCCGAGGCGCCGCATCGGGCTCGCTCCTCAGACTACCAGTAGAATCCCTATTGCCTCTAGTCAAGCTACCCGCATGTTTTCTAGGAAGGGGTACCCGAGTGCTTGAAGGTGCTGGGTGCTCAACTGCACCAGAACTAGCAGAGGCATCCGTAGTGCCATTAGTAGTACCAGTGGTTCCATCAGCATTTGAATCATCAGATCCCGGGACCTCAAGAGAACCGCGATTGCCGTTGCTTTTCCGCGCTTCGGTAGGTGAGGCGGTGTTGACAGGGAAGCGGGTCTGACTTCGGTCGCGACGGTGAGAGCCAGTCACTCGAGAACCGGGCGCGGGAGATGTGGCTCGAGGCGAACGTTGAGCGGCAATGGCGCGTTGGCGCTCCTCCATATTCGCACGGCGGTTGCTCTCATCAGTCGAGATGGCGCGAGGACGCTGGGCACCAGATGCTGAGTGAGTGAGGGTACTGGCGCGCTTCAGTTCCCCGAAGATCGCATCCTTGTGTGCAAATAAGTCACGGACAAGACGATAGCTGTACCGCTCGTTCATCGTCAAGCTTGATTCTTGCTTTGGACGTAGGATGCATGGCGCAAGCGCGTTCGCCAAAGCCGTAACATAAACATCATCAGCAGAAGTCAGCTCGATGAGGCGAGTGAAGTGGGTGCAGATGGCATCGAGCGTCGCGATGTTAGCGAGACGAAGTTGACCAAGTGTGGACTGCAGGACGGAGACACGTGTGTCTTCTGAGACATCCGTGGCAGTTGTGCTGTATATTGTCTTGATGATCTCGTAGACGTGGGAAGACACAAGTGAATCTATACCAATCAGCTGGAGCCGTGAAAAGTAAGTAGTAGGAACATACCAGGCAATTCCAAGAGGTACAGCTTGAGCACGCTAGCAACGATGGGTATGTCGTACTTCTCAAGCACTTCATCAGAGAATCTCTTGCCGGTGTTGATCTCGGCTCTTAGAGTATGCGTCTGTGCTAACGGAACGTCGACAAGCCAAATACCACGACGAGCCTCGTCGCCCTCTAGATCGGGATAGTGATTGTCTAGGAACGTGAGGATGGTTGTGATGAGCACAGGCACGCGCTTCTTATCCGAGCGAGCTCGAGCCTCTAGATCTACACCAAAGGTTTGTTCTTTATTCGTGTCAGTATTAGTTGATTAAGCATGAATGAAGAGCATCATACCATCCACTGAGTTATAATAGTTCTCGTAGGTCGTGACCCTCGGCAAGTATGGTCCCGTCCTGTAGTTTTCGAGCATGTATCGAAGGTCTCCCAATGGTTGAACTGTCTCCTGGAACAGCATCATCTTGTCGACTGTGCTTTGCAGACTGGGAATGACGTTGCTAATAGCACCAGAAAAGTCAAGGATGACAGCCTTGATGGCCCTCAGCCTGTCCAATTCACAGCGCTCCATGAACTTGAGATGATCGACCATGGCTTCTTCCAAGTTGCATCGCAAAGAGTCGAGCTTCTTGACGGAGGCCTTGTAACGCTCATCAGATTCGTGAGCTTCTCGCCTCAGCCTCTCTGCCGGTGTTTCGTTGGGGAACTGATTGTTAAGCGGGTTCCAACCTGAGAGGTACTCTTGCACAGTTCCAACAGGAGAGTCAACTGTGAAGTTGTCCGCGGACGATGTTGACATAGCCGTGGACGAGCGAGTCAAGGGCTGCTTCTTCTCAGGCAGCCCGGTGAGCTGGAATGTTTTGGTCTTCCACTGGTAGTTCATCCTGGAGCTGTTCGCAAAAGTATTGCCAACGTTACCAATCAATCGCAAGAAGCCATGGTTGACCAAATCCTGTCCAATTCGCTCAGCATAGCTTACGCTGCTAGCTGCCATGTGCTTTTGGATGTACTCGGTGATGTCGGAGCCGCTTGAGCAGTTCTGGTAGGTTCCGATGATGGGGACCTTGACTTCTCCAACCTTTACGTTGTCCAACATGTGTGTCAGAATCTTCTTGACTTGTTCAGGCTGATATGTCTCGTCACCAAGATCGATGGGCTCCTGCTCGTTGTCCTCGGGCTCAGTCATTTTGATCGTGGGGACCTTCGCCTTGGGGCTTTGCGCTGCCTCACTCTGTGGGTCCTGGAAAGCTAATTTGTCCTCCTCCTCCAGATCCTCGACCAGTCGACACTTGTTGTAGTACTGCGAGCGGAACTTGCGAACAGCCTCAGCTTGACGATCGTGGAGCTTGATGCGCGACTGTAGATCATCTTGCGAATTCTGGACCCGCGCAGCGTGCGCGTCACACCAGCGGCCGAAAGGGTTTACGACGAGCTCTCGAATGTTGGACGCGATCTTCTTGTGGTTCGCAGCAGCTGCCTCCATCTCGGTGCGTACGCCCTCGTATGCCTATATCCTGTCAGCCGCAAAGTCCAACCACGTGCACGTCCCTGCGCACCTTTCGGACGCTCGCGCCCTCATCTCTGCTGAAGCCTCCAGATATGCGCTCGGTGGCCGTTGGTATTCCGTTTAAGCTATTGCCGTACACGTCCTCGGCATCAGCTCGCATACGAGCAACGGTGAGAATCTGCTGGTTCTCCTGCACTCCCTGTTGGAGCTTTCCGAAGAGGACTCCTAGGCCTGCGTGTATTTAGCATATGCAGAGCGTGAACTGTGTGCAACGGGGCATCATACCACCCGCATAGTCGCTGGACCAAAAGGACGCAGCGAAACCGGTAGACATGGCGATGGCGTTGCCTGATAGCAGTAATTATAGCTCGCCGCTGGTAGTGAGTATATCAGGACACGACTGTGTATTTACAATTTGACAAAAGGAGTGGAGGTGGAGAAGCCAGTCCGGGGCACGCAAGCGCAGGCCGATGGTGTAGCGTCGTGCAGCGGTTCTTGTTCGGCGTGTCTGGCAAGGCGCAATTGATGAAGCGGTCGATAGTGGCGGCTTTCTGCGTCAGACTGTCGACGACGACGCTCGAGGGGTGTATAGGTGACTGAGGCACTTCAGGAGTGTTTGGCAGAGTGCAGAGTCGCAGCTGTGGCAGAGCTGAATGTCTCACGGACCCCTGCTCAGCCGTTTGTCGTGACATGGACCCTTCAGGCAAGCCTTACTCGTCATGTCTTCGCTAGCGACGATATAAATATCAACTCACTCCATTTCACCAGCCGGCCCTTGCCCTGCAGGGATAGCGTCCGACTATTGCAGTCTCGGCATCATCGGTAGTGGGCCTAAGTCAGTTGCAGTGCAAAGGAATCAACACCAGCACCGCCAGCACGGAATACACGTTTCCGGGAATACCACGCTTACCACAGCATGTCTGGCCGTTCATGCGACAAAAAACTGGCTTTTAGGTCCTATAGACAATCGACGGCTGTACAACGCTAGTTGCTGATTATCTACTTACTTCTACACACGACAAGCTGTGGTGATTTCCTCGTAACCCCGCCATCAGTGCGAAGCCGTCGAAGGAACCGAAATCCTGGTTCAAGGGATAGAGCCCACGTTCTGCACCCCTTTAACGCAGATCATGGCCCCAGTCACCTCAGAATCACAACTCAACTATGCGCGTCATGTCAAATACTGGAGGCGGAATCTCAAAACCCTGCTTCCGCACTTCTACACTGGCAATGACGCTAATCGGATGATGCTGGCGCTGTTCACCGTTTCTGCACTCGACATACTAGGAGACCTGGACGCTGCTTTATCAAGTGAAGAACGACGAGGACATACCGACTGGGTCTACAGCTGTCAACTGCCTGAGGGAGGCTTCCGACCGTGGCCAGGGTCCAACTTCGGAGGGTTAAGAGATGACGGGAATAAGAGATGGGATCCTGCACACTTACCTGGGACCTTCTTCGCCCTCCTCACGCTAGTTGTATTGGGAGACGATCTAGAGAGGGTCAAGAGGAGGGAGATTTTAGCATGGTTGGTCAAAATCCAAAGACCTGAAGGCAGCTTCGGGGAGACTTTGGGAGAAGACGGCTTCGTAAATGGCGGCAACGACTCGAGGTTCGGTTTTATGGCCACGGCCATTCGATGGATACTACGAGGCGATCTCGAAGGGCCTTGGGAAGGTATACCAGACATTGACGTGGACTCTTTTGTCAATTGCGTACGCGACGCAGAATGTTATGATGGAGGAATCTCTGAAAGCCCTTATCACGAGGCACACTCTGGGTTTACTTGCTGCGCGATCGCAGCCCTGCTGTTTCTTGACCGCCTTCCACTCAAACCAGGTCAAAAGTCTGACGGCCGTCTTAGGGGAGTTACAAATGTTCCACAGACGCTACACTGGCTAGCATCCCGCCAGACCACGACACTAGACGAAGATGATGGCCTGGACACATACAACGATGAGACAGACACGTCAGAAACTTGCCACGATGCACATAGCTTCGTCAAGCTCGGTGCCCGGCCATCGAAACAAGCAGACTCAAACCTGAAAGGACGTCCTCATATTCACTTCGAGCTACAGTGGGTGGGCATGAATGGGCGCTGTAATAAGGTTGCCGATACATGCTATGCTTATTGGACCTGTGCACCTTTGCAAATACTGGGTCATCTCGACATCATCAACCGTGCGCCAATTCGAAAGTGGCTACTCGATAAAACGCAGCACATCGTGGGAGGCTTTGGCAAAGTCACTGGTGATCCACCAGATATGTACCACTCGTTCCTAGGATTGATGGTCCTAGCCATGTTTGGGGAGTCTGGGCTACAGAGTGTAGACTCAGCATTGTGTATCACCGATCGAGCGAAGAAGCATTTAGAATCGTTATCTTGGAGAAGGAAGATCACAGGTGGAGTTGATTTACAAGACGTCAGTATCAGACTTGCTGGTGGCAGGATGCAGGTTGACTCATAGTTCGATTCTTGGGTGCACGAGAAAGTCATTTTATAAGCTGAAGAAGACTTTTGTGTCCACAATTGACACTGTCGGTACACGCATATGAGTTCGGCACATCGTGACATGGCAGCTGGAGTGAAAGCACCATACGTTCGGCTAAACCTTCCAGTTTCCTCCCCTACCTAACCCCTGCAACAATTTTCCAAACTCCGCAACCTCTTCCGCCGCCCAGACCTACAGACACACACTCTCTCCCCAACAACCAACCTCATAGCAAAGCTAGGAAATACTAGCACAAACCAAAAAGAAATGCCACCGCCTTCCAAAAAGCGCAAAGTCGCAGTAACGGCCCCCGAAAACATCACCTTCGACCCCGCCGCGCGCGAAGAATACCTCACAGGCTTCCACAAGCGCAAGCTCGCGCGGATAAAGCACGCACAAGAGGAAAATGCCAAGCGCGAGAAGGAAGAGAAGTTGCGAATGAGGAGAGAGGTAACGTCAATCCATCTCCCTTCCAAATCAATCCACTACATGCTCCTCCGTTCCTCAATAACACGACTTACCGCCCACGCAAGTCTGGAGAGCAGCAAAAAAGCTAATACAAATGCATGATATAGCTACGACAGCAGCGCAAAATCGACCTGGAGAAACACGTCGAGGAGGTGAACAGATTGGTCAAGCAAGCAAATGGTGATATCAGCGAAGCAGCAGAAACATCGGACAACGAGGATGATGACGAAGATGGGGAAGACGCAGAAGAAGAAGAATTCACAGGCTTCCAGGAGCCCGAGCCCATCAACCAAGAAGACGAATACATCGACGAAGACAAGTACACAACCGTGACGATCGAAACGGTTGGTATAGATAGGTCTGGGTTTTCGAAACCTGGTGGTGGAAGTACAGAGGAGGATGGAACGAAGGGAAAGGATGGAGAGGAAGGAGGACGTAAAGAGGGCGGTGATGGGGAGGGAGAAGCAGGCAAAAAGCGCGTGTGGACCAAAGCCTGGCCGAAGAGCGACAAGCCCAAGAAGAAGAAGAAGAAGTTTAGGTATGAGACCAAGACGGAGCGCAAGGCGGAGCGCATGAAGCAAGGGGCTAAGAAGAGGAAGCTGAGGGAGGCGAGGACGAGTAAAAGCGAGTAGGATTTAGATAGATCGGTGGTGCATTTGAGAGATAGATACCCATATCAGATTCATTCATTCAGCTCTTCACCACCGCCGAGAAATGCATGTCTTGAGTCACTTCACGTCAGATGGTGCATACAGGGGACAGCACATATGGGGGATATAAACAGGATATGATTTGTAGGGGACCGCCAAACAGGTAGGTGCATCGCCTCGCTCAGGGATTATCTAAAGCGTACATGCCCGCCCAGCAAGCAGCACAGAGCAGGAGACGCGACCCAATATGCATCATTCAGGTGTGAAAAAGGGGATGTGTGATGCGTGATTCTGCCTTCTATCCGAGCTTCCGCCGCAGCAAATCCATGTGACCGTATACTCGACTCGGTTAGATGGAAAGCGTTGACGCCCGGGCTCAATAGTTCACTAGATACAGTCAATTACCATGAAGGAAAGGTTAGGGGCGAGATCAGATGTTACTGAGCTGCGCCGCGAACTCATCCAATTCCTTCTTGGTGTCGGAGTATTTCTTGGCCATCTCTTCGTACTTGGTTTCCCACTGGTCGCGGGACTGCTCGAGAGCTTGGACTTTGCGTTCGTAGTGGCCGGATTTGACGTCGGTTTGGCGGAGCCTAGGAAGGACGCGTCAGCAAGTCATTCTCTAACTCTCTGCTCTCGCGTTGGGCTGCAAGGTAGGGAGTGGTGGTGGTGGTGGCAGGCTTATACTCACTTCTCGTTGAGCTCACGAATCGTCCTGTCCGACTCCTCAGCTTCTTCCTCTAGAACTTGGATCTTGCGCTGCAGGCTCTCGGCCTGGGTCCCGGCCTGAGCGCCCGCACCAGCTTCGTCCTTGTAGGTCTTGACTTGCGTTTCGAGCTTCTCAAGGTCGGCCTCGAGCACCGAGTTCTTGTGCGTCAACGATGTGATCTCTTGCTCCTTCTGTGTCGTCTCGGCTTCCAGCTGCTTGACCTTGGCCTTGAGCTCCTCGGCGCGAGTGCTGCTCTCGTCCGCCTCGACGCGGAGAGCTTCCATGCGCTGTGGGGGCCGCCATGTCAGTTACTGTGGTACCACTGGTGTGGAGCGAGCCCTCGCGGGTGCCGCAAGAAAGGGGACATGGCGGGGTAGAGGCAGACTCACCTTCTTGATCTGATCCATGGCGGTGGAATGTGCGTGTTCTTGAAAGGGAAGGGTAGTGGTGTGTTTGCAGAGCGCACGCAAGGGGCAGATGCGTTATGTAGGGCGGAGTGCGGCGGGTGATTGTGGGTTGTTGTCTGAGAATTGTGTCTCGGTGGCAGGCTGATAATGCGGGCATGGGCGCCGCTGCCGAAAGGGAGCACTACCCCTGTTGCCCGCCAAGCACGACGCTCGCCCATAGCAACCGGACGTAAACAGACGAATCGCAGCGTCCCCAGCGACACACGACGACTCCACCACACTCAACTCACGACTCGCTCAATGTGACCGGCCAGCACCATGGCTACACTCGCCGCAAACGATCAGGAGAACGCCGTCCGCCATCTGCACGCCGGCGCCGCGGGAAAGTCGCTCAATGCCGGTTTGAAGGGCCTCAATGCCAAAACACCAGGAAACAAGGCCCCGAAGACGCCGTTCAAGGTCCCGCTTAACGACGAAAATGCCTTCAAACAGGCTGGAAAGTCCGTTCTGAAGACGAATGGCAAGGGCCACGAGAACCTGCTCATGACGAGCAAGAAGGGTGGGAAAGTGGACGACAATGCCTTTCTCACGCCGGCTGGTAAGTGGTCAACCATTTCAGAACAGGGAAACATGGAAACTAACTCGAGCAGGACCGCGAACACGCGCGCCGTTAGGCATGAAGACAACGAATGCCAAAAGCAGAGCCTTCCAGACTCCCGCCCCTCTCTCCTCCAACGCAAAGACACAGAAAGTGAGCCCACGCCTACGCCGACCGAAGGTCAAGGTCCACCAGGCCGAGGCCGAATTAGATCTAGAAGATGATGTGCCAGAGGTCGAGTACATGCCTCCGAAGGAGGTCCCGCTCGAAGATGACATGGATGACTACCTGCCCAAGAACTGGAACTTCCCCAAAATCGACCATGAGAGCATGACTCGCGGGATCTTGGAAGCCTACCACAACCCAATTGAAGATGATGGACGGACCCGCAACCAGCGCAAGTTTGAAGAAGAGCTGGAGAGGGAGCGCAAGAAACGCGACGAGGAGTTCGAAAATGTGTTTGAGGCACAGATGGCCAGGGACGAGGCTGAGGCGAGGTGGTACTTGGGCATCGAGGAGCCGAAGAAGGCCGCACCGAAGCCCAGCGGTGCACCCAAGAGGGCGACTACTGGAGTCTCAACGATGAAGGCTAGGATGGCAGCTTCAGCTCTCTCGCCCATGTCCAAGCCAAGCTATGCTGCTCCCACCACGGCTGCAAAGTCGCGCCTCCCAAGCGGACTTATCTCGAGCAGGAAACCAACCAAGCAGCCTCTCGCAGAGCCAACAGCAGCTCGTCAAGCAACTGCAACAGCAGCCTCAAAAAGCACAATCGGCTACGCTCAAGGCCGCGCAGGGCGCACAGGTCTAGCAACCCGCAAGCCACTCTCCAACGTCACAAAGCCCGCACCATTCTCCGCTACCACCACCACTCGCCGAGCGCCTTCCGCTCCAGCTCCAGCTCCGGCTCCAGTTACACACAACTACTCTACTGTTCGCTCTCGCAGTGCTCTCTCCCGCTCCAGCTCGACCGCCACAGACGCCACGCTCGTTACTCCCCATCAGGACCAGGATGAGCAAAGCTATCGCACTGCTGAGGAGATTGAGCGCGAGATGCAGTTGTTGATGCTTACGCGCGAGTTGGAGGGCGATGAAGACGACGCGTGGATGCATAGCTTTAATAGCCAACTGCATGGTGATGATCTTGATGAGGAAGAGTTGGAGGATTTCCAGTTCCAGATCCCTGAGGGCTTTTAGTTCGTCTGGGATGAGGAAGTTGGTGAGGGGAGGAAACTTGGTAGGGAGGTAGATTGTCACATTCTTCGAGTGGTGTTCGTACGGCTTCGGCGTTTCGGTATTGGATACCTTTGTGCTCTTTCTATACTGTAACAGAGCCTGTGGGGATAGGATTCGCGGGGGCTGGAATCACTCCCCTTATTGCAGAGTGTGTAAAAGGTTGAAATTCGCCTAGTATGTGTTCTGCTCGATACTTCACTTTGCCGTAATACAACAACCAAATCATCATCATCTTACTTTCAATATAATCATTCTCATTTTGTGTGTCAAGACGACTAATAACTACGTATAATATAGATATTTGAAAAGACACTGGATTATTCCCCAAGTCGGTTGGTGCTTGCTCGACGATGAAGCAATTAGCTACTAACCTAGCTCATTATGTTGAGCTATGTATATCCAAGTCCTCGACTCGCACTCGAAGTTCGTTCGTTGGTCCCTCATCCAATTTTTGGGTTTCGCGGAGCAAATTAGACAAAAGTCAGCCCAAGCCAGCCAGTAGATACCTACCCAAAAGAAGTCAAGTGCGGGCCTTGAATGCGTGCAGAGATCACCCAGACACCGATAATGCGCCATGCTGCTAAAGACTCAGAGAACAAAAACGGAGAGAGAAAGAAAAAAAAGGCAAATGCACCGCCGGATCCCTACGGGTGTTGTGGGATGGCGTAGTACGAGTTCCGTGCTTGTTGCTTGCAGATGCAGAAACGGGACGGCACGTCCATAGCTGCGTGAGGCTTGAGGCTTGAGGCCCCTAATTAACGACCTCATCCACGGCATACAGATTCTGGTTTAAAATCTTGTTCATGGTGAACATGTGGACGCGGTCCTGCTTGAACACCGCGCGCATAGCATCGTCGCACCGAATCTGTCGCTTGTCGCTCGGATCTTGCAGTTCGCGCTCTTTGACGTACTCCCATATCTTTTTGACGGTTTGGGGACGCGATAGCTGGGTTTCGCCGAGGAGCTCGGAGAGCGCGGGGGAGAGCGCCATTGGTTTCTGTGGGCGTCGTTGTTAGTGTTTGTGTGTGTTGTAAGGAGTGGAGTGGAGTGGAGTGAATGGATGGAGGTAGGACGTACGTGAAAGCCTCCTTTTCGACTCGGGCTCTTCTTTTCGCCTCCGCTGCCAGACGCAATGTCACTGTCATCCTCGTCCTTGACCCGATTCGAGCTCTTCTTCTTGGTCTTCTTCTTCGGCGCAGGTGCCCGCCGCTTCGTGTTCCCACCGCGCGTCGATCTCATGCGCGCATTCTCCTCGGCCTGCAGTCTCGCTGCATAAGCTGCATCATCTTCCTCAGCAACTTTACTCTTCTTGACCTTCTTCTTGGGAGGCGCGAAGTCTTCGAGCTCCGAGAGCGCAGACTCGTCGTCGGGCGATCGCTTGTGGTTCGAGACGTCTGACGTGTCGCCATTGGTGGCCTTTGCACCATTCTCAACGGTGGGAATGGGCTCTGACGGTTCGGAACTGCCATTCTGCTCCGAGTTGAACTTGTCGAAGCGCTGCATAATCAGCGCAGTGATTTGGTCCTGTTCCACTTATAAGCATTTGCCACGCCAATTCAAGTCAATCCAGCACGTACCTTCTGGTGTGAGGTATCATATTCGACTCGCTCTTGTAAGCCCTTCCGTATGCGCTTCGCAGAGATCGTGTTAAGGTCACTGCCGCGTAAGATCTCGTCGATGATGGCCGAGTACGAGGCCTCGACTTCGGTGGGTAGCGACTCTGCTCCATCAGGTTAATATATATTCCCAACGCGTAAAAAGATGGCAAGCTAGAACTCACCTCCCATAGCTGCAGTGTTGCTTCAGTCCTCCACTGAAATAGCCAAGAAGGTGGGGACCGCAAGGGTAGAAGATTGACAGCTTGGGATCAAACGCCAATGCGACTTGGTGAACCAAAGCAGCTGTGTTGGAGCCCTTCAATCTGTGGCGTTGGGTATGCGGTGCTATCAAGCAGGATCCGTGGTACAAAGGTCCAAAGCCAAGATGTCAAAGGAAATGGCGCAAACCAAAAGGATATATGCAAAAGCGGTGCGTGGAGTGAGTTCCTTGAAGATACTCACCCAGCAATCGGCAAGCTTCGTCGCGGTCGGAGGTCCAAGACAAGTGAGAGACAGCAGCCACAAGCAGCCGAGCAGTCGGGCGGTCTAAAACGGCAGTGCCGACGTAGCGGGGTGCCTCCAAAGCAGCACTGCAGCAATGCAATGCTCGCTCGAGTTAGAGGGGTGTCGTAGCGGCAACTTGGTAGCGAAGCAATCGCGGGGACGTCCTCTATAAAAAGAATTGCACGTGAGGCATGACAGTAGCTGTCTGGGGAGCATGAGCGTGAAGGTGAAGCTAGTATTGAAAGGTCACCAGCTGGATACATGGCCCAAGCTCAGGTACGGGCCGAGCGTGGAGGAGGCTGGGGAACATGGGACCACAGATCTGCATCCGATCATATGGGCGAGAAGTGCCTTGCAATTATTGGACTGTCAAGCTGCAGTATGAGACGTATAGCAACCTGAACTGGTTTCGACCATTGGCATGCAACATTGCGCGGCTTGCTCCATCGGCCGGCTGCATATCCTTCCTTAAACGGTAGCGACCGTTACCTCCCGGATAGCCTTGCTTGTTTTTAGAGCCCGCAGAGCCGCTTGATCAAGCCTTTACATAACTACGCATCCCGCTCCGTACATCTGCTTCTCTACAGCGCTCTTGATCTGGTACCAGTCGGCCCTCCTTTCCGCATATTCATAAACTTCCTCTGCCCTGAAGATGCCATGATACCGATCTGTATCTGCGATGATTGTCGCAATCTCTTTCGCTTCCTTGGGGTCGATAAGGTATATCTGCGACAGTTCGCGCAGAGCCGCGAAGTACTCCATGAGGGGTTTGTTGCGCAAGGAGACGATGTAGGTGTTGTACGCGTTCATGTCGCTGTTGATGTTTGTCAAAATCACACAAACAGCAAAAACGTGCATGTTTGAACATACCTGATAAGCTTGATTGCGCCGTCCACGCTGACTCTCTGCCGCTTCAAGTGCTTGCAAAGCGCGGTGAACAAGCGCACACCGACCTCCTGGTTGAACACATCCAGCACGTTCTTGTCCGTGCTACCAACCAGCATGCTTGTGTGCGACGACATAACGTCCACGATCTTGCTTGCCGTGTGGCTAGGGCCAATGTCGAATACCTCTACCACTCCCTTGGGACCGACAGGAGGATTAAAATCTGATGGAAGCTGAGTTGTGCCGCAGAGGTACTCCACCTCGTCCATCAGCACATCGATACCTTTGTTCAAACCAGCAGCCACGCGCTCGTCCAGCATCTGCTCGAATCGCTTTTTCTCCTTTGCTGCGAGGCTGAGGAAATCATCACGATCAGTGAGGTTGGCGGCAACCAGTTCTTGTAGATAGAAGACCTCAACCATCTGTTGGATCAAGTCTCCGACATTGACCAGCTCCAGAAAGGCCACAAGCGGTGCAACTCCCTCGTTGCTGTGGTCTGCAACCTCTCGTGGCTTGTAGTCTGCCAAATGACTGACAGCCTTATCGAAACCTAGCTTCATATGACGATTCCCAAGAATTTGAACAAGGGAGATGAAGATCTGCTCACACTGCTCCTTTGCTTCTTCACCTGACTGACCCCCAAGCCGGACGAATCGCGCAGCTCGCTCTAGGCCTGCTTTAGCCATGTGTGTAAGGTTCAGAGCCACCTCGATGCTGAAGAGCGAACGGATGCCCTCTAATCGGGAGTTCATTATGGCCGCCTTAGCAGCGAGCTCAGTTGTGGGAGCTTCCACTCGAGGAGAAGGTGCCCGATCGCCTGGAAGAGGCGTTCCGGATCTCGAGCTTGGATCGAGACTACTTCCATTGACCGCAACCGCGGTCGCCGTGGGTTTACTAGCAGTGGAGCCGCCAATAGTGGGAAGGACGTTGACTGGCATCATGACAACCTTCTTGAAGGATGACAAAAAGTCCTGTTTCACAGCCTTTCGGTTGACATTTGCCATATAAAAGGTTTCCTTGCTTTGCTCTTCCTCGGAAAGTCGCTTCTCCCAAGCATCGACCTCGGCAGCGGACTTCCGTTGGAAGTGGTCTAGCTCTTCCTGTAGATAGAGATCAATGTGCTGCTCAAAACAGTGACAAATAGTACGCATCGCTTCCTCCCGAAAATCTGGTTTTGACCCTTTGGTGGGCTTGAGAGAAACCGCCAATTGAAGGGCCTGTTCGAAGACGCCTGCCACAGCCTTCAAATATACCTCGATGCTGGCATCGTGAGCCTCATCAAACAAGGTCGTAAGGTACTCTGAGATGACATCTTCTGCAACGCGATCAAGAAAAGGTTGCATTGCGTCGACGGTTGGTGGAAAAACGCGGTCGATGATGGTTGCTTCCTCGTTCAGCGCGACCGCTAAACCTTGGAAGAACTCATGGGAGGGTTGAAGAGTCAACTGGCTAGAACCAGTCTGCGGTAGACAATCTGTCGGGTTTCCTAGCTTCTCTTTCTCAAGCATCAACGGGTGGTTGTGAATGAATGAATCTAAACACGCCGCGCCCCCGTTTAATGCGACCAAAACAGAAGCAAATCTTTTCACGCGCCCGTCGAAGTCCTTTTCTGCATAGCCCGTCTCAAATTCTCGAAGCACCGCATTTTCAAAGATGCCGGTCATTGTATCCAACTTTTCCTCGCGCTGTGCCCATCCTTGCGCATAGTCGCTTTTGGCGAACGTCTTCAGCTGTGCTAACATTTGTGCCTGCTGTTGAGGATCGCGGTAGGTTCGGAACAACACCGGATCTGTGTGGCTCCTCGATCTCTCAAGGTCAAAATAATATGGGGCTAATACTCCGTATATCTTCCCATATTCTTGCCGTGCCATGCCTCGAATGGAACGCACTTTTGACAAGACCTGGAGGTTCGCTTGTGGGTCTGTTGTATACACACTTGAGGGTGCGAGACCTCCAGATGGCGACAACGTCATGTCATTAAAGCCCTTGTCCAGCGTGGACGACCTCGGACGATGTTTGTGTTCCACAGATTTCCGTAATATATCCTCTTCTATGCTAGCGTCGAAGAGAGTCATACCGGTGTTATGCTGTGAACCTCCTCCTGGTGGTATTCCGTTGGCGCCCCCATGCGAAGCAATGCCTGTTCTTCGCGCCTCTTCTGCTCGCTGGGCTTCCAACTTCCTTCGCATAGAGTCTTCAAATCTCTGCTTTGCCTCAACTTCATTCCAACACCCCATGCTCTTTAGTCTTTGTATCCATCGTGTGTCATCGTATACCATCTCCTGCATGCGTTTCGAGGTACGCGCGAATCTGAACATATCGGGGACGGGTAGGTAGTCAAGGATCGTGTTGATTAGCTCTGCGAAAGTTAGCAAATGCGATTTTCAAGTCCCTAGTAGCTCGCACCTGCGGGTAGGATAGCCTTCGATTCCCCCACCAGCTGCGTGGTTCGCAGAGACGTGAGTATTGATGGCGGCCCCTGGGGCACCGCCCGCTTGAAACTGGATTTCATGGCCGTCGTTGGGCTCTTTGACAGCTTGTGTAGCGCTCCCTATCTTCTAACAAGTGTTTCTCCCATTTTCAGCACCCGGCGACATCAGTCGTGGTCGTTGCGAGCGCGTTAGGCGCAGTTGGGTTGTGGAGCAATGAGGGCCGGCGGAAGTGGGTGGGTCGAAGCGGGCACGCGAAGTCAGACCCGCAATAACACAACTTGGCTCAACTACATAGCATAGCCAGATGCAGAAGATATCGCATTCCAGCAAGCTCTAGTCACCATTGCTCAATCTGATCCTTGTCAGAAGGCTCTGCACGTCTTGGAATCCGCGCCGTTGCTGCTCCTAGTGAGGCACACGATCACATACCCAGGCAAGGACAGGTGGGACCACGAGATAAATTGCATTGTATTCACGTACAGACTACACAGAGTATGTGCGGGCTATTTCAATCGCCATCCAATAACTTTACACGTTCCGCTTCCAGCTGCGCCATCGACAGGAACCCTAGGACGCATTGCTATATGTACCCGTATCCAACTATTAAAGGAGCATCCTCAACCACTACAAATAGGCAAGCAACCCAGCCATCGCCAGTCCAAGGCCGACAGGTCCTGCAGTTTGGAAAGAAGCTGCTGCTCCGGTGCTTGCAGCAGCTGTAGGCGACGAGCTGCCCGTTTTTGTAGACTGGCTGCTCGTGGCCGTGGCAGATTGGCTACCACTACCAGTAGTAGATCCCGAGGTCATGGTAGATTGGCTACCACTACCAGTAGCAGATCCCGATGCCGAAGCAGTCGAAGCCACCGAACCGGATGAAGTGGATGGGCAGGATGGTGAGGTATTGACGCTGATGTTCTGGAGCTTGCAGAGGCTGACGGCGAAGTTGGTGGTTGCTAGATGACATGTTAGCAATTACACAATGGCGCTCTGACCGTACATACTTGTAATATCCGCCTGGGAGCAAGTTGCGAAAACGCAGCAAGAGACACTATTGATAACCGCTGTATTCCCGCAGATACAGGCGATATCAGCGATGCCGCATGTGCCCAGGTTGTTGCCGAAACAAGTTTGCTATAAATCACTCAATTGCCGTGCTTTCAATTACAATTCGTCGAACTCACAGCGCACTTGGGGATTTGGTCAAGAAGACCCTGAGCTAGAACTGTAGAGCTGAACGCAGCTACGGCAGCGACAATGGAGAAACGCATGATGAACGATTGACACGTAGAAGGTGATCAAACAACAGAGCGACAGTGTAGCTCAAGGAAGACAATGCTCAGCTGAATAGATGAGGGGACACCCAACTCTTAAGCTAATAAGGACCTGCATGAGCGCCCCCGGGGTAGGCAAAAGCTGGGGGCGCTGGGGGCGTGAGTGGCTGTTGGTCCAGACGGGGATCCATCCACCATCCAACCATTATTGGCTCTCGAAACAGTATTTCCCGCATGTAGGCTAGGTCACGACCGTGATTGGGCTACTATGTACGGCCTACGCTTCAAACGCAGAATCGCGACCCGCAAGGTATTCAGCACGGGGGTGATTTGATACGTTCGATAGCGTTTTCTCGAATTCCATGTTTGCATAGGGCTGCACGATCGCGACTTTGCAGTAAATGGTGTGCATTATTAGGGCTGAACGGAGCCATCGATGTAGCGCTTCGACCTTGGACTCGATCGGTACAGGACGTCTCTTTGATGTGAAACACTTGAATTAGCTTGTCGAGCCTGGCTGAAGATATTAACACATGACGATCCTGCGATCAGGATTGATATTTTCTGGTGGAGTACCAGTAGAGACAAAGTTCATCAACTGGCGGCACTTCGCGAGGGCGTTCGTACCAATCCACTCCTGCACCACCTTCACGCCGCCTGTAAGTACGTGCGCGGTTGCGTGCAGTGTACTCATTCTGTAGGCGAGTATGAACAATGTTCGAGTGTACTTCCCGAAATGACTGTCTTGAACGGGGCCAGCGCGCTGTCGTTGAGTTGTGCAGCACGTAGGTTGGACAGTGATAAATCCTCTGGGTGATGAGCTGAGTGCAGCATCCGTCACTCTGCGCATTCAGCAGGATGGCCACCGGGGAGTGCCTTCGATCGCTCTTCGTGCTTGCGCAGCCTCTCGCCACACGATTAGATTAAGGGTTGTTATCTTTGAGGGACTTCTACACCCCCTCTTTGCCTTGTGCCTGGGAGGCAGTCCTTCAGGAAGGCAAACAGGTGCCCTCAACGTCCTTCACTCGAGGGCAGTGTAGGGCGAATCGCACGGCTCTTTCTAGCATGCTTTCAGAGTGTGTCGTAAACACCCTCGCCCACGAAGCAGTCGTATGCTGATCAGCTTGTGGAAGGGCGTCGGGGCGCAGCGGCACACGGGCGAGAGGGCGCAACAGTGAGGGAGGCCTCTGGTTTCAAACCGCTTAACTAACAGGACCGCGTTTCGTGGCCCACGGGCGGGATGAAACCGTGGCTCGCTGGTCGACAACTCGTAGCAAAGTGGTCGAGCTGACCGCTGGAGCGCATGTGTACCTGCATTCCTGTGGGTGTGCTTCCGACTGGCTGATGAGTAACATGCACAGCGTGGCCTTTGCAAACGCAAGTGAGTGTTTTATGAGCCACATCCAGCACCGCCTGTGGCCAGCTCATGGCGGCTCTGGTGGGCCGTGGATCGCATGAGACACACCATCTCCACCACGACTACCTATCTAGTGAAGCAGCAAGAAAGCGGCTAGTGTCCGCGGATGAGGGATGATGCTCGGGTTGTGGTGGCTCAGGTGGACAGGCTCCGCAATAGACGCGAGCCAACGGGGAAAATGAAGCAACGAATAATCATGCTTATCTTGGCCTTTGGTCCTCCAAGTCTTTCCTCACACTCGCGTAGCAGTCCATGTTAGCAAGCATGGCGGCTAGTCTTGTCGAGCTTCTTTTGAGACACCGCCCCGCGAGACGGAAGTACGATTGGATACACCATCATGAAGAGTGGGCGCATACCACTGTCTTGTTCCATCCCCTTTTTAGTCACCGTGCTAGAGTCATCATAGAGAAGCAAATGATCTCAAGCTTCACTTACTGAACAGTGCTTGGGTACGTACCGAAGAGGGCCACGTACTTTGCGGTTGCCCTCTCTTGTCCGGCCCGTGTCCTGTTGCCCCGTGAATGAAGGACAAGGTGGACGGCGACAAGCGTGAAGGACGATGATGACTTAAATACTTAAACCATCTCTCTACTCATTGCTGCAAAGTACAAAGTACCAAGAACTTCATCGTACTGCTACCATACATCAACGTGTCTGTGATATCTTCAAGTCTTAGATACAGTCTCAACTACTGCGCTCACAAGCACACCATTCTGCTCGACACACATCCAATACAAGCGTCGAATCCAAAATGGTACTCGGCATGTGCAGGAAGCCGAAAACCCCAGAAGAATGGCCCCAGCCTAAAGATGGAGGCAGTGAGTCTTTATCCATTCGACCCATGTAATGTTCATTACTGATAGGCTGCAACAGAGAAGCCGCGACCGAATTCGGAAAGCGGTCGGCTACACCTGCGCCTTCCCTAAAGGAAATCGACCATCCCAACTTGCTTCCAATCGACGCGTCGCGTTATACGTTTTGTCTCGGGACCCAACTTCGTCTTCTTCCCGACGACATCAACCAGCACTCCGCCTACTGCATCGCACGAGTATCAATTTTGTCTCCCTTCTCGGTATTTCGGTCTGCTTTTCGGCCCCCATCTCGCTTGCTGGGTAGAGAGTCTCCAATCGATAGGCTCCAAAGCCTGAGGCGCAGCAAGAAGCCCGCGTCCAGCACCGTCGGTCAATACTTACAATGGGCTGTGTTAGTCCGGTGAACAAGGCTGCTGGAGAACAGTCATCGAATACAAGTCACAAATGTGGAGGACCTCGGCCGCTACTTATCGAAAGAGTCCTGGGCCAAACCTGCCTGGAGAGCGCCTTGGGGTCTGCCGAAACCGCAAGGCCGTGTGGCTAGTTCAGCTTGAGGCTGTGCAGGCCGGTCACGACGTTCACTCAACCGAACTAGGCAGCGAACCTGGGTTCACCACTTAGAGGCCCCACTGGCCTCGCTTCTGCCTGAAAATGTTGCCCTGGCCCATCAATGAGCTTCAGGCCCGTGGCTTTGCCGCGCCGACTGACCTTTGAGGGCGGTGGGCTAATGGAGTCACCACCAGTTTGAACAGGGTTTTTGGGCTTCGAGAAGGACACTAGAAGGTGTGCAGCCTACCTGTCGCCTTGTCAATCATTTGTCAGCCAATAATGTATCTGGTTTTCTCTTGCATGGCGCAGCCTTTTCTCTCTTTGGGACTTTCACTCGAATCACCGGAGCGGATTAATCTCGAGTTTTGTGTCATCGCCTAAAAAGAGGCATTCATTGCCTGGTACCTGACAAGAGCTGATTGCCAACCCTGAGGCTTTCTCGAGAGGCGGCGCCTAAGATAGCCTGAGGATGTAGGACTTATATACTCTTCGAACGCCTCCACAGGTGAAACCCATCCACATTCACCAAAAGCAAATCAAAGTCTGCCTTTACACCAACACACCAACACCGCAGCTTACAGCCACTCTCAACGAGCAAGCTACCTTCCCACATAACTTAAAACACCCACACCACCATCATGCGAGTCGCCGTTCAGAACCTCACTCTCACCTACTCCGACCCTCAACCTCGCGACGGCGGAGCACCAAACCCAAGTTCCAAATCCAGATCATCCTCTTCTATGATGCTCTCAATGGCCGGAGACGCACCGCAGCCCCGTGACGGAGGCTAATGCCACTCTTGTCGATTTTTAGGAGGTCGGTTACTCTTATCTTCATACTCAACTTGAGCTAACATCTCGAAGCATGGTTCCACGTCAATTGTACTGGGAATGGCCGATTGTACATCCATTCCACTCGCTCCTTGAATGATTATGATGTCAATCGGTCGGCGTAGAGGAGTCTTACGCATGAGACTCCTCCACGCCAGGATTCGGATTTCAGTCTTTGAGACTTTCCTCTTGCTCGATTCGGAACCCTATATATCACAACTCGCGATCCCCGGACCACTTTTCAGTTCTTTGCGGCGTACCACGGTGTTTGGAGATTTTCAGGTGTTTGGGACAAATATTGGTGTACAACATGAATGACTGTAGGATATTAGGCATATTGGGCGGCGTACTTTGGTTATGGGACGGCATAGAGGCGTTACTTAGAAGGCGAGCTTCCAGTCATTGGTCAATGCTTTGGCGACGATGGCTTCGGCCGGCTTGAGTCGAATGGCGTTGGTCTTGCTGCTACACTTTGTATTATAGAAATTCGTCCATGCATCAGCAATCAGAAGCATGGTCGTAATAATTAGGAGCTTATCATTCGCACTCTACAATGACATCGAAGATCAGTGATGTGTGAATCAAGAAGAATTACGTGCATCGGAAGGAGACAGCAAGAAATAGATAAGAGATCATCGATACAGCGACTGCTCAGTCACTGCATCAACTTCTGATTATTGAATATGAGGGCGGAGATAGAAGAGGCATGATCGTGTTCAACCAGCGAGAGATCTCGTACCCCACGCTGGCGCCTAGCGCTGGTCTTGGCATCGATAACAGCATTACCAATGTGCATGCTTGCTTCTTTCTCTGCACCATAGCAACACCAACTTGCTGTCTCGAACGCTATTGTATTCAGAGACCTCTGCGGACTTTCTTCATAGACCTTTGCTCCGTCAACCTAACTAACAACCTCATTAAATCGTTTCCCTCCATAGGCACTGCTTGGGATGACGTATTTTGATGGACCCCCGCCGCAGGGCATGGCAGTGACTAATTGAAACCCAAAAGCAGAGCTAGGCACGCGCACAACACGTTGAAATGTACGGGTCAAAGGGCAACGGGCCGCCCAAATCCTACCAGAAGCGACACCGACGGCGCGCCGTGCCTAGACGCAAATCGGCGAGATTGTTGATCACGCTGGAGCTCAGGAAAAGATGAGTCCTCGGGCGCGCACAGGGGCACAGTCCTAGAATGTCTTGTCCTTGCGCCTGGCTTGCTGCTCGCGGTGGAAGCCAAGAGTGTGTCCAATATAAGAGGTGCTGTTTGACGATCGCGTCATTGTCTTGGTCTTTGTCCAGCCTTCCTCTCACTCTTGCGACTCGCTAAAATAATAACACCGTTCACCTAACGACCGTTTGCGCAAGAATTTTCTTTCCACCGAGATTACCTTTGCGACTCTCTGCGACTTACCAAACTTCTCCTCTACACAGACACTTTCCTAAGCAACATGACGACCCCCGCATACAACCGCGTGGCTTCTCATGGCCGTGGTGGAGCAGGTAAGCGATCCTTCACTAGAAGTGCCCTTCGATGAGTATAGACCCTCGCGCGAACTTGGTATGACCGCAAATCGTGCGCTACATGTATCCATCGGAGCAATTGCACTACTGGACAACCTTGCGATACCGCTCTGTCTGTACAACTGTACTGACTCACACAAGGCAACATTGCCAAAGACGATCCTACCAACTGCCCGAAACCAGAAGACCTCGTTACTCCAGTTCTGAAGTCCAATACGTATACGACTGGCCGCGGTGGAACTGGAAACATGGCACACAATGACCCGCAACGCCCAGAGGTTGCCCGCGCTGCCCAGGACGTCGAAGCGCCTCCACAGCATGAACCTCAAGGCCCCAAGCACTACGGACGAGGTGGAGCCGCCAACATCATCGAGGATGGTCAAACGCGAAAGAGCGTAGAGGCTAAGCGCAAGAGCGAGGAAGAGAAGCGCGAAGCGGCTGCGAACAAAGGCCTGCTTGCGAAAGGCAAGGATATGCTGAACAAACTGGGCAAGAAATGAGTCTCAACGAAGTGGTGCGTTCAGCTGAAGTGATGCCTGCTGTTCCGGGCTCGCGTCCCGATCATACGCGGCCCAATTGGCTTTGGTGGGAGGCTGGATAATGGGAGATAAGGTGATTTCAAGGTTTCAGTGGTGCTGTTCATGATATCCCAGGATTCGGAAGTTTAATAGCTGGTGCACACGACGGAGTTGGCGGAATCTTTTTCGAATAATGAACTATCCCCAGGTCTCAAGACCTTTCTAGCGCATGACTTGGGTATTCTCGTCTCTTTGCCACACACCTCCATTATGCTATCAATTTCTTGAGCAGCAGTTCCGCACGCATCGCAGCCTTCGTAGAGAATGCGTATCTTTCGCTGTCCGACGTTCACATGGACTATACGCGATTGCGTCGAGCTAACTGTTCACCCTGCACACTAACCCTGACGCTACGTGACACTGACACTTGGGCTGCAATGTTGCATGCGTCTGCAATTGCAAGGCGCAAGATCTCGGGCCTTGATCAGGGTCCTTCGGCAGCAAGCAAGCGCGATGCGGGGTCCCTGAACCTTATGCATCGCGATTCATGGTGGGGCAAACTTCACAAACTCACAACTCAAACATGTCCGAACAGAATCGGAAAGTTTAACATGGACGAGTGATCTCCGAGGGTATCCGCACAAAACAAGACGAAGGCGAGACTAACGCACCGAATAACACATTTGCCGAGATCTACGCACCTGCAGAACGACTTGCACATGGCGGACGAACACTACCGGCACCGGTATCAGCGCGCTCTGCTCCGTCTCTCCCGACAGACTGGCTCCCCAATCACGTAATTTGCCTCTGGTGGAGTGCATCCTGTAGGCAGTGATTCTTCAGGAAGGTCCATACCCAGAGGTTACCGCGGCCTCACGACAGTTCGCGCACCAAGCACGTGGCAGAGGCATGATAAAGACACGTTGGAATGTCAGGATGGGCCCGACGTCCAGGTCTCCGCGAAATAGACTACCCCCCAGAGAGAGGACAAGAAGCTACCAAGACAACCGAGTAGTTCGCATGAAGATCCTTACTCGTATGCATACCTACCTAGCACCTATCCGACGCCGCATATAGCCTTACTCCGTTTCCTGGAAAGTCACCAAGTCCGCCGCCATGCATATCGGCGAGCAGCGGCAAAGCTACCCACCTTGCGCTGTCTTCCGCAAACCCAAAAGTGAGGATTATATACCTTCTTAGTAACGTGGCTGCACTTCGTCTGCACTGAACGCCTTGTCTTACGACGTGGGGACCTATCATTGGTTTAAAGAGCTATATCCTACGATGAGGCGAACTCCTACCGTCGAATGATTACACTGAGGCCAAGCTGGAGTACCTACCCGTGTGGTCCTTTTAAGGTTGCGGCACGCTCCCGTTCTGTTCGGTCGTTGGTAGCCGTTGGATACCTTTCCCTGCGTTTTCGCTCTTCCTCCTTCGTTGAGTTGACGTGAAGTGTCCAAGTATCATCCATCTGCCCTGAGTTTTAAAAGAGCTAGGGGGTTCCAGCACACAACATCATATCACATCATAGCACGCACCGATGTCTGCTACCGAAACGCAGACAGAAGCTGAATCATGGGTGCACTATCATGACGGCGGTATCCCAGGCCGAAGAAGAGTCCTCAGAGGCACTGGCGCCAAACAAACGTTCAACGAACTGCCCAAAATCGACTTCCAGCGCATCTACTCCGATAAGCTCGAGGATAGGAAAGAGCTGGCTAAAGAAGTGGGAGCTGCGTGTCGGGACGTAGGATTCTTCTACGCGGTGAACCATGGCGTGGACGAGGAGATGCTGAACGATACCTTCGACGCGCTAAAGAGATACTTTGCGTTGCCGACAGAAGTGAAGATGGAGACGCACAACCAGAAGACGGCCAAGTTCAGAGGCTACGAAGCGTTCTTGGAAGGGAAGCTCGACCCCAGTACTCGAGGTGGTAAGTCTCTCTCCACCCTACCCTCCTCATGACCGTCAAGTATACTCACACCACCACGCCCACCAGATCTCAAAGAAGGCTTCCTAATGGGCGAAGACGCCACAGACCCGGAGCAAAACCGCCCAATAACGCCCTCAACAGCCACGCCGCGCAACCAATGGCCGACCCACCCCTCCGCGCTCTTCTGGCGGCCCGCCCTCTACCGCTACTACAACGCCATGTACACCTTCAGCAAGCGCATGCTACACATCTTCGCCCTCGCCCTCGATCTCCCAGAATCCCACTTCGACGCCATAACAACCTCCCCGATGACCAACGTGCGCGCAGTGCACTACCCCCCGCAAGCCCCCGACTCCAACGACGTCGGCATCGGCGCGCACACAGACTTCTGCTGGTTCACGCTCGTCTGCCAATCACCTACCACCTACCCAGCGCTCGAAGTGCTCAACGCAAACGGCATATGGGTGCCCGTCGAACCCGCTCCCAACACGTTCGTTGTCAATGTTGCGGATTTCCTCAAGTTGGTTACGGGCGGGAGTTGGCAGAGTACGGTGCATAGGGTGCGGAATGTGGGCGGCGAGGAGCGGTATAGTATGCCGTTTTTCTTTAGCCCGAATGAGGATGCGAGGGTCGCGGTTGTGGAGAGCATGAGGAGGGAGGGGGGTGTTTATGAGGAGTTTGTTGTGGGCGAGTATTTTCAGAGGAGGTTGGATATTGATCGGACGACGCATTTGGGTGGGGGAAGGAGGGCGAGGGAAGAAGGGTGGGTATTGATGATGTTGGTCGATGGTGGAGGTGGTGGTGGTATAGAGAAGGGTTTTTCTTTCTTTCATAACGGGGGGGTTTACAGAGTGTAACTTAGGTCAGCAATTCTCCTCGTGTCTATTTGTAGTTTTGAGGTAATGCGCATGACAATGCGCGGAGATATTCTCTGTATCACAAGAACAACTTCATTAAACCGCTCAAACTCTGAGACAAATCGCAAAGGGATATCCGCACTTATTCCATATGCCATACTCCATACGCCCATCCATGCCCAACCCCCTTCCCTCAAACATCACCATTCCTCCTCTTCGCCTCCTCAAGCGCAGCCTTTAGCCTCTTCTCCCTCTCCTGCTCCTCCGTCAACTCCACCACCACCTCCCCGGCCCCACCCTTCCTCCTTACCAACTCCCTAATCTCCTCCTCATCCTGCTCCAGCACCCCAACCCTCCTCTCAAACTCCTCAGTCATCTTCTTTGCACCCGCCACCTTTTCACTTTCTAACCCCTGTATCTTCGCGGCATCGCCTCCAGCAGCTTTCGCTTCTGCAATCTCAGCGTCTAGCACGGAGTCGTTGAGCTCGATTTCGAGCATGTTGAAGAGGCTCAGGAGGGCTTTGGAGGAAGATTTGAGGGTTGTGAGGGTGCTGTGTGCGCGGCTGAGCAAGTCGGCATCACCTTCTCCATCGTCCAGTTCTTTGATGGCGGCAAGGATTTGGTCGATTTCAGTCTGTTCGACGCCTACAGCGCGAACGACGATTTCTTCCGCAATGTTGACAAGTTCGCCCACACGCTCTGCTTTTTCGCGCTTCGCTCGTACCGCGGATTGCTTCTCTGCGTTCTCGAAGTGGCGTTCTACAGACTTCATCTTTGTAATGTTGCCCGCGGCGTAGAGAGGTTGGATTTCCGTCTTCTTGTAGCGCTTGTCGCGTTCGGCTACGGCGTGGACAACCCTCTCGTGCTTTACTTCAATGCGCTCGTGTAGGTCTTTGAGAAGCTCGAGACAATCCTTTGTGCTTGGTGTGTCGCCCCCTTCCAAGCTCTTTATCCCAGATACAGTGGAATGGAGTTGATTCTCAGCCTCGATGTAAAGATCCATGAGAGATTTGATGTCGGCTTGTAAACCGTCGTAAACTGTGTCAAAGACTGCTTCTACATAGCTCTTGTACTCATCACGGTCTTCCTGCGCCTTCGACTCACCCTCTTTCTGGTTGAACTCATCCTCGAGCTGATTCATCTCAGCATATGAAATCTCGTTGTTGTTGAACATGTCATCGTTATGCTCTTCATTCTCTTCTTGGCGCTGACGGCGCGCATCATCGTTCTTTCGGCGGGACAAAGAAGCCGCCTTCTCCCAAGCTTTAGTAATGTCTTCGAGATTGTTCGGATCCGGTTTCATGCTTGCAATCTGACTTCGAAGCTCCTCAGTAAGTCGGTTGGGTGCGGTTGAATTAGCTTGAGCAGGTAGAATATCCGCTAGTGTATTAGTAGGAATTGCTCTTGCTGGCGCCGCCACCGATTTTGGACGATTTGACGAGAAACTCAGCGGAGCGGGTACAGGGATATCAGCCGCTGCGCTGTCACTACTAGTAGGTCTGCTCGCAGGCTTTGAAGCCTCTGATTGGGGAGCACCAAAGAAAATCTCATCGTGGCTTTTGCTTGCGCCTGACGGTGTGGCCACAGCAGGAATGGTTGAAAATGACATGGTTGACCTGTGAGCCAAGGAGGCGGGCTCGTTTGGAGAGACTACAGCAGATGGCACATAAGCCTTGTACTGCTGCTGTGCTTGGTCTTCTGGTGGTGACTGTACTGGTGTTTTCTTCGATTCGTCATCGACGGAGCTGGTGGGGGTCAGAATCGTTGTCGACTGTCCAGAGGGATTGACGTGTTGCTGGATGGGAGCACTCTCATTGGAGTGCAGTGTAGCTTTCTGCCTCAAGACAGGTCGCCCTCCGGGACTATAGTCGTGATCCTCCTCAGCGGGCGAGTCTTGCGGTACCTGAACGTTCAAATCGCGCTTCCGAGAAGAGCCATTTGAAGGACCTCTAGACAGTGTATCATGCTCGGGCTGATGTGTTGCAGGCTCGTGGACCGGCACTGGAGGCGGAGCGTCATAGTAATCGATGCCTCTAATCGTTGACTCGGCTCTCAAGAAAGCTCTGAAAGTCTTGATCTTGTTGTCAATCACCGGCTCGTGAGCCTCACTGCGAAGCATAGTAATGTATCTCTCTAGCGAACCAATGTACCACGGGTCGATGTCTGGTATCAAATCTGCGGGTGTAGGCTTTGGCACTTCCTTCGTCTTCTCTGCTTCAAGTTCGCGTTTCAAGTCTACGATGATGGCATCCCTCTCTTCGATGTTATGCTCCTTTCCTTCTACGTCCTCCTTCAGTCTCTCGATCATCATGTCTTTTTCCTTGATCGAAACGTCGACGTTCGTCTTCGCTTGCTCTGTCGCAACGTTCATAGCCTCTATGTGTTTGTGCAGGGTGTCCGTCTCGGCAGCTGCGTGACTCCTCGCGCTATCAACGTCGGCTTTCAGCTTTTCCATCTCGGCACGTAGGCTTGTTCTTTCTTTCTCCATCTCAGCACGAATTTTCACACTTTCTCTTTCGACTTGAGATCGTAAATTCGCTTTCTCTTTCTCGGAGTCTGTTCGAAGACGCTCAAGTGCCTCGTCCTTTGCCTTCAACTCTGCAGCATGGTCAATGCTCGATTGAGCTCCGTACGAACCTGAGGCTTGCGTCGGTGTTTGTTGAGACGCACCCCATCCGCCGTCGCCTACGACGAAACCTGTCTGAACTGGAGGCGGCTTGTGATGCTGTTGGGCAGGAGTATGCTGTCGCACGTGGGAAGGAGCCGAAGGTGCTGCCCAACCTCCGTCATCCATGACGAATCCCTGTTGAGGAGGCGGTTGATGTTGAGCTTCCCTTTGTGCCGGAGTGCTCTGTTTGGGCGGTGCCCATGCACCATTATCCATGACAAAGCTTTGTTGAGTGGGAGGAGGTTGGGTGGTCTGCATCGGTTTTGGCGATGTTTTCAGAGGCGCGACGGTTGGATCCCCCATTACAAGGGTCTGCTGAGGTGGCTGTGATGAAGAATGCTGAGCTGGACTGGCCGCGGTGAGTGGCGGAGTAGGTGCATAAGTGTCTCTTCTGTCGTCCAAAGTAGAATTTATTGGATGTGTAGCTGGACTAGGCCAACCATGAGTGGAAGGAGGAGAAGGAACATGAGCAGGCAATTCGACACCACGCGGCTCATTCGGTTCATCCTTCTTTGCAAAGAGTTCTTCGTCATCAATCTCGTCGCCATCACCAAAACGCTCCCAGTCCGAGGGACCACCAGCACCCAAAGCGCTAAACTTCGATTTATCATCACGAGGAGGAGGCGGGGTGGGGAGTTTGGGCGGAGCAGGCCTTGGCGAACTCGTTCTGTTGTCCGCGCGCTGTGAGTGCAAATTAGCCAATGCGATAGAGCTCACAGATCCCGTACGTCCCACCCCTGTCTGGTGACCAGCAGAAAAGCTCATGCTCTGCCGGCTGTTCACCGGGGACACTGGTTGACTTTGAGGACTCGGCTGGTTGAAGAAGTTTGATGAAGCGGTGTCAGTGCGACTGAGGGGCTTTGGCGCTCGTATGCCCTGGTCTGAATACTGCTGCCCTGGTAACGAACCTTGGGCTTGATGTGTTGGCTGCCATTGTGGCTGTTGAAACGATGATTGATCGCCATATGGCGCTTGTGTATTCTGCTGCTGCTGGTTGAAACCTGGATTTTCGGGCGGCGGCGGCGGCGATTGCCATTGACTCTGTTGTTGAGGGTATTGTGCAGCTTGTTGCCCTTGTTGGGTCTGATTGTACTGCGGTTGCTGTGCAGGCTGCTGCTGGTATTGACCCTGCGGTTGTGCTGGCTGCCCAAAGGATTGCTGTTGAGGATACTGGCCCTGTCCCGATTGAACTTGTCCTTGCGGTGCGTATTGGTTTTGTGCAGGCTGTCCATACGGCTGTTGGAATTGTTGAGGTTGAGTAGATGGCTGCCCGAACTGGCCTTGAGACTGATGTGGTTGCTGCTGCATTGGTTGTATGCCCTGATAGCCTTGAGCGTAGAAACTTGGGTCTACGGTCGGTTTTGTGTATTTAAACTTCTTCACGCCTCCCTGGAGCGGGGCATGTTGTGCCTGCTGCCATGCAGGGACGTCAGGGGGAGGTGGCACATAGACTCCAGGTGCTGGGTTCGTGTTCGAGGGTATGTATGATTGCACACCTTGTCCGGTCAAAGAAGGCGGTATATATGCCGGTTGCTGATCGTTCGGGCTCGCGACCGTGGAGGGTTGCTGCAATCCGGCGACAGGAGTATTCGAGTACGAGCCGACTTGACTCGCGCCATAGACTGAGCCTGGCCGGGCTCCCTGACTAGGGGGGAAGTATGAACCCCCAGGTGTAGCTGAAGGGGGTGGTGGAGCTGTATTGTTGTAAGGTTGTTGTGGAGTCCCTGGTACTGGATATCCTCCCTGCTGAGTCTGAGGGGTATAGCCCGTCTGCTGCGTTGGTTGCGACCAATTCTGTGTGTTCTGTTGCTGCTGTTGCTGCTGAACTGCCCCTGCAAAGCCATACGGTTTGGGTGGAGGAGGTGGTGGTGGTTTATCGTGCTGTTGGGGCTGGTATGAGGTTTGGTTCGCTGAAGCCTGCTGCGTGGACTCAGTCAGTCTAGAGCGTCAATGTGGTTTCTGCCAATCAAGCCTACCTGCTGTCCTTGGACATACCCTCCAGGCATTACCCCGTATGTACTCGGCTGATACCCGCCTGCTGCTTGCTGTGGCTGCGACCATTGTGGGTTCGAGGGTTGAGATGGCGCTGGAGCAGCCCATTGGCTCTGTGCTTGTGGAGCAGCAGATTGATATCCTGGCGATGCTGTATCCTTGCATCAGTATTCTGCAAGTCCTGCGACAAACATGGTACGGCTGCATACCTCCATAGCCGGGCGGTATAGGAGGAGGTGGTGGAGCGCCTTGCTGCCCCGCAAAACTCGCCGTGCTCCCTGGCCTCTGATAGCCTGACGGCGGACCGTAATTCTGCATCTTTGTATTCCTCTTCCTTCTCTTCCAGCGATATCCTCGGGCTGTCAAGTCTCGCTGCAGGCGCTCCCTCGGGTTCACGTCGCACTCGCGTGTTCGGGAAGCTAGCTGAGCTGTCGAAGCATATTAATAGGAAGGCGCTGGACGTGCAGTACGCGAAGGCACAGCGAATGCGCGCAAGCCAAGTCACAGACGTGGTAAGGCACAGAATTACAAGAGTATAGTATATTAAAGGGTAGATACAGGAGAACGACAGCAGTCGTGAGTCGTGGCGCTTCGTGTTCGCCTGTCGCGAGGCTGAGCTGAAGCTCCAACTTTCCGAAGTGGAATGGTCTCACAGCCACGCGAGTCCCGCTTCGCCTTTCCGCAACTGACTCTAGCCCATGGATGTCCAATTTCATTGCCAAGAGCTTTAATTGTCAATAATGGACCCGCCAAGCTCTGCTTCAGACATACTGAGTAGATGGAGAAAGCTTGACTCAAGAATGAGATACTTAGTCATGGTACAAGACATATCGCATTCAATGGTCACGAGCAGCGAGCCATATAACATCCATCCTCAAGGTCCCACCTTCGTCCCCGAGTTACCATTAATCCTCTTCTGCCTCATCTCCGCAATATACTTAACAACATACTCGACGTCCGCCGCAACAGCCTTGAGCGTCTCCTTATGCTCCACCTTCTTCGGAGCCAAGCGCGTAATCCCACCCGCTGTACTCAACGTCATCATATCCCAACGATGATGATACCCCGACTCAGACCCAGACCCCAAATCTCCAACAACCTCTTCACCCTCAGGCACCTCCTTCGAAGCTTTGAATAGTCGCTCCAACGAAACGTAGTTGCCTTCAGTGAGTTTCTTCCCATTGCTCTTCTTCTGGGTTGCAGTTGGTTGCAACATTTCAGCAGTTTGGGGTGGTGAAGGGAAGTTGTAGCGTCGGGTGGATCCTTGGTTCTGAACGTGGCTCTTTTGCATCATGGTTGGGACGTCTTTGAAGGAGTCGATGTCGATGGGGAGCTGGACGGTGAATGATCGTGGTGACTCGGTAGATTGGGGGGCGCTGGAAGTGTCTTGCGCAGGTGGTGTTGAATGGACTGTTATGACTAGGACGTGGAACACGCGGTCGTCTAGGAGACTTAGCCCACCAAGCATTGCCGGCATCTTGTGGAACATCTGGAAGACTGGGAGTTGTCAGCTGTTATCCGGATATGATGAGTTCTGGGATCCGTTGGGTAGCTCTGTGATGGTGGTTGACAGCTCGAATGGAGGAAGAAGCTCGTATATTTCAATGCACCAATGTCAAACGACCCTCTATTGCGGAACCTGTAACACACCATACTAGCATCCGTATAAAATCTTTCTGGAGTACTCTAGGGGTAGCCAAGAGCACTTTGATAAAGTTATTGGGCATGATGTCGTGGTGTTATATGATGTTGCACTAGGAGTCCAATTGACATTGATGCAATAATAAACACGAGCTTCTCTGCACTTGGCAGACATATGATAAGCTGTACTTACTTGACATTTGCACTCTTCGGGTATAGTGATCATGATGAAGAGCATCTGCAGCCTTCTGTAACTCCTGGGGGCTCCAGGTTAGGAGTTCGTTCGCGTCGTACACGCTCGGCGTGTATCGAGCTTCATTGCGACTGTGATCCTGAGACAGGAGCTCGTCCAGCTCGGAATATCTCAACTCCGACTCAAGGTGGAATGAGGTTCTGGCCAGCCAGGTGGCTTTGTCTGTCACCCTGAGGCGCTGGTCAACGGAGATTGGAACAGGTTTTGTACTGTGCTTTCCAGTGTCTGATAACACCGTGGTGTTTGCAGCCGGCTCCCCAATGCCCCCACCAGGTAGCACCGGCATCTGCACATGAGGGCCGTCAGGGTGCCACTTTCCTTGGCTTGTCCAGCCACGATCGAAGTCAACCTTAGCCACTTCGGCTATGATTGTGCTCAGAAACTGCACCAGGCTTGTCCTGTTTTCAACATGTGGGGCTGGAAACTCGGGATGGAAAGGGAGTTCATTTATGCCCAGACGCTGCAAAGAGAGGTACTGGCGGTCTCGAGGGCTACCCTCTACATTGGGTATAGGAGTGTCACGACTGTCGTGCGCAGGCACTGGCTCGGATCCTTTAGCATCGAATCCTGCCATGGCTTATTAGGCGGAGCGGAAGTCTTGGACGCAAGAGCAAGGCCCGCGGAGCTCCTGGCCGCGGAGCAGTTGAGCGCGTCTCACAGCTGACAGCGAAAAAGCGACGGCTCAAATTGCCGACAACACAATACGTTAGGTAAGAGCTTGAAGCTTGAGCTTTGTCCAAGCAGTAGTAAGTCAGCAGGGACCAAGATGCCCTCGCTGCAGCCAGAGCTCATGTACCCTTTGTGGCAACTGACGCTGATGGCAGATAGTGTTGGGGGACCGTTGCTTGAGGCGAACAAATAGAGTCGAGGTCTAGAACGATAGGCAAATAGCGGACCTTGGAGGATTCAGCCGAAAAGGTGGATGAGGAGTTGGATGGACAGGTGTGTGGTCTGTCAACAGATGAGCTGAGGTCCATCAAGATCCGAAACGCAGTCAGGGGAGGCGCGGACCACCATGATTGGCTAGTATAGTGCGGGTGCGGTCCCTTCGAGTTCAGGGTCGAACAAGCAGAGTACTGTTCCGTAGCGAAGTCGAACTATGCATCCTGTAGAGCGGCCTCGATGGTTAGGGTTGGGTCTTGGTCAGAGGAAATCATGCCATACTGTTAGGGTGCATAGGACATGGTCCGCGGGGCGCCTCTAAACGACAACCAGCGCGCCCGTGCTACCTATGGTTTCGGCAGTGGCATTCTTCCCGGTCCCACAGCTACGTTTTGACGTCTAAGTAGTCGACATGTATTCCCAACCTTTTGCCGGGCGTCAACATGTCACTGCGACGGGTTGGCATCTCTTCACCTGGCCTTGTCGCAGCCGATCGGTAGCGCACTGCACAAGTTAACCGCAAGCAGCCCAATGCCCAAAGCAGCACATGCACAACCCACAAGTGCATGTCGGTTGCAGACCCCTATGTCGTTAACCTGCATCGAATCGCCATCGAGAAAGTAGGATTCCCATGCCGTGTTCCCGCTCTGTTCACCACTGATGCGCATGACCAGTACCGAAGCGGAAAAGCCGATGCAGCTTCGACCACTGTCCCCCACTCGGGAGCTGCACATCACTGGCCTCGGGTTTTGGCACCGAAGCTTGTTACATAGGTGCACGTCAGAATCCATTCGTTCGGCTCCATATACCGTCTGCATCGAAGCGAATCTGGTGGGACATGTTTCCCATGTCGTACCTGGCATACGCCTTTTCGTATAAGTTACTGAGTAAGTATTGCATGGACAGCATGCGAATCCTCACCTGCATGGCCGGCCCCGCGCATGCGCAAATATGCAATCTCGATATGGCTAATCTAGGCCGCTCCAGAAGCCAAGCTGCAGCCTTACGAAACGCTGATCTACATACTGGTAGGCTAGTAAAGTGCCAGATACATACTGTGGAATTGTGAGGCTTCGGACTCTCCGCTGGCGTCTGCATCAACGTGCTTGGTGCATCGACTCCCTCAACCTATCCAGATGCGCCAAACGAAAAATGGCACCTTGAGCGCAGGATAGACCCAGAACATCACTAGATCAATTCAACATTGCGGCCCGTTGTGTCAAACATTGAGAGCCCTGCGGAAAGCCTTCCGGGCGAGATGTTCGGGGTATATTTGCAGTAACAGACTAGTTGCGCCGCCGCCCGTGTGGCGTGCCTTATATGCGTGTGATCCAACATTTGTTTGGACTTGGAAAATAGCAAGCTGACCGGTAGAAGTGAAGATCAAACGAGTAACTGCATACGCTGCTGGCCCAGAACAAATCTTCAAGTCTGAGCACCATGCCTCAGACCGTTTCTGTGCAGCAAGCTGAAGCGTATAACATAAGAATATCCAAATTTGTAAACAACCTTGACCCGGCATCGGCTGGTACCATACGGGCCCGCTCATTCAGTGCGAAGGAGAGCACATACTAGCCGTGGCACCTATGTCGGGCAAATGGTGGAGCATCTCGTTCTCGCACCCAGCGGAAGCAATGTATCCGTCTATCCGTATGATAGAAGCATCTTGCTTGGAGACATGGATAATTCGAGCTTAAGTCGATCGGATCCATGCTGAAAGAAAAAGGCCATGAAACGCTGGTGAAAACGCGAGCAGTTACAAAATAACCCGGTCAAATTGTTGCTCATGGAGAGTCCTCCTTTTCTTCCATCGCCTTGTCCTCCGCTGCTCTTGCCGCTAATTCTCCAGCTCGTACTAAAGCTGCGAGCGAACCCTGAGTTCGGTAGTCCTGAGGAGGTTGATTTTGTACCGGCACACGTGTGGGTGGTGTAATTCGATCTAAAGGCGATGGCGATACCCCCATAGCCCCAATGCTAGGCATGGGTTGGGGAAGTATACGAGACGTCTTGCCTGGATCTATGGGAAGCACTCGTCCAGGTGCATCGACCGAGGGGAATCCATAACCACTATGGCTACTTTCAGAAGACAAAGTCGTCTCTTCGTGCGTAAGACTAGGAAGTCGTACAGAGTCTCGCATGGGCCGTCGGGAAGACATTTCCACAGGAGCCTGGTAATGGGCCGAATAAGGATACAGAGGGGGTGGTGCAGGTACAGTTTGGCGATGGATCTCAGGGTACGGGGACGGGTGATATGGTAAGGTCGTATCCACTGACCCTCTTACATCTCGCGTTGGCTCAGTGAACGTCGCGTCGAACATAGCGTCCTTTTGCAAAGCAGTAGAACGTGGAGACGTGGACACAGAGGAATAGTATTCTCCTGTCCGAGGAGAATGCATCCCGGAGAGTGCTCGGGGAGCGGGTGATGTAGAATATGATGGACCTGCAGGGTAACGCGTAGGGCCTAACGGTGGACTTAGATCTGGTCGCTGGTATCCTGTTACAGACGATTCAGGCTGAGCGGAGCTCGTTCTTCTTTTCAAAGTTCGATCATGCTGATCGTGGCTGCTGCTTTGAGTTGACGTGCTTGTTTCCGTCTCCAGCTTCGAACGCTTGCCTTCTGACTCGGTCATTATAATTGGACGCAATCTGTATGGGAGAAACGAACCTTTCGTGGGTACAGAGTGTTTTGCCTTGAAGTCTTCCAGATATTTTTGGTATGCCTCAAACTGAGGCGTCTTTTTGTACTCTGCTAACTCAGCATAATATTTTTCTTTTGCACCATTGGCTTGCCGCTCGCACGCTTCGCGTTCCCCTGCTGGTAATACCTGCCACTTCTCACCTACGACTTTCGCAATCTCTGTAAAAGTCAGGTCTTGTCCCTTCAAAGACTCTCTAACATCTAGACCAGGTTAGCTATGGCTCCAACGCAAAGAGCTAATACTCACGATTAGAAAAGATCACATATGCCGACGGAGGTCGCTCCGGAGCATGCTCGTCGGGCTGAGTAGGGGTAAGAAACGATTAAGTGAGCGCGACACCAGCGATATTCGGCTTGCCAGGAAGCGGGGGGAGTGAACTCACTTTGGGGTGTCGTCGGTATTTTCGTTTAGTCCCTGGCCCACTGCTAACAGTCAAAGACGCGTCTCCCGGCTTGCTCTTGACTTCAGGGCCTGAGTCGTCGCTTCGATACGGTCCCTCGATGCTTGTGGCAGTTGTAAGTGCAATGGGTAATGGCCGGCCAGGGGATTGTCCCCGCCATTCAATTATGGCTCGTTGGAGTTTCTGATTGTGTGATTAGTTGCACGCACTCAACGTGTGAATTTATACCGTTAACATACCCTTCGATGTCCAAGCTTGACCTTGAGGAGACTTCTGCAATATTGTAAGCATTTATTCCATCATATCACAGTGGGCCAACTAACAAATCGGTTTCTGTGATGTCCAGTACAGTCTCCCACGTATCGAATCCCTCAGCTGCGAATAGGTCGAAATATTGGGACAATCCCAATCGCGCCAAACGATCTCTCAAGTCGCTCATGTAGAAAGCGTGGGTGTTGTTGTGTGGATGGGGTTTTGCAGCTTTCTCTTTAGAGCTTGCGACAACTGTAGCGCCTAGCCCTGGCTTCCTAGGTAGAGAATGCGTGCTTGCGATTAATATTGGGCACGCGTGGCGAACTACTTCGCGGTAGAAGGGCCTGTTTGGCGGGAATAGTTTACAGTAACAAGATAAAATAGGAAATAGTAAATTTCGTCTGGGCGTTTCTGATTGGTGCGGTCCGGGAAAGCGAGGGTGGCGGGCGCTTCGTAACGAAAACCAGGTAGGGATCAATTGTTGCAGGGCGCAGAAGCGCAAGAAGAGTAAGAGATAAAGTACGCGCTCAGTGACTAGCGTGCATCCATGAATGGTGGCAGTAACGTGAATATGGTGAGGGTAGGCGTCCGGTCCGATTTACACAGATTTTGTGATTACGCGAAGATGTGGATAGAAGGGTGTATCGGCTACAGTACACTGATTATAAGAAGAGGACGCAGCCTAGTGTAAGCACAACCAGGACAGCGGCCGACGAGAGTCGATAAACGGCCGGTGGTCATTTGGCGCGTCCAGCAAGGCGATGCGAGTAATGGAGCCAGTGCACGAAGAGGTGCGGTGAACAGCTCAGGACCAAGAAAGAGGCCGACGTTGCGTGTCCAGGGGCGAGACAAAGCTAGTATGTAAGACTAGACGCTCGCATGGCGGGTAATCGGAGGCTGTGCTGGGTCGCGGTCACGAAGAGGCGCTGGTGGTGGTGCTGGACATGGTGAAACCGGAGGGGGAATTTTGGGATATGGGAGGACGGGCAGCGACGTGCGATAGGAGCGAGGTGTCAGAGCAAAGATCGGCAGACGACGGCTGGGGCATTGACAATGCAAAGACAGGGGAGTAGTGTTTTGCAAGGCCAAGGCAAGTGTGCGCGAACCGAAAGAGAGGGTGCGGTACACCTAAGGATTGCTTTCCTAACGACGCCGGCATATGATTGGGTAGCGCGGACGGGTGACGCTGGCAAATCTGCAGAACATCGCGGACAAAGACGTGATCGGCCGTTGGCGAAGCTCGAGGAAGAAATAAAATACGGGGTGGTACCTACAGAAGGGCCGGTTCGCGAACAGGCCCGGTCATGGCCTTATTCCCCGGCGAGACTTTGCCGGCTTCGCTCTGGCAGCTTGTTTGACCTTGACAATTGCATCGTCGATCCCTCATCCCGATCTCAAAGACCATGCCAAAGTGTACATAAACAAAATCTGACGCTCAGTATGACGTTCGCTTGACATCGACATACCGGTAAATTCGACTGTGTGTGAATATTATCGACCATCGTCACAAATCATCACCAACTTTCGCCCAACCATGAACATGACGACGCCTTGCTGCTCGCGACGTCCCGGTGCCGCCTCCTGCCGCCCTTGACCACTATCGCGAAATCAATCCTAGACATCGACAATCTACCGCTACATCGATTCACTTATGAATCAACTACTACGATGCACATCAAGAACCGTCTGTTAGTACTTAAGGCGCGAGGCTAGGTCGTCGTAGATGCGTGAGTACTGAATAAGCCAGGGCGGAATTCTTGTATTGGATCAAACGCAACAGCGGGTTCCAGAAGTGTGTTGCAACATCTCGAAATAGGGTTTGGGATTGACAGATGTATTAGTCGTAAGGGAAGCCATGCAAGGCTTGCGACACCATGAAGTACCGGCCGGCGGAGAGGAAGTCTGGGCGGTCTCTCCGCTCTACACAGTAGGACAAGCACCGAATGAGAACCCTCCAAGTCGAGCTCCGTACCAGCTCTAAGCGGCAAGCGGAGCGGAAGCAGGTAAGCGACGTGTCATTCGATATCGGAGCAATACCGGCACACGCCGTTAGCTGTTAATCATGATCCTTCCAGTTAGTTGGATAAGCGCAGTCAGGCCTCAGCCGCAGACAACGATCTCGTGGTAGAAAGTCTGATGCGCTGTCGATGCCTGGCAGCTGTTATAGTGCCGTGGTTTAGGTGCCCGGTGATCGTGGGACTATCGCTAAAGCGCACGTGTTGGGAATTTGCCAAGGAATGTTACTCGCAGCATTTCATCGCAAATCTCCATTCTAGGTCACACGATTGGCATTCGGAATTTCAATTGAGAAAGTTTTATTTTTTCATGACCGCTCGATGTCTTGTGAACGCAAGGTGACTGGCTACAATTCTACCGGGGTGAGCCGAGCAACGTGAGCGGGTACGTGCATTTTGCTATGCACCTGTCATCGGGTTCTTTGTAGGGCCAGTTTGAGAAAGTGACGGCATCGAGCAGACTCTGCGCGATGCCTCATTAGCTTGGCATTTCGGTCACTCCGCAGCTCAATGGCGTGTTGTTGTCGTACACTTCGCCGGTCCCGAAGATACTTCTCTGCAGCCAACAAACGGACGCAGTGAACTATCGGCGATCCTCTATACTAGATTCGAGCCTAGAGTGTGCAGCCATCGTCGATGTTGCTCTACAATCTTATTCATCCTCTAGCACGGTCTGACCATCGCCGCCTGGAACCATCTGTATCCATATTAGCGTCGCTTCTTTGTATAGTGGTAGGAAGCATCGGAGTGTACCATGCAGATGTTGTTCCCGTTCAGCAGAATCTTGGGCAACTTAGAGTTCCCTTCGGCGTTGTCACTGAATGTTGCATTAGATCAGGTGTATAGCGCCGAATCAGAGATAAACTAGAATCGATACCTACATTTCGGTAACATCTTCGAGGACCATATCTGTAATCTGATCAGGGTTACAAGTACGGTGCTTGCTGCGATCTACTCACTGACGTAGTCGTCAAAGCCGACCAACTTCCCGGTGAATTCTGTCACATATGAGCCATTGTCCCCAAACGAGTAACAGTGACTTGCTACACACCCTTGCCGCCGTTCATGATGACCCAAATTTGTGAACCCACGCATTTGTCGATGAGTTCTTTCAAAAGTCAGCGTGAGAACACGTGAGCCCTGTAGCTGGCGTGGCACGTACCAAGGGGGAGCAGGTTTTCGAGTGACATGACGACGGGCTTTGGGTCGCTGTTTGATGTTCCAGTGACAGATGTTGGAGCTGCGTTGGTTGCGCGGGGAGAGGTAAGAATTGTCGTTGTGCTTGATACCTTGGCGCCGGTGCCCACAATGACGCGCTAGCCATCGCTCGCGACCGACCAGAGTCCATTCACCAGGCAACTGTCGCACCATTTAGAAACACCCAGTGCCCTGCCCGCATGCCTGGTGCCTAAACAGAGCACTATCATGGAGTGTTATGCTTCCCAGACAACGCGTCTCTTTGCTAAGCGCGTCAATGGTGCGCGGACGCGTTCATGGCCAAGCAACAGCGAACAGCATACATGCAGGTGTAGAACGTCGTGTTTCGAGGTACCGTCGACTCGCAGACACTGAAACGACCATGCTCATAACCTCTAGCAGTGCCGTTGATCGAGTCTCTCCTGCCGTTACCTCATCGTTACCACGAAGGACTATGCAGACTTCCTCTCCCCGCTCTCCACCAGCGATACCACCGATCACAGGCTGCAAATGGCAGCGCGGACGCCCTGTCACTACGAGGAGTAGTTTGTCACATCAGGGCTCGAGTGTGGTCGAACCGGGTCAACCAGGACAACTTGTGACAAACGAGACTGCGGCCCTTGGGGAAGGTCAAGGGCAGGTACAGCAGACATCGGCGTCACGACAAATGGAAGCTTCCCATGATGAAGATGTCCAGTCCTCTGCCATCCAGCGCATACATTTATGGGATTCGTCGAAACCTCTACGCTTTGCGCCTACAGCATCCCTGGAAGTAGACCGTTCTACATTCACTACCACGGGTGCCACGAGAATGTGGAAGCTTAATGCCAATGCACAGGACACGTTGAATCACTTCTCTACCGACGGGCGCACTGTGCATAACAGTGCACAGGACCACGCCATAGATCGCAAAACAGTCGATATGCACTCAGGCTTAGAGAGCAACCCGTATCCTCACGGTGACCTTTCCTCTTGTACAGGCACTGCAACGACTCAATCTAGCGTTTCAGAATATGTCGCAAGTCAGGGTAGCGATTATACGGACGAGCAAGATCCCGATATACAGTCGGATGGAGCCGAGATTATTGAGGAACAGGTTCCTCTGGATTTCCAGATCCCCGAAGACGCACTGCGAGCGGCAATGATGGCCCCTCCAAATACCCGTGCCAGCTATTGGAGTACAAAACTTTATCAAGGCCCTGAGGGTGAAGGACTGTCTACCCATTACTGCAAGTCTGCAGACGTGGCAGAAAGGGTTGCCCAATATTTCTTGAAAGAGAAGATTGTCGGTTTCGACATTGAGTGGAAACCTTTTGGGAATCCATTCTCGATCAAACAGAATGCGTCGCTGATTCAGCTTGCCTGTGAGGATCGGATTGCACTCTTTCACATCTCTCTGTTTCAGGGGAACAAGGCGGAGCAACTGATGCCCCCGAGCTTGAAAGTCGTTCTGGAGTCACCAGAAATACTCAAGGTGGGAGTAGCCGTGAAAGGCGATTTCAAACGCCTGGAAAAATTTCTTGGAGTACAAGCTCAAGGCGTATTCGAGCTGAGCCGCCTCCACAATCTTGTGGAGTGGTATGAAGTCGATCCAAGCAAAGTATCGAACCGACTCGTGAGCCTTGCTGCACAGGTGCTTCAACACCTCCAACTGCCATTATACAAGGGTGCACAGTTAGACGACGAGCCTGACAACACTTCCAGTGTGCGTGAAAGCGACTGGAGTCAATCCTTAGACCTGCAGCAAATTCATTACGCAGCTGCCGACGCGTACGCCGGGTTCCGCCTCTACCATGCCCTCGAATGGAAGCGCAAACAATTGAGACCAGTCCCTCCCGCGATACAAGTGTGCGACTATGATTCAAAACGAGCGCCCCGCCCCAAGGAACCCCGAAAGACAGCCAGAGCTGTTGACAAGCCAGATATTAATATTCAATCAGCGACCGAGCAAACACCGGAAATGGTGGAGCAGAGGCAAGAAGAAGTGGACAACGAAGAAGATTACGAGACTGCGCCAGAAGAGCTCATGGACAGCCACGACCTAGAAGATCCTCCGAGTTCGTTGCCCGAGATTTCTAAAGAGGCACTCAAAGGTGTAAATGATGCTACGCTTAACGTGGAGCAAGGCTCGAATGCCAGGATCCAGCCCGACCCCGAAGAAGCTCAGGCGTACAAGCGTGTCGGTCGAGTGGACCTCTCCCAGTTGCGTGGTCCTGATCTGGTCTATCCAACTCTCCCCCAAGACAGCGTTGAGGAGCCCAGCAGGCCGTCATCCGTCTCGTTGTGTAATCCTTCCTCTACGACTTCCTCCAACAGACTTTTGAACGAGAATGTTGATCCTATTCAGTTGCCAGTGCTAGGCGCAGGAACAGAGGGTGACGAATTTTCAGATCCAGACCTGGAGGAGGCACTCAGGGTTATGGCCCTTGATGATGACGGGAAGCTGAGCAGCGATGCAACAGAGGTCGTGATGGAGGGCAGGCCGGAAAGAGAAGAAGAAGTGGCTGATGATGCAGCGGTCTCTCACGCGGTCCAAGAAGATATTGAGGTCAACAACGAGATAACGAGATTCATCGAGAAGCCCATTAGCACGAAGATCCTCAAGACTTCAGACTTCAGCTCGGTCCATGTGCAGGCAGAGACTAAGAATACACCTACGACACCCGCACATGAACCTCTTGCGGTTGAATCCGAAGATGTTTCTCGTACGCCCGAATATCAGCTTGCGACATCATGGGCCCAAGAATACCTTCGATCCACCATCCCCTCGCCCACTTCCACAGCCCCCTCGCGCATCCGCGCGACAGTACCGCATCTCCGCGCTTACCACCTATGGCACCACCAAAAACTATTACTGGACGACATTGGCAAGCATTTGCGAGAGCCGCCACTGTCGCACAGCACGGTAACTAGTTACGTGCTGCAAGCGATAAGCTTGGAGAAGTTGAGTTATGAGAAGCAGGCATTAAAGGATATGATGATGACTATGCCGTCCGGTTTAAGGAGAGGGCGTTGGAGAAGGCTAGCTGGGATAGTTGGCGCTCTGTTTTGAACTCTGAATGAGATGCGGAAGTTGCGGGTTATGGTTCTGTATGTACGGGCTGAGGTTGGAATATACACACTCTGTTATATAGTTCGTTTGGCAATGTATTGGAATATTATTCGAGGAGACGATCCTGAGCATGACTGTCCTCTTCTCTACCCTGATACGAAGCATATCACTTTTAATTCCGTTTTGCGGGATTCACATTGCCTGCGCCTCATCTGCAGTACGCGTCTGGTGCCCCGAATAGATCATAACAACTGTTCATCTCCCAACGATTAGCATGCCTCTAGGCATTTATGACTCAAGCCATCAATGCTTCAATGGACACGTTTCCAATGTTCCCGCGTCGTTGCACTCGATTCAGGTACCATCGTGACCATTCTCAGGGTCCAGGCCGGCAGCCAATACCAATCAAGCTAGGGCTGAACCCCACGCTGTACAGTCGCGAAACTGCGGTGAGGTGCGGGTCAATAATGCCTGCAAAATAGACCACCAAGTTACGCCATTGCTCCCTTGCCTTACTTCACGACACCTGTACAATTTCTGAAGTCTTTACTTAACACGAGAACTTCCTGTTCGCCTTCTTAAATCACCCATCGGGACACCGACGAGGACACGGCAAACACAAACATATCCACATGGCTCTCGCAGCGTCCGTCTACCCACCGCTAGACCAGCGTCCACACAAGACCACTGTCCTCCTCTTCGATGTCGACGATACGCTCACCAAGCCCCGTCAGGTACACAGAGCACTCCTTCATCCTCTGTCATAGCCAAATCCCTCGCCCTCCATGCTCCCGAGCAATGCTTCACCAGGACCCCGCTAATACGCACTCCAGCTCGTCAAGCCAGAGATGCTCCAACTGCTCTCTGAGCTCCGCCACAAGTGTGCAATCGGCTTCGTAGGCGGCTCCAACCTCGTAAAGCAGCAAGAGCAGCTCGCGACTCCCGACGTCAACGTCACTTCCCTGTTCGACTTCGCCTTTGCCGAGAACGGCCTCACGGCATACCGCCTGGGACAAGAGCTCGCCAGCCAGAGCTTCATCGGATGGATTGGCGAAGACAAGTACAAAGCGCTTGTTAAGTGGTATGTCCATACCCGCCCCATTTTCTCACGAAACCCAAGGAACACTCGAGTCAGCAAGCTAACAACTATGGTACATGACAGGATCCTGCACTACATCGCCGACCTCGACATCCCCATCAAGCGCGGCACTTTCATCGAGTTCCGCAACGGCATGATCAACGTGTCCCCCATCGGCCGCAACGCCTCCGTCACCGAACGCAACGAATACCAAGCCTACGACATCGCCCACAACATCCGACCCACCATGGTCGCGGCCCTCAAAGAAGCGTTTCCAGACCTCGGCCTCACGTACTCCATCGGCGGCCAAATCTCCTTCGACGTGTTCCCCACGGGCTGGGACAAGACGTACTGCCTAAGACACATTGAGGGCGAGAAGGAGAGGACGGGCGTCGTGTATGATCAGATTCACTTCTTTGGGGATAAGGCGTATGAGGGCGGGAATGACTGGGAGATTTATAGTGATAGCAGGACGATTGGGCATAAGGTTATGAATCCGGAGGATACGTATAGGCAGTTGCAGGATTTGTTGAAGACGCTGCAGTAGGGGAGTGGGGGTTGGTGGGGCATGAGGCGTGGAGGGGTTGAGGGTGGGTGTGGAAGATATGAATGTGGAGGGTTATGATTAGCATTACATTGGAAGTCAAGGATTCATAAATGCATCTGAACATGGATAAAAAGCATCTTGTTCGATACTGCGAGCAAATCTTGGTCCCTTTTGATCCTTGACTTTTCTGATGACATGAACGAAAAATTGCTTAAGAAACATGGGACTGAAAGTAATAATACCACAAATGATTCCAAACTCAGCACTTTGGTATACTTGCTAAAGAGACGAAAAGGATGACTCGATACTTTGTGTATCTCACAAGACCAGGCAATGCTATCGTTTCCTTGGAGGAAGCCCTTGATCTTCATATGACTTCGGGCTCGACAGTGCTCCAACAGCAATGGGACTTGGGGCAAGCGTCAGTAAGGTTTTGTCCTCGTCCCAAAGGCAACAATACCACCTATACTGCTACTAACATTGAACATAATAGATAAACACTTAAACCCTTAATAGTCACGCCCAAGTCATAACTACAGGGGCTATTAACCATTACTAATATAAGTCCTTCATTACAGTACTAGAACAGCAGATTCCTGTAAGAAACTGATACAGGTTGTTCGTTCATATAGACTGCTAGGAAACAGACTGCAAGAACTCACCAAATACCTCTCAGTCTTTCTTCTTCTTTCGTCACAGGACATGTGGCATGACCACTCCTTACCAGCCTAACCAGACATGATCCCAGCCAGCAGCATCTCCATCACCACCACCACCCAGCCCTGCACTCCCCAAATCCATACTACTCACCGCCCACGGCGTAGCCGGCAACCCCAGTCCCTCAGCCGCCGCCGCCGCCGCCCTACCACTACTCCATTCTGAACTCGTAGCGAAACTTACCACACTGCTCCACTGCGCAACATTGTGCACCGAGAAGACACTCAGACTGGAATCCGTGCTCCCTCGCGACTCAGAAAAAGAGCCATATGGCAGTAGTGATGACGAGGTCTCTGGTCGTGGCGGTGGTGGTGTTGGTGGAGGTGGTGCTGCGCGCCTTCTTTCCCGGTGTCGTTGAATTGAGCTTTCCGCTCGTTGACGCGAGAGGTGCGCGAATGCATCGTGCGGATTGCCGCGGTACTCGTAGATGGGGCCGATCCAGAAGCGGAGCCATGTTGGGTCGGCGAGGCGGCCGCATACACATAGCACGTCACCGAACACTGTTGTCGTTGTTGTTGTTCTTGACATTCGGTCGTTGGTGACTTTGGTGGTGACGTTGCCGTCGTCGTGGTCGTCCTTGTGGAGTGTGGTGGCCTGGGGAACGCGTTGTATCCTTCGAGCTCGATGCGTCAAGCCGCAGCTCGGACATAGCTGACCGTACGATACCAGACCAGATATCTCATGGCATTTGTCTGGCAGGACCTGTCCCCCCTCTAGACGTGTGAAAACGGTGGTGGTTTCGCAGTAGTGGCAGAGAATGTGGTCGCAGCTGTTGCAGCGAAGGCGTTTGAACGGGTGGGATCCCTTCCAGTGGATGAGTTCTTGCTCGTGTCCGCGGCAACACTTCCATAAGCCGTCACCGTTGATTTCATCGAGGATGCGGCGGAGGTAAAGATAGTCGCGGCCTCGTTCTGTGTAATCGGTGTATTCACCTTCGGAGGAGAAGCGAGGGGCGGGATGGACGCGTTCTACTGTATGTAGTTTCCGGTTGAGGTTCTTCTCTGCGCTTTGCTTCGGTTTGAAGGCCTTGCGGGCGAAGGCGGTCATGGGACGGAAGATGGAAGGCATCGTGGTGGATTATGGATTAAGAATTATGGTTAACTATGGTGTTCGTCCGCATATTAACATGTATGTGTTCTAATTCGTAGTCAACCGCCGTTCACTGCGCGCTTATCCTTTCGGGTGTGTCGTTGTCATCCAGCTTCGTGGGAAACTTCGTGGTGTTGGAAGTTATGAAGTAGTGAAGACTACCAAGCTATCAGCACTTTAGACCGAGATATATCCATTGCAAACGTACAGAGATCACTGCACCGCCGGGCACACGACGACCACCTAGGAAGCCCAGCTTCAAGTGGGTGTATAGAGCGACGACGACGATTGTTGTTGTCTGCACGAGGTACATGCGGGGTGTGCAAGTGCGAGGTACCGCAGACATAACTACCGCTAATTACCGTAGCTGGGGACTCGTTTCTGCGAATTGTTCCTGGAAAAGACAGGAACATTGTGTGGATGAGACATCCGTGGTAGAATATGGAAATCGATATTCCAAACTGTTTCGGAAAAGCACGGTACGCTACCTGCTGGTTGGTAGCGCAACGTCATTAGAGACTCTGTCTTGTACTTCTTAGTTGTGCTTTGCTCGCGTGACATCTCCGCGAACTGATATAGCTGCCACCCCCGGATGATGTGGCTATTCTTTGTCTTCGAGTTGAGTACACACGACTGCTTCCATTGTACTTCGTAAAGCGCAAGAGACATATGCCTACTCACAAGTGAGCATACCAGAACAGCAATTGAAACACTTCTGAACCACATCGCGCAGGCCTATGTTTTTGCGGGACGACAGTAACCGTGGTTGTTGCTTGCCGGCTCTGAAGCGCTATTCGTGTCCCGGTCGCGAACCCACCGCGAGGATATACAGCGTCCGAATAACCTGATGATGATATGGAGACGGCTGGCTGGCGGGAGGCCTGGAGGTTAAACAACTGACGTGCAGTTGTGCAGCCTTGTTATTTGGGTTTGCTTCAAGTTAGCAGGTGCAACTTCAAAAACGATACGCCCCGCCCGCGTTGTCCTCGCGGACCTCCGAAACGGTTGAACGAAGCTAAAGAAGGATCTCCAAAAAGTTAGAGCCCTCAGAGTAGGTGTGTATTGGTCATAATGGGTGGGGTGCTAGCTCGGCTGTAGCGGGTCAAGGAAGTGACGATGTGGCAAGGAGGTCGGTGAGGCAGGCGCGACCAGAGCCCTTTCCGAAAAGTCAGCACAGGAGAAGAGGAGACAATATGATTGATGGATGCTCATTGAGGTATCTTGACTGTTCATTATTACCACGAACCCTTCGTTCCAGGCGTCCGTTCCACAGCGCGATTCCGAAGGGAAGCCCTAAAACCCATACGCAAATGTTCAAACACATTATACACAAGCTCTTCGCCGCCCACAATCGTCCTCAAAGTGTCTTATCATAGACACATTGCGCTGGGCCCATGCCACCCGCCTCAAGTCCATATCCGTCTTTGCATCGCTTCGCCTCGGTTCGACTCGGGGGTATCTTATTTCTGGACAACTGCGCCAGCCTTGGCGGCATGCCTCTGTAGTTGCGCGTCAATACGAGTCTAGATAAACTGAAGTAGTTCGTGATGACATACCTTCTTGTTGATGAACATAGCAATAACCAGGAGCGCAACGAGGAAGACAACGACGAAGACGACGATGACACCAGGCTCACGCTGAGCCCAGTTCTTCTTGCGCTTGACCAACTGGTGGAGAGCGTACTCGCTGCGAGCGACGAGGTTCATGTCGATGGCGGCCATTGTGTGGGTTCTGAACCGGCAATGTCAGTCACTGCTCTTATAATAGTTGCTGGAGCTTTCAATAGCTGATGCGCAAAACAAATGGTCGCGCGACGAGGCGGTTCCCCGGGGGCTCGTGGAGAAGTCGAGGTCCGCGGCCAAGCTTTGTCGCAATCTTCGAGGTCACGCAACCCATAACAACGTGCTGCCATGCTCCCAATGGCTCCAGGAAATCGGCATCAAGCTTACATTGACGAATTGAATCGGTCCTCTGGCGATTGTTGATGGTTTCGAGCTGAATCGAAGCTGTTGAAGAGCTGTTGAAGAGTCTTAGCGCGGTCGGATCAACCCACAGAACGTCGCGACGGCAGCAATGAACTCGGAGGACTTGATGGAAGGAGTCGACAGGGCATCCAGAATAAGAAAGTTAAAGGCGCGAGGCAGCTATCCGCTTTTAAATGCGCCGGCTTGCCGAAAAAATCTGCATGTAATGAGGCATTTTGTTTGGTTCCTCTCTGGCCGCTCGGCCCCGGCGGATTCCCCGGCAATAAGCCTGGCATGGGGCTACCAGCAATTGCGATCGGCTAGACAATGAAAACGGGTTTGCTACTTACTCGGTCGCGAAGCTGTGAAGAACCGCTGGATAGTGGATGGAGTCGTGAAGGTTGCGATGCAAAGAGGAGCTGCGAGAGGAGTTGAAGAGGCTGGGACCTACCACTAGCAAAGCGAGGTTGAGAGAGCTAACCGTGCCCGATGGAAGCTACCGAGGCCAGCCAATCGCGTGAAACACATCATTTCAGTGGTTTGCAGACGATCGACGCAATTCTCATTCGTTTGCACATCCCCAAGACATCTGAATGCCAATTCCTCAGAGTTATGCTGGGGAGGCTCTGGGCTACCACCACTAGCTTCCCCTTTCTCTACGTGTTGTTGCCATTATGCCTTGAGGAGCTCCACACAGCTTCGTTGAGTTGCTGCACGCCGCCGCTGACGCTACCGTCGGCTCCACCAGGGACCCTTGCGAGGCTATTAACCGTTCTTGTGCCGCAAAAGCGCAGAGTTATGTCATCGCTAATGCTTATCTTGCCTTGACTGATGGCTCGCCCGAGCCTGCCGCGAGCCTACGCATCCTTCTCCTCAAGCACGCGAGAGCTCGGGGGTCGCGAACGCCAGAGCATATCTAGCGCCCGGGTCGCGAGGGTAGAAATGCCTCATTTCCGTCAAGCGCGTCACGATCAACAGCGCAAGACGCTACGTGGGTAGCGCGCTGAGAATCACGGGCAGAATGCGTGGGATGGGCGCCTTATTAGCTTGCATCCGGGATCATCACTAATAAGCTTTGTGCCAAGACCTGGGGGCACAGGCACAGTAGAAGGTCGGCAGCTTGCCTTGATCTCGACCTCGGAAGTTACCATTCAAGGCAGATTGGAATTGTGACGCGCTGTTGCCATGACCGTGCGTTGTGACGAGGTCTTTGATCAATGGTCGAACGACACTCAGAAAATGCCTTATACTTTGCTCATAGTGCTCTTGCTGCTTGGCTGATATGTTGGTTGTCTTGGAGAAATCTAACGTTTGATTTGCTAGTGTCTTAACTCAGGTATGTTAACCACGTAGTCTAGACAACCGAGTAGCAACAGTCCTTTCATCCCATCATAACCACAGCGATATGCAACCAACCATCCAGATACGCAGTGGCCCGGATCAATTCCTCCACGCTGGCACTCAATGGTAGTACGGCACCATGTAGCACTGCTTGAGCCAACAGTGGACTCCGTCTGCTGGGGAAAAGCGTCGGCAAGATTTGGTTTAATGCCGTACCGATAGTTTGCGGTTGCCCTTTGCAATATCAGCATCCCTATCCCCATTCATTTACACTTCCCACTTACGCGAAGAAAGATTCGTGGGGACTAGGCTTTGGACTACCCTCAAGCTCCCCCGGGCTCGCCTCTTCCTTTGGGCTGTCTGACGCCGCATGTGGAAGATAGAGTCGAACAGGCAAGTTTCGTAAGTTGACTCCTTGTGGATTGAGCAACTTCTGATTGATCGGGTTGTAAAGCGTAAAGTCATGCTGTTTGACGGCATCCCAAAGCTGCGTACTATCTTCTTTGCTCAAGAACATGACTGTCTTGCCCGTCCCGGTCCTCAAGTAATCCGCCTCTTTCACGCTGTTTTTGAACAAATCATGGAGAACATTGTCCTCGTTATCCAACCTCACTAGCTGCTCGCTTGGATAGTCTGAGAAATGTACCGTCAATCGCCATGGCAGATGTTGGCGCTCTTCTTCTGCAGTTTCTGGCTTGTGGGTTGGTGATGAGGTGTCTGGTGGATATGCGGGTTCGGCGCCAGAGTACAGGTCGTATAGTAAGCCCAGGGGATAGTGCCACTTCAACGGCACGCCTTCGTAGGATAGCCACGTGTCTGATGGTGCAACGTCTGGAAATATTAGGCTGCTCGAGAAGAAGGCGTGTAGCTTGTGTATTAGTAGCCCCAAGTACGATATCCGTGGGAATTGTATCTATACATGTATCAGTATTCATTCCGTTTAGGCAGCACAGTAACAGTAACTGCAGCAGGACATTACGAACTAAGTAAGGGTCTGAATCATCGTAAGTTCTACAATCCCCCTTGTGAAGACGAATCTCCAACGGAATGCTCCCGTTCCAAACACTCTGCCGCAGTCTACTCGATACGTCTCGCGACATTGAAGTCGAAATATGCAGGTCGAAGATCCGGTTATGGTAGACTATGTAGATTTAGTGGTGGGGTAATCAGCAAGGCGGAACGGCGGCGGGGTACATTGGTGTCAAAGCTCCTGCAACCCCTTGTGAATCATGCTCGTGCGTCTTCTGCAACACAACCACTCAGCATCCAGGCATTATGTAGTAGTCATTCACCTTCACGATGCATGCTTTCTCTCTCTTTCGCTTTCGCTTTCTTTATCTCCGAACGAGCACTGGATGATGGCGTAGGAGTTCTTGATCGCAGATGGTCGACCTTCTTCTTCTTCCGCCTTGCTGGACCATGAACGTGGCACTTAATCGCAAACGCTCGCGCCTCGCTCTCGATTCCGACGATGAATTGCAGCAACGCAGGGATCCGTCGCCCGCGCTGTCTACGCTTAGCGATACACTGAAGAGATCGAGAACGCAATGCGAGCTAGATGAGCTGGATATCATTAGGCCGGAAGATTCGTGGAGCATTGATGTGGATGCTCTCCTGGCTAGCCCTACATTTTCCAAACCACCAGAAAGCAGACTAGCAGAGCACAACAATTGGGAGAGATACACAAAGGGAGAGTCTTTGATCGTGCTCTGTGTGCAGGGGAATGTGCAGACACACTACGAGCTGTTGTGGTGAGTTATCACAAAACATCGTGGAATTGAATAGCACTAACTTTCTTTGCAGCTCAGCACTTCCAGAGTTATACCTCCTCGCGCCTTCCCTCCAAGCATTCGTCCTCTGCCACGACCCCTCGACACATGTCCTCTCCCCGGCCGCCCCATTCTCTCTCCCCATAATACAAGCTACCGTGCCCCCCAACAATCACTTCGTCCGCTTAGGGCTCCTCCATCCTCTCGGCGGCGGCAAGTTTCCACTAGATGCGCTGGTTGTCCTAGACAAGAAGGGCAGGCGGAGACTCGTACTACCATTCGGGTGGGGTGCAGGCAAGCACGCCGGTACACCTGCAGGACGAAGTATAGACAATCGGTTGATGGGCCTACTAAGGAAGTGTGTTGAGACACTGGAGGCAGAACAATGAGGTTCAGTTCGAAGGAGAGTAGTCTGCAAAGAGGACGTGGGTACGTCAGATTTAGCATTCAGGATAGGAAAACACTATGAGGAAGGCGATGTAATGTGTAGTAATGATACCCTCAGGCGGCGTTTAATTACGATAACTTGGCTTTACAGGCGCAATAGAAGATCGCAGTATTCAACACATGGGATGTGAACATGGTGGAATGCAGAGTGGTATTAACATGTATTCTGTTTGTATTCTGTCACTCCATGACTATCATAACCGTAGCTTCATGACCAGTGGATCTCCTGTCAACTGGCTCAGGCTCAGCGTACTTCGTGTATCACCATTCCAGCATCGAGCTTGCGAGCCCAATTCTTAACCAAACCTAGTCTCCTTGTCCTTGATGGGGATGTCGGAGCCAGTGGCGCTCTTGTATTGTGACCTGATCATGTCTGAGATCTGTTCGTCTTTTGCTTGCTCGACAGCGGACTACACAGTACCGCGTTAGCATTCGTGTCTCTCCAAATCGTACCAAGCCTAAGCATGACGATAACATACCTCATTATCCTGAGCACCCTGGCCCATGAACTTCTCCTGCACGAAGTCTACGCCTAAAGTAACTGTTAGTCACGCCAGCAAAGGGAGGAGGAAGAGGTGAGAGGGAGGCATGACATACCCTTGTCGAGGTAGTCCTCGTTCTTCTCGCTCTCGCGGCCACCACCAGCAGCAGAGTTCAGCTTGTCGCCGATGCCGCCTAGGAAGCCGCCGCCGGAGCTCTTGTCATTGGCGACTTGCTCGTTGACGCTTTGGCCGGTGGATTGGCCGGTCTGCTCCTGCTGCTGCTCGTTGTTGTTGCCGCCGGTGAACTTGTTGACAAAATCCATGGTGTATGTGTAGTAGTTTTGGTAGTAAGGTGAAACTTGAATTGGTTGTTGAGTGTGGAAGTAGAGTTGCTGTAGGGAGACGAAGGAAGCAGGTATTTATGCACTGGTCCAGGCAGGGGTATAGATCTTGGATCTCTTGGATCTCCGAGTAGGAGGCTGTGTAAAGCAGGATCTGGCTCCAGAAGCGTTGCAGTAGGGGTCTTGGTAGCTTGCGTGATAGGTAAACAAGCTGCGGGTGATGGACCTGATGCGTAGCTCTCCCCCACTTGGTGCGCCATACGTCATGTAGACCCCGCAGCTTTTGGCAGGGGTAGCGAGCTGAAAATCGCAGTAGCGGCCGCAGCCGCAGACACGTGCGACGGGCTTCCCGATCGGAACTGGAGAGGTTTGTTTCCTCTTTCTTGAGGTCTACGAACTGAGATTGCATCGTTGTCGGCGTGCAAAACTATAGCCTTGTGTGCTAGCCATGATACCAATTACCATCATCACGGGCTTTCTAGGCTCTGGGAAGACAAGTACGTCCTGTCCCTCTCCTCGAGATACATCACTGGGATTTCCGAGATTCGGAACATCCTGACGTTTACAAGAAACATCTTCACAACCCAGTAGCATGATGAGAGATGTACGAGAGATTACATAGAGGATATTGGACTAGACCTAATGCCTTAATAGCCCTGATCCTCAACCTAATCCCCCAACTCCCCACAACCTACAAACTCGCCCTCCTCAAAAACGAATACGGCGACGTAAAAGTAGACTCGCAACTCGCCTCGTCCAGCGCCATCTCGGGCGTCCAAGAGCTCCTCAACGGCTGCATATGCTGCAACCTCGTAGGCCAACTCTCCGACGCCCTCTCCGACCTCTCCACCACCATCTCGCCCGACCGCATCGTAATCGAAACCTCTGGCTCCGCCTTCCCCGCTACCCTCGCCATGGAAATCAACCGCTTATCCCGGGAAACCGGCAAATACGTTCTGGACGGCGTGATGAGCGTCATCGACGTGGAGAACTGGAAGGGGTACGAGGACACGAGTTATACCGCGAAGATGCAGGCGCGGTACACGGATTTGATTGTGCTGAATAAGTGGGAGAGTGTGGGGGAGAGGCGGGTCGAGGATGTCGAGGATATGGTGCTGGCGTTGGAGGTGGAGCCGCAGATTCCTAGGACGAGGAGTCGGAAGGGTTGGGTGGGCAAGGAGATTGTGTTTGGGCTGGATGCGAGGTTGGCGGGGGTTGTAGAAGGGGAAGCTGGCCAAGGGAAGGCGCATGAGCATGAGCATGATCATGAGCATTCGAGTGAAGTTGAGGTGCTTAGCATTACGTTGAAGAGCACAGATGGGAAGGCGAGTGTAGATGTGGGGAAGCTGGCTACGCTGCTGGAAGACCCGACGAAAGACGAGGTATACCGGATAAAAGGTATACTTTACTCTTCGACGCCGCCGAAATCATCAGACACTACTCCAGCGCCAGCATCGGATGGAGAGACACCGAAGGGCCGGGCTAGATATATACTCAATTGGGCGTTTGGTCGCTGGACGTTTACACGAGTACCAGCTATAGCAGTCGCTGCAGAGGAGGAGCCGGAACTGCGGTTGACGGTCATCACGGCAAGATATGAGTCCAACAAATGGAAGAAGCAAATCGAGTCAAGCGGGTTGATAGCACTTGACGGTGGTCTGGAAGGGAAATTGACAGTTGAGAAGATAGCATAGATACCCTAGTTAAGATAGAGAAAGTTGAAGACGTTAATAGAATTAGACACAGTACTTTGCATCTACTTCCAACACAGTCAATGCGTGTAGGTATATCTATTAGTTCCGTGTTGGTTGTACACATATCCGAGCCCATGCCTGATATATCCCTAGATTTGTCGTACGCTAATGCAGCACACTTCTTTCAGTGCCAAATTTCTCACAGTTGTTCGATCCCCTCAACAAGTTTATCCAGGCTTTCCTCATCGCCACTAGTCAACAAGCCCTTAATCATTCTCGACCTGTCGAAAGAGTTAGCACACCGCTCTCCCCCCTTAACACACATCAGACTTACAAATTCCCCAGCTTACAAGCCCCCATACTATCCTCCAGCTCCCTCGACTTAACCTCCGCAACATCAATAACCTTCTCCGGCACCCTCGCCAAACGCGCAACATTAAGCCCATAAGACCTATGACTCGTGCCCTCAGCAGCCTCATACAGAAATACAAGCTCCTTACCACCGTCACGCTCTTCAAACCGCATATGCACGTTCTTGAGTTCTTTGTTCGCGAAGCGATCCTGCAACTTAGCAAGGTGCTGGTAGTGAGTGATGAAGAGAGTGAGGGACTGCAAGTCCGAGAGGATATAAGAAAGGACAGCTTCGGCAATAGCGACACCATCGAACGTTGATGTGCCGCGACCTAGTTCGTCGAGGATGACGAGGGAGCGTGGAGTAGCGGATTTGAGGATGTCGGATGTCTCGTTCAATTCCACCATGAATGTGCTTTCGCCCTTGAGCATGTTGTCGAATGCGCCCATGCGCGTGAACACTGCGTCTAGCATGCCGAGTCGAGCTTCCTCGGCGGGCACATAACTCCCGATCTGGCCCATGATTGCGATGAGAGCGGCAGAACGCACGTATGAAGACTTTCCGCCCATGTTCGGTCCTGTGACGAGGAGAGCGCGGGTGGTGGACTGTGAGAGGTGCAGGTCGTTGGGTACATAGCTGTCTAGAAGTAGTTGCTCGACCATAGGGTGGCGACAGCCGGTGATGTTGAGCTCGATGTCGTCCGTGAATGTAGGCTTCACATAGCCAGGCTGGTTCGCTAAGGTAGCGAGAGACAGCAGCGCGTCTAGAGTTGCAAGTGAGGACACGCAGTCGCGAAGTTGTTGGTATTTTGCGGAGATGTCATCTAGTAGGCCCTTGAATGCTGCGTCGCATGCTGCGGCTAATGACTCCTTGTACTGATCGCGTTCTTGGAGCATACGCTTGACTTCTGGCGTGTGGAAGCGAAGAGTCGACTTTGTTGCAGAGATCTGCTGCCACGATGCCGGTACTTTCTTCTCCTCGATCGACCTCCGCTTAACTTCGATGAGGTACTCGATACCAGCCACGGTGACATAGTCCACCTTGGATGTTCCAAGCTTCGCGGCTGCGTCTTTCTTATGTGTATTGAGGTCGTCTTCAACCGATGCAATGCTGAGCTTGAGGTCGTTAATGTTCTCAGCTTCGTGTTCCTCTCTAAAGAAAGAATACTTGTCATCGTCCTTGGCTGCTCTAGCATTAATTTTCTCGAGGAAGCTGTTCAAGTCCTCATATATTTTCGGCACACTTGAGACAGCTTCGCTCAGTAGTGGTGAAGAGAAACCGCTCTGCTCCGGGGTCTTCACTGATAAATACTGGCTGGAGATATCTTGGAGTGTCTGAAGAGCCGCTAGTAGCTCAGGCCGCGTGCACTTCTTGTAGTATATTCGAAGCAAAACCTTCTCCAGATCTGTCCTTATTCTGCCGAGCACGAACTTGAGTTTATCGACCGGGATGGTATTTTCACCTTCCTTCAACTCTTCTACAGCTGTTATGCGCTCTTCCAGTCTTGCTTTATCGATCAGTGGTCGGCCAACCCACTTTCTGAGTAATCGCTGACCGAAGCGTGTCTTGGTGCGGTCCATAGTCCAGAACAAGCTGCCCTTTGCAGTGTAATCGGTCTGATTCTGGTAAATCTCGAGACTGGAAAGCGTATTACCGTTCAGCAGCATATAAGACCTAGCGCTAAATGGTTGGAAGTACTTCGTTAGATCAAAGACGTGTTCAAGCCCATACTCGCTCAAGTATGTGATCATTGCTGACAGGCAGATGGTAACGTGTTCGGAAAGTTGATGGACCTTGTCAAGGATGGCACCTTGCTTGTCCGATCCACCTTCTTGACTAGACTTCATCTTGCCTGCGTAGAAGTTCGAAATGTGACTGTACGCTTGCGCTGCCATCGTCTTCGGTTTCTCAACCCTTTCCACGCGTGATCTGTCTCCGAAGACGTTCGTTTTGCTGGCAGACAGATGTTGTATCAGCTTGTCTGTGGCTTTGGACAAGTCGCCGACTATCAAGAACTCTGCTGGAGCGATATGAAGCAGCCGGGTTTCGATCTCGCTTCGCATGAAGCCATCCTCGAAGTCGTCATATATGATGTCGCCAGTTGCAGGTTGGACGGCGACTAGACCAACCTGCACTTTCTCGTCTGTGCCCCAGCCTTTTGCGTTCGTCTCGGTGATGCAAAGAAGATAACCTGTCGATTGAGCACTTGCGCCAGAACCCTGACTAGGCGCTTCAAGGCCCTCTACATCATCCACATAAGTGCCTTTCGTGTACAGGTTTGTAAGTTTCCGTACGAAAGGTGCATTCCTGTTGTCTCCGGCTGCTTTGAGGGCTGCTGTTTCAAGCTGACGCACTACACCGACTTTGTGATTTGCTTGCACTAGCCGCTTCACATGGACCTGTAGCCGGTGCGTAGGAAAGCTCGCCGATGCGAACCTGTCGAGGTGGGCTTCAGAGAAGTGCTCATCATATCTGAACTTGCCGGGTATGCAGACGATGCCGAGCTCCTTTGCCGCGATTCTTGCATCTTCACCAAAGAATCTAAACTTGTATCCGACCTCCATGACGATAACAGTGTCCAAATGCTTTCGCTTGATATCCAGATACTGCTTTTCCATGGGTGTTAGCTTATTGCCTGCCTTCTTCGTCGTAGCCCCTTTCTTCCCTTTGGTAGGCTTCGGGGCGGGCTCTTCCTCCTCCTCATCTTCTTCGGCTCCAGCTTCCTCGCCCGTGGCATTCTCCTCCGAGATGATCTTGTTACGTCTCCTGAGCTCACTAAAGCTATCCGGGCGCCCAAGTTTCTTGACAAACTTGTCGTGTAGCTTCTGGCGGTGCTTTTGGGAAGCTGCAGCATCTAGTTCTTCTTCATTTTCGTCTCGCGCTGGTGGCGACGACGAAAACAAGAACTTAGATGTCCTGTCGCTGGTTTTGGGGACCTTTGCTGCATTCAGATTTGCAGCAGAAGCCTGCCCCAGTGACGGTCGTGGGGGCTCGCCGTGTACCAATCGCACGCGCTTGGGCGGCGAGTCGCGCTCAGAATCCTCCTCCTTGCCATCCTCATCTATCGTGCGCTTGCGGGCTAATGTGGACCGTGGCACAGGAAGACTGTCTTCATCGTCGGAGTCGAGGCTCGCGCCGTTCGTCGCTGGCAGTGCGGTGGCTTTCGGAGCCGGCTTTGGTGGTTGCGACGCTTTGGGCGCTTGTGACGGCTTTGGTGTGAAAAAGCTTGAGATGGTTTGCTGCTTGCCCTTCTGAGAGGAGGATGGCTGCGATTGACTGCTTTTTGGCGCCATTGGGGGTGTGCCGGGTTGAGACAAGGTCGATGATAGATTGTGGAGAAACGCGTGAGCGAGCCTCGACGCGACCATTGACATCACGCAGTCACATGCGCATCACATGATCAAGATAGCTAGAAATCATGCCTGTCCACAGGACGGTCCAAGATGGATTACTACTGAAAAGTGCTTGATTACACAATTCATCAGTTGTTGATGGCTATAAGCATCGCTTCTAATTTTCGCAGGTTACCAATGAGGAAGCACAGTATGTACCATAGTCAACGCCTCAAGAACCAATTCAAGCCGCAGCTCAACATGCTCGCATCTAACACTGATTACCAAATACTAACATCTGCCATATCACAGCTCAGCGAGGCGGGGAGACCAAATGTTAAGCTAAACGACTATTGTCACCGCGCGACACCTCACAACCTACCACCTATGTAGCGTTATCTTACCCCACCCGTCTCTGCCTGCAACCCGCATCCGTTATCTCAACAAGGCACAACAAGGCACACTGCACATGCATAACTACCGGTCAAGTAACGTTCAACGCGGCCGCGATGATGCAATTCAGCCTCACACGTAACCATCAGCAAAACCCCCAGCCCCTGCCCGCAGGAACAATCGCAGCTGCCCGAACCGTCGAAGCCGCTTACCGGTCGGGGCAATCGCGGGGAATATCACTAGTTGCGCGCGATCCACCAACCGGGCTAAGGACTAGGATTAAAGAACCATGGGCCCAGCGCTCCCAAGGCTTGTTGAGCTTGATCTTCCTGCTGCCTTTCGTGACTTTGCTGGCACCATGGCGCGCGGTACTGCTGGGTTGTTCAAATGCGTGACCGGGCTGTTGACCCTGCAGACTGCGCTCGCAAATCCCATCAAGAGTGATTATCCAGTATTGAAAGATGGGCAATTGGGCGCCGTGGCTTCAGAAGCCGAGATCTGTAGTCACATCGGTATCGACCTGCTGAAAAAGGGTGGAAATGCTGCGGATGCTTTGGTCGGTACTGTGGCCTGTATAGGAGTTGTTGGCATGTATCACTCCGGTCAGTCCAAGAACAAATCACCAGCTTTCAGAGATGTCTTCGTACTGACAGATTTTAGGTATGGGAGGTGGAGGCTTCATGTTAGTCCGAGCACCGAATGGAACATACGAGTTTATCGACTTCCGCGAAACGGCACCTGCTGCAGCATTCCAAGACATGTACAATAACAACACGGAGGCGAGTCTCGCAGGTGGCCTGGCATCCGGTGTCCCAGGCGAACTTCGAGGTCTTCAGCATTTACACGACAACTACGGCGCACTGCCCTGGGCTAAAGTTCTCGCACCCGCTGTCAAGGTTGCCAGGAATGGCTGGACCGTGAACCAAGATCTGGTCAAGTACATGAACTCTGCCATTGCCACTGCAGGTCAGAATGCAACATCGAACTTCTTGGTCGACAACGTAGAATTTGCACTAGACTTTGCACCCAAAGGCCGCCTTCTAAAGCTCAACGAAACCATCACACGGAAACGCTACGCCAATACACTCGAAACTGTCGCTAAAGAAGGGCCTGATGCATTCTATTCAGGCCCCATTGCGGAAGCCACGATCCGCGCATTGCAAGCCCAGAATGGTACTATGACGCTCGAGGATTTAAAGAACTACACAGTTGCTATCCGCAAGCCATCGACCATCACATACCGCGACTACAAACTTACAGCCTGCAGTGCTCCCAGCGGCGGCGAAGTCGCCCTTGCAACCCTCAAATTCATGGAAGGTTATTCTGGCGTCGGAGATCCAGCCAACATCAACTTGACTACGCACCGTCTAGACGAGAGCATGCGCTTCGCCTACGGAATGCGCGCCAATTTGGGTGACCCGCTCTTCCTCGAAGGCATCGACGAGTACCAAACCGAGATGCTTTCCGAGGCGACAGCAAAAGAAGTCCGCAGCAAGATCAGCGATGTAAAGACCTTCAATGTATCCTACTACGACCCAGCAGGCCTCGAATCCCTCGAAACGCCCGGAACAAGCCATGTCGTCACGGCCGACCACACCGGTCTAGCCATCACGCTGACCACAACCGTCAACCTGCTCTTCGGCAGTCAGTTAGTCGTCCCAGAAACAGGCGTAATCATGAACAACGAAATGAACGACTTCTCTATCCCCGGCACCACCAATGCCTTCGGCTACATCCCCAGCCCCGCAAACTTCATCCGACCCGGCAAACGCCCACTCTCAAGCATCAGCCCCGTCATCGTCGAACACCTCAACGCTACCTCCCTAATCGACGCCTTCTATGTCGCCATCGGCGCAGCAGGCGGCAGCCGAATCATCACCGCGACCATCCAAAACCTCATCCACATCCTCGACGGCAACCTAACCACAGCAGAAGCGTTGGCGGAGCCACGAATCCACGATCAACTTGTTCCCGCGCAAGTGGCGTTTGAATACGCATTTGATAACTCGACGACGGCGTTTTTGAAGAGTTTGGGGGCCAATGTGACGTGGGTTGCGCCGGGGTCGAGCACCGCGCAGGGGCTGAGGCGGCTGGGAAATGGCACGTTTGAAGCTGCTGGCGAGCCTAGGCAGAAGAATAGTGGAGGGTTTGTCGTGTAGTGCAGTGTAAAGTGGGTAAGGGTAGCATACATGAATGAGATCGAGGACGATGTAACGAATCAAGCTTCTTCCTAGCTGCTACATCAGGTTTTAGCGGTGACTACTAGGTGTTGAAAAGTTTTGTGTATGCACGTGTAGTCGTCAGAGAGCCACAAGACCATCTTTAGCCAGCGCTGTTTGGGCACCTAGAAGATGTGTGAGTAGATTCTAGTCGAATCTGAGCTGGGTGTCTATAGCGCTTGGAGTATACATACATCCATAGACAACGTGTTGTACAGTTAGCGTGGAACGGAACTCCGCCGGGGTGGGCTTATCCATTAGTCTAGTCCATGATGACTAGCTTTGCTTGCGCGGGGAACAGCTTCATGCCTATGTCGCATATGACTCAGGTAAGCTGTTCCGCGGTGAGCGTATCGGTTGAAGCTATTATCGAATTTGTCCAGGTGTTCTTATTGTAGTCGTGATAGTCGATAGCGAGGAACTACTTATAGCTACTACATGTCGCAATACAAGCAGACAAGTAAACCCCAAACAGCACTTTGTGTACCTACACCCAATTGTTAGCAATCTCTTACACTCCTATCAAGTAGTCATGGTGGATACGGTTAACTTAGACTGATGATACTTAGCGGTGTTGTAGTAGCAGGGAACGGATCATTTCGTATTTTGGTGAGTTCAGTAAAGGAGAGTAGGCGGGATCCTCAAGGTGAATATCCGTCGGGACTAAGATACCAGTTGGTCGTCGAGCCATATTGGCTTAGGCCGTGAGTTCGTAGCGGGGTTGACCTGGTTGGCTTAGTACTTAAAGTCCGCATCTCTGTCAACATTGACCACGGCAATTTCCCACCCTTTGCTAAAGGCTGAAGAGCCTGCAGCAGCCCAGGAGGATCCTCCCGACGACATGCCGCATCCGGGACTGAACTCGTGTCTCAAGTGCCAGGCAGAAATCGACACAGCGGCAACTGGCCAAGGAAGACTCTCGTTACTTCTCAGTGTCCCATGTGCTCCTTCGTATATATCAAACACCGCGAAATAGGCTGCAGTATAATTAAGTTATCTGTATAACTCATGGCCTCTGTATTAACTTTACTGCGTTAGGCTTCAACTACCCTGTATCTACTGAAACTACTTACAGGCTATCCCAGTAACAGAATATTTAGTCTTGTAGAGCGTCACGGGTTGCTATGAATGAGAAGAATTTTGAATTTGGTTTTTCATTGATTGCTATTCTACGTAATCCGATATCGCATCGGTCGGCTTGGCAACCGCTATGCATGAAGCGGTGCCATCCCGTATTCAATTAGTAGAAAGCAAGACACATCAGATGGAGAGTGAAAGGGGTATATAGCGACCAAGCCTTCTTCGTGGGGGTGGGCAAACCTCATCTATAAGTTCAGGTTAACTACGGTCATGAAGCCATATAGTGATGTTGAGTATGCATACCATTGCCTATTGCGCTTCTAGAAACGCATTCGATGTGCTGACTTCGCAGGTGCAGCGGGAGCTGCAACGGCAACGATCTGTTTGGCACTGTGGTGAGGATATCATGTCAGCAAGCTCATCGAAGAGGTGAGAAGTGTGGTGCATTACGTTTTGCTCGCAATCGTGCAAGTGCAAGAAAACCGTACTAAACAAAGCTTGTAATAAACAACAACGCAAGGGAAAGGACGCTACGACAACCTGCAGTCGGACTACGTCCTCGAAGCTTGTAGACTGAAGAAGTCTAGTGCGAACTATTTGCGTTGACGCTTGCTTGCTGTGTGGTGAGGCAAACCATTTCGTTTCTGGGGAAGGGATTGGGAGGGGACGCTCTTATCAGATGATACATACCCATTGACGATCTTGTCCAGCTGCATGTACTCCTCAGCAGCATCTTTGCCTCCACGGTTCAGGAGGTAGGCCATGTAGTAGTGCGACAGCTCCTTCGAGACCTCTTCGGAAACGGTGCCCTTGGTGCGCATCAACTCATGGACGGCCTTGATGCGAGCATGGGCTTCTTTCTGGTCAGGAGAAGGCTGTGCGACTTCGAATTGAAGGTACTTGATCCAGAAGTCTCGCGAGTCGAGGAAGCGCGCATACTTGCTCTTGAAGATGTCACGAGCCTCGTCGACAGCGCCCTTGCAGTGCCATAGAATTCGTGCTTGCTCGGCAGCAAGGATACCACCGATCTGGTTGTCCGATTGTCCAATGTACTGTTCCAATAGAGCTACCGCAGCATCGTTGCCTTCGTGTCGTCGCTCTACGCCAGCGAGGGAGATGATGGTATCAGTCTGTCCAGGAGCCTGCTCGAGCATGGCTATGTAGATATCGCGGGACACCGAGATCCGACCGAGCTTCTCTTCGAATAGAGCCCAGTTGAGACGGACTGCGGGGGCAGAGATGGGAACGAAGATGCAGCTAGCCCTCATATAGATGAGCCTCGTGTTCTCCTCCTTGCCTTGGGAAAACATCCAACGCGCATATCGCAGCCAGAACTCGGGGTATAGTGCACAAGCGACCAAGCAGCGCTCGTACAAGAAGGCAGTGCGCTCGAAGTCACCCTCCTTCTCCTCGAAGTCGAGGTACTTGCGCCAATTGTCGAGTTCAGCGTCTTCAACCTCTGTAACGTGGAAATACGCTCGCTTGATACCCTGCTCGTAGTTCCAGCGAGTCTGGACTTCTTGCGAAGTCTTTGAATACGCAGTGTAATAGTAGTCAGCCAGCTTTAGTCGAAGTTGGCGCTCGAGCTCGAGGGGGGCAATCTCTGGTCCTGCCTGATTTTCGAGCTGTACTGCATTCTTCAGGGTGTCAAGAGTCTCATCGTCGACCAATTCCTCAAGGGGTCGCGAGCCAAGAAGAGCACTGAACTTCTCGTAGTATCGGGCGATGTGGTACAGGGGGAGATACAGAACGCGGCTGAGGATCTTGGTGACGTTGGCGGGGGCCTGGACGCGCTCTTCGAACTCAATGTACTTGTCCCAGAACGGATGGCTCTGAAAGTCACGGCCGACGAAGTGGGCACCACGCTCGAAGAGTCTGGTTTGTCAGTATGATTAGAAAATAATAATGGGAAGGGGAGGGAGGGAAGGGAAGGGGAGGGACAGGGACTGGTCTTGCAAGGACATCAGATATCCAGCCATCAGGCAGACAAGTTATTGGCTTTCGACTTCTCGAGTCACGCGCAGTCAACTGTCGCAATGCAGAGGGTATAGTGGGCAGTGATGGGGCGAGAGTACGGTCTCAGTAGCACTAGGTTAGATGTGGAAATGCATCGCTAGGCCAGTAGGTGTTGCAGGCACGCTACGGCAGCGATCTGAGGGAGTGGGGGGAAGGTGAGACTTACTGCCGAATGATGTCGGGGTCATGAGACGTGTCCATCTTGAAGGTGCAGTAGTTGGCCCACAAGTCGACTGAGGTTGTGATGCAAGAGACACCGCGCTCATACACCTCCTCCGCCGTCTCGGTTCCGCCGATGGAGAACTCGAGATCCGCGTACTTCTTCCAGTATCCAAAGAACAGCGGGAACTTGGCGAGAAAGCAGTCGAAGACGTTGCGCACGAGGTCGATGGCCGAAGGGTTAGAGTTGCGATTGACGCCGCCCTCGAGAGTAGTAGCGCGAGTGACTAGGGCCTCCCACTTCTCGAAGTCATCCTCGTTCTCGACCTACAATTGTCTCATTAGTATCATGCAGCTATTTTGGAGGGGAAAAGAAAACTTACGACAGCTTCGAGGAGCTTCCTGATCTCGACTGCAGCCTCGTCGCCGCTGTAGACGACTTGCGCAATGCTGCCGCGCCCGAGAGCCAGCATCTTGTCGCAAAGAGGAGTGAGATATCGGAGCGGATGATATGACTGTGAGAGAGAGCAAGAGAGGGCGTTGGGCGAGGTGGGTGAGAGGCGAGCAGTTGGAGCTCGAAGTTGCGGAAGTTGCGAACGGGATTCGCGTCGGAAGCTCCACTTTCATCATCCACGCTAGTGCTAGCGCAAGGCAAACACCCCGCACGTGATGTATAATCCTTGTCAGCCCTACACATGAGGCCGCTCCACCAAGTGTAGTGAACATTGGCCAAAAGTCGCGATGCCCTTGCAAACTAAGCACTTGGAGGGAATCGAAGCTGTTATCTGGACTTATCACACATGTATTCCAAGCTTCTCTACCCTGCGAGCCACCGTTGTATGGACTGGAGACCACACCGCCAACAATCACCCAAATCGACGTTTGGATAGAGGCAAATAGACAGAAATGGTGCCTTGGAATCAGTTGGAATGCTAAATCAGTCTAATCTTTTCCCAAGACATGTCACTACCACTACCAAACATCTCACCATACATGACACCATGGAAATACGTCTCACCGACGACTTCAAACCCGCGCAAAGCCGAGTAATTAGTATTCTCGCATGTTTCCCTCCTCCCACCATGCGGTCGAAGGACGAAAGGCACCTTACTATCTCGAAGCAACCACACTTCGTCTCCGACCGCTAATGAAAGGGGGCCAATACCCAGAGAACCACCCCGAGTACGATATAGGCGACGATCGAACGAGATAGCCGTAAATGCAAGCTCGTACTCACTTGCGCGGCCTACCATGCGTTCTAGTACGGATGACGGTAGTGGCATGCTACGTTGATATTGTGGCCAATGCTCCGCGAAGAAGCGTCTATGAGAAAGTATCTCAACAATTGTAGGCAGCCGGGAGGAGGAGCCTGAGGAGGTAGAGCGTAGCTCCTCCAGCGACGCATACGGATCCAGGAAGTTAGTTACGGGCTTGCCCTCTACTTCCAGCATATGGTGGTCAAGCGATAAGTGCACCAATATCCAGTGGAAAAAACTCGTCCCCATCTTGTGAGATGCAGGGCTCTGGCCTTGGTGTCCTTCGCCGTTACCGATCATAGTCCGCCAGAGGACTTCAATGCGCTCCTCTTGAGAACCATCTGGCAACGTACATATCGGCTTCAAGCGACTGCAGAGATCGAAGGCGGCGTAGAGTCGTCGAGGCGAACTTTTTCGACCACTGGCGTAATCTGAGAGTGGTAATCCGACCTCGACGATGGTGTCTAAACACGCTCCATCCAACAGCAATTGGCCATCAACGACTTGACGAAAACCTTGTGGGAGCGCGAGTACATTCGAAGCATTGTAGGCTATTCCTTGCGCTCTCTCGACAAGAGATTCTGGAAACGTGCGAACCGTGAAATCTGGGACCCACGACGGAAGGTCAGTCAACACGCGCCGACAACTATCTTCCTTCCGCGCAAGGATGGAGAGAGTTGGCTGGTTAAGAACGATGAGGCTTGTCATTTCAGTGAATACCCGCACAACGTCATAGGAGTACGGGACGGGGATGTCGTCGGCCAGTGGAAACTCGACTTTCAACATGCCGAAGATGCTAAACACCTTGTCCTGCCCTTGAGATGCTTCACAAGCCCGAGCATCGACGAGTTGAAGCTCAGCCAATGCGTAGATATTCTCCGTCCCACAGATAGACCGCATACGCTTCCGGAACCCCTCTTTTGCGTCTTTATCATTGGAACCCATCGGGGCCCGAAAAGCGTCCATCACCAAAATCTCGTCTCCGATAGGTGTATTGCTCTTCCTAGTCACCTCCTTCTGAATAGCGAAGTTCCAACCGCTGCGATTTAGAAAGTTAGCAAGGCCCACCATTTGACGCCAGGACAGTAGTCGCCGTCCGCAGTATACGTCTACCTGCCTAGCGAGAGCGAGCTCTTGAATGACCCAAGATCTACGAAACCACCTCCGTTCGAGGAACCGTACGTAGGAGTTCCATCGGTCGCCTGGGTTTGAAAGGCCAAGTCTGGTGAAGAACGCTGCGTCATGAAGTCGATACTCGTATGTCGCATCTCCAGCTTGGGAGATCTCGTCTTGTATCGCCTGGCCGAGAACCTCATGCATCCAGACGACATCTCCAATGTCATCTGTTTCGGGACCCAGCTAGATGCATATTCCGACGGCAGAGGCATAGATTTGTCCCATCATCTGAATCTGAGACGACTTCTCTCGGTCGTCGCTCTGGTTGATGCAGATCCCGTCAGCCCAGATAAAGCCGTCGGGTTTTACAAGAGCTAGCAGAGAGAGTGCGTCAAAGAGGTTCTTGCTGATTGATACCTTCTTGTCGTCGCAAACAATGACGACTTGCTCGTCGTAGACCTGACTTGCCGAGATCTCGTCGTGGCATGGGAATGGGTTTCCCCATGTATATGACAGTGCTGTGTAGGTTGGTTCGTGTTTTAGCATCTGGTGTTCCAGGCTACATGAGAGTGGCTCTTCTGGGGTATGACGCTCCTTGATCTTCAACAGTCGAATACTTCGAGGTGCCGATGGACTGTATTGATATTCACCATTCGACGTGGCGTGTGAAGCAGGATCAGCCATTTCCACTACCCCGCGTGCGGCAATCGGCCGTTCCATTGACGTTTTCCGACCAGAAATCTTCAATTCTGTAGAGGTAACAATGGCTCCATGTGATCATCGAGTGTTGTAATTCCATGTCAAGCTTGTTGATTTCCTAAAGCAAGCAGGTGACGCCAAGTGTGGCTTTGCAAACTAGCCATAGGCAACAGTAGAGCCATAGTATGCAAGTCATCCCTAAGCAGCTTAGCCTACTCCATCCAAATTGAGGCTGGAGAAAGATAGCCTGCAGGTGTACTGACAGCATAAATAGAACGCTGCAGTAGAATTCGACACAGAAGTAAATGGTGTTTACGATTCATCCAGCATCCGTCCGTTTCTTCACTGACTTAAATTCCAGCCTGACTATCCATCCGCACATATATCACATCCACACCCCACAGCCGACTTCTAACACTACGCCTTCTTCCCCGCGACTCCCCCCCCGCCATAATCTTCCGTATCAGCGTGCCAAAACTGCCTCTCGTCTCCCAAATCGGCAGTATACAACTAATCGCGCTCGAAGCAAACACCCAGATAAAACTCACCACCACCCAGCCCGTGAAGAAACCTTTCGAGAAGATGTATTCAGAGAAGAATATGGGCATAGGGAACAGGAAGTCCATGATGAATGTGAGTACGAAGGCGGATATGCAGGCGAGTTTGAATGCTCGGCGGAGCGTTCTGGGGTCGTCTTCCTCCGGGGCTGTGGGCGCGAGGTGAGCGGGAAGTTCAGCAGGCGTTGTTGCGGGCGGCGCAGCTGAAGATTTCGCCGCCCCTTTCTCCTCGCCTCCGTCGGAAAGGTCAGGCGTCGAGGCGTTCCGCGGTGTTACGACACCATCTTGCGTCGTGGCCATGCCATCTGTGACAGCGGCGTTGATCGAGCGCGTGACCTCCCAGTCAAAGTTGGCTGGCTTGATGAGCGAGACCGTGACAGAAACGATCAAGCCGGTCATTATCGCTGCGAGATTGCCGGCCAGAGTTGGGTACTCGAGGCCTGTAGTCGTGATGTTGATTGCGCCGTAGTAGTGTTTGGCAGTTGTTAGCCAGGCAATGATGCCAGCGGCGAGTCCCGCGAGACACCCAGATATTGCGCCTGCCTTGGATTGCTTGCGCCAGGTAATGGCGAAGGCGGTGGGGAAAACGGCGCCGCCTATTAGGAGACCCATGACCCTTTTGTGAGATTAGCACTGATCAGACGGATGGCGAGAAGATGAGATAGTACGTACAAGAAGAGCCAGCCAAGGTCGATGGAAGCAGCATTCCAAATGCACGCGAAGACCGACATGGTCAAACCGAAGACGCAAATCATGACATGCGAGACGAAGATGAGCTGTTTTGGGGTAGCCTTGGGCTGAATATACGCCTTGTACACATCGAAAGTCAGGAGCGAAGAAACGGCGATAAGCTCCGCCGAAGCACAAGAAGTGACTGCCATGAACAGCACTATAAGCAACGCGACAGCGCCCCCTTGTCCCATCAAAGTTTCTGCAGCAAAGGCTGCCGCAAGGCCGGATGATATCTGTCCGGATGTAGGCACGTTGGGGTAGGTAGGGAATCGCGGGTTGTCCGTGAGTGCTGCTGCAGCCAGACCGAGCGTCGTTGAGAATCCGAAGGGAATGGCGAACCAAGCGAGACCTCCTAGGAGATAGGCCCGCACGGCAGTCGAAGGCTTCGAAGCAATAGCTCGTTGCCAGTAGGCCTGGTCAAGAAAGACGGTGCCGGATCCAGAGCAGAGCTGAATGACGCCGAAGACGAGGCCGTAGTTGGACTTTAGAGTGAGGTACGATCCATCCTTGTTTCCCTCGATCGGGCGCTGGCTTCCAGCTTTCTTGAGCAGATCGTACATCTCGCCGGGCGAACCAATCAGTGGGCTGACTGCATACGCGTTGAACATGAAGTAGAGGATGATAATCATTAGGATCAAGGTGTGGCTGTAGTCGCAAAGGAAGGTTGCTCTCAAACCACCGAGGATAACGTACGCACAAACACCTATCTAGGTTAGCATCCGTATACTCGTCTGTCATTGACACTTTTCATACCAACTGGAATCAAGAACACTGCTGCGTAAACTGGCATCCCGGTCAGACTCGTAACGACCGCACTCCCGCCCAGCAACAGCTGACTCCCAACCAAGATGTTCGTCACAAACGCAAACACCATGAAGACCAAATGCGCCACTGTGCCGTATCTCGCCTTCACAATCTCCAGGTAAGTATGACATCTCGGTGCATTCTGTTTGACTTTACACGCCAGGATGGAGAACATGAGAATCTGAACAGTCGCGCCAGCCGCATACCAGAACGGCCCCGCGACTCCATACGTGTACGCCACGGTCGAGGATTGAAGCAGCGTGGCAGCCCACGTCCATGCAGAGACGATGCCGGAGGCGATGAGGCCGGGTTTGACGGAGCGAGACGCCGTGTTGAACTCCTCGGATTGGTGCGTCGAGTACTGCGTGTAGCGGTTCTGTAGATGCGATATGAACATCATGAGACCCGCGAAAAAGAAGCCAATGCCGACAACGACGCCTGTTTACGCGTTAATTGAGAAATGCGGAGGTGGACCTGATTGTCGATTTCATCACGTACCATAGCCAGCTCCCACTGGGAGAGGAGTCTTAGTCGTGTCCGCCATTTGAACAGGTGGATCGAATTGCGATACGAACACCAAGGGTTGCTATAGTCCAACTGTGCTGGGACGAGGTTGAATCAAGCATTTATCTTCATCACTACCTACTCCAACTGTCGAGTCAGGGTTCATTGGCTAATTCCGCATTGCTCTCAGATGAATTGCCGTTGACCAGTACAGTACTTTTCCGCGGCACGGGCCCGTCGTGGAATTGATAGTCTCAGTTGGGGTACCTAGTAGCTTGTACATGGTATGTACATAATGATAGGTCACAGTGGTGACGCTAAGATTCAACGCGAAGACGTCGTCGCGATAAGCCAGAACTAGGTAAGTCGTTCCCCAGACGTGACAAAACAGCTCGTGGATGGTCAGTATATGCCGAAAACGTGCCGAGTCTCAGATGCTTGGGATGACGGCAGCGATGAAGTCGCCAATCTTGGTCAAAGAAGAGATAAGAGCGACGCTAAAAGATGAAGGGTCGTTGAAGGGGATGCTTGTCGTGAAACGTCATGGATTTGGAGAGGAGAGTCGCTGCCGAAGACCTGGGCAGGGGGAGATGATACAGGATGACCGTTGAGTGCACGAAACCCCCTGTTTGGTTCGCAGTCCTACCCCGCGATTATTGGTGGGGGCAAGCGTTGGAGTCAGGCCCGATAACAGTCGTGAGCCCGAGAATTGGAGTAAGGCGCTGTCAGTACATTCGCAGTAGTGATCTGCAGCCGTGGAGATAACACGATAGGGAAGGTGTGTGGGAGCGTAACAACCAATCATGATCTTACGGCGGAATAGTAGACGCGGATATACGCACTTATGCAAGGCCAGTTCGCGACTCAACGTGCATCAGAGGAAATGCAGGGTTGTAACGTCCGTCATGAGCTTCTCGAAAGATAAAGCATGTGAATACATACTTCTAGGGATCTTACATCCATTCAAAAACCCACTGAAAATTCTCCAACCGTGGCCTAGGAAATCTACTTCGTACTTTCGTGCCCCATAAGGTTACAGTAACCTTCAAGATCATCATCTACAAATAGAGAATTGTCCCCGGATATCAAATCAAACTCCTTAAGCAGCGCTTTCCTCCTTCAAGTACTTGCTCGTATCACCTCCTGCGAACGAAAATGGACTTTTCCCCACCTCTGGACTCCGCGGACTGATTGGCAACGCAAACAAGCCCTCGTCCGTATCATCATCTTCATTCGCTGTTGACAATGACGGGCCTCTGGAGTGAAAGACTGGACCTGGTCCAGACAGGGCATTTAGAGAGCCCATGAGACCCGAGCCGGATTGCTGCTGTGCGAGGATAGAAGGGGGCGGGATTTGCGCAGCGACTTTTCGCGGCACGGGTGCGCTTACTTGGGGTGGCTGAGAAGGGGGCTGCACTTGGGACTGGGGCTGCTGAGGTGGTTTTGCAGCGAGTGAGGAGAGATTTGGATTCGCGCCTTTGAACACGGCGAAGGATGATATAGCAATGTCTGAGGATTCGGGTGATAGGGGGTTTGAAAACGGCTGTGTGTTGCCGCTGGGCGTGAGGTCTTTCTCGCTGGTCCCTAGGCGTAGACCAGCGAGCTTGTCCATCAGTCTTCCTCCACCTGGTGATCGGGGGCTGGCGGGGCCTTGTAGTGGTGTTAATGCTGGTTCTGCGAGCGATATACTGAGACCAGATGGTTTGGCGCTGACACCAAAGGTTTGCTCGATCCATTCTTTTTCTTGCACAACCATAAGCAAGCCGATACCCTCGGCGTTGTTCCGCGACTCCGCCTCGATCTCTTTCTGGAGCACTTGCAGCCGCTTCTTTGCCCATATTGTGTGTAGAACACCCTTCTTGCCCGCTGCACGCGCCGATGCCCCTAATTCAGGGGGAAAGAGGGCAGGTAGCGGATTGGTATGCCATACGACGGATGCTTTACCGGCATCCTGTGGCCGGAGCGTCAGCGTGACACTGGTCGGTACTGCAACGCCTGGAGGCAGCAGAAAGTACATGCGGTTCACGTCGTTGGCTGGCTGGTCGTTGGCCGGCAAGACGCGTGTGCTGCCATCCCACGAGATGTGCCAGTCGCCGCGTACTCCTCGCGTTGTGTCGTCATCTTCCCATTCTACCATGAGGATCTTGGTGCCTTCTGTGGCATTCGCATGCCCGGCCTCGTATTCGTAGCGGGCGAGCGCATTCGTGCTCGATATGCTCGGTGATTCCACCTCATCCTTGGCAGGTAATCTTGTTGTCGTGTCTACAGAGGTGAACGGAGCAGTGGCCGGAGACGCCATTGGAAGATCGAGGGCGAAAGTCGAAGGCGCGACACTGACGAGGCGGCGTTGTCTACAAATGGGTGGGGGCTGAATACGAGTCTAAGTGCTACGTTAGCTAGGTGGTAAGTTAATAAAAGCGACGGTAAATTGGCGGTGCTATGCGGCCCGCATGCGACGGCGTAAGATGAGACACGCTCAGGGACAAGGCTAGGCACACCCGCGAAACCTTCTTTCGACCTCGAAAAGCGACCAGAAGACGTCTTTCACGCAAGCCGTTGCTCTACGCTTGCTCCGTACACTTACAGTTGCGAGACCCTTTGATGTTCCCCGCTATAAATAGAACCAGCGGTCCCTCATCAACGAGGGAAGCAGCCGGCGCGCCACTTACGACGGACTCGTGGCAGCTTCGACCGTGGCAGCCAATCACATTTGCAGATGCATGAATAAGCGTTTGTGTAGTCCTGAGCGATACGCTCGTTTCATCTTCGATTCTCTGTCTATAGGGCTCATACTGAGCCACCTATTGGTATTACTATACAAGCGAGCCTGGGTGCTGCACTAGCTTCCCATGCGATGCGTGCCCCTTTCCAAGTTCCAAATGCCTGCCAGGGGAAGCAAGACAATCAAGATCAGCCGTAATATCGTCAGCCGTAAAGTCCCTGCAACGCCATCCAGTCGATGCTTGCTGCGCCATATACATGCTGTTTAGCTCCGAGAAGCTGATGCTGTCGAAATTACAAAGTGGGTATAATGCGTGAAGAAAAAATATATATGCAAGAAAAAGGCAAATGCTTTTAGCGCAGAGTGCGCGGAAAAGGAGTGTAAGCGTGAGGGTGCACAATCAGACCAGGATGCTTTCCAGCAGAAGGGCCAGGTCTTCTAGATGAGCAAGAAGTCCCAACCCTTCTGTCGCATCATGTCCCGCCAGTGGACACTCTGAGTGCTACCCTTCGCGAGGTTGTCGTCGTTGACTCGCCATACTTCGCTCAGAAGTTCCTTGACTCTTCCAAAGGAACCAAAGTTCGCGGCGTCGCCGAGGGCGGCGGAGCGCTCGGCGAACATGGTGCGGAAGCCAGATTCGGGCAGAGCGATAGATCCAGCGACTAGAAGCGGCCACACGAGGGAGCGGTCGAATCCATCGGGACCAGCTGGGATGTATTCCATTGCCTTGCAAAGTGCGCTCACTAGGTTGACGAAGGAATGAGAAGTGCGGTCGAAATCAGGTACAAGGCTGCAGAGATAGATGCGGGCGGCCAAGCGGTAGACAGCAGTCATGTTCCTGCGGAGCTGCCTAGGTAGGATCTCGCCAGTGGATGTGTACGCGCTGTTGAGCGATCCCTGGGGTGGCTCTGTCAAGCTGATTTGTTCGCCGAGAAGCTTGATGTGCGCACACAATTGTACAATGTCCATGTTCTCGTTCTTCAGTGCCTCGAGACAAGCGATCTCTGAGATCAAGTACATGATCCTGTCTTCGCAGCCCATGAGCTCCGCAAGACCGGATGATGCATCAGCGATGAGCTTCTCGCGGTAGGTGTCAGCGAAGGAAGGAGTCCTGCCCAGCATGGTAGCACCAAGAATGTCGATCCAAGAGGCAAGAGTCATGTTGAAAGGAGGCTGCGAGTGAGCCTGCCCGTTCATTGCGACCATTTGCGCCGGCAGGTCAAGCTTGTGGACAAGACTTTGAACCGCCTGGAAGTGCTGGTGCCATGGAATGTCGACGAGGCCATCATCGAAGCGACCAACTGAGCAAGGGAAGAAGATCATGCCGAGGGTAGCTTCCAAGGTCTGCGCGTGCTCGCTGTCACCGAAGAGTGACTGGGTGAGCTGCTGGACGGTGGCATAGCGGTTTCGGTAGATGTCCTGGTCGATCTGCTCTCCTTGCAGTCCTTGGGTGGTCTTCATGTGCAGCGCAGAGACGCTCATGCAGCAGTGGAGATATGCCTTGTTGGACTCGAGGGCTGGAATGATAACATCTGCGCGTGCTGCGCCGGGTTGATTTGTCTCCAAGACTGGGTAGACGGAAGGCATTACGTTCTCAAGGAAATGGCTCAAGAGGTGTTGATCGCATTCATCGACCTGGATAGTAGGTTGGTGAGATGGGCTGAAGGCACCGTGGGCGGTGTAGTCAAAGATAGGAAAGTCAAGTGGTTCCTCGGTGAATGATTCGCGCCGGCTTTCAAAGTAGTCCTGCTGGATCCAGTTGTCGGTTGGGTAGATGTGACCAACAGCTGGTGGGGTTTGGTAGTGGCTAAACGTCGAGATCGTCGAATCGCGTCGAGTTGGAATGTCATTGATGAACATCTGGCTTTCGGTCTTGATGTCGATCTCGTACGGTGCAAAGTGTCCGGGGTGAGGGAAAGAAGGAGCGAACATTGGCGGAGGCATCGATGCGTTGTAGAAGTCAGGCGTAGAGACTGTGTTGAAGTTGTAGTCGAGGGAATTCTGCGAATCAACAGACGGTGCGCGAGTGCAAGAGATGCCATCTGAGAAGGTATCCGCAGTCTGCATTGAGTGGCAGAGGCTTGGTGGGGTGTTGGTTCCCATTGTGACGCCTTGTGCAGTCTTCTCATTGAGCTTTGTGCGCTTGATGATGTTCTTGATCATTTCCTTCTGGCCTCGCCTTTGCTCGTTGTTGCTCCACCACATTGGCCTCTTGTACTCACACTTGAGGCCGAGGTGTTTGCAGGCGCGGCAAGATGGCTTTCCCTCATCGCACTTCTTGCGTCGCAGGCGGCATGTAAAGCACCCTGCAGAGCTCCCGTTAGCTAAACGTCCAAGCGCGGGATCCCTGCATAATGTTGAAAGAGCAATGCTTACCAGTCCGTGAGCGACGATGCATCTTTGCGGCAGCTTGCTTTGCTGCGTTGGCAGCGTTTGTTGTCCCAACCATGGTTGCGGACTGTTTGGTAGAAGATGTGGGTGCTGTGGAGGAGGACATGGACAGTTCAAGTACTAGGGCCCAGTGATGTGGTATATGAAAGCCAGAAAAACAATGCGGCAATAACGACTAATGCGCGACGGGACGATTCGTAAGGGACAGGATGGCAGGGCTCGACCGGGCTGCTCGTAATTAAAGATGGGTATTCAAAGCTCGACCAGCGGGCTTGATGTGAAGGAAGGGGCGGAAGCAAATTATGCGGTCTACTGTTGCGTGGTGGGTTAACAGTGAGAGGTATGTACCTTATATCTACCAAATGGGTCAATGTGAGCAAATATTGCTCGATCTATTCTTGGACTCTCTGCTATCAGGCCAGGCGGCCGTCCAACGGGAGGGAAATGCGAACGCCATGGTGCATCGCAACACAGCGGAGTGATTGGCCAGACTAGTCTTACCCTGCAGCCCGATGTCGACATTTAGGGCCATTCTACATTGCACCTATTTTGGGGCTCACTTACCCGCCGCGCTACGACCATGTGCAGCACCTGGCTTCACAGAGCTGCATATGTGGACGGCTATCGATCGGCTAGTTGGTCCCCGCAACAACTTTAGCATGTTAAATGACCCATTTAGTACTAGAGACAGATTCCCTCGTCGGCTTGGGAGCTTTGCTGACCGGGGCGACGTGCCTTGGCCTCTTCTTGTCCCAACCTCCTCGCGGGGCAATATCATGCTGCATCCGCGAACAGCCTAGGGAACACTTGCAGCGGCTTCGATAGCTGTCCGTGCCGAACGTTGCTGATGGCCGTAGCCAAACTCGTAGATCACCGACTGCAGCATGCCAAGCCTGTATATGAAGAAGAATCATTTCGGTGCCCAGATACTCGGAGCTTCAACGGCATGACAGCGGTGCCTACCTTTGGGTCCGACACGGATGGAAGCACAGTGACTCGTGGTACCGCAATATGCGGCTGTTTCTTGAATCTATTCGCTTGTGCCACGTTAGCCCAGAACGTTTGGGCTTTGATGAGGGGTCACGCAGACTGGAGCTGGTCCAATTCCCGGCCACATCTGTCGTGGTCATTTCCACTGCGGGACCTGGACAACGAGCTAGCGAGGCGGACGAAGAGGTAAACCGCATGGGCGACCAAACAAGGCAGGTCGGTTGACGAAGTTTTCCCGAGCTACGCGGGAGCATTCGTGTGACGAGGCGGGCTGGCATGGCACAACATGCAGTAGCGAAGGGACGAAGGCGTGATGGGCTGCCTCCGCGTGGGAGAGCACGCTGAGTGGTGCAGGTGCATGTCGATGGAGTTGGCCATTGCATGACAAGCTTTCGTTAGTGGCCACGCACAGCCAATGGCGCTGCCCACCAGCCTAGCGTACATTGCGGGGCACGCCATCTGACAGGGCCATCTCGGTTGATTGCAGTCCAGTTGCTGCTGCTAAGTATAGGCCGTTAATTAGCTTGCTGGGCCCGAGTAATTGCCCATAATTAGTCGAGCGTCGATCGAGCCTTCTGCACGGCTGGAGCCGTTTCCTCTTTGGATGTGATACGCCTGTCGCTGCCGCCCATTGGTTACCGACTATCTCAATCAATACTTGGTAGTCCACGAATTGTCCTTGAGTAACAGGTACCTCCTCGGCTGGAGGATTGCTCACCTGATAGCGTGGATTCATGCTGATGGCCTGTACCCGCAACAAGCCGCAATTAATTCCCTGGTCCTCGGGAGTTCCTTTTCGCCCATCCTTGGATTTTGTTGGGGCTCCCAACGCAAATCGATGAGACAATGATTAGATTGCGATGCTGAGAACGATAGCCTGTGAATAGCTTAAAGCCCTAAACCAGCTCGTATAATGGACACAGCTTGGGCCGGCAGGCTCAAGAGCAACCAGGTGGATCTTGTGTGCCATTGGCAGAACTTTTCGCACCCCATATGCGCACCTGGACGGATTATGATATTCAACCATTCTAGTAGTGTCATGGTCGCGAAAACTGCACCATGTAGCACATCCTACGGGGCTTCAGGCTCGCCGTCGCGACGCTTGTCGAGTGGGCTCGGGTTAATGCCTGCTCGGGTTGCGGTCTGGTAGTCTGGTGGTTGGAGGCCACCTTTGCAAGCTGATTCGCCTCCTTCGACGACGCTTCAACGGATCTATCGTGCTCACAGGGCACGAGGGACAGGAGAATTCGGCTGGCCGCATAGGATTCCTGTCACGGGCTCATAGTGTGGCAGCTTTCAGCAAGGTCGTTGGTCCTCAAGTTGATGAGTGTTCCATCGCAAGCTCTCACAACCAAAGGTACGGTGAGGTTGTCGAGTTGGTGTCATGTAACGGCAGGAAAAGCGGTCTGCGTCGCAACCCGAGCCTGTGCCTCGGAGTCGAGCTCGTGGAATGAGTCAAATTTGCGTCCGCTATCGGTAACGGCGGGCCTTCGTCGCACAACAGCGAAGCGTGTTTGGAGTGGGTTCGACAGCGTTGAAATGTGCAGAGTAACACTGATGACGACAACGGCTTCTCGAGTCGTCTGTCCAACTGTGGCGCGCAGGGCTGCAAGTAACCGTCGAAGCAGCACGATATCCCGGCCGAACCCATGTGATATCTTGTTTCCAATATCGCCTTTCGCATGATGGCTTGGATGAGGCTGTCCGCGGTCGCTTGGCGCGGAGAATCTGATCTTCAGCCACCCATGACGCCCTCGGAGACGGCACACGTCCATTGGTGCCCAAGCAAGAGTCACTTGACGGCGGGGCGAGCGACGTCGTCAATGCGACTGGTGCATCTGGCCTCCCAGTACGTACCCCTGGGGCTGCGCAGCACAACAGAGAGCCAACAGCATGTGTGCCACAGCATAACCAACTCGGATCTTCGCCGCATCGGTCCTCGAAAGCGGCGACACGATGATCGCCTCCAATGTCTCAAAACGAAAGGGCAGGCCGTGGACTGTGCCGTTGAGTGTGGATCCGCTGCCGTCGTGCCGAAGCGAAACCCAAAATTCACTCTGGACCCTGGCCTAGCTCGCATCTTGCCCTGTGGTGTGAGATATTAATGGCAATTCTATTTCCTGATTGAGCACAATTAGCTCGTTGGTCAATCTGCGGAGCAACGAATGGGGGCCCTCTCTTGCCCTCTCAACGCTGTCGTGTAAGCGCTGGCTTATCCTCGACTCGTATGCGGGCGGGATCGCTCCGCATGTCGGATTGGTGGAGGAGCGGCGTCTGTCTTGGACTCGACTCTCCTCACTGGACGGTTAAGCCAGATGTGTGCTGTTTCTGCAGGAGCTCCATTGTGATATTATCGCACCCCAAGCCCCCACCACCAACGGCGCTCAAGCAGTCTCTACAAAACCTCGCAAGCGCCGTCCACCCCAAGGGTCTTTTTCTCCGTTTTTCCACCGTTGTGCTGTTACAGTGTGCGTGCCATGCTCGAGACATTCCCTCGGCATCGTTCTTAGAATATCTCTGAACCACCAACTCCTTCGTTACTGAGCGTGCGCACAAGAGCCGTGATCATGGTAAGCTAGGACCCAGCGCCTATCGATAGCCAGCTCTGACACTCCTCCAGCAGGCCATGATGACACCCATCACCCCGCTGGAGCCGGGCGTCGAGATGTTTGAGAGGGGAAAGACACAGACATTCTTTTCATCGGCTCTTACGGTCCGGTCATCGTTAGAGCGTCCTCTTTCGCACATCAGCGTTGCATATACCGATATCGAAGATGATTCAAGTGAATTCGAAGAATACAGTGGCTCGTCTGTATGTCTACTCATATCTCCCATCTATATCTTGTACTGACACTCTCCAGAGCGACAATAGGCGAAGTCAAACAACCATTTCCACATTCGAGGAGGTTCGAACACCAGGTGATGAGCTACGACCACAATATGCGAACTGGTACATGTCAAAGTCGGTAGAAGGCCCCAAAGGTCCGCATCTGTTCCGCGCGTCACAATGTTCCAACGACTTCCAATACGATTACGCGCTGCAAATGTCGCCTCTCCTACCAAAGGAACCCCCGTCCCGACTACATACCTCGTTCAGAGAAGCCACCCCAGAGACAGTGGTTCCCCAAAGAGAGTACAACAACATTGCTCTGGCAGTAGCACATCTCGACAATGCTGAAGTGCGTGCTTGGACGTCCCGCGACGTTGCTACATGGATGTACCAAAATGGATTTGAGGATGAAGTCATTGACAAGTTCGTTGATCATGATATCACTGGAGCCGTTCTCCTTGATCTGCAATTCGACGACTTGAAGGAGTTGGAAATTCAATCCTTCGGCAAGCGACACCAGTTGTGGAACCAGATTGATTCTTTGCGCACAGCTGAAGGCCTAATGTCTCCAGTCGCTCCCGGGCCCATTCCTACACCCTTCGAGGATATCGAACGTCCCTGCACGGAGGCACGGGACCGATCAAAGAGCAAGAACCGCAAAGGAGGTCGCAGGGACAAGTCTCGAAATCGCAATGTAGCAGATGATGTCGTCACCCCTGCACAGTCGGTTTCAATTGTGGCTATTGAGCAGTTGCTGCCGAAGCCGCACACTTGCAGTAGAGGCGAGAAATGTTCCAAGTGGAGGAAGCAGCAACGTCTGCTGGCCAGACTTCAGCAAGAGCATGGATTCCCTGTCTCTCCCGAGAAGGGTGGACACATTTTCATGGCAGGAGATCCAGGGAACGCACAAACCGCGAACCGCGCCGTCGAGAATGTCCATCGTCCAACATCGGAGGCTGCCAATTCTGTCATAGTGCCGTCCGTCGTAGCATCATCTGATGTGCTGGGACCTGGCCAGCTACCCGACTTCACCCTACAAGAGCTACGAAAGTTGGAGCAACGTGACCCACAGGATAACGTGCGACAATTCCTGTCCCTCCAAGGCATGGACCAGCCTTACACGAGTGCCACACCCATCGAGGCTCCTCCCACACCGCCAATGGAGCTGTTCCCACCTCGCCCCTTCTTGGTGATACCACAGCAACAGCACCACCCAGAGGTTTCAGCTTTCTCCGCGTCCACATCGGCAAACACAATGAGAACTTTTGACATGCCAACGCCCGTCATGCACGCCCCTGAATACGTGCCGGTCCCCCACAACAATCTCAAGAGCCTTCCCAAGCTCACTATCCCTCCAGCACGTTCAATGTCGGCCCAGCCATACGGTAATCCACGCCACGCCGCTCCGACGACCCAGCACATCGCACCCGATACCACTTTTTCGCCATGTAGGACAGCTGTGGAGTCTCCAGGTGGCCTTTACCGATTCGGTACACCGTTCTCCGAAATGGACGTTCCCGTCACATCTGTACCACTGGAGCCACTCAGCCGTGACACAAGCCAGTCTGTACCTCCGAACATGCAGTACAAGATCCAAATTCAGAGGGCTGGGTCGCGCCAGGACCGCCGACGCCCCTCGTTGCCAATGCCGTCGCTGAGCGAAGGCCGCGTGTTCAGCCCAGTGACCCACTCGGACGACGACACCCTGCTTGATCGCGAAACGCAGTTCTTCGACACCAACAGCGCTGACTCTTCCCCAACCAAGGTGTCTAAGAAGAGTTTCGATAGCGAAGCTGCTGATACTGTCGCTCCCCTGCCCAAGGGAGGCTTTGCCTACAAGGGTGTGAATCACCACGGCTGGATGAAGAAGCGCCGCACCAAGCTTCTGCGTCACGAATGGCAAGATCACCACTTCCGTCTCAACGGCACGATGCTGGCTATGCACCCCAACGAGCTACCATCGTCGTCCGCATTGCAAACGATCGATGTAGACGACTACGCCGTAGCTTGCTCGTCTCTGGCCTCCAACAAGCTTTCTGCTAGGCTGAAGGCTTTGAAGCTCTCGTCGGCCAACCACAGGGACGAGAAGGTCTCCGCTGCACCTGCCTTTGAGTTCCAACTGGTGCCTACCGCACCTGGCAAGGGTGACTCCAGGAAGGTCATGCCAAACGGCAAAGGCCATCACTTTGCTACCACCACCCAAGACAACCGCATTGATTGGATGAGGGAGCTCATGCTTGCGAAGGCGCTCAAGGCCAAGAGCGACGGTTACGAGGTCAACGTCAACGGCGCTGACATGTAATCAAACGTTCGTTCGTAGCTACATTTTCTCTTACTTCTGGTCATTTGTTCTTCACAATCGATTCATCGAGCAAGCGAGCGAGCGGGCGTTTTGAGCTTTTTTGACTTTACTTGCGTTTTCCCCACCCTTCTCCCGTCCCTTTACTGTACGCTCTTCGGAGCGTTGATCATGACCGCTAGCTATTATACCCTTAACCGCACTTTCCTTTACTCAGTCTGGCATTTGTCTTGTTGTTGCATCTTATCTCTTCACTCATAGCGCCTTTACTTTCACTACATATGAAGACTTGGACACTGGACAGGACCGCAAGGTCGGGGCAATACATGGACACACATTTAACTTTTCGGTTGGTTGGTTGGTTAGTTGGTTGTTTGGTGGATAATGGCATGGATCTCTAAGGTTGCGGATGTTTAGTCACTCATTTGCATCGTACGTGGTGGTTTTGGTGTGGACATCTGAATTTCCCAAAAGCAGGTGTTGCGCGAGGGCGAGGTGGGATGAGAAAGGTTGGGATGGGAAAGGGAGAATGAGAATTTAGGTTCTACAACGAATGAAATGAGACTACTACACAATATTCAGCTTACGCACTGTGCTCGCTCGTGGTCGTGTCTAATTGCAACATGTTTAATTAACTCGGTGTTGGTGTAGCATTTCACCTATCTCACCCTTTACAGATTAGGCGTGCATCACATCAGCACTGTTTCTCTTTTTTTCTCTTCCAAATCTCTATTACCCACGAGAAAAGACCACAAATTAGTCGCAATTCAAAAACCTTTTTGTTGTGACATAAACCAATGTTTCGGTTCCATAGCGCATGAACCTATTACTTCGCTGGCTCCTCCTCGCATGATGGGTTTCTCTCTGCTCTTGGGAAACGGTAAAACTTCCTATTACCCGGAACATAATGCATGAAGCTATAACTATATGCTAAAAAACGCCCATCATAAATCCATTCTCCAAGTGAAGAAAAAAAGCCTTGCGGTCAGCCTTCTTCGAAAATTTAAGTGCTGGATTAATAAAAGGATAATGTGACAAATACCGATATTGCGGTTTGGCGTTGGTAGTTGTTGTAATTGACACATCCTATCGGGCAACGAAAACGCTTCGACACTAAGCATTTGATAAAGTATTTCTATACCACCTGCACGTTCCTTTAGACAGAATCCCCTCGTCCGTCCGTGTCTTCTGTTCTACACATCCCGATCGATAACCGTAAAATCTCAATAAATAATCCGCATTTTGATAGCACAGCCTTCCGTCATCCTACTCTAACACCACCACACACACACAGACACAAGAATAAGACCCATCCCCAAGCCCTTGGCCTTGGGACTACAAAATCTGACCACCGACACGAACATGTGAATGACAGCGGGTCCTTGCATGTCAGTCAACATGTCATCGTCTTGTGCTTGTCCAAGAGTGGGTGGGTGACTACGGGAAGAAGTAAAGTAGGTAGCACTGACAGCTGTCAGAATCGATCGGTGCTCTGCCTTACAAGACGGGAGTAACTAGACTAGAAGATTGGGAAGTGTGACGCGGAGATTGGGCAATGTGATGGTACCTGCGTCTGTAGAATTCATGTTGTGATGGCGAAAGCACGTGCGAAGTAACAGTGATGTGATGAAAAATATTGGGTACAGTAGCACAGTAGCACGGGTTTTTGTTCGTTTTGGGGGTCAGTTACGCGTTACTTGACAAGTAGAAAACACACAATAATGTGAATGAAATGAATAACTTCATGAAAGTAGATAAGTTGACTAAATACAAAATGGACCAGCTATTCTGCCACCAAAATTAGACATCTTCCGTAGCCTAGATGCTATTCATGATGTGATGAGAAACCGGCCTGCTCTATGAGATCCCGCGCCTGAGGTAGGATCCTTTTGCCTTGGAGGCATGATTATGTTTGTGAGCTTCTGAGTAAAAACAGAACCACCCATCGTAGAGGACACACGTTGATTGTCTGGATGGTACGAAGCGAAATAAAAATGGTAGAATGAGGACCCGCATAATTCCGTAAATCCGCGACCGCAGCCGTCAAATTGTCGAGAGGAAAGACTAGAGAAATCTAGTTCTCAGCTGCGGGTTGAGCCTCAGGAGCGGCCTCTGCCTCGCGCCTGCCGATGGGAGTACCATAGGGCCTCCACGGCGTCCAGCTCCATTGAGCTTCAGCTTCAGCGTCGCGTTTGCCGATGGGAGTGCCGTAGGGTCGATATGGAGTCCAATTCCATTGAGCTTCAGCTTCAGCATCCCGCTTGCCAATGGGAGTGCCGTAAGGTCGGTAGGGGGTCCAACTCCAACCAGCCTCGGGCTCAGCGTCAGCCTCAGCATCACGCTTGCCGATGGGAGTGCCGTAGGGGCTCCATGGAGTCCAACCCCAACCAGCCTCAGCATCAGCCTCCGCATCACGCTTGCCGATGGGAGTGCCGTAGGGTCTCCATGGAGTCCCACCCCAACCAGCCTCAGCATCAGCCTCCGCATCACGCTTGCCAATGGGAGTGCCGTATGGTCGGTATGGGGTCCAGTTCCAGCCAGCTTCGGGGTCAGCTTCAGGATTCGCCTCTGCGTCGCGCTTGCCAATGGGAGTGCCATAGGGTCGCCATGGAGTCCAACCCCAACCAGCCTCAGCATCAGCCTCAGCATCGCGTTTGCCAACGGGAGTGCCGTATGGGCGCCATGGGGTCCAGTTCCAGCCTGCCTCTGCCTCCGCATCACGCTTTCCGATGGGGGTACCATATGGACGGTATGGGGTCCAGTTCCAGCCAGCTTCGGGGTCAGCTTCTGGGTTCGCCTCTGCGTCGCGCTTGCCAATGGGAGTGCCGTATGGACGATATGGGGTCCAGTTCCAACCAGGCTCTGCCTTAGCGTCACGCTTGCCAACGGGAGTGCCATATGGGCGCCATGGGGTCCAGCTCCAGCCTGGCTGAGCGTCACGTTTCTGGTAGACGGGGCCGTAGGGGCCAAAGGGGAAGTCTTCTGGGAAGCCCTCTGGGACCTCTGGAACCTCAGGCTCGGCTGCCTCGGTGGCCGGCGCGGCCTCTTCAGTGGCTACGGGAAGGGCGGCACCGGAGGCGGTAGCCGCCAGGATGGTAGCGGCGAGGATTACGTTGATCCTCATGATGAAGAATCAGATGTGTTCGTATAATGAATGGTATAAGTTGGAGAATCGTATGTCGACTGTGACCTAATGATTGATAGTGGTCGTTGAGATTGGAGTCGTTGGTGAGAGAAATTCGTGATGCAGAGGGAAGTATTTAACTTCGAAATGGATAAAGAAATACAAAGGAAATCAGGCTGTTCGCCTTCCCGTTGCTGTCAATAGGGTCAATAAAGGAGAAGAGTCAATAGGCACAGGAGGCACGCGGGCTATTCATCCAATAGAGCAGTAGCTTACTGAAGTGAAGGTGAAGCCCTCAAAGGGATCGCTCTGAATAGAAGTAGTCCAGAGCCCAATATAAGGATTCTGCCCAAACAAACGGGATCGTTCACACGTGGATGAGCCTAGCCGGCGACGAGCACCGCTGTTCCAGAACAGTCCTTCTCCTCATATCGACCCGTGAGCTCGTCAATATACATCAAAGGTGCATGTTCTTTCAAAAGTTCAACAAGGGATTGCTGTAGCTATGAAAGAAGCACGAGGTAAAGGCGTGTTTGTGAAGTTTCCTGAATAGGGTCTGAATAGACTTCAATAGGCGGTGGGGCTTGGCGCTTCCGTTGGACGCGGGACAACCTGCACTCCACGTGGTCGCCATCGTTCTCCTGGCTTACGGTCATTGAAAGGCACTTCCCCACCTGGACTGTTCATTGGTGACCGCTCTTCGGCATGTGGCGTGCGTGGAAACGGCTCGCACGCGAGTGACACCTGATTGTTAGCGGAGCGTAGTATGCCCCGTCTACCGTGTTTGTAAGTGTCGTGACACCCATAACCATTATGAGCCAATACATATTATTCATGGGCCGTTCTCTATTGTCTATGATCTCTAACTCTTCAATGATGCTAGGTGCTGCCAGTAAGGGAGCCAATGGCAGTAGTTGGGTGTAAACTTGGCGGGCTACTCATTAGAGAACATGACATAGTAAGAAAGAGATAGGAGATGAGGCACACTAAGATGCAGTACATAGGTCTGATAGCCAGATTCTCAACTCTTGAAAGTGGAGATTTGCCAGACGCGGTGGGAGCTATTGACGGCACATTGCCACGTAGTGATCGCGACGTGGAGGAAGATGATGGCCAATCCTGGGGACTTGTAATTCAGGGGGGGTACATATGGAGTCGCATGTCTGAGGAAAGGGTGGTTGTAGCTCCCCTGCCTGTCACGTCTTGGGAGGGCGTTAGAGGGAATGAAGCGCGAGCTTATTCAGCAATCTGCACGGCCACATGTGGCTTTAGCGCTAAAACTTGAAGCTTAACTCGCGAGAGCTGTCGCGAATCGCGCTGTGGTGCATTGCGCAAGAATGCACGCCCAATTGACCTACGCGACATCTCCCACGTTTCGGCGGGCTCTCTCAAGCCTTACGAGAAGGTCACCATGGATTTGTACATCATGTCAAGCTCGTAGCAATCGAACCCGGCGATATATATCGACCCAACCATCTCCGCAGAAGCCCTACTACATCACCACTCCAATATTCTACGTGAACGCTGCCCCTCATGTCGGACATTTATATACCATGGTCCTTACGGATGTCATAAAGCGATGGCATGTCTTGAAGGGGAGTAAGGCGATATTATGTACTGGGACGGATGAACACGGATTGAAGGTACGGTCATTGAGTAGAAACCAACCCTTCCTTGACTAAAATATGTATAGGTCCAAAGAGCTGCATCAAAGGCCGGTGTCGAGCCCAAACTGTTCTGTGACAAAGGCGCTGAGATCTTCAAAGTACGCATCCGAATAGCCCTCACACCATCGCATCAGCTCACACTTGGAAGGACCTTGCTCGAAAGGCAGAAATTGCGAACGATCACTTCGTACGGACGACCGACACAGAGCATAAGGACGCGGTAGAATATGCATGGGTATGGAAATACTGGAGCAAATGGTACAGTGTGCGGGCTGACCGTGGATAGTTCTTGCTGCAAGAGAAGGGGCTCATCTATGAGCAGAAGCATGAGGGCTGGTACTCTGTCACAGATGAATGCTTCTATCCACAATCCGGCGTACAGCCCTACCTTGACCCACCCACCGGGAGAAAGATGATGGTACGGTTTCCGAAGAACGTGGCAGCTGCAATGGCTAATCAATCTGCAGACATCGATCGAAACAGGAAGCGAAGTTGAATGGTCGTCTGAGGAGAATTACCACTTTCGTCTTTCAGCATTTCGCGACAACTTACTAGAGTTCTACAAGGCAAACCCCGAATGGATAACCCCAGAACATCGCATGAAGGAGGTCGTGCACGCTGTAGAGTCGGGATTGGAAGATCTGTCAGTATCTAGACCTTCCGACCGGTTGACGTGGGGCATTCGTGTCCCGGGAGATGACTCGCAGACTATCTACGTCTGGCTTGATGCGCTGATGAACTACGCTACCAAGGCGGGCTATCCCTGGGCTCCTGGCCGCGAGCATGCCGGAGGTTGGCCCGCAGATTGTCACGTAATCGGCAAAGATATCGTTCGGTTCCATTGCATTTACTGGCCGGCATTCCTCATGGCGCTTGGTCTTCCGCTCCCGAAGAAAGTCCTAACCCATGCGCACTGGACACTTGGGGGCTCTAAGATGTCCAAGTCAACCGGTCGAGTCGTAGATCCGTTCCACGCGCTTGACCGCTTTGGATCGGACGTCATGCGGTTCTACATGGCTCACGACGGCGGCATACAGGACGACTCAAGTTACGACAACCACCGCATCATCAAGATATATAATAATTTCTTGAACCAGCAGTTGGGCAATCTTGTGTCGCGCGTAACCAGAGGCAAGAAATGGAGTGTGCGAGGAGCGGTCCAACGTATCGCTCGGAAACCAAGGGAGGACTGGGAAGAGGGCCCTGGTTCCAAATTCTGGAACAACTCTCTGAGCACAATTGCTCCAAAGATAGATGCCTCATTCGATGCATACGATCCTCGGAAAGCCGCGCTCTTGATAGCGGATTTCGTCCGAGGAGCGAATGCGTTCTTCCAGATGTCCCAGCCCTGGAGCAAAATCCTCGACTTCGGCCCAGGTGAGCCAGGGGAAGAGGTCGACAAAATCATATACCTTGCCGCCGAGGCACTTCGCATGACTGGTATTTTACTGCAGCCATACATGCCAAACAAGGCAAACAACTTGCTTGATCAACTTGGCGTGCAAAAGGACCGCAGGACTTTTGATTACTGCCACCCTGGAGCTGATCTAGATTATGGAGAGCCAATGATCGAGCTTGGTGTGGCGCACAAGGGGACCCTGTTCCCACCATTATCAAGCGATGAATGAGTGGGCGCCTGTACGTTGTTGTAATAGTAGTATATGTAGAACTAGAGAGCGATGTCATAATAACAGGAGCTTGGATTATCGAACATGCATGTCCACCGCGTCTTCCTACATCAGCTCGCACGGGAGGTGCTAACCATGGTTCAGGGCAGGTATAACCGAGGCTCGCCAACAGGTTCAGCCACACCTCCGATGGATTCTCTCATCAAATACACCATCGCAAGCGCGTAACCGTGCACTCACTTCTACATGTTGTCCATTTACTACCTAATCGTTACTCAACAAGATTACTTTCCTATAGAAAACGCCCTCGATTCTAGGCGGCTGCCGTTATGGCCTTCAACAGTTGGGATAAGTTGTCCAAAGCTCAGCGTGACTACCCGAAAACGAAATTTGCGGTTGCGGTAGTGGACAAGGCGCTCAAGAAGAATCCCAAAAACCCATTCATTCGCGTACGTCGTCCGTGATACAACGACCTATACTTATTCTAACTCTCATGTAGGCGTGGAGGTGGGATTTGTCGCTTCGTTCGAATCAACCCCCGGATCTTGTCCTTTTAGGCTTGCAGGCAACCTGCGAGCTGCCAGACTTGACAGATACTCGATTACTATCTTACCTGTACCAGACTTGCGCAGAGGCTTCACGAAGATCGTCCGGGACCTTGAAAATCGGCTCTATCGGGCCCGTGTTACTCAAACCCTGGCAAAATGCTGCGAAGGCATTAGGTCGCAAGCAGGACCGGCTGGGATTATGGGATGCACTCTTCACCGCAGCGATGCGTGAGGACTTTTGGGAGGATGTTCGCTTTGTTTGTCGCCATATCTCACCCTTTCGTATCTTGATTGCTAATTACGGCTTATAGGCAGTAGTCAACTACAACAAAGAAGGATCACCTTCCAAGAAGCTCGCTCACTATGCCCATATTCTCGCGGTTCAACTTGCGGCTGAACAAAAGGAGGACCCGGCCAGCAACAGTTCTCGGATGTGTGCCATCCAGTTTTCCCTAGCACGTAAGCTGATGAAGCAAGCATACGAAGCATCTCCAGTATGACTCCCAATTTCTGTGTGGCGTGCGTGGTATCCAACTTACTCATTCAATATAGGATGATCCCATTGCAGTCAAAGACATACGGGATCTGAGGTTCATGGCCGAGATCTTTAGGCGACAAGGTCAACATGCTGAACTCTTTTCGCTGTGGGATAATCCGCCCATCAGCTTGAAGAAGTTGCTGAGGACACACCGCGACGACTTGATGAGCCTCAAAACAAGGATTTTGAGAGAGCAAGAAGATTGGCCACTTCTAGAAGCCCATTGTTATGCCTCTATCGAGGAAGTCATCTCATTACTAAATCTAGCCCAGGACTCTAAATCTCTCTGGGAGCTTTGTGCGTGGAGATGGGATCTTTGGAACGGACTGATGGAAGCAACCGCGGCCATACGTCCTGGACAAGAGTGAGTCTCCGTATGAAACTACTGGCTCGTTGACGTTGACCATTCAGGCGTAGCAAGATAATCCATATGATGGACCGCTGCTTCGGTTCAGGGTTTCAAGCAAAAGATAGGCCTTTGCGCATAACCTACATGTCTTTGCGCGGTTTTATTCGCGTTCCAATGCTCTCCGACTGTCAGGAGTACTGGGAGCATCATTCTGGACTACCCGTTTGCTTCACAGATTTGAGCGGGTTTGTTCAAGGACTGCCCCTCGAAGACCGAAAAGCCTTCCACAAATTCATCACGGACCGAACAAGGGATATGATTACTCAACAAGGCATCGATGAAGTATGTACATCTGTTGATCACAAGACATGGACCTCATGTCCTAACATGGAACAGGATACATTTAAGCAATGGCAACAAGCCGAGCAGAATGTCTTGAAATTCGACTATTTGCTAACAGTATCGCTACCGGAAGTCCCGACGTACAAGGCTCTGGAGAACTTCATTATCAAGGTCACTGCGTTTTGGTCCGAATTTCCAGATAGTCCGGATGCAGGCTTTTTGGCCATCTATGCTCTTCTGGACCTACACCACAAGATCGTTCGCCACCAAGAAGGTAAGGTCGGGTTCGAGATGACAACTAATGCACGCGTTCTCCTGCAGGCTACGATGCTTGCGCGTCACATGGTAGCTCGCGACAAGAACAAGCAGAACAGAGCTTTAGCATTACTTGCTACGCGGTTACACCTGAATATGGGTCTAGGAAAATGTGCGTTCCAACTATTTAGCCACACGAAATGTAAGGAGATGCTTCTGGATACACTATCGCCATACGTTCTTTCTCGGATCTCTATGGCACACCCATTCGATGTTGGGGGCTACCAAGGATTTTCGGCAGATTACGAACTCGCGAAAGTCATTGGTACCATTGAGAGAATGGAGCAAAAGACAGATAGCTATCTGTTCACTGACTTGCAATCCTTTGTCTGGGACCAGGCGGTAGATGCATTGGATCTTAAACGAAAGCTGAACTCAAGCTTGACGAAACACATTTGCATCACAGAGCGTCGCCGCATAGCTCGATTGATAGGAGAGTCAACTGACGATCTACCCTCGCTGAACTTCAAAGGTGAGTACCCCAGTTGTTGAACCTATGTAACAAAGTGTTCTCAAGCTTGAAGGATTTCAAACATTTGCTAACCTTTAAAGCCCACAACGACATCTCAGACAACGTGGACAGGTCGGTGTTCCCAAGCTTCGAGAGCACCGCTTCTGATGGCCCACTCTCACTTATAATGCCAAGAGGAATACCTAATAAGCTTTGGTTGGCCGAAGAACATTGCTTCTGGGAAACTGCTAGTAGGGTTCTCTACCGAGAGGGAAGGCTCGCAGATTCAGAACCGTGGGAGTCAAAGGGCCTAACTACTAAAGAGGACTTCGAGCCGGTACTCAAGACTGCATCGGAAAAGATTACTAAAGATGTATGGGTCTATATCAACGTGTTCGTCGGAGAAATGTCGAATAATGGCGTGACGGATAGCCAAGCGAAGAAACACTACGAGCACATTGGCAACAAGTGCATACAAAGTATCCATGTGATACGCAAGGCCATGGAGAAGCTACGCATGCCGGGATCCACAGGCTTGAAACCCGAAGACGAGCCGACGATGTTCCACGAGAACATGCTCATATGCTGCTACACGAATCTAGAAATGCTCCGGGCACTCAACAAACTCATTGATCACCTGCGCGAAAAGGTCTTCAATGCAAAGAGCACGCATGGAATGAAGAAACATATGCCTAAGAATTGGATCGCTGACCTTGCTAGCGAGACGCATACATGTTATGAGTCGATACGCGACGTGGCGCAGAGCTATATCCATCTGATCAGGAGGCGGGGCGAGGCTGCTATCAAGGCACAGGTACGGTGGGGCTACACAGGCAGTGCTCTGGAGGCGTTGCTTGCTCCCGGCGATGTGGATTACTATGCGAGCGAGTACGTTGAGAGCGCGCTTGAGGCATGGAATGGTGTGATGAAGGTCAAGCTCAAGTAGCGAGTACGGATTCAGGAAGGGGCTGCTATCGTGTAAGAGCAGTCGAACTGCGACCCTAGATCATCAATCAAACAATGCTTGATAGCACTTATACAAATATCATAAGCATACATGGCAGTCAGCCACCTGGAAAATGAATGTTCCACATGTGACGATCCAGTGACCCAAGATAGCTGTCGTGCCCCTTTAGCACTTCTTTATACCATACCTACTTTGCTACTATTCATTATAAGCGGGGCGCAACCATGATCATGAAGCTAAGCCGACTAGCTAGAGGTCATTTGCGTTCAAATATAAGTGAGGATATCCAACCTCCACAAGGCGGTGAGAAGCAATGATATGACCAAATGCAAGTGCAGGCCAGCTTCCCACTGCTCTTCCAGTACCGTCTTGATTTCCCATTACCAGTACGACAATTGATAGGCTTATTGAAGGCGACTGCAGCCACAATGGGGTTCAGTCTCGAAGTTCTTCCTGCAAACCGCGCTCGAAGTGAAAGACGCGGACTCGACGTGATAGACGCAAACGCGTCGCGCCCAGGCAGCGCCGTTTGCCCTTTACTATCACTAGCTAACGCGTTCTATTTGCTTCTGTACGCTCTCACCTTCTCCCCGCTTCGTCGCGCTCTCACACAACTTCTCACACAACCTCTCACTCAACTTTGACCGCATCTCGATCGCCGTCAACTCACTGCGCGCAAGCTACGACCGACGACACTGCCTACGGTATGCGTTTCTTCAAGCGCAATAAGGTGCCAAAGGCGTCTCCATCGTCTTCTCAAGCTCACAATGCGTCTAGCAGCCAAGCTACACCTTCTAGCGGAGCAACAGGGCTACCGCGCGATTTCACTCTTCCAAGGCTTGCAAGCCGCAGCGTCATGAACTTGTCCAACGTCCTCGGAGACGATCTGCAAGCTGGCGACGACAGCGACAGGTATGAGTCGAGCAACTTCATCATGTCTACGCGCCCTTCGACGGCTAAAGAAGGACGTCACAGCATGGAAGTGCCAGTCATGATGGAGACGGGCCGCGAGGGACATTCAACGCTCTTCGACATCGCCGAGAACCCCAAGGAGGACGCAAAGTCCAGCAAGAGCGAGAAGACCATCACGCAAAGCGACATTCCCTCTCTCCCCATCGGCAAGTGGCGCTGCTGCAAATGCCAAAAGGGCCACGACATCTTCAACTTCCCCACGGACGAGCACCCAGCTGGTGTTCTGAACTGCTATTGCACGCACCGATCCTGCGCTCAGTGCACGCTCGACGGCCTCATCAAGAAGTTCGAGCCGATCCAGCCAAAGGACGAGCCCGAAGTTGTTCAGCTGCCCGACGACGGCTCGAAGCAGGTGCGCTTCGGCGTCTTCTGCGACGGGTGTGGACTGTCCTGGAGGGCCGAAGTCGTCGACGCCGAGTACGAGAAGAAGACGACACTACAGCGCATCTCGGCGCTCCCTAAGCGCCTTCAGCACCCCCTTGGGAAACTCAAGCACGTGCGATCAGTCAGCGACCTGTCCGGCGCCATGTCGGAGCACACATTGTCGTCTTCACGGTCGACTCTCAACTTGCGGTCGCTGTCCGCCGAGATGGAGAAGGGCCACGGGAAGCAGGCGGAGTTCGCGTTCGTCAACTTCAGGGGCATTAAATGCACCTGCGGTCTCGTGACGGACGCGACTTCGCTCTGCTTCCAGGTCGTGGATCCTCTCACGGAGGTCCGTCAAGAGGAGGTCGAGCAGGAGGCGGTTGGGCCTGGAGGAGACATGTTCTCGAGTACGCCGGAGGACCTGGCTAGGGGCCATGGCTCGCCGGTGCTCTCGCTGAGGGGCGGTCGCCATGCCAACCCTCTCAGGAGCAACCCGGTGATGCCGGACGACCTGAACTAGGTCCTCCTGGGGTACTCGAGAACGTTTGGGGGGGAGGAGGATGAGGAGGCGAGGTGCCTCCAAATATCTGAACTGTACTATAATAAGCTTCAATCAAATCTTGTAGCCAGTGAGCTTTACTTTTGTGACCGCAATTGCGTGTTGTTAGGTCTGCGTGCCCTCCCAAGCTAACCCGTCGTTATGGGCTGTTCTTGTGTGGGGTTAACATTGGGAAGTAACTTGCTCCTACCGGGTAGCCTGCGCGTTTCTGCTACCACTTTAGTGTGTAGGTTGACAGGCAACAGAAGCCTTCCCCGCTGCTACAATAACGTTCGATATCAACAATCTAAGCACTTCGTATCTACCTGAGCTAAGTATTAGAGTGTTTAGAAGTAACTTAAGATAGTGTGTAGGTATACACAGTACAATCTCACCTATCCCCTCTCGCTCTCTCCACCAGGCCCGCGCGCCATCAACTCCGAACTATCAACAACGATCATCGCCCATCGTTCAGCGAGACCACTGACAAACCACCAGAACTAAGATGCAATCCTCCATATCCTAGCCAAGGTTCCGCCCAGGGCTACCAGACTAGGAGATTTGAGATCCATGATCCAGAGGGACAGACGATTTCATTTTTCACGGCCTGTCCCTGTCGCGTTTACCAGGGAAGCTGGCGCCGGAGCATGGCTTATCGACAAAATCTTCCATCAGGAAAGTCTCGCCTAGCCAGAGACGGAGACCGCGACGACAGCCGTGCCCATCATCTACACGCACTGGCTAGAGTCGCCAGAAACCCCACATGACTCTATTACCATACGAGCTGTGTTTATATCGAGGCCTATATTACGTTTCCTGGCACAGAGGATGCGATAGATCTGTGAGGTTTAGTACTCGTACAACACCTTAAAGATGGATAGCCACAAGCCAGCGTATGAAGAACAGTTCAACTCGTCAAAATCTTAGATAAGGAAGCTGCTAGTCCTAGCAGAAGAGTCAATCAACAAAGCTAAGATGCTCACTTCAAAAGAGCGCGTACGAGGAACTCGGGAAATACGAACCCCATCGCCTATCAAGCCGCAGACGTTAATATCTAGACCTACTGGTCATACTGCTTCGGGGTGGGGCCGGGCGAAGACGAGACCGCCTTACGAAGTCGGGTCCTGGCTGTGCGTTGTTGGCCTGAGGCACCTGTGGAGTCTTACTATGCAAAAACTACGAAGCAGCTCAGGAGAGGGCCCCCAGTCCCTTCTAACCATGTCACCAGAGGGATCACCCTTGCTACAGAATGAGCTCGCTCGTACCCAAGATCAGTTGCTCACAATTGTTAGGAACGCACCCATGTTCCGATCGAGGGGCACTCGAGGACCCATTGCGTTCTGGTTTCCTTCCTTGCTTTTACATTGGCATTACTGCGTTAGATTCCAGGGAACTTTGTATCTACTATCACTACTTATGATAGTATCACTTGATAGCTCTAATTTACCCGTATGTATTCAGAGGTCGTGTTTACTTATCACATTGCTCTCTAGGGAGGAGTTGTAGGTCTCATGAGAAGGCTGAGACTCACCAGATACGAATTTCTTTATATGCCCAGTGATGTTCGAGAAGACGGTTTCAGCTGCTTCTTCAATTTCTGGCGCAAGTCAATAGGTACAATGCGTCGAGAAGACCTGCTGATTTCTGCCCTGCCTGGCTCTCGCATCAGCCGTCATCTTTCCCATCACAATAGCTCTTTTCGGGACTCTCCGACATGTTCCAGCTGCCAGAAACACATGTCAGACCCATTTCCCTGATACAGTTACCATAGCGCTTGGCTCTATCCTCTTTCTAGACGCCAGGTACCCAGGTATTGCATCAGGCAGACAGCCCTACGGTTGACCTCACTACAAGCGCCAGGGGTTAAAGGGACCTAAAAGCCGCCAGCCACGGTGCAATCAGAAAGTACGAGCCTTAGCGGCCAGGCACGGCTATTGGAGAATGAGTCGGTGTAGAAATTGCTGTCATGAGCACGCGGGAAGTGCACAGTGGCCGTGCAAACCAGTGTCACAGTAGTGAAAGTGAGCGATCACTGGTTCAACGCCACATCAGGCTGAGCAACAGGCACGGCACGCACGGCTTGCACGAGCGAGTCGGTTGCTGCCTCCAATGCGCAGCCTCAAAGACAATCGAAAACAACAAAGATAAAATGCACGATTGCCGCGCGCATCAAGCAGAAGGTTGTTTGTAGCAGCATTCCAGCAGTTTCATGTCCTACACAGCCCTGTTGAACAATCAGCTTGTTGTTGCCGTCAACCACATTGTCCGTTCGCAGCGACCAACAAGACTCACCACCAAGGCCGCCGCCGCCGCAATCAGCCCTGCGCACCCAATGTCATTGGCTGAGTACGACTCACAAACACCCCACCCAATCCTAGACCATGAACTGACTTACATCCTTCTCTTCTCAGCCTCCAACCTTCCTTCGCTTACACCACTTTTGCGAGATCAGCTACATTCCCAGCAGCAGCAGCATCGAAGAAGTCGAGTAGTAGTAGTCTTAGTAGTAGTAACGGAAGTGTTGTTGGTGTTGCGCGCAAAAGAGTGCGGCAGCTTGCGGGTCATTTGGCAAGGGCGAACACGACCATCACCATGGCTTCCATGTGCTCCAAGGAAGACGCACGCGACAACGAGGAACCCGTCAAGGCTACCACGGCTACCAACACTGCATCGCAAAAGCAGAAGCCTCTACATGTCAACACGCAAGAGAAGAACTCTGGAGTGGTCGCGAAAACATGCCCCACGTGCGCCGGCTCAGGATCCATACCAGGCGCTGAGGAGGAACAACCCGCAAAAAGCCAGCAGCAGCAGCAGCAGCAACAGTCCAACGCGCCCAAAAGCTCAGCAGCCGTAAACATCGACCAAGACGTGCCCGACATCTACTCGCAACTCCCCTCTCCCCTCCCCCTCCCCACTCCGCACCCAGACTTCATCCACGCGCTCCCCCAACGCCCCCTACCTACCGCAAATACTCCATCTTCACCGCCGGCAGCATAGAAATGGGGGCCGCCGTGCAATGGCAAAAGCACCTCGCGACCCTCTTATCCCCCCTCCCCATCACAGTGCTAAACCCGCGCCGCGGCCACTGGGACCCCACCGTCACCCCCGAAGCAAAAGACGCGTCCTTCCGGCAGCAGGTCGAGTGGGAGCTCGGGGCCCTGGAGCAAGCGGACGTGATTGCGTTTTTCTTCGACGTCAATACGAAGAGTCCTGTCACGCTGCTGGAGCTGGGGCTATGGGCGGCGAGCGGGAAGGTGGTTGTGTGTTGTGATAGAAGGTACTGGCGCGCGGGCAATGTGCATATTGTTTGTGCGCGGTATGGGGTTCCATTTGTGGAGAGCTTTGAGGAGTTGGCGCCGGAGGTGGAGAGGATGTTGAGGGAGAAGGGGATGCGGGTTGATGAGAGGGGGGATGTGGTTGGCGGGAATGAGCATGTGGAGAAGAAGGTTCAGAAGATGGTGCTAGGGGGCTAGTTCTCTCTATGGCTCTCTCTCTCTCGGCGTGGCGTTTGTGGTGGTGGTGGTGGGACGGACTGGAGTTGGTGGTTCTTTGAGCAATTGGCGCGGTGGTAGTCCTCCTAGAGGGACTCTGTTCTGTTTTGGGGAGTTTTTTTTTGGTTCATGGCTGTTATGCAATTTGGGACTACTATGTCCCTTCGATTGCTTAGATGTTTTACTGCGATACCAGAGATGCTGTATTCCATAATATAGCCCCACGGCTACGAATACAAGTCATGATGATATGACCTCGGACTTACCCTCGACAATATGGCAATATGGAAAGTCTCAAGCTAATCCGCTTCGTTGATACCTCGTAGATATAAGCTATTGGCTTCGTTAACACCTGCCGCCGTAAATGAACCTGCTCGGGCAACCCCCTCACTCTAGTATCCCATGCCCATCTAACACGGAGACTCTCGTTGCCTCAAGGACCGACACGACAGGACATGACATGTAAAAGCAAGAGCTGGACTGGAAATCAGACGAGCATCAGTGCGAGCAAGGTTGACTTGACCAGACGAGACAGATAGCGAAGAAGACTCAACGAGTAAAAACCACAGTGCTGTAGGTTTAACCAAGTACGACTGCCTCGAATAAAGCATTATAACCCATCAACACTCCATCCGCCTCTTCGCCGTACTATCCTTATCTCAGAGCAAGCGCAGTGCCCACTCTCAGTTCCTGTTCATGCTTCCCAAAGACAATAAGTACTTTCTCGATACCTCAATCATTACCACCAAGTCTCTCCTGAGAGCCAGTTCGAGGAGTACTCCAAATGGCCTGCCTTCCCACCAGCCTACGAATACGCGCTCTGAGCGAGCAGCCGAGGCTGCATGTAAAACGCAACGGACGGTCGTAACCCCCAAATTCATTGAAGGCGTTGATAGTCACCGTCTCCTTCGGCATATCCTAGACGAAGTATTTGCGTCCTCGTGCGTGAGGGTGAGTGAGACGCGCTTGGTTGCTCAGGGTACTCGGTAAATGACCAGGCCCGCTTGTTGTTGATCAACCGTAGGCAGTACTGCTCCGCCATGGATGGTGTTGATATCACCCACGGCTACGGCCTCATATACCTCCAGTACCCCCTCATCCATTCATCTCTTGTTCTTGTCTCATCACGCACGGTTGCTTCGACACATACATGCATCGCCGACGTAGAAACTCGCACAATCCAATCCAATCCAATGCCCATTGGCCTCAACTTCTTCACCTCGTGAGGCTTCTGAATTCGACGCAGAAGAATGGCCAGCATACTTTCTTTCTTTATTTCTTTCTCAACCCTCCTCAACATCAAACCCAACCCTTACCCACAAACTACACCCCTCACAACCCACCAACACCTCCTTCTCGCCCCTCCTCTCCGCACCCTCCAGCTCTTCTTCCATTATTCTAAACCCATTTTCTGCACCACAGCGACAGGGGCGTGTCCATTGTACCTTAGCCTCTGTAGTAGTAGCGTCGTCAAAATCACTGAGATCAAGCAATTCCAGACCGAGTATAAAGTCTGAACTCAGCTCTTGCTTAAAACCCCCAACCTCAGCCGCCGGAAAGGAAGAGGGTAGTGTCCCCCCATGGTGCAACATCCACTCATCGTACTCTGCCTTGCTCTTGTGTTCCGCTAGTATGCTATACGCCTCTTTTACGTCGTCGATTGTGTACACCCTTCCTCCTCCTGCCTTCTCTTCCCCTGTAGCTATTCTGGAGCCCTTCACACCCTTCTTATCCGGATGCGCCGCCAACAGCGCAATCTTATATGCTCTGCGTATCTCGACCGCCGGAACTTGTTCCTTCGAGCCCCATCCTGGTGCCTCGAGGCCTAGGATGTGGTAGTAGTTCTTTGTGTATGCCATTTCCTCCTACCCGGCGTTGCGTGCGTGCTTTGCTTTGCTATGCTCCATTCATTCATTCTTCGTTCTTCGGCGCCCATGTATGTGCGATCGTTGGGCGGGAGAGGCGAGGCGAACGTCGTGTGGAGCGTATTTTCTGATTTCTTCAAGGCGATTGTAGAAACAGTCGAGGCAAGCCTAGGGACCTCATTCTCAATACGGTAGTCTTTCCAGTATTTTCAGACTTTCAGACGCGACGCGCGATGGAGTTGAGAAAAGTTGGTGGGGCCGCATTCGGCTGTGGCGGGGCAAATCCCTTCTTTGGGATCATCCGCATATGGCCCACGGCAACGCGACGGACACATGGCAAAGGGCCGATACACGAGTGGGACAATTAGTGAGACATATATGTAAACAAGACGTCGAAAAAGTCACCGAAGTTTACATCACAGGGCCATGTTAGGAGACGCAATAGTTGAAGTAAGGATTCCTTTGGCTATGCTAAGAGTGCAGTGTGAAGGTATTAAGACCACGGAGCGCTTGAACCTGCTCCATCGACTACCGAAATGATGTCCTGACTCAAAGACACTTGCCAAAAGGAGCTCAAGCATCCCAGTCCACCATACGATTGAGGAGCCCATGTATTGCCAAAACGAAAACAGGGGGAATTGAGGATCGCGTTCGAGGAACCAAGCGTCAAGCCTCCATCTTAGCCGATAGCAGTCCGAAATCCTTCGTGAGATAGAAATCAGTGGTATTCATGGTTGCGTATCGCACGCAACCGCAACACCCTGCGTGCTTGATAGGGATGCGCGGGTGGGAGAGGAGAGGAAAGGGAAATACATCATTCATGGGGAATTCGACCATCCGACCCGCTTGCTGCCAAAGCCAATTTTTGAAATCACAGAACACACACAACTCCGTAGGACGCTCGCTGCCGGCCTCCCTCGTCTATCCGAGAACAGATGACGGCGGCTGAGGATACACAAGGTCGAGAGAGGGGGAGTGCGCTTAAGCAGCGGTAGGAGCAGCAGCCGGGGGCTCCTCCTCAGTCTTGGGCTCAGTTGCAGCCGGTGCGTCCTCGGCGGTCTTGGGCTCCTCCTTGGGGGCATCGGTGGTCGAGGGCTCGGCCTCGTTGCCGTCGGATGAGGTCCAGAGAGTAAGGTTGTCACGGAGGAGCTGCATGATGAGGGTGCTGTCGCGGTAGGACTCCTCGGAAAGAGAGTCGAGCTCAGCGATCGCGTCGTCGAAGGCTTGCTTGGCAAGGTGGCATGCACGGTCGGGAGAGTTCAAGATCTCATAGTAGAAGACCGAGAAGTTCAACGCCAGACCTAGACGGATGGGGTGGGTGGGTGTGAGCTCAGTCTGGGCGACATCGGTAGCCGTCTGCGTGGTGGGGTTAGCCATTTGTTGTTCTGCGGGTGTGAGTGTTGTGATTGCGTCATACCTTGTAGGCTTCGTGTGCGGCAGTCGCAGCGACTTTGCGCTTCTCACCGGAAGCAAACTCGGCGAGATAACGATGGTAATCACCCTTCCTGTGCTGTTGTTAGCCTTGAATTGGGCCGCTAAGGCTGTAATTACGCACATCTTGTGGTAAAAGACCTTGGACTCGCCAGACTCGGCCTTGGGGATAAGGGAGTCATCGAGGACGTTGAGGACATCCTGGCAGACCTTCTCGAGCTCGGTCTCGATCTTCTGACGGTAGTCGCGGATGGTGCCAACGTGCTTCTCTGAGCCCTTGGACTCCTCCTTCTGCTCGATCGAGGAGATGATGCGCCACGAGGCACGTCGTGTGCCGACAACGTTCTTGTAAGCGACGGACAGAAGGTTGCGCTCGTCAACGGTCAATTCACCGCCAATCTGCACTTGTTAGGTCATGTCATGCGGGGTGCCTGGCGTCGCGGGCGCTTGCTCGCAGCGCAGGCGGAGATAGACGGCATACCTTGGCAACTTCCTGCAAAATAGTCAGTCTGTGAGTCCGAGTAAATGCAGCTTGCAGCAGTGACTGACCTTCATGTACGTGACCATCTCTGTGAGCAACAGGGTTAGCATGCGCGGCCGTCGCGGAGGGTACGCGGCAGGACTTACCATCGTAGCGCTCAGCCTGTTCGCAAAGCCGGGCGAGGAAAGTCTTGCTGTTGCTGCGTCAATCATTCTGCTGTACTGGTCGGACAGCACTCTCATCGTACCTCTCGCGCTGTGTGGGGCGTTCATGTTAGCCTGTGTTGCTGTTTATCGCAGTGCGAGCCAGCGTCTGAGGGGTATCCCGCCGGCCAGCAACGGCGGGGGGGGGCAGCACAGATAGAGGGACACGTACCTCAGTCGCCATTGTGATGGTGGAGAGAGATTCGGAAATGCTTGTGGGTGTGCGGTGGGGGTGGGTGCAGATGCGTGCGAAAGTAGGTATACAGGGCAGGCGGTGTTGTTGAGGTGTTTGAGTCTGTGGGGTCAACGGAGGATCGAAGTTGTTTTGAGGAAGCGAGCGTCGCTGCCTCTGAAATAGCGGGTCCGTGCGGCAGACCGTGGACAACACCACTGACCACCACCCCGTCCGCTGCGCCTTCCCCCAAACGGGCGCCGTGACGGCCGATTACACATGGCTTCCTGCCTGTTTGACTGCTGCGAACGCGAGCTCGGTGGTACCTTCTCGCTACCCTTCTGCTACATGGTCGCGCCTGCCTGCACCCTTCCTGGTCTCTGTCTCAGCCTCTGGCCGCGAGGGGCTCCTTAGCACGTGAACAGCATGGCGGCTCGTCGTCGTCGACCGCAGCAGGTTCTGATCAATACATGTACCCAGTAGTCCCGCTCACGACATGTGCAATCGTCCTATTGCGCTCTTGCTCCAACTCTGCTCTGTCACCTCCGACATTTGCGCTGTCACACCAGTCACGCTCCAGAGCGCGGCCGCCAGCGAGTCCTGTGGGGGCCAATCACCAATCACCGCAGCTTGGAAACAGCTAGAAACCTGCCTACGACGTCTAGCATGGGGCCCTCTGGGGGTTATGATTCGTGTCGCTGTGTGATAGACTTGAGACGCCCATCTACTTGTGTTTCAAGAGCTCCACCAAGGCCTCTTTGTTTGCTTCAGATGAACAGCGTGAATCTTTACACATTGAATCGGTGGTCGATCGAGATGGGATCGGAAAACATGCTGGCAGCGACACATTGCATCACGACGGGGCTATACTGACCCGTACTATCAGAGCGCATGTTCCAATTTGCCTGAATACTAAGGCAGCGCGTGCATTTTGTAGACATGTATATGTACCGGACTACAATATGCCGCATGTCCAAGCCACAATACTCTTCATGTGTTGGTTGTACCAGACTTTGCAGCAGCTTATCGCCTGGAGATGCTCCACGGATCCCCTTCCGCCGCGGCAATTAACCATGTGCGTTTTGGAAGGCTATGCAGATGTCGTAGCACATACATTATGCGGCGCGTGAACCACGATCGTCGATATCGTCTCCGAGCGTGATCCAAACGTATTCACTGTTCGGCATTCCTTTATCTCAGTCTTTACCATCGTACCGATCAGCGCTCCTGACTGAATCGTGATCTGACTTATGCCTTGCGCGTTCCTTTGTGGAAGATGGCAACGAGTACAACCTGTGATTTACCCCAGACTACAAAGACCAACGCTTCACATCAACAAGCGCCAAACACCGAGCATGAGCGCAGCGGTACCCGTGCAAACACCCCTATGAATATGTTAGCATCGTGCCCAAATACAGCTGGACCTTGAGTGACATACATCAACCACTGCAGTGTCGAGAATTTGACCGCCTCTAATCGTTCCCTCAGTTGGGCTGTCTCCTGCTCAATCCTCGTTTCTGTTTCCTTCAGCTTCAACTCCTGCACATTCGCCTCCTCCCGAATGCGGCCTTTTTCCAAGTTCAAGTCCAGCCTCACGCTTGCCTGGGTTCTCTGTATCTCATCTCTCAACCGCGAATTGAGCTTCGCGAGCTCATTCGTGAGGCGTTCATGCGAGGCGCGAGTAAGCGACGATTCGGTCGAGTCGGCCGTCATGAGCTCGGAACGGAGTTTGGCGAAGTCGACTTTTTGTGTGTAGGTCGCTTTCTCTTGGTCTTCGCGAAGGACCATTGTGCGAGTGAGATTTTGGATGCTAGACATTTTAGTTCACTTGCTTGGACTTCTGTTTGAGAAGACTAACCTCTCCTCGATGACATCGCCAAGGACCTTCATCATGCCCTCTGCTTGTTCTTCTGTGAACCCCTCATCTTTCAAGCGTTGAACAAATTTGAGTGTGTCGAAATGGTGATCCTTGGATTGCGGCGCGGTTGCGCTGAAGTTGCGCCTGAACTCCAGAGCTGAAGCGTAGCCATCTGCATAATGCGGTGAACTCCTTTTCCATTGTCGTATCGTTTGCGCTTGAAGCAATGACGGCTTGGAAACCATAGCGCGTCGATCAGAGGCCGCATAGGATCGGTGCCGCCGGGCTTCCAGCGCACCAAGTGCAGCTGGCCTGGTAGCTTTCGCAGACCATGAAAGCTGGGGTAAGAGGAACCGCGGTATCGCTGTCGCGTGTCTCGAGGGAGCTACCATTGTGTTTGTGTGGTAGTCTTTGCAATGTTTCGCCGTCACGAGTAGAAAGTACCGCGGTTAGCCAAGCCTTGCCGATGTCATTTTGCCGAATTCGGGAAACTATTCCACTCTGTCGGTGACTAGGCCCTTGATTCGAGATCTCACACTCAAATCTCAAAAGACATTCCGATATTAACGGGGCACTCTCCATACTCTTGAGAATCATTTCATGATATTGCCATAAGAGTTCTTCCAGCTGTACCGCCCAGGATTGAAAGCAACGCTCGCTATGCATGGCCATCGCTCAAACGCACATATACAAGAGTCCGCTAATTCATGTCTCTATCTATCGCCCATACTCCAAGCTCGGTACAATGACTGGGCCATACTTCATGGGAGCACTGTACCCACCATCGTTCTGCACCATAAAGTCTACCGCTAGACTCAACTTCCCACTGCCATGTCCAGGCACAGCTTGACCAAACGTCCCGTTGACGATTTCAGGATCATAGATTACACACGCAACATAATTTCGTCGGCCCATGAGCCTCTTGTACTCTCGTGGCTGTCCATTGACATCTTGGGTGAAGATCTCCATCATGTCCTCCTTCGTATCTGTTGCTTGCTGATTGCTACGATGACCGTTTTGTGGAACATAGAGTGCGCGGTTATTGTGAAGCAGTCGCAAGACGTAGTTGCCTGGTGGTCCGTTCACTACTGAGGATGAGATGATCTGATACATAGTCTTATGATCCTGAGGTCTTGAGGGATCATGGACGAGCCCAGCGCCGCAGCAGTCGACCGCTCCCGAGAAGAAGGTCATACGTAGTGATTTGTTGTGTGCAATGCCTTGCAAAGTCCTTATCAAGTAGGTGCGTTCAAGGTCCTGTACTCGTCAGTGCATGTTTCTGGAGTAATGTGATACTCAGCTTACCTTCGAATCGTGCGTCCATTGGTCTCTCAACTCGTCGAGTAGGTCAATGTCTCCGAAGGGACTTAGGACTCCACTCATCAAACCTGACTTTCCAATGGCCTTCTTGACCGAACTAAACCCGTCACCTACAATGCTCTTGGCACCAACGACACCAGCGACAGAGCTTGTTAGCTTTCCAACCATGTTGAAGGTGCCCGTGACAGCCTTCTTCCCGGTTGCCATGGAACTCGCGAGGTGCTCGACGGATTCGAGGCGAGGATACACGAGAGGTACTGGTATCATCCAGATACAGTGCTGGACACTTGGCGGTAACGTCGCAACCTTGGGGAAGATGCCCTGGTACGTTGGACCAGCCATGACTTGGTGAGGATTTCGCTCCGAGCGGCAATCTGGGCCTACAACTGTAACGCAAGGGCCGAGGTACTTGATGAAGTGCCACCCTGTTCCAGTGACAGTCCAGAGATCCATATCGTTGCTGACATTTCGCAGAATCTCGAGGGTTGTATGGTGTTGGAAGAGCAGGTACATTTCAATGCCCAGCCTTCCAATGTTCTTGAACATGTTGGAGAACTGCATGTATTCCGGATATGAGCCAAAACCATCAAAGCTGTGCGAGGTTAGCGATGTACCAAGTTCATCACATTCATATACTCACATGTCATGGTCATCGAGCGCAAGGATGTGTGGTATTTGGGCAAATGCTTCTCTCAAGTGCGGCTGATCGAAATGGCTGGTATAGTAGTGGAAGTAAGCGTGACAAACGTCTTCCTCGTGCTTCGCAGTCCAGGGCGCGTTCTTGCGATTCTCTTTGCCACTTGTTGCTGTCCATTGTTTCAGCAAAGGAAGCTCCTTCCATAGGCGGTCCGCATAGATCTGACCACCTAGGCCTAGTTGCACATGGAAGCCACCACATTCTGCGTTCTTTTGTAAGATGTCCTTCCACATGAGACCTACACCACCGAGCTTTGTCCTTTCGTTGGCGTTGACGTTCAGTGCAAAGTCGTTACCAGAATGAGCAATGAAACGCCAGCTGGTCTCGTGACGTCCTGCTACCAAAAATTCGAACCGTGTGCAGCCCAAATGCGAAGTAATGGCGTATGTCCACTTCGCGGCATGGTCTTCATCCATTCTCAGATCAATATCGTATCGGTAGAAGATCCATGTCTGATGGGTGTAAATGGGATTCGCCTTAAGTTGACGTGGGTTCGGTGACAAATCTGCGCTTTGATGAATATGAATCGTCGGTGGATGAGGTGTGTTCGTGATCAGCAGAATTGACCCCAGCCATAGCCCACGCTCAATATCCATGTTTGTGTACCTTAGATATGGCCCAAAATACACGCCATTGGTAGGCGCCACCTTGTACTGATCCACACCAGCAGTTGGAGGTGGCCCGGTAAAACCTGCGGCGGTCGGAGTGGCAAGCGGCGCCATGCCAAAGTCTCCCGCGTAGCTAGCTGTTTGGGTTGGGAAACCGGGCGACGCCAGAGGAGCTTTCCCAAAAGATGGAGATGCCAAAGGTCCACCAACAAATGTGCCCGTCGGAGACAGAGGCTCGTTAAGATTCAGAGGCGTAGGGCCTTTGGGGAACTCCCACTGTGTTGATTGTGTGGGAAGATGAATGTAGTAATATTGACCTGAAGTAGGGTCCAAGTGTGCTATCCATCCTTCAGGTAGAGGGGGAGGCGAAGCTGGCCCTGGTCCTGGTGCTGGACTGGGCGTCTGAGCTAGTTGCGTTTGGATCTGCGGTGGAAATTGATTTGCTGTGGGTGTAGGCGAGACGACCGCAGCGGGCTGCTGTGATGGCCCTGCCTGCTGGCGTGGATCGTTCGCGAACGCAGGATGGCCGGCATTTGGATCTGAAAGGGACACACCCTGTGCGGCAGGTTGTTGGCCTTTCTCATTAGGATAGCTCTGGTTCTGTGTCGTTGGTGGATGCGTAATGCTCGAATAGGCTGGCGGTGGTTCTTCGTTCATGTTCATGCGTCCCATTTCTTGATTCAAAGGATGTTCTGGGGGCACATTCGTAGGGGGTGGGGAGAAAGTCGGAGCCTGTGGAAGCGGGCCCTGTGGAGGGCTGCTCGAAGGAGGAACCTGATCCATACCTTGATATACAGTTGGCGGACCATGCGGAGTACTTCCTGGCTGCTCGGTCGGCGTCCATGGTCTTCTTGCAGGCTGCTGCTGCTGAGAGGGCGCAGGTGATGTGAGCCCTGGTCGAGGCTGTTGATTGGCATACACTTGGTTGCGCTGAGCAGCAGCGGCATTCTGGGCACTCTGCGCTTGCAGATTGGTGAGTGTGGACGTTCCCGCGATGCCGGCCGCAGCGAAGCGGGCCTCGATGCCACCACTCGGAGGTGGGATGATGGGAGTTTCAGGGGGTGGAGGAGAGCCTCGCTGCGCTCTGACGGTCGAAGTGGAAGCCGTGGAGCTCAAGCGGTTGACGCCGCCTGGGTTGGGTATCTTGAGTACTGGCTCGTCGTGCTTGGGGCCGGCTGGAGGCGGAAAATACTGCTGGTGGTATTCTGGATATGGGTTGCTCGCGTTCACATCCGAACTGCCCTGCCTTTGCGGCGCCTTCTGGAACAGGCCCTCCTTATCGGGTGTCTCTGGGCCTGGCGAGTCTGGGAGCGGCTTGGGCGCCGTCCCTCGTCGCTCTGCCAGCCTCGAGGGCTGTACAGATCCATCTGGATTCCTCGCTCCATAGCCTGACACTGACGGTCTGTTTGGATCGTTCGCATCGAATCGAGCGCGCTGACCCGGGGAAGTCGGGCTCGGTCCTGTAGCATTCGAGCCTCGTCTCCGCCCGTCTGCTTCCGGGGGAGTTGCGTTCTTAGTCTGCCGCTCTCGCTCGCCGAGCGGCGTGTATCTCCCCTGCCCTAGCGTAGGCTGCTTCGGTGGCCGGTCGTCTGGGTATGGCAGAGGAGCAGTCGGTGGGCTCGTGGGCGGTGCGGGGAACGAGGGCATAGGCGGCGGGCGCGAGAAGGCCGGCTGGTTCGAGCTGCCTGCCGAGTCTGTTCGTGGAGGCGGACTCCTGCCATCTCGGTCCTTTCGTATCCTGAGGGGCCCAATCGTCGGGGTGTCTGCATTCTCGGACGGTCGCAGGAACAGCTCCTCGTCTGGGCGGCCCTGCTTGCGGCCGTCCATGTTGGTGCAGGCGGAATTGAGTATATATAGGTTTCCGGTTCCTGGATCGCCGGCGATGACAGGCGTCGACTTATTTTTGGCTACGGGCGCGGGTAGCTCGCGGTGCGCAGGAGCCGTGGGTAGGATGAGGGCTGCTGCTGGTGGGGTAGCAGCTTGATATGACGCTGACGACGCGGGCAGGATGCATGTGCTTCACGTAGTACCTGCGCAATATCCAGCGGCCGGTCAGTCTATAAGTAGGGGGCGGAAGACGGCAAATGCTGCGCTTGTATCCTGCTTCGGTCGCAGGCAATACCGCTGACTTACGTAGCCTCTGTATCATTGCGCTGCTCAGGTTGGGCTGCTGCGCGTTACTCGAGGCTGGAGCATGTGATTGGACGACACTCCCATATACGCGCCTGCGGCCGAAATGGAGGCCAGCCGTCACACTTGGCGGGCGCATGGCAGCAGAGGCTCCAGTCGTACCTGAGCGACAAGCGCTGCTCTAATGATGCAGCGACTCAGGACACTTTATCGCCGCCCTCCCTGTGGCTGGTTGCGGCTTCCTAACCTCACCGGGCCCGAACCAAACTTTTGCATCCCTGCGACGGACCGACTGTATGCCCACCACCATAGGCGCCGTAGAAACCTTTACGCGACCAGACCAGAGCCCTTCTCAGTTACAAGGTACTGCAGACTCAAATGAGTGAACACTTGCAGGCTATTTTGAATTATACAGCACTCTCCGTTGTGGATAGAAGCACGACGCAGGACCACAGACTACCATCTTCTGCCAATCCAATACATTGGCTGTACTTTGCTCACGACGTCGAATACGAGCATTAGGCCGAGCTCTCTAGTCTACAATGCCTCAGGGTTGCAGGAAGCGAGTGTGGGCCCATTTGATCGAATGAGCCGCTTCGTAGCACCGGAAGCAGTAAAGTATGAAGCCACGGCCAAGGTGTGAGTTCAGCTGCAGCCTCAAGTACGGGCTACTTGTCAACCTTCTTCGAACCTCATCGTCTTTCTTTGCGAGCTACTTCCTTTTCGTCGTGTATCTTCCACTCCCTTCTAACTTTCCTGTGCTTCTCCTGTTCACACCCCCAGTTCTCAGTCCCGCTTGCCCAGCCACACTTGGACACCAAGACCTCAGCCTCGTTGAGAGAAACCGAGATCGGCCGAAATAACCAGGAGTTATAGACTGGCGCTGCGACTCTCTGGAAGATATCCTACGATATAGAGAAGGCCAACACAGAAGAAGATAGAAGAAAGGGCAGTCAAGATGCCTCTGATGGAGAAACCACCAGTTCCAACCTTCGACTCGACTTCAGCACCCCCACCATATACACCAGGCCTAGCACAACTTCCTACGCCAACGCCAACACCACAAATGAATGCATTTGCACCTCCTATGCAACCAGGGGGCTTTCCGCAAGGCCATATCCAGCCCCAGGTGCAGCAACAGCAGCAGTTCCAGCCGGGCCAATTCATCCAGTCACCCCAAGGCCAACCGCAATATGTACAAAACCCAACAATGCAACAACAAATGCCCATGGCTCAGCAGCCATACCAGGCAGTACCGAACATGACCTCGCAGCAAGTTCAACAAGTCCAACAAGTTCTACAGAACATGCCTCCAGAGAAACTCCAAATGGTCCAACAACAAGTCCAGCAAGCTATGCCTCCACAGCAAATGACGAGCCCGCAACCACCACAAGGCATGGCCATGTCTCCACCGCCCATGCTACAACAGCAATCCCCACCAGTAGGCCAACCGCAAGCCCAGAGACCCCACTTCACCACCACGGCGCCATCCGGCCTCTTCGGCAAGTCCAAACCAACCTCCGGTCACGGCACCCCCAGCGGCCCTCAAGACGCGCAGAAATCCGACGGCGTAAAGCGTTTCTTCGGCGACACGCTCGTCGGCCGCGTGGCCCGCTCTTCTGTGCAAACCGCAACCTCCATGGCCAAAATGCCGACAGCCCTCAGCCCCTGGGGCGACAACAACCCCGTCACGCTCCCCAACGTACGCTACCGCGACGCAGTCCTCTTCACCACCTTTGCCTTCGTCGGCGGACCGCTCGTAGATGGCATGGCGGACGGCGTAGCGGGTGCCTTTGGCGCCGACAGTTTCATCAGCGAGATTGTGAGTTCAGGCGCAGGCGCCATTGCCGCATCTACAGTGATAAAATACGGCGTCTTCCAAATCGTCGAGCAAGCCATCGACAAGGGCATAATCGAGCACATGCTGCCGGAAGAAGAAAAGATGCTGCAAACTACTAACGTGAAGAGCTTGCAAGTTGGCATCAGGCACAAACTCATGGGCGTGGATGCAGACCTGCGCTTCGTAGGCATCTATCCCGCACGCAACACGCAAGCCTGTGAGAAGGGCTGGTTCTGCCCGTACCTGTTCGCCAGCGCGCGTACGCCGTCGGTGCCGCGCGCACATGACTTTGCCATCGCGCAGTCCTTTGGCCCCTTCCTCGGCGGCGACTACCTGCTCGCGCACAAGCTGCTCGCTGAGTCCGCGCATACTCTCTCTCTCTGCTCGCCCGACCCGACCGTGGATATCGGCGCGAATCGCATGCTGGTGCTCTTCACAGCTATCTCGCCCTTCCGCGCAAACATGTGGAGTACCTCGCGCCGCCCGGGCTGCGGGACAATTGTGTTTCACCTGTTCGACGGGTGTCCCGCGCTGGTACTGCCGGTCACTAAGCAGGCGCCCATTACGGCTTGGTCGCCGTGGACGTTGAGCCAGATGAGGATGGCGCAGTATGCTGCTGTGCCGTCGACGCCGGGGAGTGGGATGTATAGTCCTGAGTGGCAGCGTAAGTCGTTCTTCTCATTATCCCCTCTTAGCCCTCTAGCCCTCGTAATCTTCTTAGCCCTCTTATCCACCTTAGCCCTCCTATCCCTCCTATCCCTCTTGTCTATGTTAGCCCTCTTAGCCCTCTTATTCTTATCAGCCCTTATGTTCTTCTTAGCCCTCTTATTCTTCTTAGCCCTCCTGTTCTTCTTAGCCCTTATATCCCTCTTAGCCCAGGTATCTCTCTTAGCCCTCTTATCCTTATAGCCCTCTTGTCTCTCTTAGCCCTATCATCCCTCTTAGCCCACGTATCCTTCTTAGCCCTTGTATCCCTTTTTCGCCCCAGCTCCATCTAACCTCCCCACACAGACGAACAAATCTGCGAATACCTCGACACGATAATCAGCCTCCCGCACGTGAACCCCTCGCTGCAAGACCGCTTCGTAGACGTGCTAGGTAGAAGCGTAAGTTTAGTCATCAACGGCGCGCTAGCGCTGGATAAGTGTCAGCCGCTGTTAGGCAAGATTGATCCTGAGAGGGCGGGGGTTATTATGCTGAGGTTTTAGTAGGATGGGAGGTAGACAGGAGGAGGAGGAGTAGTAGTAGTAGTTAGATACCCCGTGATAGAACTGTCGATTTAAATCTGCATAAAGAAAAGAAAAAAACTTGTTGAGTTAGTTAAGCATAAATAAACAAACAAGCAACAGTATGTGTTATGAAATAGCAAGTATGCTTAACAGGACGAAGGTCACTAACTAGAACAACATACAGAAAACAGAAAGTACGTTGATAATAAACTATTATTAATCAACAACGAATGAGCGAGAGAAAAAAGAGGCAAAAGTTGTGAATCGTATGTACATGTATGTGCATTTCACACTATAATAGGAGAGACAACTAAAACCATCTATAAACCTATGCAAAAACTTTTACGTGAGAGAAAACCACCTTCCGCTCCACATGCCATGACGCGCTTCTAACTAGACATCCATCCATCCCTTCAACGCCAGCCACACCGCCCAACAACTATTTACATACCCATCAAAGCACTAGCACCCGGCTCGCTGCAAACATACACGACATCATGGGAATCCGTAAAGCCATTGAAGCGGGTAGCGCTGCACTTGGTATACGCGCCCATATCCTCAAAGTACAGCCAATCACCCACATCAAGCAATTCCGGGAACGAGCAAGAAGACGAGATGATATCGATGCCATCGCAGGTAGGCCCCCAGATGGAGTACTCGATCTGGGAGGTGGGCGTGTCGTAGCCGGAGCGACGCACGTCGTACAGGACGTCGTCGCCGTTCTTGAGGACGCGCGGGACCGGGTGCTGGTGGTCGAAGATGATGCTGGAGAAGTTGCCGTAGACGCCGTCGTTGAGGTACAGCATGTAGGAGGTCGTGCCCAGCGTGGCGTCGGGGACGGTGCGCCGCGCGATGATGTGGCATGCAATCGTGAAGGCCGTGGATACGTAGTAGCGCCCTGGCTCGCCGATGACGCGGATGTGCGGCGGGAAGTACTCGTCTAGGGAGGCGGATAGGACCGCGGCCATGGGCTCGAATGTTGCGTCACCGGTGAAGCCGCCGCCTACGTCCAGAGTGTGCATGGTAAAGCCGAGGGCAGCCGCTTGGTCGAAGACGAAACGGGCGTCCTGCACAGCCTTGACGAAGGCCTTGGGGTCGGACGCACCCGACCCGACGTGGAAAGCCACGCCAACAACATTGAGCTCCAGCTTCTTCGCAAGCTCCAAGAGTTCGGCAGTCGTGTCCAAAGCAGCGCCAAATTTCTGGCTCAGACGGCACAAGCTTGCCGAATCATCTGTCAAGATGCGCAGGTATAGCTCAGCGTCCGGGAAGAGCTGCTTGGTCTTGTACAGCTCGTCGGCGTTGTCAAACGTCATCTGCTTGACGCCAGACTGGGCAGCGTAGCGGACGTACGACTTGGTCTTGCAGGGCTGCGCATAGATGATGCGAGATGGGTCGACGCCCAACTTGAGAACGGTCTCAATCTCGTTCTTGGAGGCGCAATCGAAGCCAAGCCCCAGCTCGGTCATGAGGCGGAGGACTTGCGGGTCCGGGTTGCACTTGACCGCTATTTCGTGTTAGTGGTGATTCTCTACATATTGGAGGTCGTGACGACTCACCATAGTGCGGCTTGACACGGCCTAGGTTCTTCTTCCAGCGCAGGTGCTGGCGGTAGACCTCGCCCAGGTCAGCGATGAAGAAGGCATCCTCATCGCCAACGCTGCAGGTATCATGATCAATAGCCTCAACACGGCTCTTCAGGCCCTCGCCAATCAGCTGCTTGGCTTTCCAGGCGCCATGACTGTCAGCACTACCAACGGCGTAGTTGTTGATCGACTGTAGAGAGTCTTTCAACAAGCACTGGTATTCTTCGGTAGTCGTGATAGCGGAAGGTGCCATGCCCTGGATAGCAGTATCCCAGGAGGAGTCTGATTGAGTAGTAGATTATTGTTCGCTGGATCGAGATCCGCTGTTAAGGTGGCTTGAAGGGCGTGAAGCCGAAGCTTGGTGTTGGGCGAGGTCTCCCCGACTCTTCCTCGACGAGAGGAAGAACCACTGAGAGCGTCCTATGCGGCAGCTGAAGTTCGGGTGGATCGAGGGTCTGGTTGGGGGACAAAAAGAGAACGCGCTCAAGCTCCTTCTTAGACGACGACAAGACGAGGGGGCGGGATGTTGTTGAAGACGTGTGGCGCGGGTCGAGCAGAGACAATTTGAAGGTTGAGCAGGATCAGGGCCGAAGCCGTAGTGACAGGGAGCCTTTGAAGCGATCAAAGGCTGTCGAGGGGGGCAATTGAGCTGCAGAAAGTGGCAGCGGCTGTCGCTTTATAGGCAGCAGGCTCCAGCGAGTGGTGAAGGGCGAGCAGAGAGTGAAGTGTAGGGGAGAAGGAGGAGGAGGATGGAGGCAAATGGCGGGGACGAGATCAATTTTCGCGCAGCCGAAGCAAGTCAAGTGTAGTGTGGTGACCCCTGCGCCGCAACTACATCACTGCGGCTCGTCTGGACCCACCCCCGAAAACACCTCAGCTGCCTCCACCGCCTTGCCCACCTCGATCGGCGCTTGTGAGGCTGAACGCGTCGTAGTAGCCGAAAGGCCGCATTTTTCAGCATCTCCCCCAAGCCACAAGCGCATTATTTCTTCGATTCGAGAAGGTTGACATTCACGCACGCCAGGAATACCTTCCACCGGTGCCTTTCACGAAGCCGAACACTTATCATTTTTGTAATTGTGTACTGCACGTTGCATGTCATGTTCGCATGTGCAAGCGACTCACTGCATGGGGCGGCATTGCTGAATTGTTGCTTGATTCGTGGGCAGCCAGGTACCGCTATGCAGAATGTACTGAAAGAGGCAGAACGCCGTATCCCCCGATCCCTAAATGCCGCTATGTGTACGTTGGGTATGTGTGTAAATGCTAGACAATCATAATAATAAAAACGCAACATGCAACATGCAACATGCTCCGTGCATGCAACGCTGCCCAAGCAGGCAAGAAACAGAGTGACAGTTCCAGCACATGCCAGAATGCTGACTGAACCGTGGACGTGACCCAGAAAACTCCAACGTCCCTACTACCTATGTGGTAGACCCAAACCAACCTCTCAAGCCGACAGCTGTCAAACATCGCCAAATGTCCTTCCTTGCGCTTGCGAGCGACAGTCGGCCAAACACGCGGGTGCACATTCCAACTAGTTACACCCTTTGAAGCATGACAGGCACATCGGACAGGTCAACGCCATATTGGTTGCGCCAATGGAGGCTCTTGGTGCTTGCTGCGCTGTGTAGCGAGCGAGTGCCAGCTGAGCCACCAACACCGACGCCACGGCCCTCGTAGCCGTAGTTTAAACCGCCACTATAGCGTCCCCAGCTCGCCATGTCTTCAGGGCTTTGAGACTGTGTTCGAGAGTTGACTGTGGAAGCACTAGCTTCGCTGAACTCGTTCTTCGTACGTAAACCCTCGCCTATAGATTTGCGACGCTTGCTCCAAGACTGGGCGTGCGTCTCCCAGTCAATCTTGTGTTGAGACGGAGGCTGATTGCATGCTTCGTACTTGTCGACCAGTGGAGGCTCTACTTGGCTACGCTCGCGAGACCGGGCGCTGAAGCTGAGGTCTGGACTGGTCTCCTTCTGCCCACTCGTCTCCAGTCGCGGCCTGGCGGTTTGCGGGACCGAGAGCCTCGAAGGGTTGATGGCAGGCACAGGCGGGATGTCTTGATAGGAGCTTTGCGGACGACGCTTTGAAGCTCTGGCCTCGCCAGCCTCCATCTTCAGATTCTGGTGGCTTCTTCTGCGTTGTGGGGGCATCTCTTGTTCGACAAGCGCCCGATCCTTACTGCGCTTGCGTGCAAACTCCACAGCAGCTTCAGAGTCCATATTTACCATTGACTTCGCTCGGGGCAGTGCTCTGCCAAGCTGATGCGGATGAGTAGGAGCAGTAGATGTCTTCGTCCGTGGGATAGAGATCGCAGCATCGTAGGGAGAACTACCAAGTGCTGACGAAATAGTGCCTAGATCGACAACTTCTAGTGAGAGACTCTCAGCCTCCTTCGCAACCTCCTTGTGCTCAGTAGCTGTCTTTCGTCGGAACAAAGAGAAGCTCTTTCGACGGCCGTGGGCTGGAGGCGTTGGTGGCCGTTCCGGCTCGATTTCAACAAGCTGACTGTTTGTTGTCGAGGCTGTAGTGGGAGCATCTGTCGTAGGCTCATTTGCAACAACGTGATCTTTGGTAAGGTATGTGTGCGTCAAGCACTCCATGCCTGGGGTGTGAGACAACCGGCGGACAAATTTGGCTCGCACGTTATCCGGGATTTCTGGAATCGTTCCTTCTGGGATGGGTTGACATGACTGGACCACAGGAGGTTCTGGTTGCGATTGGCCTCTCCTTTGCGACCGCTTCTGCGCTCCCGAGGATGTGCTGTCAAAGGACGCTTTTGAGGCAATTGATCGTGGGGTCCGTGGCGAAAGAATGCTTCCTGAAGTCGAAGACCTTACCGAAGACTTTGCAGAGAGGTCCGGAATAGTCAATGGGGGCGGCCGTCGCGATTCCGAGTCAGTAGTCAGCACAGTGTTTGATGTCGACGGCTCAGGACTCATGGGTTGGCTGTTCGTTTTCGACATATTCGTAGTACCACGTTGCTCGTTTGGAACACTGTCGCCTTTTAGTGGCGAGTTACTACGCTTTGCAGTTGGCGGCAAAGCGCACTTCGGTTCTTCTCGATTAGCCAGTCGAAGACTACCACCAGATGAGTATCCAGAATCAGCAGTCCGCGGCGGCGGGCGTTGTCCTTTGGGCTTAGGTTTTCCTGATGTGGATGTACGTGCGGTCGTAGTGGGATGTAACGAATCTGGCGTCTGGACTGTAGATGCAGGTTCGGCGAAAATGGTACCATCAAACATCCGTACAGCTTCTTGCTTGAAGGACAGGGCGTCGTCAGACACAAAGCCCTCGTCTATTTCGTTCTTATTGGCTTCATCAAGGTTTCCAAATGGGCTCGTGGGTATTTCTGCCTGATAACTCTGAGCAAGCCGGCTCGCGTTATGCGTATGCGTGTCTACGCTTTTGTTGGTGATACGCAAGGCTTTGGCACGCTCGGTATCTAGCGGGAGATTGGAGGGTTGGTTGTTCGGAGCTGCCTGAGGCTGCGCCTGCTTCCGTGGCATCGTAGTGGTCACATTGACGGGTACCCCGACGTGATGATGGAATGGTGCTGCCGTGGGAAGCACAGACGACTTGCTCTTGACGTGCCCCCGTCGTCTTGTGGTCTTCATCATCAACGGGCTGGAGTCCGTGTCGACCGCCGAGAAATAGTCATCCTGTCCAGCAAGATGAGAACCGTCTTTCGAGACCTTAGCACTTGGTGCGGGCGACGGTGCTCCGTTAGTGACGACGAGGGAACCCAGCTTCAAACTTCCCAAATGCGAATAATCCAATTCACCCGGAGTCTGCGCTCGAGACGACTCCTCAGCCAAGTCGAGAGCTGTTAAGCGATTGAAAGGAACAGGTGCTCTTGGGTTGGGCCTCCATTTTGCTTCCTCTTCAGGATCCAATGCCGGTGCCTTCCAGGAGTTCCATGTCTTGCGACGACCTTCCACGGGAGAATTCCGCGTTGCAACACCTGGAGTTTGGACCAAGGAGCGCCGCCTTGTCAGTGATGATGACGACCTATTAACCACTGAGTTTCTTCGGCTGAGCCTCTCTTCTGTTACCGGCACAGCATGCTCCTCGTACGGCTCAAGTGCTTCCTCTACGATGAGTGTCAGCGTATCTGTAGTATCATATCAAGAGGCGTGGGAATGAGTGGTGTTTGGAGGTGGATTCTGAATGACGAAGCTACTGAACTGAGGTCTATGAACATGCACAGTTGCTTGTGGTAGGCCATGCAGGCTACAAGAACTCTCGGGCACTTACGGAGGGCTGCAGCGTCTTCTGGAGACGCATTCCGTTTAACTTCCTGCAGTAACTTGATAGCCGCTTCCAAATCCACTTGCGAATCTCCAAGCCCGGCAAGCTTAGTAGACGAGCCATGTCTGCTTCCGAAGCACGAAAGGGAATTGGATCTCGAGTTGGTCCTAGAGTTGGCCCTCGAACCAGACCTTGATATCACCGATAACGGCCGCCCGCGAGTGTGTGTAGCCGTCTCAACCACGCCATCGTCCTTGTTCGACCAGATAGCTGAGCCGAACTCCGTATGGGCAGGAGACAGTAGGCTCTCTCGAATCTGCTGTCGACCCTTCGCACTCAGGTCTGCGTATCTCGAAGCTACTGAAACTGGCGAGTCGACTTTGAGGCCTAGGCTGGGAGAGTTCGTGTTCGTCTTAGGTTTCGACAACCGGTTGTGGTTGGCGGTGCTTTGCTGGTTACCCATGTTGTCTAGCTTGCGGCAGTCTACGATGAGCGACGAGGCTCAACGCAAGTCGGAGGGAAGCATTGAAGTACTTCAGCTAAACAGCTGCCGTCAGCAAGAGTTCATGCAAGTGCGGGGAATGGCTTAGGTCGGAAGCTCACTTATATAATGCCTCAACAAGCTTCAACACCGAACGTGGGGGGTTGGGGATATGTACAGCGTGATGCTTTGTGACACTAGAACATGGGCTGGACTATGTTTAAGAGCAAGCCACTTTCCCGCGTTGAGGCGCCCAAGACGGTTAAATCACATCGGTTACAGGTATTTCGGACGCTGAGCCTGCGATTACGAGTCCTGCATGTAGCAAGGCGGAGAGTGCATCCAGGTAAACAACAAACTTGGAAGAGCCTCGACTTGAAACCGGACGATGCGCCTGCATCGAAGATTCCACTTTATCTGCCAATCAACACCGTTCCACCAGCGACCATGCAGGCCAATCAAGCCGACGCGACGCGACGCCTGCACACTCGGGGCTAGATCCCAGTTGTGAATCCTGACGCTTTGGGACGTGTAACGGCTGATCTGACCCTTTCGAGCATCAGATCATGGCAAATTGGAGCCGCTGTGGCTACGACTCTGACAGCAATCTTGGATTTCCATGTCGGATCCTCACATGGGGTAACCATTCAGAGTCTCCGCCGTTGGATGAGCTTGTCATATGTGCAACGCTCTCTTCAATAGCATCATACCCCCTACGATATCTCACGATCCCTCATTTGCCATCACATGACCTGCACGTATGCGCTGCCATCACTGCATGAAGTTGCACGGTGTCCTCGCCCTCGACCCTGCTTCAGATAGCGTAGCGACAACTGGCAGACGACCAAAGCTTTGAACATCAACCGCAGAGTGTTGCAGATGATAATCTCCGATCACACTCGCACCGTCATTTCAGGTTCGTATGATCGTAATCTTTGGAACTCCTCGGCATCGCGCGCGTTTAGGACTTGATTTCGCTAGCAGCACGTGCAGACGCCGGCGTCGCCAAGCTGTCGTCGCCGTAGGGATGTTTCGATGCGCAGTAGCCGCTCCGAAAACTGCCGCGAGTGAGGCCTCCTATAATGGTCCGTTATCTCTCTACATCTGTCGTTGACGTCGATGAGACAGGAAGGTGACCGAAGATGTGCTGCTGACTTCGGAAATGAGACATATACGAGACTGTTGGAAGGCGTCAGGTACCAGGAGCATGCTACTACCCCAGATTGCGGATAAAGACTGCGGTCTCCTTCTTTGCTCTCCAAGCGAGATGAACGCTGACATGGAGGCACGGCTGAGCATCCGATGATCGATCACGCAAGGCTTCATGAACGATTGAGCGCGAGTGGCCTCAAGGGTGAGCGAGGCGAATGTCTAAAAGTGTCTACGCCGCAATTGCTGCCGGACAAGTGCCGTCCCGTGTTGTAGAATCTTGAAATCAGGAATCGTCTTCAATGCTAAGGATACTAAACGCCTCCCCTTCGCTTCGCGCTCAAAGGTCAGCGACTCGACCTTAGTCATCACCACCACACCTCTGCATAAGCCACACCCGCCGCGCAACAAGAGTCGCCCCCTCAACAACAACCTCCGAATCTCACGAAGATCGGAAACAATGCAACCTTGACTCCACCCAAGCGTGCGAAATCTCTGCGTTCGTCGACTCGTACTACTGCTTTTGTGACGTGGAGACCATGATCGTCTCGGACCCGCGGACGCTTGCGAAGCCGACTGGCCTTGCCTGTGATGAAAGTGACATCATTGTTTCGTCTACCATCAAACAGCGCCTGGACGAAACTTCAAGCGCGGCGCGTGCAACTTTCCATCGCCTCTACGTGAGCCCATTCATTAATATCATACGCTTCTTGTTTGACCAGTGGTTGCTCTGTCTCTGCGGTTTCCATTTCTGTCCAATTGGGTCCTGCTCGTGTGCTCTGCTGGCAAACGCGCCGCTTCCGTTGATTCCGGCGCATCGAGTATCATTGTACATCGCGGAAAGATCAGTCTTCCACTGCACCCTCAATTCACCCAGACAGTACTTGAGGAAATTGGATCAAGATGTTGGGGATATCCTATTGGATTGTTCCCATTTTTTCGGCCGTCGTCTGGACGGCCATGTTAATCACCATGTTGGTGTACTGGGCAGCAACAGGACGACCACACTACTCGTCCATGTCTGAAGGACAGCATATCCCCTACATATCTGGTAAGATACAATCCGAATAAGGTCACCAGTGGCATTCCTCGGAAACACACTGACTCTCTCCAGACATTGGCGCAAGCAACCTTAAGCCCATGTTCATCGCCATGTCCGCCGTAACAGTCGTAACCTTCGACCTCGCCTTCATCTTCGAGCGCTGGCTGCGTCACTCCGGCCGCCTGACGCCCAACACCTCCATCTGGCAGAAAATTTACTCCTTCTGTGCCATCGTGGCCGCCATCGTCGGCGCCGCGGGCCTCATCCTCCTCTCCATCTTCGACGTAGCGCACCATCAAAAACAACACGACATCTTCCTCGGCGTCTTCATAATCGGCTACATCGTCAGCGCAATCTTCATCTGCTGGGAGTACCAACGCCTCGGTATCCACTACCGCCAACACTCCGTGCTACGCATCTCCTTCTGGATAAAGCTCTTCTTCATCCTCGCCGAGGTATGCCTCGCCATCGCGTTCGGCGTCTTGTCTAAGAAACATGTCTGGAATGCTGCGGCAATTCTCGAGTGGATAATCGCCTTTATCTACTGCTTCTACGTGCTGAGTTTCTTTGTGGACTTCCTGCCGGCGCTTAGGACAAAACATCACCAGAGTGAGCAGACGGAGATGCAGATGGCGGAGGAAGGTGGCAGGACCAACATGGGCGATGGCGCCGCCGAGAGTCAACAGTATTTCCGTGGTAATGCGGCGCCGAGCGGGTATGCGAATGGTGCTACTAATGGGTATACGAATGGCAACGGCTACAACAACGGCTATACCAATGGTAATGGCTACACCAATGGAGAATACGCAAACCGAGGTGTATCGCACACGAACAATGGCTACCCCAAGCCAGCTGAGCCGGCTCCTCTGGCGTCGAGGAACTTCTAATACGCCAGCGCCCCTGTCTGGCTCCCGAAGCAGACAATCCATTGTTTCCTTCTCTTCTCTTGTACAAATTTCAAGAATGACCCCCTATATATACCCTCGGCACTTTTGTTATTTCAGTTCAGTTCAGTTCACTTCATTTCAGTGTAAGATATTTTCTTGCATGGAAATGGCGTTTTTTTGTTTTGTTTGGATAGATAGATAGGTCTGAGTCAATAGGTATCTATGAAGTGAAAGCAAACGCCCTCCCGCGCCCACCCATCTCCACTATATCTGCCTGAAGTGAGAAGCAAACGCCCATAGTCACCCACCCTCACACCCACCCTCACACCCACCCTCACACCCACTTCTGCACACTTAAGCTATTGTCACTACACTATATATACCAAAAGATTCGCAATATCCTCCACTAATATCTAGGTCAGCCTGGCCCGGTGGTACACATTGTAAGTTTGGGTGGGCGCCCGGCTGCGGTGCCGACCGCTATAAGAAATACAAGTCCTATTGGTTTGCCACGCCGGGGCCGCGGTTCGAGTCCGCGGCGGGCAATATGAGTACCTGAGGGCCCAGGCTTCTTCTTTTTGTTCTTTTTTGTATAATTTTTTTTTGGGAGGGAGGGAGGGGGAATGCGATTATTTGTTGTCTGCTGTTATCATCTGTTTTTGCACCGACTGACTACTAGTTATTTATCTGCTTTAGCAGCAGGACCGTAGTCTAGGGTGGAGGGTGTAAAGGATCAAGTTCTTGTATGTTTGTGAATGGGAGCTCCGGAGAAGGAAGTAGGTATTATGAGTCCTGAAATTGGTATCATATCAATCTATCTATGCGCCTACAAAATGCTCAATGCAAAGATTTTGGTCAATTCCCCTGTGGTGACTATGATAACTACTTATAATACTTCTCATCCTTGTACCTCTTCTTCCTATCATCTCGGTCACCGTCGTCGTATGCATACTCCGTGTCTTTCCTGCGCTTCCGCCGGTCATCAGAGTCTCGACTTCGACTGCGGTATCGATCACGCCGCTTTTCCTTTCGTTCATTAGGGCTGCGGCTACGGCTGCGATGGCGGTCTCGCCGTTTATCTCTCCTACGTTCGCTGTCGTAGTCAACGTCTCGATCGCGTTCTCTCGGTTTGTCCTTTCGGCGTTCACTGTCGTAGTCATCCTCCCGGTCTTTGCGTTTATCTCGACGTCGATCGCTGTCATAGTAGTCGTCCCTCTCGCGTCGACGGTCTTTTTCTCTCCGATCTTTGTCCCGCCGGTCACTGTCGTAATCTTTCTCACGCCGGCGGTCTCGGTCACGATCTTTATCGTCTCCCTTTTCTCTCCTCTTTGCCCGCCTGCGCTCATCTTCTTCCTCTTCATCATCGTATTTACTTCTACTCTTTGCCGGCTCATCGTTGACAATATCCTGGCTCTCAAGCTTCGCCTTCAGCTCCTCTTCAGTCAACATTTCGCCCGTGCGCTTGTTCCGCAGTATAACAGGGTTGTAGACTTGGGCAACCTTCTTTCCCTTGCCTTTACTCTTACTACCCCATTCACCCAGTTCGATACCCAGAGCTGCTTCAGGTTTTGCTCCAATACCGAGTAATGCTGGCCGTCGCTTGACCTCCTTCGCTACTGGGAGGGGGCCGTTCTTGCCGAACCCTTCTCCATCTTTCCAGCCCATGCCGCGAAGCAGCGCAGCGCCGAACCCTTCAATTGGTTGTGCCTGGTAGGTTTCGAGCGTGGGTGCATCGGGCGCATCCTCGAGGTCGTGGCGGAAAACTTCTTCTTCTGTCATGGCGGGAATAACGAGATCTTGGTCACTCGATTTGCCGGTAAGAAGCGCATCGAGCGCTTTCTTCTCCAGTCGTTGCTCTTCGGTGAGATTGTCTTTCACATCTTCCATGGGCTCAGGCACAGGCACAGCTGGTTCTGCAACGCCATTTTCTTGTGGCTCATCCTTCTTCGAAATAGTGAGTCCATATTGCACCTTCGGTTCGACGATCTTGTCCACATCCACGCCATTCTGCGCCTGTTGATGCGGTGCGTTCGCGAGCCTTTTGCGCAGTACCTCTGAGCGCCAGTCGTGGTTTGACGGAACCGGGATGATTCGTGGTCCTTCCTTTTCTTTCTTGCCGTTGGCCTCAAGCGCGCCGCCTTCAGCAGCATCCCAGCCCAAGATTTCCTGCTGCTTGTTCGAGTCATCGGGTTCGTCGTCGTCAAGTGCAAGGCGAGGGCGTTTCGCAGGCTTCTGCGCAAGAGCAGCTTTGAGGCCCGGTTTGGCTTTCAGTCCTCCCAGCGACATCTTGAAGCCGCCCTCCTTAGGGGCGGCCATGGTGGCTAGCGAATGTATAGAATAGGTTCTTTGGAGCAGTAGCCGATGAACGTGCTTCGATGGCGATTTTCGGTGAGAGCTATGATGGGTCGGAATGACTAGGAGAGCGATCGGAAAGATTTTGTCGGCGGAATCAGTGGTGTTGTGAAAGGAAAACAGACTGGGAAATGTTCACATTGAATCTCAACTTTCGCAATGACATCGGCCTTGGCGCTGATCCCTGCATGCTCAAGGCTATCTTCACCGTCACGTGAACCTCACTACAATCCAGTCATTATGATCAGGTAGCTCTTACAGGCAGCAAGGACTTTATACCGGAATCATTATTTGCTTTTTCTTGTCAAGTGTAGTCTTGGCATAGAGACGAAGGGACGGATATAGATTTCACAAGCCAGTCAAGGCATCCCATCCCAGGTGAGATACCTAAGGAATATAGATCGAACAAGAGCATCAATTTGTGATGTATAAGTCGAAAATATTTGTATATGTTTTCATCGAATGTAGTATCAACAAGGAATATAATGTTAGGAAAATGTGCGAGGAATCGCCAATCTCGCTCGAGCCTCCTCTACATCGCATCTCGACTTTGCAAAGCCACCCAGCTCAGCTTACTTCTATAGAAAACGAAAGGTCTATAGGTTCACCCCCAATGCAAAATGCTCATGCACGCTCATCAATGCTTTAACGCTTCAAGCAAACGAAACAACAAATGAAATCCGCACTCTCAATACACAGAGCAGCTCGTCTGCGCCCTTGTCAAGGCAGAAGTGAACATGGTCTGCATGGCCATGTAATGGAAGACGATACCTCCCAGAACGGCAACATGCCAGATATTGTGGGAGCACCCCACATAGTCGAAGAAGCCTGGGAAGAATCGCTCCGGTGTCTTGCTGGCGTACAGACATGCGCCGGTCATGTACACAATCAGACTCTTGGTGACGGGGGCGTAGAAGTACTGCGCCCATTCGACGCCGCGGGTATACGCGAGCTGGCCGAAGGGAAGGAAACCTGTAAGAGCGAGTGATACATAGAACAGAACGCGCAACCATGCCATGTCCGCACGGTTGAAGGTTGGGTGCCACGGGAGGATAACGCCACCAATTCCTAGGAGGGCTGTGATGCTCATATAAGTCCAACGAGAGACGGGTTCGCAGTAGAAAGCGGCGTATTCGGTGGTCATGATGGACGCGGCGACAAGCAAAGAGATACCGGTGTAATCAACGCAAGCGAAGCGTTCGAGAAGCGTTTGGTGCGAGATGCTATTCATGGTGTGCCAGATGGTGGAGCAGGCGAGACATTTGCAGGCAGCAAAAAAGAAGACGGCTGCGATGAAGATGTCGGCTTTGGTCGACATGCTAAAGTTGCTGCTTGAGGGGTAGAAGTAGAAGGCAAGGGAGAGGACCATCAAGAAGCCGAGAAGGTGCGTCCAGATATTGATGAGCTCGTTGTGAACGCTGACCACGGAGCGAACGCATGCCCACTTGCCTTCGGAGAAACGGTAGCCCTTGAGAATGTGTGGGTTGACTCTCCAGGGTTCTGGTAGGTCGTCGTAGTGGATAAGGCCGTGCTCCTTTGCGCGGGCGAGCGCTCGTTGTACTCCATGCTCGATGGTGAGCTCGATGGTTTCTCGCGCTCTCCGTGCTTTGTCTAATCCACCGTCTACCACGCCCTTTGCGATCTCGAACCCCTCGTCCATCTTTCTCCGACCCTCCTCGTAGAACTCGTGCGCATACGAGCTGATCGTCCCATCACGTAGTGCGTATGCGCGAGTCTCGAAATCGGTCAAGTACGAGTCCATAAGTATTATCCCTTCCAAGACTTTCTCTCCTAGTGTCTCTTTGCGTTCCAATGCTTCCTGGTAGCGATCCTCGAGCGTTTCGACGAAGACAGCTGCCTGCCGCCGCCCTGCCTCAAGTGCGCCATCGGAGATCTTCGAGCATGATTCACGAACAGCAAGGAGGGTGTTGTATGCGTATTCGACGCCAGCATCGTAGCCAAGATGTCCGTAGGATTCTAGGAAATCTAGTCTGCAGTTGAGCTCTGCGAGAAAGTTGCGAAGCTTGGGTAGCAGTTAGCTCCGTGATCAAAACATGACTATGCTGTGCTACACACCAGTACTTGGAAGTTTTCAGCTTCGTGAACGCATGGTCGTGTGTGCCATGAGTGCCGTCGCTGGTGCTGCGCGGCGAAGGTTCCGTAGCCTCGATACGAGGGCTGAACAGGCTCTTCTTGCGAAGCCATGACAGCGGTACTTACGCCAACACTCGACTTGGAGCGCGGCATGAGGGGCATTGATATAACCATCGCGCGGGGCCGTTCGAGGTGTGGCGAGGTCGCTGGTTGCGACACGTGCAATCGATAACGGACGCAGGCGATCAGGGTCTCAGATGCTACAGCGAGGAGTGTCGATTGGTGCACTGCACCATGTGCGTAGGACGGGGCTCTGGCTGGGTGGCTTTGTCGACGTTGTTGGGGGAGGTATTTGCTGAGGAGTGGGTGGGTCTTTTCTCTCCGCGAATGGTATTGAGAGGAGGCGGGCGTGTTTTCCGAATTCGGTTCGGATTGGACAGCAGTACTTATGCGGCGAAATATGTACGGCGGCAGCAGAACATGTACGGAAGACGACGAAGGTCACAGGATTGAGCCAAGGTCCATTGGCGCAAGTTAAAGAGGGCGAAGGGGGTTGTGAGCAGTGGCATCGTCATTCAGCCGTTCAATGAAATGGCGCTTCGCCGCTTTGGAGCTTTTCGCAGGCCGATGCCACCAATCGGTTCCTTGCAGGGCCCTGCTTTTGCGGCTACTCGGCAGGGCTGGGGAACTACAACGGGGGTTACACTACACTGTCTCGCAGACATAAGAAATGAATACGCTCTATATCTGTCTTCCTCTCCTATTTGTGATGACTGTGTTACCACATTTCGCTCATAGTCTGACTCTGCAAAGTGACACGGCCCGTCTGTGTTCGGCCATCACCGCAGCTGCCAGAAGCGGGTGCGCACCTGAGCGGCCGCGTTCCTTAGCGACTAGTAGTCCAGGCCTTGGTACCATATGCCTCATATGCGCCTGGTGCCGTGATCGGCCGTCGCTCGTCATAACGCGACGGCAATTGTTCGCTGTGAAAGTGCTTGTAGATATTGAGCGGCAATTAGGGGTTTCCTGCAATTGCTTCGAGGACTGTGTAGAGACTCGAAGAGCCTATCCATTTAACATGCCCGCTTCCACGTGCTGCGCTGGCGTCACAGGGTCTAAAGTGGGCAAATGCGACCCAACACTCACCATCATGAAATTTTCTGCGACAACTTGAGTTGAACCCACCAACCCACGATGGTGCTCCAAGCAATCAAGTACTCGCGCGGTCAGCTCGAAATTCTGGATCAGCTGAAATTACCCCACGCTGAGGAATATGATCACATTTACTCCAGCACTGATGCATGGCATGCCATCAAGGAGATGCGTACGCGAGGAGCTCCTGCCATCGCTATAGTCGCTGCGCTGGCTCTGGCAGTTGAGCTCACCAACATGAAGCTGTCGTCGGTGGCAGAAGAAGTGAAGGTCTTCATTACGGAAAAGCTGGACTACCTGGTCACGAGTCGACCTACTGCTGTAAACCTGGCTGATGCGGCGGGCAAACTTAACAAGATCACCAAAGAGGCTGCTGCAAAAGAGGGGGCTGATGGAGATGCGGTCAGAGAGGCATATGTGAGTGCGGCTGAGAAGATGTTGGTCGACGACGTGAGCGATAATGAAAGTATTGGACGGTATGGTGCGGAATGGATAATGAAAAACACTGAGGCGGGAAAGAAAGGGCCGGTGAGCATGTTGACACACTGCAATACTGGGTAGGTTGTGTCTGCTTTGCGTACTCTGACATGCTAACAATACAGATCACTGGCAACTGCAGGCTATGGAACAGCTCTGGGTGTGATTCGGTCCCTACATTCAAACGGAACTTTGAAGCACGCGTTCTGCTCTGAGACTCGGCCTTACAACCAAGGCTCGAGATTGACAGCATTCGAACTGGTCCACGACAAGATACCGGCCACTCTGATCACCGACTCCATGGCCGCAGCTTTACTTCGACTACGAGGAGAGAGTGAGAACATTGCAGGCATCGTAGTCGGTGCAGACCGTGTAGCTGCCAATGGAGACACCGCCAACAAGATCGGGACCTATTCCCTAGCTATTCTCGCCAAAGCCCACGGCGTAAAGTTTCTCGTTGCCGCCCCAAGGACAACTATCGACCTGACTACCAAGTCTGGCGTAGATATTGTCATCGAAGAGCGACCAGGCAAAGAGGTAACATTCGTCAAGGGACCCAGGCATGATGGCGTTAATCTGGACCTGGGAGTTGTTGAGACTATCAGCATCGCGGCGAATGGTATAAATGTGTGGAATCCAGCTTTCGACGTCGCCCCTGCGGAGCTAATTGATGGTATCATCACCGAGGTAGGTGTAGTGGAGAAAGACGGCGCCGGGGTGTTCAATCTGAAGGATGTTTTCAAGGCGGACGGCTCCTCAGTGAAGCCATCGACCATTGGAGGGTGCTGATTTGGCTACTTCTGAGAAAACCCATGTGCTCACGCTTTAGTACAGTGTGCCCAAATGCTTCACAGTTCAAACATGCAACGATACCACTTCAAGAAAAAGTAGTTAATGCGCGTGCATACTCTAGCCCCATAGGTACTCTTGCTAACCATCTAACTCATCCTTGTAGCTCATTATGTTCGTGGTGCTCGTAAGATATGATGAGATCCATGTGCGCCAACCAGATTTGGTGTACGCTCCTGGCCCCAAATCCGACATTGCCGACAATGAAATGCCCAGAATGGGGCCGTTTGATGCTCCCCAAGCTCCATCAACTTGGTTACGAGCCCTTGCCCTCGGCTTCCGACGAGGCGTCTGTGCTTGGTGTGGGATTGGTCTTCATGTCCTGTTCAGCCTTCTCTGCTTGCGCTAGGAGCTCTGCAATCTTCTTTTCGAGTGAGTCGAGGTGATTTTCGAGAGCCGCTGCGGTATGTTCGCCTCGTTGGAGCTCTTTAAATGCCTGATAATGGCTGTTAGAATCCGTACAATAACGCTTGCTATCAGACTTGCTTGAGCGAACTCAGCATCTGGATTTGACGCTGGCGCACCCCCGTTCGTCTCGTTCGACATGGCGGAAATGCTGTGAGCAACGTCGTGGTTATGGTGGCTGAGCCGGCGCGCTCCAGTGCTTCCAATTCATAGATGGCTGCATGACGAATAAGCTCCCACTAGCGCGGTTCACATATGGACCTGGAGCAACAGCACAGACACGTCCAACCTCACCACATCTCCCACCAGTGCCGCTCGTGTGCGCTTCTTGTACATTTTTGTCAGCTTCTCCGCATGCGCGCCATCGGAGCAAAGTAACGGACCCGCGACATCCCGCTCACCATGTTCTCAGGGTCGAATTCGTACTTAGGGGGCGGCAACAGTGCCCGACCTGGGCAGCCGCAGTATGGCCAACAACAGCAGTCATTCCAGCAACCGGGAGGTTTCCAGGGCGGAATGGCTCCTCAGCCGACGGGCTTTGGAGGAGGTCCAATGCAACCACAATTCACGGGCTACCCGGGTCAGCCGCAGGGTTTTGGACAACAGCAACCGCAGCAGCCACCGCAGCAGCCCATGTATACTGGTTATCCAGGGCAGCAGCAGCAGCAGCAGTTCCAGCAACAAGCTCCACAACAGCAACCCTTCCAAACTGGCGCGCCTCCGCAGCAGCAACTGCCGCAACAGCAGCAGCAGCAGCCTCCTGCTCAACCGCAACGACCGCAGCCCACGGGCATGACCTCTGCGCAGATGGCTGATTCATTCAGAGGCTCGTCGTCCGCCTCATCTGTGCCTCCCCCCGTACCCGCAAAGACGAGCAAGATTCCGAATATGAGGCTGTCGTTCATCACGGCGCAAGATCAGGCCAAGTTTGAGCAGCTGTTCAAGTCTGCTGTGGGGAATGCCCAAGCGCTGTCAGGCGATCAGGCGCGAGATCTCTTGATGCGGTCTAAGTTGTCTGGAGATGCTCTATCTCATATTTGGTGGGCACATTGACTATATTGGAGGAAGTAACACTGACAAAATCAGGACATTGAGCGACACGACCAAGTCAGGCCAGCTCCTCTTTCCCGAATTCGCGCTCGCTATGTATCTATGCAACCTCAAGTTGACTGGCAAGGATCTACCGAACTCTCTGCCTGAGCGCGTGAAGAACGAAGTGTCAAGCATGGTGGACATTATTTCTTTTGGCGTGGGCGCAGATGACCAGCCCAGTCGTCCTGCCCCGGCTAGCAACGCCCCCAAGTTCGACGAGCCTCCTACGATACAGCAACCTCAACCTCAGCAATCGAACAGTCAGCTGCTGAATAGCTTGGTGTCTCAGCCTACTGGATTCGGTCAACCGCCAATGGGAATGCAACCTCAGCCTACTGGATTTGGACAAACTCCCGGAGGCTACAATGGGCCGCGGCCGCCTATGCCTCCTATGCCGACAGGCTTTGGCTCCAACTTGACTCCCAGTCAGACCGGTATGGCCCCTCTCAATGCGCAGCCTACGGGCATACCTGGCCAATGGGGTTTGGTGAACAATCCTGCCACTGGACTTCCCAACATTGAGTCTCTGGCAGCTCGAATGATGCCACAGACCGGACGAGAGGGTGGCGGCCATACCACTGCTGGTTTGACTGGCAATGCCACAATTCCTTGGGCTATCACGAAGGGTGAGAAGAAGCTGTATGACGATACATTCCGAGCTTGGGACGGTATGGCCAAAGGTTATATTAGTGGAGCGCAAGCGCTTGAAATCCTGGGTCAAAGTGGACTGCCAAAATCTGACCTCGAACGAGTGTGGACGCTGTCGGATTCCGCTGATCGTGGCCGTCTCAACCTGGATGAGTTTGCTGTCGCGATGCATCTCATCTACCGCAAACTCAACGGGTATCCCATCCCTGCGCGCCTTCCCCCTGAGCTCGTGCCGCCATCTACTCGTAACATTAACGACTCCATTGGTGCAATGAAGTCTCTACTTCGCGGCGATGCTGAGGATAGAAAGAATTCTGGCGCATTCCTCCAACCTCAGCGCACTGGCGTTAGTTACCTCAAATCCCACTCTTTCCGAGCAGGAAGTCCACAAGCTGGTGGCCGAAAAGATGCTACTGTTTTCCGAAACAATGACGATAACGTTGGCTACAAGTCAAGCGCCAGACATCGCCTTGGTGCGGGTGGCCGCTCCCCTTCCCCTGCACAGCCATCTTCTCCTTCATCCGAGCGATCGGACGAGATGTCCCTTGACCAGCTGAGAAAGTCAGTCAAGGAGAAACAGATCCTGCTGGATGCTATGGATACTCGAGACGAAAACGCTGCTGATGAAGAGGATGCACTTGATCGCCGTGACCGTCGAGAAGCCGAGGAACTCTACCGCCGCATCCGCAGAATACAAGAAGACATTGATGCCCACCCCCAGGCATCTCTAAGATCTTCTGACTCTGATGCGGAACGCCGCGCCCTCAAGCGTCAGCTTCAAAATCTGACGGACCGACTACCTGAACTTGCGTCCAACGTTCGTCGTACTGAACGAGAGATAGCGGATGCTCAACTAGAGCTGTTCAGACTCAAAGATGCCAAGGCTCATCCTGGGTCCGCCTCCACAATCGTCGGCACTGGTCCTGGCGGCGCTGTAACCGAATCAGATCGATTGAAGGCCCGTGCTAAAGCCATGATGCAGGCACGTTCTGCGGCCTTGACCGGCAAGCCTGCCCCTGCGAGTGACGACACTGGTGCGGCGACAGAGCGCCTAGAGAAGGAGAACTCACGCATTCGAGCTGAGAGGGAGAATAACGAACGTATGATACGTGATGTGGAGGACAGTGTGAATGAGTACTCGAAGGGTTTAGAGTCAAGTCTAAAGGAAGGAGGCCATGACAACACCAGTGAGCATGAGAGGCGAAGGTGGGAGGAGGCTCTTGGAGTCGAGGACGATGTCAAGGACTTCATCTTTGATCTTCAGCGGAGTAGTCGAGCTTCTCGCATCCGCAAGGAGGATACCTCCCGCGACAACTATCGGCCGTCGGCTCGTTCTGAGGAGACCCGTTCTGCGTCTTCGTCCAGATATGATGGCCCTGCTGCTAGCAGTGAGCCTGCGGCTCGCGCTTCCTCTACTACTTCCGGTGGTGGGTCATACTCCTCCTACAAGACGCCGGAAGAGCGTGCTGCTTTCATCAAGCAGCAAGCAGAAGCGCGAATGGCTGAGCGGCTGGCTGCCTTGGGTATCCGAGCACCAGCCAAAGCTGGTGAGAGCCCTCAACAGCGGGCCGACCGCGAGAAGAAAGAGCGTGAGGAGAAGCTTCGCCAGGCTGAGGAGGAAGATGCACGTCGCGAAGAGGAGCGCCAAAGACGCCTTAACGACGAATCGATTGCACCTCCTACCGCTTCCAAGGGTAGCGGCAAGAAGCCTGCGCCGCCTCCACCAGCTTCACGCAAGAACAAGGGCGATGTTGCCCAGCATGATGTAAAGCAAGCTGAGGCAGAATCGAAACGAGTGGAAAATGAGATGGCTGAGAAGGCTATCCGCGAGCAACAGGAAGCCCAGGAAGTGGAAACGAGACGCATGCAGTATGTATTCCTGGACTTTCAAGTTTCTCCACACTAACAAGGATGATAGGGACGAAGAACGCAGGCAAGAAGATGAGTTGGCCAAGGAACGCGAAGCTGCGCAAGCCAGACTGCGTGCTCTGGAAGAGCAAGTGCAACAAGGCAAGCTCAAGAAAGCCGAAGAGCGAAAGCGCAGGGAAGCGGCCCAGAAGGACGCCAAAGAGAAAGAGGGTCGATTGGCTGCGCAGCGTGCTGAGATCGAAGCAGCCCGCGAGCGTGAACGGCAACTGCAGTTGCAGCTCGAAGCCCTGGACGATGAAGAATCATCTGACGATGAAGGTCCCCAAAACATCACCCCTCAGGACACACCCACTGCCAGCCAAGAGCTACCGCGCGACTCAGCGCCACCGCCAGCACCACCGATGCCCCAAATTACACATCAACATAACACACCACCATCGTCCGTCGCCAGCCCACCCGCATCTTCATTGACCAGCCCTCACCCGGGCCACGGCGACACGGAGACCAAGAACCCATTCCTAAAGAAGATGGCCCTCTCCAACCAGGAGAACGCCGCTTCCACGCCACCACCTCCCCTCAGCAACACCAGCGAAGTCTCGACAAATCCCTTCCACCGCCTAACGCAGGAGAACGCCAACAAGGCCACTGCACCACAACCCACCTTCAACGAGCCCTCCGGCCCCCCAGCACGCCGCCTAGGCCGACCCGACGCCGACGACGACTGGTCCGTTGTAGACTCGGACGACTCGTCATCCGACGACGACGAGCCGCCCTCCCAAGGCGGCGCAAAACAACTCGCCTCCATCCTCTTCGGCACAATGGCGCCGCCCCGGCCTCTCAGCTCCATGGACAATAAGAGCCCCCGCGCTGAGAGCCCCGCTGTCACGTCCCCGCTTGCTCCTCCTCAGGCTCCTCCTCCGCCTCCAGGCGGTATTCCGCCACCGCCTCCTATGCCTACTAGCGGTGCTCCGCCGCCCCCGCCGCCCGGTCCGCCTCCGCCTCCGAGTGGTGCTGCACCGCCGCCGCCTCCAATGCCTGGTGTCAAGGCTCCTGGTGGTGGTGGTGGTGGGGCGCCGAGCCGCGGGGCGTTGTTGGGGGAGATTGTGGCTGGGAAGGGACTGAGGAAGGTGGAGACTAAGGATAGGAGTACTTCGAGTGTTGCTGGGAGGGTTTTGTAGAGTTTGTGGTAGGGAGGGAGGAAGGGAGTGAGAGAGTGTGTGTGGGGTAAGTGGTTGAAATGGAGTGGTTGTAGTATAGTTGCTTCATTGTTAGTAGTGTACAGATTGAATTCTATAGTGGTTCTACTCGTTTTTGCTTCGTTTGTAAGGTTTTCATTGAGAGTTTGACAAGCATACCAATTAATGCTCGTGGTCCCGCCTTAAGGAAAGCTAGCTTTTGATTGCTTATCATGGCAGGCAGGAGGCTGGCGTGCGATGAAAAGGCTTTCTTGTAAATCTAACATCTGATTCTCAGTTGGTATAGATTTAACTGCTGAATGGTTTGACTGTACTGTATAGCTTCGGGCATGCAATATATGGTACACTTGCCTCCAGAACACCCCGGTGTGGTACATATCTTACAACGCCCTCCAAAAACCCTCTACCTCACTCCAGGTAACCCCTTCACTACCGCGCCTTCTCTTTATTCTCGGCAGCCCTCCTCTTCGCCCTGACCTCGGCCTTCCTCCTCTCACCCCCATCAACCTTATGCCCCCTCTTAACCTCCCAAATGCCCTCCTGCAACCGTATCCGCGCCCTCAACCCCTCACTCCCCTTAACAGGCTCAACATAGCTCCCCTTGATCGTCTTGGCCCCCTTAACAATCACGCCCTGAACCTTCGGCAACGCCTCCACACTTCCCGCCTCATCCCCCACCGGCACATTAACAACAAACTTCCTCGTCCCCGGATCATGCGTCGCCGTCGCCGCCGCACTGCGCGGACTAATCGTGCCGCCGAGCTGCGGATTCGGCATCACAGGCGCCTCCACGACCTTCAATTCTGCGACACCCTCGGGGTTGACGTGCGCGCAGTCGCCGCCGATGCCGTACTCGCCGTTGCGGTACTTTTCGCGCCACTGCAGCAGGTAGCGGCGCGAGCGGGCGGGCTCGACGCCGAGCTCTTTTAGTTGCGGCGATGTGAGCGTGAAGAGGGCGTCCCAGGAGGGGATCTTTGTGGCGTGTGCGGAGAGTCCCCGGCCGATTGCGCGGAGGAAGGCCGTGTGGTCGGGGATGAAGGGGATGGGTTTGGGGATTGGGCGTGTGGGGATTGAGTGTTGGAGGTGGCGGATGCAGGATTTTGGGGGAGACGTGGGTGCAGGAGGATGCGGTGGTGAGAAGGGGGCGTCGGAGGATCATGGTAGGTGGAGGTAGTACTGAGTAGGTTGTTAGTGGTGGATTGGAGTATGTGTGAAGGATTGGGACTTACTGTGGAGGAGAATTGGTGGGTAGATAATCCACTCCGTGAACGCCAGACGTCGATTGACCTGTTGATGTCTGAGGCTCTGCGGGCTCCAGCAACTTTTCGGAGGAGCCAAGATGCGCCCGTGCACCACCCCAGCATCGACCTCATAGCCCCGCCGCCTACCTAGCACCTCCCCATCTTGAACCCTACCCCCACAACCCTCCAGTCAATTGCAATAGTAGAGAGTCTCCTATTGTATCCGCCACTGCCTCGTCATCATGGCCAGCCCAGAAGTCCACCACCTCTTCCACCACCCCATCGCGGACCACTCGTTCTCCGCCGACCGCCAGACGCTCGCCGTAGCCCGCGACAACAGCGTCGACCTGTTCCAGAAGAGTGGAAGCGGGTACAAGCTGAAGGATGAACTGACAGGCCACGACAAGACAGTCACGGGGGTAGACATTGCGCCCAACTCGGGCAAGATAGTGACATGCTCCCAAGGTACATACATACATACTCCAAGCCTCTTCAAATCACTTCGCCTTGGAGTAAGTAAATAGGCAGCTAGCTAACATCTCGTCCCCTACCAGACCGCAACGCCTACGTCTGGGAACCCTCCCCGCAAGGCTGGAAGCCCACGCTTGTGCTGCTGCGCATCAACCGCGCAGCAACCTGCGTCCGCTGGGCGCCCTCGGAGACCAAATTCGCCGTAGGCTCCGGCGCGCGCCTCATCCCCGTGTGCTATTTCGAAGAAGAAGACAACTGGTGGGTGTCCAAGCACATCAAGAAGCCCATCCGCTCGACCGTCACCTGCGTATCGTGGCACCCCAACTCGGTCCTCCTCGCAGCAGGCAGCACCGACGGCCACGCCCGCGTACTGAGTTCCTTCGTCAAAGGCGTCGACGCAAGGCCCGAGCCGTCGGCGTGGGGAGAGAGACTGCCCTTCAACACTGTATGTGGAGAGTTTCTGAACAACACGGCGGGCTGGGTGCACAGCGTTGCGTTCTCACCCTCCGGCAACGCCCTCGCGTTCGCCTCGCACGACAGCACGCTCACAGTCGTGTACCCGAGCGGGCCCGAAGAGCCACCGCGCGCTGTCCTCAGCCTCAGCACGCAGGTGCTGCCCTTCATGTCGCTTGTGTGGAGCTCCGAGGACGAAATCATCGCCGCGGGCTACAACTGCGAAGCGTACCGTCTGCAGGGCTCCGAGTCCGGCTGGCAGCTTGCGGGCTCGCTCGAGAGCAAAGGGCGGCCGGGGCTGACTGAGCACCGCGAGGAGAGCGCGCTGAATATGTTTAGGCAGATGGATTTGAAGGGGAAGAGTGGTGGGTCCGATGACACCAAGTTGAAGACTGTACATCAGAATACTATCAGTACGATTCGTAGCTTCCAGGAGGGTGGGGGGAATGTGTCGAAGATTAGCTCGACGGGTGTGGATGGAAGGGTTGTTATTTGGACTTTGTAGGACGTTGGTTGTGGTTGTGGTCTCATTACGAGAGTCTCACAAAGCTAGATAGATAGTTAGTTGCCAATAGTCCAATACAAGGCCATGCATGCATATCTCATGAATAACCTCAACCGCAAGCAGCATAGATGCGATGTAATGTTCACTCAAAAGAAAGCACTTGTATTCCCTCGCATATCCCCAAGCGAGAGTGGAGTGTCTAGCAAACCGGATATCACAACGTTCTCCAAAGAAAGGCCTGAAAGCCAGCCAGCCACCCCTATCAACGATCGATCCTGCCTACATCATATCGTACAAACAAACACATGCTCCTAAATCCGTCCCAACCCAAATCCCGCATGTTCATTCCCGTAGTCTCAACCAAACCCAGTAAAACCCTGTGTATTAAACGCATCCATCGGCACTGCCTGCGCCCCTCCTGCTCCCACCGCAGCAGCAGGCGCCGCCTGCGCGTCGTTCAAGAACCAGCTCCAATCCTGATCGATGTCCATGGGCATATGTTGCCAGCTGAAGTTGTTCGTGGGGAGCGGGAAATTGTTCATCGAGTCGTCGTTGATCTGCGGGTTGATGCCACCACTAGCAGCACCAGCTCCAGTACCAGTACCAGCAGCACCCGTCGTCGGTGAAGTGCCATCGTCGGCGTTCAAGTTATTCCAGTTGTAAAACCCGTCGTAGGATACGAAGGGCGACGGGTTGGTTAGGTCGAAGGCGGAGGTGCCGGTACCGGCGGAGATGGAGGTTTTGGGCGTGATGTTGAGGGACTGCGTGGGCTGCGAGAAGAGCTCGGAGCCCATGGTTGACGGCTGTTCCGACGTGGGTGTGTACTGCGATTGTGACTGTGAATGAGACAGGGCGGGGCTCCTGGCCGGTATATTCGAACTTGGCGAACGCACCGGCGGAGGCGGTCCTTTCTTGACCACGCGGCCTCCTCGCTTGATTGAGATTGTGCCGAAATACGGTATCACGAATTCGGAAGGGTGGTTGGTGCAACTGTCGTCTACGTCGTTGCTGCCTTTGAACTTGCCCATCATCTTCTCCAACACTTGTGCGGACTGGAGTGCAACCTTGCCGCCCTTTTCGCTGGAAGCCCGGCGGAAGATGTCGATGCTGATCTCGATCAGGCGGACATCTTCTTCGATCTCCTTGGGTGTGGCTGATGAGTTGATCATGCCGAAGTTGAGGAGGCCGATCTGGATGAGCACTGCGGCAGTGAAGCCGATGAAGTCCACGGCTTTACATTCGTAGAGGGGCTGCACGGTGCCGGTTCGCATGGCTTGGTAGAGGCGCAAGACCTCTCTGGAACCGTTCAGACAGGCAGTGCGAGAGTATGTGAAGCGGGAGTTGGTTGCAGACTTCAGCATGAATGGTAGGTGCAGGTATACGCGGATCTGATGGAAGACCATCTGGCCCATGAGACGCTCTCGCAGTTCCGCGGCATTCTTCTCAGGGTCGGCAAGTAGCTCGGAGTAATCGAGCCATGCGGGGTCCAGCTTCTTGAACAGATCTTCCAGTTCTTGATCGAGTTGCAGGGCCCAGGCGAAGGATTGCTCGGCTATGCCCTGATTACGATCGATGACTCGTCCCGCGAGTTGTGAGACCTTGGTGATAGCGTTGAGTGGATGTATGTACTCGCCGTCGCCCAGCTCAGGCATGGTCAGATCGCAATGAGAGTCGCTGATGCCGTAGGGCAATCCAAGCAGCAGGGAAAGGAAGCGGTCTCCGTGGTATAACGACCACCAGATACTTTCATGTGCTGCAGAAGTAGTGCGCTTACGATGCAAGCCCTATGAAATGTTAACTGTGCATGTATACCAGGAGTTTGGTTCAACTCACCATAAGCTGGGCATACATCAAGCCCTTTCGGTAGGCAATCCAGGCTCTTCGTGGTTGACCCACATCCGCATACCACTTAGACTTCAAGATGAGACATTCCATGCCCTCAAGGCTCGCGGCGTACTCGTCATCACTCAGCACCCATCGATCGACAGCCTCTATGTAGCGGTCCACATCACCACTCTCGTCAGATGTGCAAATACCAACAGAGAGAACAACGGTGGCAATGGCGCCCAAGTTCCCGGTCGTCAAAGCTTGCGCTGCGAACTGCGGCAGGGTCTGCTCTGGGCCAGATGTGCCGCTACACTTCCGTCGCCAGGTCTGCCACCAATCGCTATTGCTGGTCAAGAGCTTGCTGAGTTGGTCGTACGGGGGCAGCATGGCAATGAGGGCTTGTTTAGCCTTCTCCCTCTTCGCTGAATGCGTGAACGTGTTGCTGATCGTTAGATCGTTCTCGTGTTTGCTTTCAAGAGTATAGCGGTCATTAGCAGCGATACCAGGGACTGGCATCGATGCCTGTTTCTGTGGGTCTAGACGGGCATTGGCAAGCGCTTCAGCATCGTTGAGCTAGAATAATCAGCATGAGTAGGCGAGTAGCATAAGATGAACTTACAGCATCTTCCAAGACCGACAGAATAGGAATGTGGTGGCCTCTGTCAGAAGGCGCACGCTGGTTGTTCGTCAACTGGAAGACATTTGTCGAAGCTTCCGAAGACAGAGGCGTAGGCGGAAACGTGTCCTTGTTATATATATGCGGTGCTTTTGGTGAAGATGTGTCTGCTACACTCTGACTTTGGCTCTGACTACGACTCTCAGACTTGACGGTCTTATCTTCGAGCAATGTATCAACGAGAGCCTCTAGCCGCGACACACGCTCACGCAGGTTCTTTCTATGGTCGACGACGACTTCTGGGTTGGCATGTTCTTGATCAATGCATCTGCTACCTCGTGCAAAACATTCCGAGCAGACGTCTGGGTTGTCCGCTTGGAATATGCATCTGATTTTTCGACGCCGGCCTATACTGAGTCAGACAAGGCCTTTATGTGGAAACAACGAGATGAGGCCAAAAGTAGACGTGGAAGGATTGGATCACGAGGGAATTGGCGATGAGTGCGAAGCAGAGCAGTGTAGAGTGTCATTAGAACAAGGTAGCGACCGGGTCGACATACATTCAAAGCAACTATGCGTGCCTTTACGCATCTTTTTGCGTGACGGCAGGGACTCCTCCTTTGGCATGGTGGTTGGTGTGCCAGTCGCAGTCACAGGTTGTCCTCAACTCCGTCCGTCGTCCGGCCTGGCCGATGCGCCTCCCAGCACTGAATTCGGATCCGATATCAGTATATAATCAATCCGCACGTTTCCGCGACGAAATTGGAGCCAAAACGACGGGAAGATAAGATCTCGATAGTAGAGAAGGATAGTTCGCAAGCTCTCGACGACGATGGTAGTCAAATGGGAATCGAGAAGAGTCGGCCAAAATTTCGTCCGTCGGCGGAAGGTGTAGAACAAAGCCCGCGATGGCCGTGAATGGACTACTGCTGACTATTCCAAACTGTGGGCCTCAGGGTAGAATCATATAGAAAGCCAGGCACTCCAGGCAGCAGTATTTGCGTCGCTGGAAGTCGGTCGACTAAACGCCGCTATGGCCGTTCTACTTTGGGATGAGGTTGCGAGATTGGGGGTGATAACGTTAGGCTTGGTATGGCCGATCACGAAGCGTACACAGTAACTGCACGGGAGTAGCGGATAGCAGCCACTCACACGGGTGCCAGAAAAGCCCGAACCGCAGAAAGTACACTTATGGCAAACTTTCTTAGAGTAGTACCTACTATCAAGAACGCTCTTACTCTTAGGTGTAGGTATGAAGATCTTTAGCTACATTTCTAATTCATTAGATATTTAGAATTCCTTATCGTTATTAAAGAAAAGGAGAGTTAAAGTTAACACGTGTGCTGCAGCAGTTTGGTGTTCCTACCTCCGTACTAAAGACCGTGTTCAAAGCGTAGCTTTTGCGGTGCGGACATTTCTGGCACCCGCGTGTCCCTGTTTGTACCACCTAAGACAAGCATTAGTTAACGGAGGCCGTGGCTTCCATCCTCCGACTACTTTTTATACGAGGATACGAGGTTACCCCGCGAGCAGTCTAAGCCTCTTCCATGATGCTTGATACGCGTATCATCGTCTGCTAGAACTTGGGTACCCTATATGGCTTGAAGTTTCTGTCAAATTGGGGGTCGTAATGCCACCGCCTTCATTGTTCCTGCGTGGAATGTGGGTCGCACGACAGCCCTACGAATAGCAGCAAGTGGACAAGCTGCGTCACTATTCCGCCGTCACCCGCATACCTACACCAAAAGTTTAATACGCGTATTGCACTTTCAGAACCAGACTACGGATTGAGCAACCATCGCCAGGCGTTGTTTGACGGCTCCTCTCTATTCAGCTTTTATATCAGTCATTATTTCTTCCAATGCTGTTTGTGGAACTGCAATGATAATGAAACATGGCTACGGCTACCTCACACGACGGCCACCAAACCCAACAGCTTCCTCCAAGTCCCCGTCCCTCACCGCCCTCTACCAGACGTAGGCGCAAGAAGAAAGCCGATCCCTTTGAAGCGCTTGCCACTACTCCCATACCTTCTCCGCCCACGTCTCCACCAAACGAACGCGCAGATGAAGACTCACTTCTCACCAAGGTGAGCAGCTACTAAAGCTTCCGAATATATCTTGAATCTTGGAACTGACATTTCCAGATCATACTCACGCCCTTGTACTTCATCTCCTTCCTCTTCTCTCTCTTCCTCGTAAACTATCGAGATCGAGCGCGCCGCACCAATTCGCATTCCTCGCGGTCCCTTCTCTCGTATTTCTACCCATCGACTTGGCTTGACCCCGAGCCGTACCAGGATCCGGATGACTCGACTTGGAGCTACAGAGGTTCTGCTGGACATGTTGAGCCAAATGAGGCTATAGGGCCGAAGAATGACAAAAACAGCGTAGACGGGAAGAAGAAGAAGAGGTCATGGCATTTGAATAAGAAGATTGGGAAGGTAGCTAGGCTGGAGATCAGCGATGCTTTGGAAATGCGTGGGACGGTTCTTGCGGCTATTTGCGCAGTGCTGGTGCTCTGTTCGATTGCGTTATGGATGGGCGGGAGGTGGTTGGTGACGTCGCTCTCCCCCTCGCTGGCTAGTACCAATTCAACAAGAGTGTAGATGCTGCTTATAATGAGAGTATGAGGGGATTCCAAGTGCATACGCGAAGGAAGTGTATAGAAGTTAAGAGGTCAAATGACTCTGGATAACGAATCACGAGACTCATGCTTGCCGAGCTGCACAACATGCAATTAGCATCATTGCATCTAAGAAGATGTGCTTTGATTTCCGTATCTTATCAGGACGGTAGCAATGTGCATTATGGATCGGTCTGCCGCACTGAAGGCTCCTGCCCTTTTGTGCACGACAGGATCAACAAACCAAGCAGCGACAATCTTCCGAACACGCCAACCGCGCAGTACTCTTCCCTCGACTTTACACCAAAGCTACTATCGGGATGGCTCTGCCAAAAGCGAGAAAGCTACTATTATCGCAAGGTCCCCGTCGTCCTAGACTCATGCCCCAGGCTGCAGCTACCACACAACCCACGCCTCTCTTAGAGTCACGATCCGCACGACGTTGAAGTACGACCAGTCGAGGCGCTTTTTAAGCAAGCATAGTAGCACTATTAATATTTGGCCCATAAGAACATGAAAGGTATACGAACCATAAAGAAGCTTCATGATCAGACTGTGCATGAATCCAAAGGCTCTACGCACCTCCCAGCAGGGAGTACGGCCCTACGAACTCGCTCGTTCTTTATGAGGTGACGAGGTGAAAACCGCGTTTCCATCCCAGTCGCGAACAACGATCGAGACAACTTCTGGAATGACTGGTCGCGTTGCTGCCAACTTGTGTTTGCCTTCCTTCTCCACCTTGAAACGGTGATTCTGAACGAGGATTGCGATGGTTTCTGGTTGTTGATCCTGCTATTCAGTAACGCGATGGCTTCGCAGGCGAACCTAGAGCTAGCTAGCTACGACGACGACACTATAGAGAGGATGAAGCTACCCCATTAGGATGTGTACTGCGGTCGCTCCAGGTTCGGAGGACAAGCAACACAGTCCGCACAACTGGGAACACATCGCTAAGTGGACGGATAGCGACCTATTTAGACCGCACCGACTCTGTGAGGTAGAGCAACTGCATGTGGCCTAAACGACTTACAGGTTTAGATTCTGTGATGAGTTAGCAATATTCCTCCGAATAGCAGTAATAACTTACACCATCCATGATTGTGGCCTAGCAGCTAATCTGTCGTCGTTGAATACCTTGGTTTGTGCAGAACAGCACAACAGCGCGACACTATACAGAATCTACCTCGCGCTCTAATGCCATCCTGGAACTGCAGGAAACCTTCGAGACAATCGGTTCTTACGCACGAACGGTGACCCACTATGTCTACCTTGAGCTTGAGAATATCATGGGGGTTCGTTCACGTTGCAACACAGTGAACCACGTGCGATTGCTAACCTGAACAGGTCTCAGGCAACATAAGGACTATAGAAGATGCCTTGTCCCCTGACTCGTTTGAGAGTACTGTGGATTTCATGCACGAGAGGAGTGTAGAGGATGCCCGGCAGCTGATACTCTACGAGAGCCTTTACTCATTCATACAACCAGTTGAACTAATCTAACTTTATCAAAGCGCTCTCAGACATGCATCGATAAATAATTGATGCAATGAGCTTTAAGCCCTGATTGCTGGTTCACTGCTATGGCGAACGGCGTGCACAGGCCATTCCCGCCTGTCCACAGATTTTCTGGGATCTCATCATCCCAAGCGGGTTTGCTGTCTCCAAACAAAATTGGCTTTGCCGAAACGAGTTCGGTCGCCAGCCAAACAAAATCGAAGACGTTGTTGAGGTCACCCGACAGCTATACAGACTGAACCCGACCTTCCCACAGGTGTTTGGAGAAGAGTACTCGCATGGGATGATTGCCCATCATGGGAGGTCATGCAAAGACAAGTCTGTTGCAGTAGTTGCAAGCGCTTTCCTGAGCGTCGAACATGAGGTACGTCCCGGCTGCTGTTGTGCCACACCTACCACTGACGCAAGACAGTTTAAAGCCGTCCTTCCCGTACGCCTCGAGTATGGGCCCAACGAGCGTTCCCCGAAAGCAACATGCCATTACGCCTTGACATCATACAGCAACTTCATCCAACTCTATTAGGAGGGGTTTTATTCGTTGTTTTATTCATACGGGCGATACTCTTCTCCAATTGTATGATGTTAGCACGGGCTTGCTTCTTGTGCATAATAAGGTTGCAATGCTCTTGATGTGGCTAAGGGTAGTTCATATGTTTTGACATAGATATACTACATAACTATCGGGTTACGAGAAAGACTACAAGGTCCTTTTGCCATCGTAGTGCGTGAATCTTGACCCATTGAGGCCAGTCACGCCCTTCGCAAGGAATGTTGTACGTTGTATCATGAGTTACACTGCTCCTTTCGTTTGCGGATTTCTTCCAAGGCGATGTCGGAGACCGGTTGCCAGACGTCCAGCAGATGCTCTCCGGACGAGCGAATAGCGAAACTGGACAAGCCGCGTACGGCGCAACGATTGATGATCTCGATAGATATCTCCTAATGCTAAGAATCTTGCTGCAGATATTTGCGGATTTGAATGATGAGTGAGTAGAGAAATGGAGTCGTTGCTGAGATCAGGGGTGACTACCAGTATGTGATACTGTTCGCCTGGCTGCTGAACTTCTGGAAACCGAAATGCGAAGTAGATCCGAATGGGGTTGATGTTCTGGGCCTGCCAGATACATCTCTCTATCGCTCTTCGCATACTGCTCCACTCTTGTAGTAACTGCTCCTGCTCCTGCTCCCGCTATGGCAAGCGACTAGCTGCGAACCAGTCCAAGATGTGAACGAAACAGCTCTGTCTGATGCTTGTCGCAGTGTGAAGCCACGCGATACTAGGCTTCTGATCCGCCGAGCGCAGGATTCTTGAACTTCTCCTTGACGATGAGTAGTCGACGATCTGGGCGAGACATGTCGTGCCGATAGCGCGAAGAGCTTGCTATGGCTGCTGGTCTTGGGTGTCTGACATTGCAAGTAGGGGACAGTGCGTATTGGTCTGATGACAACGAGGCAATGCAGTGATTGTCTTTGAAGTTGCGGCGTGTCTGCTTGGATTGAATATCTTATGAGCTAAATAGATTCTACGAGACATCATTAACGTCACCGGGAGGCCGACAGATATAAGAAGTATTTCTTATCATTCCTCAGACTATGCACGACCCTAGAGGTCGGCAGGTATAAGTACCATGTTCTTCATGTCTCAGACTATGACTGACCCAAGAGGTCGCGAGCTATGAACATCCCATTCTTCACTTCTCCGAACGCAATAGCGTGGCAGACAGACCTACATGTCTTCAACCATCCGAGCTACAAACTCCGCCTTGTTCCTGTCGATAAGCTTTCCGTCGGCACCTTTCCTAAACCTCTGACTCTTCTTGACCTTACCACCGTCCGGCTTCTTGGCGAGGACGTCGACCTTATCCTGACGTTGACGCTCACGTCTATTGGGCCGGGTGGAGGCGGAGCCTAACAGATCCTCATTCAGCTCCTTCAAGGCGTTGTACTTGTCCCAGAAGCCAGTATACTCCTCGCCCTTCAACAATCTTGCGAACCTCACATGTGCTGCATCGTTCCAACGTTTGCCGCCTTGTACAATCGCGACAACGGCAACAAGGTCCTGTATGTAGCCTTGACCGTCTTTGCAGATGCGTGCGTCTGAGCCAATAGGAGAGAAGGCCGCATCGACAAGATCCCGGACCTCTGCCGGAAGTAGTTTGCCGCCAGTCGCTCGTTCGTAAATATGTCGATGTGCGGTGGACATGAGGGCATCGTATTCGAGATCTTCGGCCATGGCATACATGTGGAGGTGGAACATGTGTGGGGAGAGACTTGACAAGAAAGGTGTATCTTCTAGAGTAGATCTTATTTATCCCCTAAGGTACTATTTCTAGTACTATTAGTAGTAGTAATAGAGCTAGTAATAATAAGTATTAGGATAGTTAGTAGTTTCCTTTAGCTAGTATTTCTAGTTATAAAATCTAGCGTTTAGGAAGATACCTAAGCGTTTATTCTAGGTATAATTTATAGTAACTATTCCTCTTAAGAATAAATAGTAAATTATAATAATTTATAACTTACTTAAATTTATTTAACGTACCCTACGGGCGAGTCGGCTACACAGGCGAGTCAGCCACTCTGCCAAGACCCTATCAAAACATACTATTGCCTACAGTATAATATATAAAAACTCATAAAATATCGCGAAAATAACTAAACCTAAGAGTATAAATTATAAAGAAGTATCTTTACTAAATCTTTATAAAGTTATATAAAGTTTTACTAGTTATATAGTTCATATAGTAGGTAATAGTACGTTTCTTACCTCTACTAGCGTAGCTATATTATTACCTATAAAAATACTATAAAAACTAGTAAAACTTAGTAAAGACCTATAAAGATCTTTATAGATATCTTTATAGGATATCTTTACTATAATCTTTACTAGTCTTTACTAGGTTTTACCTATTATATAGATCGTACTGTAGGTAATAGTAGAGTACCATCTTTACTAGCGCTAATATCTTTACTCTAAAAATACTACGAAAACTAGTAAAACTTTATAAAGACCTATAAAACCTAAGAGTATAAATTATTCTATAGTATTTTCTTTATTATTCTAGTCGCTTTTACAGGTACGCGCATTATACCCTATCCTACTACACTACCTATAGCGTTATTAAGGTAGATCTCCTTTAGTATACGCCCTCTTCTTTAACTTCTCCCTATTACTATGAGCACTAAACTCCTTTAGAGCTAATAGTTAAGCACTATCCTCTACTATAAGGGTCCCTTCCTTCTATAGCTACTTCCTTTTATATGATTTTTAATGTGTAGCTGCCTTATTAGCAGCTTAAAGCTGTGTAATCTCCTATTATACTAATATAAGCTTATAGGTAATTATTACTATACCCTTTAAGACCTTCTTAAACGCCTTAACTATAGAGGTAAGAGAGCTATCTAAGTAGGTTTAAATCCTTATCTTTACTAGCGTTAATTACGACCTAAATTCTAAGGTATTACTTAGTATTTTTAACTCCTAAGGACTGTCCTCTATAGTAGTTAATAGTAGTATCTATAACTATATATCTATCTTTAATATTATAGCTTCTAGGTTAAATAGGACTAAGCTAGCGCCTCTAAAGCTACCTAGGATATTACTTTCTATAATAGTAGTATAAAAAGTAGGTATAAAGTATAGTAAGAACTCTATTTTAGTAATATAGTTAATATAGTTACGTATTAGGTTCTTAGCTTAGCGCCTATACGCCTTCTTTAGAGGGAAAAATAGCCTATATCTAGTAGCTATAATAGGTGTAATAAGTGTAGAGGTATATAGAGTATAATAATCTTATTATCCTTATAGTACTACTAGAATAGGAGTAAGTTGTAGCTCTTATAGCCGTTAATTATTAGTAAACGTACTATACTAATAGTACGTTTTTTTATATACATATTAAAGTGCTTTAACTACTCTAAGCTAAGCTTATTTATTGTCTAGCCGTTCTTAGAGACCCTAATAACCTAATCGCGTAGTAGGGCGTCTTCCTTATACTAGGTAGAGAGGTAGTTCTTACCTTAAAAGAGGATAAAGGGTAGGATTACCTACCCTATCACGTTAATACCCTAGATAACCGTAGTCTACTCTTAATTACCTTGCTGCACTATCTTTGGCCGTCCTTAACGCTCTAAGCTAGTAACTATAGCTCCTATTAATATCTAGCCTATTATAAAGCTAGTCTTATTAAAGTTATAGGTATCTTTATCTAGGATGCTGTGCTTAGCCTTTATATTTTCTATAAGCTAGAACTAGTCTTATATAAGCCTAGGATCTTTATAGAGGGCTCTCTTATAGTTATACTTTTAATTAAACTTAACTTTAAGCTCTAGCGTACGCTTAATAAAGGTTATAGCCTAGTTCTAGCTAACTAGATTATAGTAGCGTTTAGCGAGTAAGGAATTAGCTATATCTTTAACGGTAGTAAGCTAGGGGGGAAATCCTTAAAGATCTAGGTCTAGTATATACTAGATAATCACCTCCTCTTCTATCTTAAGAAGCTTTATACTATTAGGCTTACAATCACGTCGTAGAAGCTTCCCTTTGCGTTAGTTGCTTAGTGTTCTGTGAGAGATGTTATAGACCTTTGCAGCTTGTCGTAATAAGGAAATTGCGCCTTAATTAATAGCCTAAAGCGTAAGCTATATTAGAGCTTCTTTTAAGGGTGTTTATATATTACGTTGTTAAGGCATCGCGTTTATACTATTATAGAGAGTATGTTTTAATAGGGTCTTAGTAGAGTAGCTAACTCGCCCGTGTGGCTAACTCGCCCGTAGGGTACGTTATATTATATTTTATTTAGACCTTCTATACCCTTTTAGTATATAGCTACTATATTATTAGATTATTAGTAATATAAATAGCCTATTACTAAAGAGGCTTATAGCTCTTTCTTTTTTACTATTTCTTACTCTTAGGGGAGTATATTAAGAAATCCTAGATTCTAAAGATTATCCTCTATCCTTCTTCCTTATTCTCTATTCTAAGGGATATCTAAGAGCTAGGATATTCTAATTTACTTCTAATAAAACCTATTTAAGTTTATTCTCTTTTTAAATTATATATCTATATATAACTAAGTAATCTTTAGTTACCTAAGTATAGTTTATTAGGAACTATAGTTATAATATAATATATACTAGCCTATTATCTATTATTCCTAAGTTAAGCTTTAGATTCTAGGTACTATCTACTCTTTACCTTCCCTTTATTTTTTAGGCCTCTTAGCTTTCCTATATTCTTCCTCTAAATTAACCTTATATTTCTAGATTTATCTTTATTTTATAATATTCCTAAAAGTCTCTATCTTCTTTAAGATCTTTACTATTCTTCTATTATACTAGGCCTTATTATTATATAACTATTAGGGGTTACCTTAATAATACTCCTTTTAAAAGTCTTCTAGTAATTCTTTTATTTTATTTCTATTATTTACTATATATATAAGCTACTAATTAAGTACCTTAGTTTCTTTAAGTTTTACTTCTAGTTTCTATAATAGAAGTATATACCCTTTCTATTTTACCTAATATTATTTCTAATAACCTCTTTTATAGTATTTAATTTATTCTTCTATAATTACTTTAACTTCCTATACATTTTCTATTTCTTTATTTACTACTTCTTAAATAGTATTAGGTTACTAGTTATCTATTTCTTATCTAGTTAATAGGTTATTAGAGTAAAGCCTTAGTTAATCTATATAGAATACTAGGTATACTCTTAATATATCTAGCTTAATATTATATAAAGAAATAATTTCTATTATAATAAATTTACTATTTTTTTAGTTAAGCTTTTTACTTAATTTTATATTAGAAAAGTATTTACTATATTATAGCTATACTTTATCCCCTTTTATAATAGATTAATAATTTAAACTAGTAACTTTACTTATTAAGGTTACGTAATATAGCGTATAGGCCTATTACGTACGTATAGGCCTATTACCTATAAGTATAAGGTACTAAATAAACTTATAAATAGTTCTATATATAGTATCTTACTTATAAAGGAATTTAACTATTTTAACTTTAAATAGTATACCTATATATAGCTCCCTTATACCTTTATAGAGTTAAAGAGCTTCCTATTAGTATTAGTTTACTTAGGTTTCCTATACTTATTAAGCCTTAGCTATCTTTAATTATATATAATTAAAGACTTCTTTAAACTTATCTATATACGCTATTATAGTTTACTACTTATTAGTAGTTTTATAATAAAGCTATTTAGTAACCTAGTCTAAGTCTTCCTATATTAGGTTAATTTTATATCTATACTATAAGAAGAATAGGCTAACTCCTATAGAGGTAGTAACCTAATCTTTAATAGTAATTTAAGCTACTAGATATAAATTAGGCTAATTATCTTAGGCTTAGTTAATAAATACCTATAAATAGGCTTTAATAGTAGCGTTTATCCTTTTATAGAACTATCTATTTAAAGGTATTTTATAGTAGAGATCCTTTAGGTAATCCCTAGCTTACTATATAAGACTTTCTAGAATTTACTAATAAACTAGCCTCCTTAATTAGATATAATAGCGTTTAGTAACTAATAGTAGGCTACTACTTATTTAATAAAGGCGTTAGTAACTATAGTTATTTCTAGGTCCTAAAGTAGGATTAGTATAAGGTCCTTACTAAGCTAGTTAGTTACTACTATTAAGTATTAGTAACTATTACTTAGTAGAAGTTCTATAATAAAATCTATAGATATTTTCTTCTATATATAATCTAGTATTAGTAGTAAGTAAAGAAGACCTTATTTAAGTTCTCTTTATAGCTTTATTTAGCTATATATATTATAGTTCTAGATATATTATTAGATATAGAATAATATCCCTAGCTAAAAGTAACTCCTTACTAGTATAGCGTACGTATTTTCCTATCCTAGATATCCTATAATAGGGAATTATAAATCTTAGCTATAATCTATACTTTAAGTTTAGTAGAGTCTAGGACCTAATAATACTTATAGTAAATTAGGTATCCTCTCTTATCTACTAAGTATTCTACTAATAATACTTTTAGGTTAATCCCTAAAGGGAATTTTTAGTACTATAGTTCTACTACTTTATAAGTATCCTTATATACCTAATTATTTTTAATTACTTTAGTCTAGAACTATTTTATTATTTTAATCTTATTATATAGGGCGTCTTCTACTATAGCTTTAACTTCCTTTCTTATCTAGGTCTTAAAGTAAAATAAAGCTCTAGCCTTATTATTATCTTATAATTATAAAGTTATTTTAGTAAATAGCTATAAGAAGTAAAATTCCTATATTTTATACTAGTTATTATTCCTTCCTTTAGGGACGTCTTATTCTTTCTAGGAGAAAGTATTAGCTCTTCTATTAATCTTCCCTAGGTAATATATAAATATTATATTAAACTAGCTAAGTATAGCTACCTATCTTATATATCTTTCTAAGAGTAGCCTTATAGTATAAAAGTACTCTAGGTTTTTATAGTCTATAATTACTAGGAACTTCCTTACCTAGCTAAGCTCTACCTTCTATTACTCTAAGTATTTAATAACTATAAGAAGTTTCTTATTATAGATAGTATAATTAACTTTAGCTATAGTATTTTTTTATAGAAAAGTAAGCTATAGCTTATAGTAACCTATCTATACTATACTAGAATAATACTCTACCTATTACCTATCTTAAAGTATTATATTCTATTATAGTTTCTAGCTTAGGATTAAAGTTAGCTAGTGCTAGTTTAGCTATAAATATAGTTTTTAATCTCTAGAAAGCTTCTTCCTATTCTATATTCTATATAAAAGGTACTCTTTTACTAGTAAACTTAGTAAGTAGCGCTACTATTCTAGAGAAATCTTTAATAAACTATTAGTAGAAGTTAGTAAACTCTATAAAATTTCTAACTCCTTTAGTAGTTTAGGGAGGTTCCTAAGTATTAATTATAGTTATTTTCTCTAGGTCTATATAAATCCCTTTTCTAGCTTTAATAATAAAGCTAAGATATTTAGTTTTTTTAATACTAAACTTACTTTTATTTATATCTAGGTATAATTTAGTAGTACCTAACTTTTATATAACTTATTTAACTTTCTATTTATAATCCTTTTATAATCTACTAAAGTAGATAAGTATATTATTAATATACGTAGAATAGAAGTTATTTAGGTATTTTCTTAGTACCTAGTTAATATATTACTAGAAAGTACTTAGAGTATTAGCTAGTCTAAAAGGTATTACTAACTACTTATAAAGTCTAAAGTAGGTATAGAAAGCTATCTTCTATTTATCTCCTTTACTTATTTAGATTTTATAGAAGGCCTAAATTATATTAACCTTTATAAACTATTTAGCTTTTAAGATTTAGGATAATATTTCCTAAATTAATAGTAAGAGATATCTATCCTTTTTTATTATAGTGTTAAGCGCCTAGTAGTTAATATAGAAGTAAAGTTTACTTTCTAGCTTCTTTATAAATAGTACTAGAGCTACTACGCTAGATTAACTTACTTAGATAAAATTCTTATTTAGGTAGGAAGTAAGTTCTTTCTATAGGATAAGGAGTTTCTCTTTTAATATATTATATAATAGTCTCTATAGGATTTCTATAGCCTTCCTATCCTTCTTTAAGAGTTTAATTAAGTAGTTAATAGAAGGGCCTTAGTATAGAGCTAATTTATTAGCTTCCTCCTATATAAAGGTTTTATACTTAGATTATAAATAGGAAGGTAGTTTACCTAAGGATTTCTATATTATTTCTTTTTAGTACTTTCTAAATATCTTTTAAGGTAATAGTAAATACTTAGATTCTTCTATCCTTCTTAGAGTAATCTAACTAAGTAGTAAACGCACTTATACTAATTACTTTAGGAGTATTAATAGGTCTTTTTCCTTCTTAGCTCCTAACTCTAATTCCTAATAAGTAGATATATAAAGACTTCTTAGCTAAGGTAATTATTACGTAGTAATAATTTATCTAAGGCTTACCTAGTACTAAATTATACTTTTTATCCCTAGGTAGCTTATATACCTATATTTCTTCTTTATATCTATTAATATTAATTCTTATATTAATTATAGTATTTATCTAAATAGTACCTCTACTAATCCTAATAATTTATTTCTATTTAATAATTATACGCTTTAGATTATACTACTTTATAAATTTTAATAAAATAATAATATAAGTTAAGTATCTAGTATTAATAAGCGTAAATATATTAGTAATTTTATTAATAATTATATATATAGTTATAGGTTTCCTATCTAGCTATTTCCTATAAAAGTTTTAAAACTTATTTTTTTCTTTCTAATCTAACCTTATATACTCCTATCTACGCCTATAAGTAGGAGTATCTAGTTTTTTAAATCTAATCTCTTCTTTAATAAGTATTCTTCTTTTAGGGGATAGTAGTAGTTACTATATAAGTACTCTTCTTAAGTAGTCTTTCTACTAGGCCTTTTTATACTTAGCTATAAAGTATTCTAGTTTTCTATACTATATATATAAGCTATTTTCCTTTTATTAGTTATGCTTTTCCTTAGATACTTACTTAGCTCTAACCTTATATTTCTTAGTAAGCTAGTTATTTAACTATCTAGTACTAACCTATATAGGTTTCTAGTCTATAGCTTTATTCTAGGCTATTCCCTATCTAGGGAATCTATTACTAAGCTAGGCTTAATAGATATTTTTTTAATTATAGTTACCTAAGTTATAAGCTATTAGACTATCTACTATAAGTTTACTTTAACTAAGATTATCTAATCTTATAGGTTATAATAGAGTATACTAAGGTACTAAGTTTTTAAATTATTTATATTATTCTCTTCTTTAGCCTTATAGGCTAGTTTTATAAATTCTATATTAAAGTTTATAAGGCTTTATTTTTTCTAATAGATAAGTTATAGCTTTTATTAAGTATATTCTATACGTATACTATTATTAAATTATTAGTCTAAGAAAGCCTAAAATTTAGTAGTTATACTAGTTAGGTTATAGCTTACCTAAAAAAGGGCTAAGTTAGCTACTATACTACGTAGCCTATTAAAGATATATATAATAGGCTAATACCTAGAGGATTCCTTAGCTACAGATAGACCTTAGGATAATCTCTAAAGCTAGAGCCTAGATTAGATCTAGGCTCTACTATAGGAAAATTCTATAGTCTACTATAGGAAAATTCTCCTATAAGATTCTAATAAGGGAATAGCCCTTAATTAGATTCTAGTAAGGGAGAATCTTTTATAGACTTTCTATAGTACCTATAAAAGCTACTAGAAAGTCTTAGAATATCTAGTATTAAATTTACTTTATTATTCTAGTAACTACCCTTAGAGTCTACCCCTTATATTTAAATTTAATTAAATACCTATACCTATTATAAATCCCTTATAAGATCCTATAGTAGATAAACTAAAGGAAGAAACTATCTACCTATAAAGACTTAGAACTCTAGATAATAAAATTATAATAAGTTTATAAGTAATAATTAGAAATAAGATAGATTAATAGGAATAGTAGTAGAAACTAACCTTAGTAGATTAGCTACTTAGTAACATACTAGAATAGAATTAGCTAATTCCTACGCTAGGGGCCCCTTCTACGTAAACCTAGAAAATACTTATAATAGTAGAAGTACCCTTAATAGGGCTAGTTAAAGACCTCTAACGTATAATTAAAACCTTATTTTAGGACCTAGTAGAACTTAGGAATAAAAATACCTAACTTAAGAACGTAGGATAACTACTAGTACCTATAATAATATTAGAGTACGTCCCTATAGTATAATTAAGTATAGTTAAAATACCTAACCCTAAACTATTTAATAGTAACTAAAAGGAGTACTAACGCTTCTAAGCTTAAATATAATATAAGCTAGTATAGAATAGAATAAGCCTAGGATTAAGAATAGGTTACGTGTTTAACTACTTAAAAGGAATAGCTATAAACATAGCCCTCTTTTAGGTAGAAAGGAACCTAGTAGGATTAGTTAAATAGTTCTAGGAATTTCTAAACGTTTAGTTTATAGATAAGTTAGGAGTAGAAAGAGCTTAGAAATAACTTAACTTTATCTAGTAAAAGAAGACTCTCTTATAAACTTATAACGTAAAGTTTATATAGCTAGTATATAATATAGGAGAAGAAAACAACGTAGATAATCTAAAACCTATTACCTAAGCTCCTCTAAAGTAACCTATAGGACTAAATAATCTCTATTAAAATTCTAGAATAATAGTCTATTTATAACGTTATAAACTAAGTAGCTATAATTAAGGAAAACCTATTTTAAGTATAACTAAGAGCTATATTTTAGAAAAAAGACTAACTCTTAGGGAAGTAATAGATTAAGAGCCCTTAAAGGTCTACGTAGGAAGGATTACTAAAGCCTAAAGGGCAAAGTAGGCTTCTAAGGAGGAATAGGAGAGATATAAAAGAATAACTTATACTTATACTATAGAAAATTAGGATACTTTATAGCTAAATATAAAATAGACCCTCTAAAAAAACCTACTTAAGTAGCCTTAGTAACTATAGTAAAAGATAATAATAATTAGGAAGAAGGATTAGAGTTAGAAAACTAGATTCTCCTATATATAGGCGTAGATAAGAGATAGGAAGAAAAAGTTATAAGGAAGTTAGGTTCTAAGAGTTCTAGAAAAGGTAGCTAAATAGGAAGCCTATAACTATATACTTATTAGTAGATAAAATTACTATAGTATCTATATTAATTAATACTAGTTACTTAACTTATAGAATTATCTCTTTAAAATTTATAAAATAGTACAACTTAAAGCATATACCTATTAATAGAAAATAGATACTAAGGATTAATAGAGTAACTATATAGATTAACTCTATAATTAAACTAAGGATTAATATAGATAGATATAAAGAAGACCTCTATATATATAAGCTAGATAGGAAAATAGGATATAACCTTATACTTAGGAGGCTATAGATAAATTATAATAATATTAGGGTAGCTCCTATAAAGAAATCTTTATTTATCTACTCTTCCTAAACCTAAATCTATAGTAAGGAAGGTAAAATAGTATTCTTACCTAAAGGAGTTTCTACTACCTCCTTTATAGTATAGAAAAGTAGGTCTAAGAAGGATAAAACTATCTATATATATACTACCTCTATAGTAGATATCTAAAAAGCTTTAAAAAGAAGCTACTAATAGACCTAAGGAAGAAGTTACCTCCTTACCTATAATTAGAATATTAGATATTTATATAAGAAGAGGTAAATAAGTTAGCCCTATTATAAGGACCTACTATTAATTATAGTATTAAGCTAATTAAAAAGATAGAAAAACTATAGAGATTCCCTAGGGACCTTTATATAATATATCTTATAAAGAGCTATTAGTACTTAGGAGGGAACTTATATCTTACTTAGACTATAAATTTATCTAAGTTAGCTAGTTAAGCGTAGTAGCTCTAGTCTTATTTATAAAGAAACCTAGAGGTAGACTATAGTTCTATATAGACTACTAAGTACTTAATACTATTATAAAAAGGATTACTACCTACTCCCCTAATTAAGGAAATACTCTCCTAGATTTTAGAAGTATAATAGTTTATAAAGGTAGACGTAGTCTAGGCCTTCTACAAAATTTAGATTACTAAAGGAAATAAATAGAAAATAGTATTTTAAACTAGGTTTAGGCTTTACAAATAGCTAGTTACTCTCTTTAGCTTAGTAAATGCCCTAAGTATATTTTAGAGGTATATTAACTAGATCCTACGTAAATACCTAGATAAATATTATTCTATATACGTAAATAATATACTAATCTATTTAAATAGCTCCTGCAAAGATTATAAGGAAAAAGTAAGAAAAATAGTTAAGAAATTAGGTACTACTAGACTCTATTTAGACGTTAATAAGAGTAAATTTAGTATAAAAAAGACTAAATATTTAGGTTTTATAATAGAAGCTAGGAAAGGTATTAGAATAGACCCTAATAAAGTATCTGTAATTAACTCCTAAGAAGCTTTATAAAATATAAAAGGAGTATAAAGCTTTATAGGGTTTATAAACTTCTACTAATAATTTATCTAGAACTTTTCTACTATTATTAGCCTACTAACCTAACTTATAGGAAAGGGCACTACGTTTAAATAGGGGTAAGAGGAATAAGAGTTATTTAATATACTTAAACATGCCTTTATCTAGAAGCCTATATTAGCTAACTTTAACCTAGACCTAAAAATTATCTTAGAAGTAGATATATTTATATAGGCTATAAGAGGAGTACTTTCCTAATATAATAAAGATAGAACTTTTTACGTAGTAGCTTACTTCTCTATAAAGAACTTAAAGACTAAAGTAAACTATACTATATATAATAAGGAACTCCTTATAGTAATTAAATACCTAGTAGAATAGGACTTATACTTAAAAGGGTAAAGAAGTTTTTAGTTATTACTAACTATAAAAACCTAGAATACTTCTACTCTATAAGACTCCTATTAGAAAGATATATATATTAGTTAAGCCTTTTTAACTAATATAATATAGACTTTAGATATTAACTAGGAAAAGTAAATAGAAGGGCTAACGCCTTATCTAGAAAGGAGGAGGACACGCCTAGTAATAAAGGAGATAACTAGATAGGAACCTATAAATTCTAGTTACTAATTCCCTTTACTACCTCTAGGACTTCTCTTACTAAAGAAGATAAAATAAGAGTAATAATTTACTTTACTATAGGGACTACTACGCTACTAAATAAAGAAGTAAATAATAGAGCGTTAGAATTAGGTAAATAATTACCCTTTAAAGAAATATAGGAAAAGTAGTAACTAAAGATAAAATATACTAAATTATAAAAAGAGTAATAATAAAGAACTAATAGAAATTTCCTCTAAATCTAGGGCTTAAAGTATCCCTATCTAAGTACTTAATAGAAAATAATAAGCTATTATATAGAAAAAGGAAATAGGTACCTAACCTTATAGAATTACGTACTAGAATTATCTTAGAAATCTATAACTCCTTAGCAGCTAAGTACTCTAGATAAGAAAGTACTTACGCTATACTAGTATATAACTTCTTCTAGCTAAGAATATTATTAAGTATATAATAGTTTATCTATAACTATAATATATATAGAAAAACTAAGCTATAGAAAGAACTAAAATAGGGTCTACTCTAACCCCTCTCTCTACTAGACTAGATCTAGAAAGAGGTATTAATAGATTTTATAGTTAACCTCTTAGAAAGTAATAGTTTCTAATACCTTATAGTTATTATAGACTAACTTAGTAAAGATATAATTTTAGTACCCTTAGCTAACCTTAAAACTAAAATAGTAGTTAAAGCCTTTATTAAGTAAGTTATAGTATACTATTAGCTATCTAATACTATAACCTTAGATTAGGGAGGATAATTCCTTAGTAAATTCTAGGTTACTATATATAATCTACTAAGGATTAAGTAGTAAGTCTCTATAAGCTATTACCTATAGATAAATAGCTCTATAAAGAGAATAAATAGTATAATTAAAGCCTATTTATAAGTATATATAGAATAGAGCTAAGTAAATTAGTTAAACTAACTTCCTATAGCTTAAATAGTAATTAAAGGATAGAATATAGCCTTAACTAGAGTAAGCCTATTCTTCCTAATATATAGATATAATATAGACCCTATATAATTTAAAGTACCTAACCTATATATAGAAATACCTCTAATAAGTAATATAAAGTTAGTAGAAAAATTAGTTAAGAAGTTTACTAAAACTTTTAATTATATATAAGCCTAGATAGTAGAAGCCTAATAAGAGTAAGAAAAGTAAGCTAACTAATACTAATAGGAGGCGCTATTATTACGTATAGGGGATAAGGTATAGCTTTAATATAAACTAATACTATCTAATAGGTACCTTAGTAAAAAGCTAGATTAGAGAAATATAAAGTTTATAGTTATAAAGATAATCTCCCTATACGTAGTAGAAATTAATATACTACTTAGAATACTACCTAAATTTTATATAGACTAGCTAAAGCTAGCCCCTAAAGATCTATTACTAAGCTAGGTAATAGATAACTCTTAGCTAGAGGTAGTAATCTAAAACGAAGATAGTAAGGATAAATACTAAGTAAAGGATATTATTAGAGAATAAGTAAAGAAAGTAGGATAAAGTACCTACTATAAGTACCTTATAAAATAGGTTAAGTATAAGCTATTAACTTAGGAACTAGAGTATAACCTAGAAGATATAGAAGCCTTAGAGCGCTAGTAAAGATACTCTTTTATAGTAAGAAAAGAAGATAGTAAACTACTAGAAAACTTCTATAAGGGAAGTCTAGTAGTAGTAGGCTAAAGAAGGAGATAAAAATAAGGAAGAAGGAAGGAGGGAGGAAGGAAAGAAGAGGGAAGGAGAAAGAAGAAGAAAGAAACTAGAAAGAAATAAGAAAAGAATAAAAGATATTACTATAGATAAATAAAGGGCGTTATTATAACTAATAATAATACGTAAAGAGATATAAAGAGCTAAGATAGGAGTAGTATAATATCTAGAATAATACTATAGGTAACCTAGCTAATATCTATAAGGATATTCTATAAATACTATAAATATCCTAAACTATTAAAACTAGAGTATATATAATAACTAGGAGGTACTCTAGCTAGATTTAGGTAATAAGAATAGGTAAGAAGAGTTAGGGGGGACTTACTAACTACCCTTTAGTTAAGGAAGTAAGTAGGTTAGCCTATAAGGAATAAGGGATAACTCCTAGATAAGTCTAGGAAGAATAGAAGATAGGAAAGGTATAGCTCCTAGATATCCTTAATAAGCCTTAGATATTTTAGAAAAAGTACGTATACTATTAAGATAGAGAGGACTAGCTAGAAAGGACTAGAAGAAGAGTAAGAGAAATATAATACTAGAGTAGCTATTCCCTATAATAGATATAATACCTATTAGAAACTTATTCCCTATTAAAAACCCCTAGGAAAAGGAAGAGTACTTAAAAGAAGATAGGAACTCCTAGAAATAGGCTTAGAAGACAGCTCTTAATCTAGAATAATAAGAAAAAGAGGTTTAAGAGGGCGTATAGGAGAACTAAGGATAACTAGAAGATAATAATAAGATAAGCTAGATATACCTAGGATGTAATAATAATTACTAAAAATATTTAAGGGTTAGGGATTATTATAAGGAATAAGAATATTAAATAGTTAGAATAAAATTAGGATATAGGACTTAAGTATTATATCTAGGTATCTTATCCTCTAGAAAAACTCTAGTAAAATAACTAAGAAATATTATAGAACCTTAAGTAGCTACTACTATTACTTTATAGTAGCTTTAGTCTTATCCTTATCTAGAATAATCCTACTACTATAGGTATTCTTCTTAGTAAAGGGCTTCTTAGCTATAGGCTTCTTAATAGATAAACTATAGAACTTATTAATAATATTTTAACTAGTAGTCTCTATAGAAGAAATAACGTTTAAAAACTAAAGAAGGGTTAGTAAGAATATTTAGGAAAGAATAAGGAATAAGTTAGAAATAGGAAAAGAATTAGAAAAGAAGTACTAATAGTATTCTTAAATAGATATAGAAGGTCCTATATATCTATATAATAATAGTTATAGTATAGCTTAAGCTTATTATAAAGCTCCTAAATATCTTAATATATACTCTTTATAGACTTAAGTATATCCTCTAGGATATTATTAGTAGTATACGCGTATAGAAGACTATAGTATCTAAACTTACTACTATCCTTCTTAGCTACCTAAAGAGTAGCCTATAGCTTATCCTAGTAGGTAGCGTAAAGGGACTTAATAATAATAGGTGTAGCGCTAGTAGAAAGATTAGGATTATTAAAGTAGAGCTTACGCATACTAATAATAAAGCTTTTTAGCTTATTAGGTACCTAGGGATAATTAGTAGATAATACCTAGAAAGAATTAGGATAAATAGGGACTTACCTTATAATAAGTAGTATACGTATCCTTATAATAAGTATAAGTCTTCTTACTATCCTTAATCTTATAATTATTATCTATATCTAAGATAAGAGTATAGGAAATATAGTAGATAGGATTAAGTTCTTCCTTAATAACGTAGAGCTTACTTACTTTAGCCTTCTTACGCGCCTAGGGCGTCTTAATAAAAGCCTAGTAAAGTTAGTAAGAAATAGCTATAGAACGCGTAGAAACTATAAAAGAACTTATACTATACTTACTTAGAGATTTAGTAGGGGTAGCTATAACTCTTAGAAGATAAGTAGGAGATAGAGAAGATGCTATAATAATGTAATAGAGAATTATATAGATAAGGTAGTATTAATATATTATTATTATAAGAGTATAGAAGTTATTATATAGTAGGGTAAAAGATTATAGAACGTAGCTTATTATAGTAAAGCGCTTAAATAATAGCTTAGACTATAATAATAGAGGGAGCTTATATAATAGGCTAATACCTAGAGGATTCTTTAGCTATAGATAGACCTTAGGATAATCTCTAAAGCTAGAGCCTAGATTAGATCTAGGCTCTACTATAGGAAAATTCTATAGTCTACTATAAGAAAATTCTCCTATAAGATTCTAATAAGGAATAGCCCTAATTAGATTCTAGTAGGAGAATCCTCTATAAACTTTCTATAGTACCTATAAAAGCTACTAGAAAGTCTTAGGATATTTAGTATTAAATTTACTTTATTATTCTAGTAACTACCCTTAGGGTCCACCCCTTATAATATATCCTAGACTAGATCCTAATCTAAATAAGTCTTAGTTTAGCTTATACTATATTTAGGTCCTAAACTACTAATAATCCTTATAATCTCTATTAAAATAGTTAAAGTTTAGAATTTTAAAGTTATAGTAAGTATTAGGGGCTAAGTTAGTATTACTTATTATAGGTATTACTAGTTAGTTTACTAGTCCCCTTAGCTATCTATTTTCCTATTCTAGTTAGGCTAAGAGTTTATTATTTACGTAGTATATTACTAAGGTAGAGTAGTTTTCTAGTTCTTTTATTTAGGCTAATAACCTTATTAGTATTTCTTAAGGGTTATATAAAGTGCTTATAGAGGAGATAGTTACTTCTACTAGTTATTTCTTAGCTACTACTAAAGAAAGGCTAGAAGGAAGGGGTTAAAAGGGGTAGGAATCTAGCTATTTATCTAGCCTCCTACTCTACTTCCTATTCTACTATCTATAGTTTATACGTCCTTTATATATTATCTAAGTCTTATTCTAAGTTAACTATATCTTTAATATACGCTTTAATCTTAGCCTATATTTTTCTATTATTAGCTAGTTATAGCGTAGTCTCCTTAAGGCCTACTACTAAAGTAGTATAAAAGTTTTTATTATAACTAGTAGTTCTAGGAGTCTTTTAATTTCTAGAAGAAAGTATTAATTAAAATCTTATATAAAGGGCTAACCCTAAGGGTAGTTACTAGAAGAAATTAGAAGATTTTAATAGAGAGCTATCTAGTACCTATTTAAGCTTATATATATAAGTACTAAAGCCTTTTAGATACTAGCTAGCTATTCTCTAGGCGCTAGCTAGCTATTTATTTATAGGTATTAGCGGTTATAGTTACTAGAGCGCTAAGGCTAATTAGCTAAGAATTATCCTAGGCCTAGCCTATTACAACTTATAAGCTAATAGTAACCTATTCTTTTACTATAACTATACTACTACTCTTTACCTTAAGTATATATTATATAAATTAGCTAGAATATAAATTACTTATATAAGTAAGTACTTATATTTAGGTAAGGTATTAGCTAAGTAATAGGTAATACTAATAAATATTATAAGTTAATTAAATTATTAACTAAGATAATAAACCTTATAGGTTTAAATAATCTATACTAATTTAATAAAAACTATATAATAGGTTTCCTATATAGTATACTATTAGTATACTATAAAAATAATATTAGGTAATAAATAATAATACTAACCTAACTAATTATATAAAGGTATTCTATAAAGTTAATAACTAGTTACTAGATAGAGGATTATTATTTAATATACTTAAATATATAACTATAAGTTATTTATATATATAGTTATAAATATTATATATAGCCTAGCTAAAGTCTAAAGTCTCCCCTTAGTATACCTATAACTAGCTTATTTAGATTAAAAAATTAGAACTTAGTAATAGGAGGACTAAAGTTATATATACTAAACTACTATTAGTAATTAAGTACTAGTAAATACGCCTTATAAGGTAATACTACTACTAAAGAAAAGTAAGTTAGGATAACTTATAAAAAGAGGAAGGCTATTATTATAATATAATTAATAGCTAAGCTATAAAGCCTTATTAGAACCTTACTAAGATACTACTAAGCTAGGTATATAACTTTAGATATATATAACCCTTTAGGAGTATAATAGCTCCTTAAGGATTTATTTTAATATACTAGTTTACCTTTATATTTAACTTCTACTTATAAACCTCTTATAACTTCTTTTATAAGTTTCTTTTTTTATAGTACTTAGTAGTAGTATCTAGAACGTACCCTATAAATACTACTAACCTTAAAATTAGCTATTTTAGTTAAAAAGTATCTTATAAGCTTTTTAGAGTATTTTATAAAAACTAATAGTTAGTAATTTATATAGTTATTAGCTTTAATATACTTAGCTAGGTACTATAGCTATATAGTAATTTTATTCCTATAAATAAAATACTTAGATTTATTTTAAAGAAGTAGTTAATATCTTCTAGGGTATAGTTTATAGTTTTAGGGTAGAAGAAGTAAGTAATAGGAATAAAAGTAAAATAGATAACTACAAAGATATAGGATAGTTAAAGAACCTAAGTATACTATATAAAGCTAATTTAATACCTATTTAATACCTAACTACTATTGTCTATCGTCGCACACCGTTACTATCTATCCTTTAATTAGGTCTAGCGTGGCACGCCCTTAATAACTAAGTTAATATTATTAGTTATAGTCTTCTAGTTAACCTTACTACCTATAACTATCTTATTTTAGCTGTCTCCTTCTATTAGGGCTGCGGTAGTAGTAGTTTTAAAACTTTACTTACGTAAAATCTTAACCTCTACTATACTCTTGGGGGTGAACAGGATATAGCTGTAGGTGATATCTGCTAGCTAGCTAATTTAATAGATACAAAATAGGAACTAGATCTATTTAGATTATTAATCTTAGGGCTTAACTAGGATAATAGTTATTATACCTTTAGTAAATATTACTACCTCTATAAAGGCTATAGAGGCTACTATAATCTATAGTCCTTTAGGATCTCTCTACTATTTAAGCTTACTATCTAGCTTATTTAGGTTTAGCCCTCCCTAAGTAAGATAATACTATTATTCCTAAATTTTTCTTTTAGGGCTAGTGTAGTTATTAGCTATATAATAGGCTTTATTAAACCTATTATAATCTTCGCTAGAAGCGTATTTAGAGGAATAGCTTTACTATTAGCTTTAGCCTTAGCCTCTATATAGGCGGACTACTTTAGGTTTAGGCGCGTAGTAGTTTTAATACCTTTATATATCTTTAATATAGTCTTAAACTTCTTAGAGTTCTTAATAATCTTTAATACGTAACTAGCTATCTAGGTTTAGTTAATAGGTTCTTTAAAATACTAATTAATACCTAATTTTATAAGTTTTATAGTGTCCTTACTTCCTTTGCTTTCCTATAGAGCGGCCTTAAAACTAGCTAGGTTAGGATATATAGATATTATAATTATTTTATGCTAATTAAATATATTACTAGTAGAGTAGAGATTACTATTAATAATAGTACACCCTACTTCTCTCTCTAGGATAATTAAGCACTATTAATAACTATCCTCTATCTTTGCATTAAATTCTAGGTTATAGTAAGGGCAGTAGTAGGTGTTAAAAATACCCTTAATTACTAATAGGTGATTGCCCTATAGGTTAAGTATTTCCTATATTTATTATAGTATAAACTTTTTAATAATTAGAGTTAAATTAGCTATAAGGTCCTTATATTCTTACAACGTAAGAACCTTCTCTACTCTAGCCTTCGTATAATCTACAAGCTTTTCTATTAATTTATAAGCTCTAAACTACTAATCCTAGTATACTTTCTTTTAGCTAGTATTACGATCGCTAAGAATATAGGGTCCTTAAATATACTAACTTTTTTACCCTACTTATCTTTAGTTAGAGGCCTATTCTAGTTCTAGAGTCTATATAGAGCTAAGCTAATAAAGATTAAGTATTCTTATAAGCCTTACCTAAAGGGGTACTAGATAGCGCCTAGCTCTTCTATTAGTAATTATAATTATAAACACGTAGGTCTTTATAGAACTTTGTAAACTTAGTTTAGATCCCTTTATATTATAAAACTTATTATATATTATTCTCCCTATATTATAGCCTTAGGGAAAGAGTAGTTTACTATATTAATTATTAGAGTACCGCGTTACTATTTCTAACTTTTAAAGGTAATAGTGCGCTACTATATCTTACTAAAGATACGACTTTTAATAGTACTATAAGTATATATAATATAGAAACGCCTAGCTATTAGTAATAGATAGTTAAACGTTATATCCTTATAGTACTTAAGCTCTAATCTAAGGGTGTAGTAGAGGGTCTAGTAAAGTGTCTCGCTATATAGTTTATAAGGTATTAGCTACTAGTATTTATTTAATCCTAATAGCGCTTCTATAAAATTAATCTTAACTATTATCTCTACTATCTCTTCTATACTAGGCTACTCTAGTCTAGTAATATTATCTTCTATCTAATAAAAATATATTACGTGAGGATTATTAAGTTTATACTACTTTAACTCTATAAACTATATCTCTAGGATCTTATTTCGCTAGGCTATAGTAGCCTTACTAAAACTACTAATAATAGTTAGTATAAGCTAAGGTAGCTTATTAAAAAAGATGCTTCGTTTATTATAGTAATAAGTAAAAGGGCGTTTATTTATAGTTAGATAACGCTTGCCTTCTCTATTAGTATCTTTGACTATAATATTATATCTCTTATAATTATCTACTACTTAGGCTACCTTAACCTCTAAGTAGTTACAGAGGTGTATATAACCTATAAACAATATAATAAGGGTAGTTTATGTTTTTCCTATCCCTATTATATTTGCGAAATTCTACTATTACTATTAGATAAATCCTATTACGTATAGTTAGTAGGCCTTAGCTAGCTAGTAAGGCTAGAAGGAGCACTTTAGATTAAAATATTTGCTAAGTTTAAGTAGTTTAGCGGCTTTAAAAGTCTCGATAGGTATAGCCTAGAAATATACTACTCTTAGCTAATTAACTACTTTTATCTACTTAGTATTTCTTCTAATAATATTAGTGATGTTATCTTAGGTTTTATATTATAGTTAGCGCTGTCTATAGTCTACTACTATTATCTATGGTTTACTACTATTAATTATAATTATACTTACTTTATACTTAGGTAGGAAGCCTACTAGTCTTTGAGATCTTATAGTCTTTCTTGTATTAATATTCTATTCTCCTCTTTTTTATTAGAATTACTACTAGATACTTCTTTGTTATTCTTATACCTTCTAGACTTCTTTTTCTTTCCTTTTATAGTTACCCCTTCTTTACTAGTTTCTTTAGAAGATACTAGTAGTAGTAGTTAGCTTAATAAAGACTACGCCGTAAATCCTACAGCTACGTCTCTCGCTAGTTCTACTCCTTTTATCCTTGCTATATTATTAGCTACCTCCCTTACTATATTAGTATCTATCTCCTTCTTACGTTACCTCTAGGACCCTTCCTTTCCCTTAGGGCTAGTCTTTTACTATTTAGATAAGTGTCTATTCTTGTCTCTAGGTAATACTGTGGGAGTACTTTTCCTACGTTTTAAGGTAGCTTCTACTAGTTCGTCTAGTATAAGATCTATAGACTAAGATAATATAGGTAGGCTACCTTAGATACTATATGTATAAGGCTTAGGTAATATAAGAGGGTAAGGTAGGCTCTTTACGTACTCTATAGATAGGGTACTAGTAATAGAACTATATTTAGCCTTAAGAGCGTTCTTATAGGTAGTGTTTAATAGTGCTCTACTATTATTATTAAAAGAAACTATAATTATTAGTATAGTTATAGATAGGGATACTATACTATAAAGGGATAGTTACCTTTTATACTACGCTACGCTATCTTTAGGTCTTATAAGTATAGGTAAATAGACTTATACTACTTATTCTTTGCTACTTAGTAACTATAACCTCTAAGTCTTTATTGTCTATAATCTTAAATAACGCTAATGCGTTAAAGGCTATAGTAACGCCTTCCTTGTAGTGGCTTATGTAGGTTTGGTTATTTAACCCCCCTTTAAGTGCTGTGAGGCTGTCTATGCTAGCTGTTTTAAGCTATCTGCAATCGCTTTCTCTCTAAGGGGAGTAAGTACTTATATAAGTATAATTTACCCTACTAGTCTATTATTTTCGCCTGTAGTAATAGTAAAGATAGCGTTATTAAGCTCGTCTAAAGTAGTAGCGGCTCTAGTCTTAAACTTAAATAATAGAGATAATATCCTACTTACGCCTACTAATAATATAGATAGTAAACGTATAGGAATACTTACTTATAATAGAGGTATCTTTAAGCTATAAGTACCTTCTCTAGAGATAGGAGACTTAGATACGTTAACCTTCTCCCTCTTAACGCCTTTCGCACTATAATTCCTAATATTAGATTTAACCTTATTATATACGATACCTACTATTAGCTTATAGAACTTACTTAGAGTTTCCTTATTCTAGAACTATAGATATGTTAATATAAGTAGGTAGTCTTATAGGATTAAAGCCCTTACGGTCTTAAGCTTATTACTCTCTAGCTTCTCTGTATTTAACGATATTATATACCTACTATTCTTAAGAAAGGATGTTATATTCTCCGTATGAGAGTCTAAGTTAGCTGTATTCTAGTTTTCGTTACCTTTCTACGTTAGGTTACGTATTATTATAGACGTAGGCTTCTGATAACTATATACTATATTAGTCGTATTTATCTACGCAGCTTACGGCGTACTATAGAGATACTTCCTATGTTTAATTTACTTAGGATTATTATCGCGACTCTATTATTACTATAGATAGTAGTTACTACAATAATAGTTTTTTCTACTTACGCTACTATAGAATTGTAGGAAGGCGTAGCAATAGTAATATTAAGGGAGTAACGCGTAAATAGATTTAGTGTGTAGTTTAACATGTCTGTATACACTATTATTATCCTAGATAGTAGCGTTTGAAATCGCAATTAAATATTATGCGTTAATAAGGTGTGATAATAGGGTGTGTATAGTGTTTTTTGTTTTGGTAAGAGAGTATATTAACGTATTGAAGCGAAGGCGAAAGTAAGGATACGCACTATATACTACCTTCGCGTAAGCTAACATTTATGTAAAATAATTGCGACTAAAATATAAGTATGTTATTATGAATAATAGGTTAAGCTTATAATTTAGTAACTAGAAAGGTAATGTACGTATTATATTTATATTCTCTCCTATTGTAATAGTACTTAATAATAGAGTAGAATTAACTTTATAAGAGTAAGTATTAATACTAAGACTAACCCTAGAGGTTATTACGGTACTTAACTATGCTTAATAGTAGTTAATAGTTATAGGTAGTGATTTATACTACTACTTTTCTATAATCTATATTAAATATAACTATTATAACTACAAAGCCTTTAGATAGGGTTGTAAAGAATATAGAACCTATAGGACTAATTATTATTAAGACTAATATATATTAAAGATATATAAGATAGATACTTAAATTAATATATACAAATAATACCTATAATATATGTGCTAACTACTATTATAACGCGTATATATATAATGTGGTTAGAGGCTGTAGAGTACTATAGAGCACTATAAAGTACTATTAAAATTAATATAGCACTATAACGCTCTCTAAAGTAACTACCTACGCCCTTACTAATAGTTATCTTATAACTTCTAATTACTATAGTACTATAGTTATACTTTACGCTTTATCTATCCCTTATATCGCCTATAGTATTATTTAACTTTAACTACTTCTAAGGTATTAATAAAGCTTTCTACTTACTTAACTAGCTACCTTTATTATATTAATTAGTAGAGACTAGTATAGTAGATGACTGTAGTATAAGGAGGGTTAAGTAGTAGGGAGGTAGCTGAATATACTGCTAGTGCTTCTACCCTTCCTTAAATTATTAGGTAGGTATTATATCCTGCGTTTCCTATATAATCTAACCTTATATATTCTATTACTTCTACTATTCTATTACCTATTACTCCTTCTTCTATATTTCTCCTTTCTCTAATATTATCTATAACTTCTTTAATATTATTATTACTAGTGTCTTAAGAGTCCTAGACTTCTATGCGCTTTATTTATACTCTAGTAGCTACTAGGTTCGCCCTATTTAGGGAAAGGGTAGGGCCTCTTATTAATAAGATAATATTTAGAGACTAACGTAGGATAATAGATTGTTCTAGCGTAGAGATGTAACTTAGTCTACTTAGTACTATACTAAGTAGTAAAGATAGTATAGGTATACTAGAAATAGTTACTAGGTATATAGGCGACCTATCCTTAGCGTCCTTAGTATTATTAGTATATAGGGTATTAATTAAATCTTATATCTCATCCTCTAGGTTAGATATCTTATCCTCCTAGTTAGGTATCTCGTTCTCCTTATTATCTAATACTAATCGCAGTGGAAACATTTCTTAAATCCTTTCTTAAATATATATTCTAAGAGTACTATTATCGCTCCTATCTAATAGACTATTAGTTCTCCTCTACCTAAGAATAAAATTATGCTAACGTTCCTACCTATAATTATAATATTACCTTAGAGAAGATTAGTAGAGGTATAGATAAGAGAAAGAGAAGAACGTAGTACTCTATAATAGACTTATATAAGTATTAAAGATAGCTATAGTCTTCCTTTCTAATATTCTTATAAGTAGTTTAAACTATATTATCTATTATACTCTCTACTAAAAGCTTTATTCTAAGTTTAGGTAAGATATAGAACTTAGAGTAATTATAAAGAGATAAATAGATAGTATAGTAAGATAATAGGGTAGTAGAATGTTCTACCTAATCCTCCTTTTTCTCTTACTCTTCCTTCTTAGTAAGCTAGAGGTAGGCTTTCCTTTTCTACTTATATATAAGGTCCTTCTCTAGGAGACGCTACTAAGTAGGTAGGGTTTTATACGATAGTAGATTAAGCTCTTTTATAGCCTTTCTTTCTAGTCTTATAGCCTTCTTCCTCTTATATAGGTCCTTTTTAGTTATAACTAGTGTTCTAGAGACTATAGTAGATTATGGTAGGCTATAGTAGATAATAATTATATGTAAGTTTTGAGGCTAAATTCTTTAAAAGGAAAGGTAGCACCCTTTACTATGGGTGGGTAAGAATGAGGTAGAGTAAAACTAGGCATACTAGTTATGCTAAGCTAAAGGATAATATAATATTATAAGTTAGCGCCTTACGTACCTTAAGTATTTCCTCTAAATACCTATATTTAATAATACTGCTATAATAGTATCTTATCTAGAAATAGAAGGTTATAAAGTCTATATCTTAGGTAGCGACTTTCTCTAGAAATAGATATTGCGAAGTCTAAGTAAATAGGGGTAGTAGTATTTTCTAGTAACGGAACGCTATAAAGTCTATAACCTAGATAGTAATATTTTCTAGAAATAGATGTTGCGAAGTCTAAATAAATAGGGGTAGTAGTATTTTCTAGTAATAGAATGCTATGAAGTCTATAACCTAGATAGTAATATTTTCTAGAAATAGATATTATAAAGTCTAAATAAATAGGGGTAGTAGTATTTTCTAGTAATAGAATACTGTAAAGTCTATATCTTAGATAGTAATATTTTCTAGAAATAGATATTGCGAAGTCTAAATAAATAGGATAGTAGCTTTATCTAGGAATAGAAGGCTGCAGAAGTCTATAGTATAATAGTGATTATATTTAGGAATAGATAGTTGCGAAGTTATGCTAGTTACTAGCTGTAGGACTACTAGTAACCCTTAGTAGAGGAGTTATACCTTATCGCGGTGCTAAGGCTTTTTACTAAGATAACTCTAGGTATTTAGTAATATTTCTAGTCCTACTATACCTTCTATATTACTAACTTTACTCTATGAGTATAAGATTTCTTAAATTATTTTTAATTATCTTAGGATAGCCTTTACCTAAAACCCCTTATAAGGGTTTATATAGGAGTTTAGTTAGTAGATACGTACTATTTCGCGCTAAGGACTCTCTAAGTAATAAGGCTATACTATTATTTGTGCACGTATAGGTTATACCTTAACGTTAAAGTGTTAAATATAGTATTCGCGATAGGGAGGTGATAGTTACATAGCTCTTCTTCTATACTATATATAGAGTAGATTAGACTCTAGTAATATACTATTATCCTCTCCTAAGTCTTATAAGACTAAGCGTTTTGTCCTAGGAAAATAGTCTTAACTACTATTAGTTCTTATAGGAGGTATTTACTACTCTACTAATTTTACTTAGAGAAGTAGTTATATCTATTTCTTATGCTAGCCTATAACACCCTATTACCTTACCTATCCTAAGGTACTTCTACTATCCTCTCCTACCTTACGCTATATTATCTTACCCTTCTTAAAGTGCTTCTACTATCCTCTTACTATCTTACTTATTACTACGCTTTCTAATAGTACGTAATAAAGTAATACTAAGAGTAAAACTAAGAGCTAGTACCTTATACTACTACTAAACTACTAGGGCGCTATTACTATCCCTAGAGTAGCTGCGAGTAGTTAAATAGAAGTAGTAAGATACTATATAATATAATAGGCTTATAGGTAACTATAAGGCCTTTATAGAGGATCTTTTAAGGTATACTTATTTATACCTACTTATTTTATTGCTAGACTAATTGCCTACTAGAGAAATTGTGGACTAAAAGTATATTAGCGCGCTAAAGAAGCTTCTACTATTATGTCCTGCTATAAGAGAAGATCTAGCCTTCTATATACTACTAGAGGCTACTATTACCTTTAAGGAAGATTATAAGCTTCCTAATCCTATCCTTAACCCTTTATACTTCTAAGCTATTATAGTACTACTATTAAGTACTATTAAGCACTATTAGGAACTATATTAAGCTACTAGTAACTAAAGATCTAGTAGTAGTAGTAGTATAATGTTAAGACCTTAGTAAGGACTAGGATAAGGAATCCCTCCTCCCCCCCCTACCTGCTACTATGAAGTAGAGATAAGGTAAATAAATCTAAGACCTACCCTAAGACGATTGTCTTAACGACTCGCTTCGAATCAAAGCAAATGTAATAAGTAACGAATACCGCCTACCTAGTTCGACTATTACAGATTATAAAAATAAAGATACTTAGTAAGAGGAGAGTTACTTAGGCGGATAAAGATAGTATTAATAACTATATAACTGTGGAGGATATATTAGATAATAAGGGTAAAATAAAGGATAATAGGGCTTAGGGCGAACGTGTTACTAGAATTAATATAACTATAAAGATTCTCTTAATAATAGATCTTACTAACCCTAATCTATTCCCGCGGGCTATAAAGTAGTACCTTAACGAAATCTAGCTACCTTAGATAACTTATATCGTAATATATAAGATCTAAGCTAAGCTTAAAGGTTATTACAAAGTACTACTTTGTTGCGATACTTATCTCTTAGATATATTCTATGATACTAAATTCTGAAATACGCTAGAGATTAAGGTATTTACTATATTATCTTTCTATATCCCTAATCTAGAACTATAGGATAAGCTTAAGGAAATTCTAGAAGACCTATTTAATAAGTTATTAGCACTTAGTTACTTTAGTATAATAAGAAATTAGTGGTTCTATTGGCTTTATATAGGCGTATTCTACCGCTCTTGTAAGAGGATTAAGAAATTTGGAGGACCTTGCGTATTATACCTTTGTCTTAGGCTTATAAGAGACAAAACTACCTAGATAACTCTTATTAAAGATTAGGGAAAGTAGTACGTTAAGTAGTCTTATTTATGCTATGTCTTTAGTTGCTAGAATCTATTATACATTAAAATAGAGAAGCGCTATATAAATATTAATTAAAGTTCTTGTTTGTAGGCGGCTTAATATATTATTAATGTATAAGCTATACAGTCCTATACTATAGAAGACTATTAAGCCCTTATTACCCTAATATACTAGGAGATCTGTATAAAGTATTAATATAATCCTCTACGCTTCCTAATAGAAAGCCTTTTCTAAGGGATAGAAGAAGAGTACTATAGGCGTAGAGTATGTTACTATCCTATATAGTAATTATATCACTCTAACTTTTAGAATAGGTTTATTAAGCTGTATACGCAATTAAAAATAGTGGAAAATGCGTTAATTATGAACTAGGTTTCCCCTTAAGATAGTCGCTAGAAGCGGCGCTAAAGTATATCTTACTAGTCTTATTCTAGGATAGCTAGATAAGCTTAGTTAAAAAGTCTTTCGTGGTAGATTATTTAATATATTTATATGGATATATTATTAGATACCTTACTATAAACTTAATAAAAGTGAAGTATAGGGGGAGGAGGAGGGGGTATAATAGATATAGTATGTGAGTACTTTCTTTACAGCTACGTTAGCCGTAAGCGTAGATTATACTACTTTGCATATAACTAGGGTATAGAGAGATAAGAGTCTGTTAGCCTTAGATACTTAGGTAAATACTTAATTGTAGCCTTAGATCCCTAGCTCCTTAGCTTGATTAGTAGAGCTGCGTTTGCCTAACCTTAGGAATAAGACTAACGCGTTGTTAATTTAGCTACCTTACTTATAGGTAATGCGAATACTAATACCAAGACACGTAATAGCTAGCTGTACTATACTAGTAACCTACTATAATTTCTATATTATCTTTAGATATGTATAAGTTAGGCCTAGCCTTACTGTAGTCTATATCGCCTTAAAAGGGGTTACCTACCTTAACCTGCGCCCTCTTCTTCGCCTTCTTCCTATCTACGTAACCTAGACTCCTTTATAGTTATTAGTTAATAATCTTCTTCTACTGTAAGAGTCCCTTCTTTATAGAATTATTTTCTTTTATACGAATTAGGCTCCTATAGCTTAAGATTTTACTCTTATATTAATAATATAGAATATACTATTATCTCTATACCTTTAGTAAACTTTGTAAAGACCTTAGTAATCGAAGCCTTAACTTACTAGCTATATACATCAAAACACAAAATACGCCTTAAGCTATACCTCCTAGTTTTATCCCCTCCCCTACTACCTTAGATTAGTAACGTAAACTATTACATGCTTCTACCCTAAATTATAGCCTCCTACCCTTCTACCTCTAACTAGGAAACCTACTACACTATTTAACGTACTACCCTCTTTTATACCTTAAATCTTTGTCTTTAACTTTATTTCTTATGCCTGTAGCTTAGTATCGTCTAGTGTACGTACTTTTAATTACGAGCTCTAAATATTAGTTTTTACTTTACTATAACTATAAATTTACTTTACTATAACTTTACTAATTACTTTTAAATATAGGCTTTACTAGCTTACACGACTTTAACCTCCTCTTAATAGTAGCGCTTAACTATAACTATCCTCCTAATAGTAGCGCATAACTTTAAGCCTGCCCTTAATAGCTACGCTTAACTAGAACCCTTATCTTAACCTACTACGTATAACTTTAATCCCGCCCTTAACAGCTATACTTAACTATAAACCTTATCTTAACTACTACGTATAACTTTAAGCTTACTCTTAATAGCCACGCTTAACTATAAACCTTATCTTAACTACTATATATAACTTTAAGCTTACCCTTAACAGCTACGCTTAACTATAAACCTTATCTTAACTACTACGTATAACTTTAAGCTTGCCCTTAATAGCCGCGTATAATATTAAAGCCGCCCTTAATAGTAGCGCTTAACTCTAACCTCCTCTTAACTACTATATATAATTTTAACCCTACTCTCTATAGTAGCGTATAACTCTAACTCTACCTATTCTCCTCTATACTAGTAAGTTTTTAAGGTATTAGAATAGTACCTCTACTAGTAAGTAAGTTCTCCTTACTAGATATAATAAGAAATGTTATAGATATCCGCTAATATTTTATAGGCGAAAAGTCTATGATAGCTGTAGTAAAGGATCCTTTCAAGCGCCTACGGAAATTTAATTAATAAACTAATAAACAAAGTATTGTGACCCTTACCTTATAATACTACGCGCTAGCTACCCTAAATACACGCAAAAGGATAACTTTTGGAAAAGCGCTAAGATTGGAAAAATTAGCCTACTAATATATAGTAAAGAAAAGTTCTGTAAAGGGTTTAATATTACTACCTTAGACTTCTATATTATCTAGTAACGCCTAATCTAGCTACTTTACTACGATAATCTGTATATAAAGAAATAGAAAGAAGATAAAAAGGTAATACCTAAGAATAAGTTCGAATACGCTAAGGTAGAAGAGAAGATATTAAAGTATCTTCTTCTTAGTAGCTATTAAGTCCACCCCTACTAGAAGCGAAAGATAATTCCTAAGTTCGTTAATAAGATAGTAGAGTAGATAAGGAAAAATTATCTAGACCTTAAGAATAACGACGGCGAGATTATTAGTTATAGGATTAAGCTAAACCTTATCTTAGTCTTGCCTGCTTAGACTTAGGGTCCTACTATATAAGCCCTAAAGTATAGTAAGCTTTAGTATATACCTCTAGATCGCCTATCTATTCTTATTCACGCTATTAACTTAAAAGAGTTGTATAGTATTAGTATCTACCTTTTAGATACTAGTCCTAGCGGTAATATGCGCTTAGAAATTAAGATAGATAACTATAAATACGACTTACTTTAGGCTAAAGTCTATAAAGCCTTTGATATGCAGACTCTAGATAATAGCGTTTCCCTATACTACTATAATCTATACTAGGGTAATAAACTCCTCTGTATTAAGGATAACAAGTCTCTTTATATTACTATTAAGATTCTATAAGTTAGAGGTAACGTATTAATATCTTTCTATGTAAGTAGTCTACTCCCTATTCCTTTTTATATTAGCTAACTATTAATTAAGCTTATAACACTTCCCTTAGACGATTTCACTAACTTAGATAATATATAGATAGTAGATATTAAGGATATAGAAGTAGATAACGAAGTAGAAAGTAATACCTTATCTACTACCTCTTAGAAGACTAATAGGTATTATATAGATAGAGGGCTAGAGAGACTTACTCGTAGTACTACTTAGAAGTTGAATTTGTATAGTAGTAAGTAGATAACTACCTCTATGCAGTTACACTACTAAATACGAATAAGAGAAATAAATATATACTATCCTTAGTACCTATTTGTAATAGATGTTATAATTTGCGAAGTTTATATAAGCTAATCTCTAGGATATAACTTATATATCTACTTAAGATATTATAGTAGTATATCTTACACTTAGGTAGGGGGCTTAGGTTTTAACCTATAATTAGTTAAATGTAAATAGAATATATTTTAGTATCTCCTTATAGGGGGTATGTGTCTAAGTTCTAACATACGCTTATACTAATGTAGATAATGGCCCCTATGGTCCTCTATAGTCCTATTAGTCCTCTATAGTCCCTAGTAGCCCTTTATAGTCCTAGTAGTCCTCTATAGTCCCTAGTAGTCCTCTATAGTCCCTAGTAGTCCTCTACTATCCTCTATAGTCCCTAGTAGCCCTCTATAGTCCTAGTAGTCCTCTATAGTCCCTAGTAGTCCTCTATAGTTCCTAGTAGTCCTCTATAGTCCTAGTAGTCCCCTACAGTCCCTAGTAGTCCTCTACTATCCTCTATAGTCTCTAGTAGCCCTCTATAGTCCTAGTAGTCCTCTATAGTCCCTAGTAGTCCTCTATAGTTCTAGTAGTCCCCTATAGTCCCTAGTAGTCCTTTATAGTCCCTAGTAGCCCTCTATAGTCCTAGTAGTCCTCTACAGTCCCTAGTAGTCCCCTACGGTCCCTAGTAGTCCTCTACAGTCCCTAGTAGTTATCTCTATTATATATAGTTATTCTAAATAACTTCTTATAACTAAAGTAGTTATAAGTAACTATATAAGTTCTATTATATACTTAAGCTAATATAAATAATAGTTTTCTATAGTTTTTTATAACTAGTTCTTTATAAATTTTAACTAGTTAATAACTAACTAGTTATAGTTAACTATATAAATATATAAATAAATATAACTAACTAGTTAAATATATAAAATACTAATTTTACTAGTAACTAATTAAGAACTTAAAGTATTATATAATACTATACTATAGCTAGTAGTTACTAGTACTCTAAGTATAGCTTAATAAACTAATATCTATAAGATACGTAGTATACTAGTACTAGTTACCTAAGCTTTTACTCTAGCTATTTTCCTTTTACTTTATTATTATACTTTATTACTATATCTATCTTTAAGTTAGGTTTAGTAGGTATATTAGTTATTATACTAGCTATATATTATTAATATAAAGATTTACTAAAGTATTAAAGTAGCTTAAAAAGATATAAAATAGACTAAAAAATCTAAAAGTAAACTTACTAGTCTATATAGTTATAGTATAAAGAGTAGTTATAGTAATAAAATAAAAATAACTATAAAAATTATAAACTAATATAGTTATAAGTTTAATAAAAAAGTTAAGTAAAAAGAACTTAAAGGAAAATAAAGTAAAGAATATAAATAAAAAGAAAATAATTTTAAAGAAAGAATAGATAAAGAAAACTAAAGATTAAAACTAAAGAAAGTATTTAATAAATAGATTTAAGATTCTAGAGAAATAAAATTTATAGCTATTAAAAGCTTATAATCTATAAGTACTATAGTTTATAAGTATATAAAGTAGGAAATACCTTTTAAAAGAAATAGAATAGATAGAAAATATATTAAGAAATAAGCTAAATATAAAAGAATAGTTATAATATAGTAAGTAAAGAAAATAAAAGTAAATAAAACTAGTTTTAAGTAAATATTAGAGTTTATAAAGTTATAGTACTAATAAAATATAGTATATATAAGCTTTATAAAAGGTAAATAAAAGTATATAAATATAGAAAAAAAAAAAGTATAGAAGAAGATAATTAGAAAAAGAGTAGTTATTAGAGTTATAAATAGAGTATATATTACGTACTATAGAATAAATAAAATATAGTAGGAAGTAAATAAAAAAAGGAAAGAAAAGGAGCTTAGTAGCCTTTATAAGAGGTAAGCTACTAGATAGTATAAATAGAAAAAGAGAAAGAGTAAATAATATATATTATAGAAGGGTTACTAGAGCTATAAAAGTATAAAGAAGGAATTAAAAAAAGAAAAATAATACTTAAGTAGAACTATATTCTAACTTACTATTATATATAACGTACTCCACGGGTATACTAGTCACTTAGGTATACTAGTTACTCTACTAAGACCCTACTAAAACGTACTGTTACCTATAGTATAAGTCGTGAAAACTTATAAAATATCGCGAAAATAACTAAACCTAAGAGTATAAATTACAAAGAAGTATCTTTACTAAATCTTTATAAAGTTATATAAAGTTTTACTGGTTATATAGTTCGTATAGTAGGTAATAGTATATTTCTTACCTCTACTAGCGTAGCTATATTATTACCTATAAAAATACTATAAAAACTAGTAAAACTTAGTAAAGACCTGTAAAGATCTTTATAGATATCTTATAGGATATCTTTACTACAATCTTTACTAGTCTTTACTAGGTTTTACCTGTTATATGGATTGTACTGTAGGTAATAGTACGATTACTATCTTTACTAGCGCTAATATCTTTACTCTAAAAATACTACGAAAACTAGTAAAACTTTATAAAGACTTATAAAACCTAAGAGTATAAATTATTCTATAGTATTTTCTTTATTATTCTAGTTGCTTTTATAGGTGCGCGTATTATACCCTATCCTACTATACTACCCGTAGCGTTATTAAGGTAGATCTCCTTTAGTGCGCCCTCTTCTTTAACTTCTCCCTATTACTATAAGTACTAAACTCCTTTAGAGCTAATAGTTAAGTACTATCCTCTACTATAAGGGTCCCTTCCTTCTATAGCTACTTCCTTTTATATGATTTTTAACGTGTAGCTACCTTATTAGTAGCTTAAAGCTGTGTAATCTCCTATTATACTAACATAAGCTTATAGGTAATTATTACTATACCCTTTAAGACCTTCTTAAATGCCTTAACTATAGAGGTAGGAGAGCTATCTAGGTAGGTTTAGATCCTTATCTTTACTAGCGTCGATTGCGACCCAAATTCTAGGGTATTACTTAGTATTTTTAACTCCTAAGGACTATCCTCTATAGTAGTTAATAGTAGTATCTTTAACTATATATCTATCTTTAATATTATAGCTTCTAGGTTAAATAGGACTAAGCTAGCGCCTCTAAAGCTACCTAGGATATTACTCTCTATAATAGTAGTATTAAAAGTAGGTATAAAGTATAGTAAGAACTCTATTTTAGTAATATAGTTAATATAGTTACATATTAGGATCTTAGCTTAGCGCCTATACGCCTTCTTTAGAGGGGAAAAACAGCCTATATCTAGTAGCTATAATAGGTGTAATAAGTATAGAGGTATATAGAGTATAATAATATTATTATCCTTATAGTACTACTAGAATAGGAGCGAGTTATAGCTCTTATAGCCGTTAATTATTAGTAAACGTACTATACTAATAGTACGTTTTTTTGTATGCGTATTAAAGTGCTTTAACTACTCTAAGCTAAGCTTATTTATTATCTAGCTATTCTTAGAGATAGTAATAACCTAATTATATAGTAGGGCGTCTTCCTTGTACTAGGTAGAGAGGTGGTTCTTGCCTTAAAAGATAATAAAGGGTAGGATTGCCTACCTTATCACGTTAATGCCCTGGATGACTATAGTCTACTCTTAACTACCCTACTATACTATCTTCAGCTATCCTTAACGCTCTAAGCTAGTAACTATAGCTCCTATTAATATCTAGCCTATTATAAAGCTAGTCTTATTAAAGTTATAGATATCCTTATTTAGGATACTATACTTAGCCTTTATATTCTCTATAAGCTAGAACTAGTCTCGTATAAGCTTAGGATCTTTATAGAGGGCTTACTTATAGTTATACTTTTAATTAAACTTAACTTTAAGCTTAGGTTAACGCGTAACGAAGGTTATAGCCTAGTTCTTACTAATAGGGTCCTAGTAATACTTAGTAAGCAAGGAATTAGCTATATCTTTTATAGTAGCGAGCTAGGGTAGAAATCCTCTTATATCTAGGTCTAATATATGTTAGACTATTACCTCCTCCTCTATCTTAAGGAGCTTTGTTAATTTTAGCTTCTAATTACATCGTGAAGGTGTCCTAGTAAGCTAATTACTAAGTGTAGTTTAAGAGACGCTATAGATCTATGCAGCGCGCTGCTAGGAGAGAGTCGCGTCTTATTTTATAGCCTAAAGTGTGAGCTATATCTAGGATTCTTTTAAAGGCTTTTGTACGTTATAGTATTAAGGTATCGCGTTTATACTATAGGTAATAGTACGTTTTAGTAAGGTCTTAGTAGAGTAACTAGTATACTTAGGTAACTAGTATACCTATAGAGTACGTTATATATAGATATAGTAGAATATATATATTACTAAATAGAAGAGGTTATTATAAAAGGGAGTTTAAGAAATAGTATTAAATAAATATTTAATATAAGTATTACTTATATTTAAAAGGTTAGATATAAAAAGTATATAGGTTCTTAAGGTTTTTATATTACTTATTAGGTAGTATATTTAAGGTAGGGAATAGTAAACTTAACCCTACTAGTATAATTAGACTTATTAGTAGGTACCTTACTTAGCTCTAGGAGGTATTATACCTACTAATATACTATAGGTAATCTACTCTATAAGTAACCTACCTATAGTAATATAATAAAGGTACTACTAGACCTTTATACTTAGATCTATTATACTACAATCTAGTCCCTTTACTAAGGCTATTCCCCTCTTTCTTTCCCTCCTTAAGACTACTTTCTATATAATCCCTTCCTATCTCTTTTACTAGATCTATCGCAGTCTCTATTAGCTTATCTAATTTCTAACTATACTCCTTTCTTTGCTCTTGTATCTGTACTATTTGTTATTTACTTTAGGACTACTAAACCTACGAAACGCCTAACCTCCGCCTACGTTTTTCTGTATATTTCCAAAGATTTAGATGCTATTACGCGCTGTAAACGCTATTTGCTTATGCGTATACTATCTTTGTCTTTTTCTTTCTATATACTTAGTTACTATTCTAACTATCTACTTTTCTCTTTTATACTCCTTAGTCCTTACTTTTAGATTAGTTACTCTCCGCACTTAATATTTTAGCTTAACGTTCTACTTTAAGTTAGACTTTATTTTGTTATCTTATTTCTATGATTTAGTTAGCTCTTCACTATGAGCCTTAGATAAGTAAACCTATTTCTTTCTCTATTACGCGCGTCTTAATTTACTAGGCTTAACTTACTAGCTATATATATTAAAACGTAAAATACGCCTTAAGCTACACCTCCTAGTTTTATCCCCTCCCGCTACTACCTTAGATTAGTAACATAAACTATTATATGCCTCTACCCTAAATTATAGCCTCCTACCCTTCTGCCTCTAACTAGGAAACCTACTATACTATTTAACGTACTACCCTCTTTTACGCCTTAAATCTTTATCTTTAATTTTATTTCTTATGCCTATAGCTTAGTGTTGTCTAGTGTGCGCACTTTTAATTATAAGCTCTAAATATTAGTTTTTACTTTACTATAACTATAAATTTACTTTACTATAACTTTACTAATTACTTTTAAATATAGGCTTTACTAGCTCGTACAACTTCAACCTCCTCTTAATAGTAGCGCTTAACTATAACTATCCTTCTAATAGTAGTGCATAACTTTAAGCCTATCCTTAATAGCTACGCTTAACTAGAACCCTTATCTTAACCTACTACGTATAACTTTAATCCCGCCCTTAATAGCCGCGCTTAACTATAAACCTTATCTTAACTACTACGCATAACTTTAAGCTTACTCTTAACAGCCGTGCTTAACTATAAACCTTATCTTAACTACTACGCATAACTTTAAGCTTGCCCTTAACAGCCATACTTAACTATAAACCTTATCTTAACTACTATATATGACTTTAAGCTTGCCCTTAACGGCCGCGTATAACGTTAAAGCCGCCCTTAATAGTAGCGCTTAACTCTAACCTCCTCTTAACTACTACGTATAATTTTAACCCTACTCTCTATAGTAGCGCATAACTCTAACTCTACCTATTCTCCTCTATACTAGTAAGTTTTTAAGGTATTAGACTAGTACCTCTATTAATAAGTAAGTTCTATCTACTAGCTATAATAAGGAATATTATAGATATTTACTAATATTCTTATAATAGAGGGATAGTAATCTATTCAGACGCTTTACCTTCTAAGCAGCCGCGATGACTTCCCTGAAGATCCACGCTAATAATAAGCGAAACCCGTTGTACTACGAACTACAAGCTAGGTACCCTCTCCTAAATTCGTAATTCTACGAAGGCTGCAAGACCAAAGAAGAATAGCGTTAGAAGATTAAATATTTAGAAGAAAATTTTATCTAAGGGTTTAATATAACTACTAGATAGTTCTACTGCTTCTAGGAGGTAATAATTCCGTATATACTAAAATAAGGGTTGTAGTCTTAGGATCTTAGGTATAAGAAATAGGAACTATATAAGATCTATAAGAAGGCGCTATAGTATAAGTCTCTAAAGCGTAGGTAAGTACTAGCGTACTAGAAGTGGAAGATAGTTTAGTACTTTTTAATACGCTAGTAAACTAGATAATAGCAAATAAGTTGTCCTTTAATATAGATAAGGAAGAGATAATAAGTCTTCCCTGTAACGTATACTAGAGATAGGGCCTAAACTATCGTTACTAGAAGTTTAATAGTTAGTACTAGTTCTAATACATTACTATCCTTATTTAATATAATAATTCCAAGCTACCCTATAAGGTTAGAATCTAAGATATTCTTAAAATATTAACTATATAAGCTACTATTACCTATATGGACATTGATATTATAAGGATATTATTTAAATCTCTAGAGGTAGCGCTCCTAGTTAACGAAGAGATAAACAACTTCTTAAGTATAACGCATATTATTGGATACCGCTACCTAGACGAGAAGGATGTTTGGATTCGCATTAACGATAACAAATCTCTTCAAAGCGTATTATTTACTCTAAGGGTGAAGATAAGTTATAAAGTTAAACTTAAAGTAAAAGTATATGCTTACTCTATAGTAAGTTATAATATTAATGCTGCTATAAATCTGCTAATAATATAAAGGCTCCGAAGCTTACGCCTCTAACCCTAATTCCTGTACGCAAAAGAGGATATAGTAGATAAGGTGGAACACCTTAGAAGCGTAGACAACCTTTTGTTAATATTTAAGTTAAATAAGGATAGTTGGAGTTGGAATTAGAGACTAGAGTTTAGCGATTACTTACTATATTAAGAGATAAAGGTTAAGTCTTCTAGATAACTACCTCTATGTAGTTATACTACTAAATACGAATAAGGGAAATAAATATATACTATTCTTAGTACCTATTCGTAATAGATATTATAATTTACGAAGTTTATATAAGCTAATCTCTAGGATATAACTTATGTATCTGCTTAAGATATTATAGTAGTATATCTTATACTTAGGTAGAGGGCTTAGGTTTTAACCTATAATTAGTTAAATATAGATAGAATATATTTTAGTATCTCCTTATAGGGGGTATATATCTAAGTTCTAACGTACGCTTATACTAATATAGATAATAGCCCCTATAGTCCTCTATAGTCCTATTAGTCTTTTATAGTCCCTAGTAGCCCTCTATAGTCCTAGTAGTCCTCTATAGTCCCTAGTAGTCCTCTATAGTCCCTAGTAGTCCTCTATAGTCCCTAGTAGTCCTCTATAGTCCCTAGTAGTCCTCTATAGTCCCTAGTAGTCCTTTATAGTCCCTAGTAGTCCTCTATAGTCCCTAGTAGTCCTCTATAGTCCCTAGTAGTCCTCTATAGTCCCTAGTAGTTCTCTATAGTCCCTAGTAGTCCTCTATAGTCCCTAGTAGTCCTCTATAGTCCTAGTAGTCCCTTATAGTCTCTAGTAGTCCTCTACTATCCTCTATAGTCCCTAGTAGCCCTCTATAGTCCTAGTAGTCCTCTATAGTCCCTAGTAGTCCTCTACTATCCTCTACAGTCCCTAGTAGTCCTCTACGGTCCTCTATAGTCCCTAGTAGTCCTCCTTAGTATATATATTTTAAATAACTCCTTATAGGGTGTAGGTGTCTAGGTTCTATCGTATACTTACGCTGATGTAGATAACGGTTCCCTATAGTCCTTAAAGCCTTAGTAGTACCCTATTACCTTTTACTTACGTAAGATAATACTAGTAGAGTATAATTATAATACGTATAATAGAGAGAATTGCTTGCTATAGTAGAGGCTTTTAAGCACTAGCGCTACTACCTTAAGGGAGCCTAGTATGAAGTAGAACTCCTAATAGAATACTATAATACCTACCCTATAGCGTTAATACCCTAGATGACTATAGTCTACTACTAGTTACTATACTATACTATCTTTGGCTATCCTTAATAGTTAGGGCCTATAATAACTGCTCTAGTTAATTACGAGCTATATTTAAGTATCCTTTAATATTAATAACGTATTAGTGTAGTAAGGTATTATACTATACTATTAGTAATAGTACGTTATAATAGGGGCTTAGTATAAGTAACTAGATTACTTATGTAAGGGAAGAGTATATATAAGTAAAAGGAGTTCCTTGCGCTACTTTAGGGTAGGATTTAGGACCTTTTAAGAAGATGTAGGATAATTAAAGCACCTAAGTATACTATACAAAGCTAATTCAATACCTATTTAATGCCTAACCACCGTCGTCTATTATTATATACTATTACTATCTATCCTTTAATTAGGTCTAGCGTGGTACGCCCTTAATAACTAAGTTAATATTATTAGTTATAGTCTTCTAGTTAACCTTACTACCTATAACTATCTTACTTTAAGTATCTCCTTCTATTAGGGCTGTAGTAGTAGTAGTTTTAAAACTTTACTTATGTAAAATCTTAACCTCTATCGTGCTCTTAGGGGTAAATAGGATGTAGCTATAGGTGATTACTACTAGCTAGCCTATTTAATAGACGCGAAATAGGAACTAGATCTGTTTAGATTGTTAATCTTAGGGCTTAACTAGGATAATAGTTATGCCTTTAGTAAATATTACTGCCTCTGCAAAGGCTATAGAGGCTACTATAATCTATAGTTCTTTAGGATCTCTCTACTATTTAAGCTTACTATCTAGCTTATCTAGGTTTAGCCCTCCCCTAAGTAAGATAATACTATTATTCCTAAATTTTTCCTTTAGGGCTAGTGTAGTTATTAGCTGTATAATAGGCTTTATTAAACCTATAATAATCTTCGCTAGAAGCGTATTTAGAGGAATAGCTTTACTATTAGCCTTAGCCTTAGCCTCTATATAGGTGGACTACTTTAGGTTTAGGCGCGTAGTAGTTTTAATGCCTTTATATATCTTTAATATAGTCTTAAACTTCTTAGAGTTCTTAATAATCTTTAATACGTAACTAGCTATCTAGGTTTAGTTAATAGGTTCTTTAAAATACTAATTAATACCTAATTTCGTAAGTTTTATAGTGTCTTTACTTCCTTTACTTTCCTATAGAGCGGCCTTAAAACTAGCTAGGTTAGGATATATAGATATTATAATTATTTTATACTAATTAAATATATTACTAGTAGAGTAGAGATTACTATTAATAATAGTATACCCTACTTCTCTTTCTAGGATAATTAAGTACTATTAATAACTATCCTCTATCTTTATATTAAATTCTAGGTCGTAGTAAGGGTAGTAGTAGGTGTTAAAAACACCTTTAATTACTAATAGGCGATTACCCTATAGGTTAAGTGTTTCCTATATTTATTATAGTATAAACTTTTTAATAATTAGAGTTAAATTGGCTATAAGGTCCTTATATTCTTATAACGTAAGAACCTTCTCTACTCTAGCCTTCGTATAATCTATAAGCTTCTTCTATTAATTTATAAGCTCTAAACTACTAATCCTAGTATACTTTCCTTTAGCTAGTATTACGATTACTAAGAATATAGGGTCCTTAAATATACTAACTTTTTACCCTACTTATCCTTAGTTAGAGGCTTATTCTAGTTCTGAGTCTATATAGAGCTAAGCTAATAAAGATTAAGTATTCTTATAAGCCTGCTCTAAAGGGGTACTAGATAGCGCCTAGCTCTTCTATTAGTAATTGTGATTATAAATGTGTAGGTCTCTATAGAACTTTATAAACTTAGTTTAGATCCCCTTCGCGTTATAAAACTTATTATATATTATTCTCCCTATATTATAGCCTTAGGGAAAGAGTAGTTTACTATATTAGTTATTAGAGTACTACGTTACTATTTCTAACTTTTAAAGGTAATAGTGCGCTACTATATCTTACTAAAGATATAACTTTTAATAGTACTATAAGTGTATATAATATAGAAACGCCTAGCTATTAGTAATAGATAGTTAAACGTTATATCCTTATAGTACTTAGGCTCTAATCTAAGGGTGTAGTAAAGGGTCTAGTAAAGTATCTTATTATATAGTTTATAAGGTATTAGCTACTAGTATTCGTTTAATCCTAATAGCGCTTCTATAAAATTAATCTTAACTATTATCTCTACTATCTCTTCTATACTAGGCTGCTCTAGTCTAGTAATATTATCTTCTATCTAATAAAAACGTATTACGTAAGGATTATTAAGTTTATACTACTTTAACTCTACGAACTATATCTCTAGGATCTTATTTCGCTAGGCCGTAGTAGCCTTACTAAAACTACTAATAATAGTTAGTATAAGCTAAGGTAGCTTATTAAAGAAGATGCTTCGTTTGTCGTAGTAATAAGTAAAAGGGCGTTTATTTGTAGTTAGATAACGCTTACCTTCTCTATTAGTATCTTTAACTATAATATTATATCTCTTATAATTATCTACTACTTAGGCTGCCTAAACCTCTAAGTAGTTATAGAGGTGCATATAATCTATAAATAATATAATAAGGGTAGTTTATATCTTTCCTATCCCTATTATATTTGCGAAAATTCTACTATTATTATCTAATAGTTCTATTACGTATAACTAGTATACCTTAGCTAGCTAGTAAGGCTAGAAGGAGCACTTTAAATTGAAATATTTACTAAGTTTAAGTAGTTTAGTAGCTTTAAAAGTCTTAATAGGCACAGCCTAGAAATATACTACTCCTAGCTAATTAATTTCTTTAGTCTACTTAGTATTTTTCTAATAATATTAGCGACGTTATCTTAGGTTCTATATTATAGTTAGCGCTATCTATAGTCTACTACTATTATCTATAGTCTACTACTATTAACTATAATTTATACTTACTTTATACTTAGGTAGGAAGCCTATTAGTTCTCTAGCTCCTATAGTCTTTCTTATATTAATATTTTATCCTCCTCTTTATTATTAGAATCGCTACTAGATACTTCTTTATTATCCTTATGCCTTCTAGACTTCTTTTTATTTCCCTTTATTATTACTCTTTCTTTATTACTTCTTATAGGAGATACTAGTAGTAGTAGTTTAGTTAATAAAAATTAGGCTATAGGTCTAGTAGCTAAGTCCTTTACTAGTTCTACTACTTTTATCCTTACTATATTATTAGCTACCTCCTTACTATATTAGTATCTATTTTATTCTTACATTACCTCTAGGACCTTTCTCTTCCCTAGGGCTAGTCTTCTACTATTTAGATAAGCGTCTATTCTTATCCCTAGGTAGAGCTATAGGAGTACTTTTCCTACGTTTTAAGGTAGCTTCTACTAGTTTATCTAGTATAAGATCTATAGACTAAGATAATATAAGTAGGCTACTTAGGATACTATATATATAAGGCTTAGGTAATATAAGAGGGTAAGGTAGGCTCTTTACGTACTTTATAGATAGGGTACTAGTAATAGAACTATATTTAGCCCTAAGAGCGCTCTTATAGGTAGTATTTAATAGTACTCTACTATTATCCCTAAAAGAAACTATAATTATTAGTATAGTTATAGATAGGGATACTATAATATAAAGGGATAGTTACCTTTTGTACTATACTATAATATCTTTAGGTCTTATAAGCGTAGGTAAATAGACTTATACTACTTATTCTTCTACTACTATGTAATTACAGCCTCTAGGTCTTTATTATCTATAATCTTAAGTAACGCTAATACGTTAAAGATTGTAGTAACGCTTTCCCTGTAATAGGTTGCGTACTTCTAGCTGTTTAACTTTTCTTTAAGTGTAGTAAAGCTAGCTATACTAGCTTTAAGTTTCGAACTATCTGCAATCGCCTTCTCTCTAATAGGAGTAAGTACTTGTGTAAGTATAATTTGCCCTACTAGTCTGTTATTTTCGCCTGCGGTAATAGTAAAGATAGCGTTATTAAGCTTATCTAAAGTAGTAGTAGCTCTAGTCTTAAACTTAAATAATAGAGATAATATCCTACTTACGCCTACTAATAATATAGATAGTAAACGTATAGGAATACTTACTTATAATAGAGGTATCTTTAAGCTATAAGTACCTCTTCTAGAGATAGGAGACTTAGACACGTTAACCTTCTCCCTCTTAATGCCTTTCGTACTATAATTCCTAATATTAGATTTAACCTTATTATATATAACGCCTGCTACTAGCTTATAGAACTTATCTAGAATATTCTTATTCTAGAACTGTGGATATAATAATATAAGTAGGTAGTCTTATAGGATTAAAGCCCTTATAGTCTTAAGCTTATTACTCTCTAGCTTCTCTATTTTTAATAATATTATATACCTGCTATTCTTAAGGAAGGATATTATATCCTCTATAAGAAAGTCTAAGTTATCTTTCTTTAAGCTATAGCCTTAGAATAAGCTCTTTTAGTTTATATTACTAGTGTTATAGAAACTTATAGGTTTTTCTAGATCCTATTCTTCGTTATTATTATCTTGCTACGTTAGCTTACGTATCGTTACAAACGTAGGCTTCTAATATCTATATACTATATTAGTTATATTTATCTACGTAGCTTACGGCGTACTATAGAGATATTTCTTATGTCTAACTTACTTAGGATTATTATTATAACTCTATTATTACTATAGATAGTAGTTAGTATAATAATAGCTTTTGTCTGCTTATACTACTATGGAATTATAGGAAAGCGTGGTAATAGTAATATTAAGGGAGTAACGCGTAATTGGATTTAGTATGTGTAGGTTAATGCGTCCGCGTACAGCGTTATTGTCTATAAAGCGTTAGTTGTTGTAATCGAACGAGCTGTTACGCGTTCTGAGGTTGTGGTAAGAAGAGCCTAAGCCGTTTGCTATTTGGAAACAGTCTTGGCCTATGCGTTTGTTGTAGTGAAGGTAAGGGTAAAGGTAAGGATACTATGTATTACCTATAGACTTTAGATAATAGAGGACCTATAGTAATACTGTTATTATAATACTAAGTATACTATTATATATAAGAGGTTAAGCTTATAATTTAGTTACTAGAAAGGTAATATGCGTATTGTATTTATCTTCTCTCTTATTGTAATAGTGCTTAATAATAGAGCGGAATTAACTTTGTAGAGTAAGTATTAATACTAAGACTAACCCTAGAGGTTGTTATAGTACTTAACTATACTTAATAGTAGTTAATAGTTATAGGTAGTAATTTATACTACTACTTTTTCTGTAATCTATATTAAATATAACTATTATAACTACAAAGCCTTTAGATAGGGTCGTAAAGAATATAGAACCTATAGGACTAATTATTATTAAGACTAATATATATTAAAGATATATAAGATAGATACTTAAATTAATATATATAAATAATACCTATAATATACGTACTAACTACTATTATAATATATATATATATAATATAGTTAGAGGCTGTAGAGTACTATAGAGTACTATAGAGTACTATTAAAATTAATATAGTACTATAACGCTCTCTAAAGTAACTACCTACGCCCTTACTAATAGTTATCTTATAACTTCTAATTACTATAGTACTATAGTTATACTCTATGCTTTATCTATCCCTTATGTCGCCTATAGTGTTATTTAACTTTAACTACTTCTAAGGTGTTAACAAAGCCTTCTACTTACTTAACTAGCTACCTTTATTATATTAATTAGTGGAGACTAGTATAGTAGATAACTGTAGTATAAGGAGGGTTAAGTAGTAGGGAGGTAGCTAAATATACTGCTAGTACTTCCGCCCTTCCTTAAATTATTAGGTAGGTATTATATCCTGCGTTTTCTATATAATCTAACCTTATATATTCTATTACTTCTACTATTCTATTACTTATTACTCCTTTTTCTATATTTCTCCTTTCTCTAACGTTATCTACGACTTCTTTAATATTATTATTACTAGTATCTTAAGAGTCCTAGACTTCTATGCGCTTTATTTATACTCTAGTAGCTACTAGGTTCACCCTATTTAGGAAAGGGTAGGGCCTCTTATTAATAAGATAATATTTAGAGACTAACGTAGGATAATAGATTATTTTAGTGTAGAGACGTAACTTAGTCTACTTAGTACTATACTAAGTAGTAAAGATAGTATAGGTGTACTAGAAATAGTTACTAGGTATATAGGTAACCTATCCTTAGCGTCCTTAGCATCGTTAGTATATAGGGTATTAATTAAATCTTATATCTTATCCTCTAGGTTAGATATCTCGTCCTCCTAGTTAGGTATCTTATTCTCCTTATTATCTAATACTAATTATAGCGGAAATATTTCTTAAATCCTTTCTTAAACGTATATTCTAAGAGTACTGTTATCGCTCCTATCTAATAAACTATTAGTTCTCCTCTACCTAAGAATAAAATCGCGCTAATATTCCTACCTATAATTATAATATTACCTTAGAGAAGATTAGTGGAGGTGTAGATAAGAGAAAGAGAAGAACGTAGTACTCTATAATAGACTTATATAAGTATTAAAGATAGCTATAGTCTTCCTCTCTAATATTCTTATAAGTAGTTTAAACTATATTATCTATTACGCCTCTACTAAAAGCTTTATTCTAAGTTTAGGTAAGATATAGAACTTAGAGTAATTACGAAGAGATAAATAGATAGTATAGTAAGATAATAGGGCGGCAGAATATTCTACCTAATCCTCCTTTTTCTCTTACTCTTCCTTCTTAGTAAGCTAGAAGTAGGCTTTCCTTTTCTACCTATATATAAGGTCCTTCTCTAGGAGACGCTGCTAAGTAGGTAGGGTTTTATGTAATAGTAGATTAAGCTTTTCTATAGCCTTTCTTTCTAGTTTCATAGCCTTCTTCCTCTTATATAGGTCCTTTCTAGTTATAACTAGTGTTCTAGAGACTATAGTAGATTATAGTAGGCTATAGTAGATAATAGTTATATATAAGTTTTAAGGCTAAATTCTTTAAAAGGAAAGGTAGCACCCTTTACTACGGGTAGGTAAGAATAAGGTAGAGTAATAAAGTATACTAGTATATACTAGCTAAAGGAAGATATAACGTTATGTTTATTAGCGCTAAGCGCACCTTATAAGCATTTCCCCTATATACCTATCTTTAATAATACTACTATAATAGCGTCTTATCTAGAAACTTAAAGCTGCGAAATTAGTAGCTTATATAGAAGTATCTCCTAGAAATAAATGTTATAAAGTCTAAATAAATAGGGGTAGTAGCATTTTTTAGAATATAACGCTGCGAAGTCTATATCTTAGATAGTAATCTTTCCTAGAAAAGGATATTATAAAGTATAAATAAATAGGATAGTAGTTTAATTAGTAATAGAAGGCTGTAAAATTTCTAGCGTAATAGTAATTGTATCTAGGAATAGATAGTTATAAAGTTATGCTAGTTACTAGCTATAGGGACTACTAGTAACCCTTAGCGGAGGAGTTATACCTTATCGTAGTACTAAGGCTTTTTACTAAGATAACTCTAGGTATTTAGTAGTATTCCTAATCCTCTTATAGCTTCTATATCGCTAACTTTACTCTATATAAATAGAATTTCTTAAATTATCCTTAATTATCTTAGGATAGCCTTTACCTAACCCCCGCGAGGGTTTATATAGGAGTTTAGTTAGTAGACACGTACTATTTCGCGCTAGAGACTCTCTAAGTAATAAGGCTATACTATTATTTTGTATATATAGGTTATACCTTAAGTGCTAAATATAGTATTTATAATAGGGATATAATAGTTAATAGTTATATAGCTCTTCTTCTATACTGTATGTAGAGTAGATTAGACTCTAGTAATATACTATTATCCTCTCCTAAGTCTCTTAAGACTAAACGTTTTGTTTTAGGAAGATAGTTTTAACTGCTATTAGTATTAGTAGGAGGTACTTACTACTCTACTTAGTCTATTTTCTAGAAGTAGTTGTACCTACCTCTTCTACTAGCCTATAATACTCTATTACTATATCTATCCTAAGGTACTTCTACTATCCCCTCCTACCTTACGCTATATTATCTTACCCGTCCTAAAGTGCTTCTGCTATCCTCTTACTATCTTACTTATTACTATACTTTCTAATAGCACGTAATAAAGTAATACTAAGAGTAAAACTAAGAGCTAGTACCTTATACTACTACTAAACTACTAGGGCGCTATTACTATCCCTAGAGTAGCTATAAGTAGTTAAATAGAAGTAGTAAGACACTATATAATATAATAGGCTTATAGGTAACTATAAGGCCTTTATAGAGGATCTTTTAAGGTATACTTATTTACACCTGCTTATTTTATTGCTAGACTAATTACCTACTAGAGAAATTATGGACTAAAAGTATATTAGCGCGCTAAAGAAGCTTCTACTATTATATCCTACTATAAGAGAAGATCTAGCCTTCTATATATTACTAGAGGCTACTATTACCCTTAAGGAAGATTATAAGCTTCCTAATCTTATCCTTAACCCTTTATGCCTCTAAGCTACTATAGTACTACTATTAAGTACTATTAAGTACTATTAGGAACTGTATTAAGCTACTAGTAACTAAGGAGATCGTAGTGGTAGTAGTATAACGTTAAGGCTTTAGTAAGAACTAGGATATAGAACTGCTGCCTACTTACTACCGCAAAGTAGAGCTAAGGTAACTAAATCTATAACCTACCCTAAGACGACTAACTCTATAACTCGCTTCGAAGCAAAGTATAGGATTAAATAACTACTAGATTAACTAGTACGTATCACGAAAACGAAGACATGCGGTAAGGAGAGAGATACTTAGGTGGACGAAGATTATATTAATAAATATATAATTGGGGAGGATACTTTATAGGATAAGGATAAAATAAATAATAATAGGGCTAGGGGCGAACGTGTTGCTATAATTAATATAACTATAAAGATTCTCTTAATAATAGATCTTACTAACCCTAATCTATTCCTGCGGGCTATAAAGTAGCACCTTAATAAAATCTAGCTACCTTAGACGACTTATATCGTAATATATAAGATCTAAGCTAAGTATAAAGGTTATTATGAAATACTACTTTGTTATAATACTTATCTCTTAGATATATTCTATAACACTAAATTCTAAAATGTACTAGAGATTAAGGTATTTACTATATTATCCTTCTATATCCCTGACCTAGAATTATAGGATAAGCTTAAGGAAATTCTAGAAGACCTATTTAATAAGTTATTAGCGCTTAGTTACTTTAGTATAATAAGAAATTAGTGGTGCTATTAGTGTTATATAGGCGTATTCTGCCGCTCTTATAAGAGGATTAAGAAATTTAGAGGACCTCGTGTATTATACCTTCGTCTTAGGCTTATAAGAGATAAAACTACCTAGATAACTCTTGTTAAAGATTAGGGAAAGTAGTACGTTAAGTAGTCTTATTTATGCTATATCGCTAGTTGTAAGAATCTATTATATATTAAAATAGAGAACCGCTATATAAACGTTACGTAAAGTTCTTGTTTATAAGCAGCTTAATCTCTTATTAATGTAAAAGCTATATAGACTAACACTATATAAGACTGTTAAGCTCGTATTACCCTAATATACTAGGAGATTAGTGTAAAGTATTAATATAATCCTTAATACTTCCTAGTAGGAAGCTTTTTAGTGGGACTAAAGAAGAGTAGTATAAGCGCAGAGTATGTTATTATTATATATAGTAATTGTTTTATTCTAACTTTTATAATAGGTTAGTTAAGGCATATACGCACTTTAAAACTATAGGAAATGTGTTAAATACGAACTGGATTTCCCTATTAATATAGTTACTAGAAAATCTAGCGCTAGAAGATATACTTCTGGTCCTATACTAGGATAGCTAGATAAGCATAGTTAAAAACTCTTTCGTGGCATATTATATAGTATGTTCAAATGGATGTATTATTAAATACGTTACTAGAAACTTAATAAAAGTGTAGTATAGGGGGGCGTAATAGATTACCCTAATACTAGTTAGTATACGAGTTTATGCTTTACTAGTCTATTAGATAATAGCCCTAATTTCCTTTCTCCTAATAAGGATTGTACATAGAGAGATAAATATCTGTTAGTAATAAATAATTTGTAAATACTTAATTATAGCCTTAGATCCCCTACTCCTTAGCTTAATTAGTAAAACTGTATTTAGATGCTTTAGGAATAAGACTAACGCAGTTATTAATTCTAGCTACCTTATTTGCGGGTGATGCGAATGCTAATATTAGTAGGTAACGTAGATAGTTGTAGCTAGGTATACTAGGAGCTGTACCTATAGGGTAGGGTAGATATAATAAGCGCGCTAGTCTTTGGATACACCCTTAAGCGGTAGTAAGAGCCTGTATCTAAGATCCCTAGCTGTTGTATACCGCCCTTCTATCCCTAACCCCGTACTAATATTTAATATTATTTGTCCCTTAGCCCTTACTACCGTCTCTGTAGATAAGGTAGTAATATACGGTGTCTCTCTTATGCCTAGGTGTACCTATTAAGAGGAAGACATGTTTAGTTTAGTTCTATCTAGAATATTCTCTAAGCCTATTAATCTATCCTCTCTAGGTTAAGCTATATCGCGCTTCTAATCTATTAGTATATCTTTATATTATATAAGTGCTAGCTAGTCTGCGATAAGGTGGTGATGCGGATAACTTAGTAAGGGCGGCCCTAAAGGATTAGGAGATTACTAATACGGATATAGTAGCAAGAGATAGTAATAGTATTGGGGGAAGCTATCTTGCGAGTAGGGGCACGAGCTGGTGTAGGTGTGGCTGAAGGTGTGGATGTAGGGGCGGACCTAGGGGTAATAGAAGCGCTACTGTAGACGCGAATAACCTTCTTAATAGGAGCTCTAGACTGGACGGAGTGGGTAGGGGTAGTAGAAGGAGTACTAGAAGTGTACTTCTCCTTAATAATTACCTCTTCGCGGCTGTCGTCGTACTTAGTACTAGGGAAAGAGTACTCTTAAAAGTAGTAGTGGTGGTAGCGGTTAGGGTGGATGGGGTAGGTAATGCGGTTGGTAACCTTGTAGGCAGCGTGCTTAATACCGTGACAGAAGGAGTAATACTGGCCGTCGTCGTCGTAATATCCTATATTACGCTTGAACTTCTTGGGGGTGTTAATAGTGGAACGAGTAGTCTTTTCTACTCCAATTTATTTTCCGTAGCAAACGTCGCGCCTTGAATTAGAGTACTAATGCCTAAGAAGTCGCCCTTATCTAACTTCGCTTGTCCCTACTTAATATATTCCTAAGCGTTAGCGCTAGTTATAGACTACTTAGAGCCTATAACCTTCTCTATAATAGTAAGAATCTCTTACTACGTAGTCTAGAAAGAGCTAATATAGATATATTAGTTCTTAGTAAGATCTACCTTCTTAAGGGCTTAGATAAGCGTAAGGCTAATCTAGTATAGATTTATAGATATAAAGTAAGCCTTACTATTATTATATAGCGTAGCCTTCTTATCTATAAAATTAAAGCCTAGGAACCTAACTTTAAGTCCCTAGTTAAAGAATAGTCTATTAACTATACTTAACTAGCTAATCTTACCTTCTTTACTCTTTAAGTAGTTTATAGTTTAGTACTTAGTGTTAAAAATAGGTAGTTATAATATTATATATATGCTTATCTAGTATATTACTTCTAAATTTAGAAGGGATAAAGTACTTTATACTAGTAATAATAGTAGTATTAATAAGTTTAGTCTAGTTACTAAAGGTAATACTAGCTATAATAGCTATTATAGTATTTTAGCCTTAGAATACTTCTATAAGGCTAGAGATAGAGAAGTAACTTTTTCTCGAGGGCGTACGAGCTCCGATACAGGAAGTTGACCATTCGATCGACGAATTCGGGACGAAAGTGGGGTGGAAGAGTGACCCAGGTCGGAGGACTTGGGTTTGGCACCTTTCGTATGTTAACAACATGTGCCTAAAGTACGCAGTACTGACTTACACCACCAGGGTAGAGGCTCTCCAGCAGAATTTTGGGGCCGCCAATCAGCAGCGTCGAATGAATCTTGAATTCCACACCACTTGCTGTGACTAGAGTGAAGTCGCGACCGAGAGGTGACCTGATAAGATCGTCGTCACGCCTGCGAGTGGGTCAATACTTGCGCTGGTCATTCTGTTGAGGTAGACTCACTTTTGTTTGATTGCCTGAAGACAAACGAACGGCAGTCCGCCGTGCCTGAGGAGCTTGTTCGCATTCTTCTTGGTCGAGAACGCCTTTTGCAGCAGGTTTCTAGCGGCTCGCGGGTCGAACCCTGCCTCTGGAGGAAGTGTACTAGACTCTTCCACTTCGTCTTCCGACAGCCTCATCCGCGAAACAAGATAGTCCAAGTCCGCGCCAGCTTCGCGTTGGTCGTCCATGATGGCGGTTGTCGATTGGGTGGATGGATAAGAGAGTAAGGGAGGAAGGTTAAAGAGACCGAAAGAGGAGGAGAGGTGGGGTAAAAAAGGTAGTGGGCGGAGCGCAGGTGAAAGTGTGAGCGCCGTTTGTTCCCGTGACGTATTGCGCGCCCCAACCGTCAAACGGAAGCCTGAACCTCGATTCTGAAACACTTAATGCATTTTGTCCCTTGACAGCTTTCTTGAGTCTGTATTCATGTCAGCATGTATATCCCAAGCACGACGTCGCCACCATGAGTCTACCACCATGAGCCTACCTAAGATAATCGGAAGTCGCTGAAGGTCAGCGAAAGTCAAGTGGTTGCATGTGTGGTCCAGCGTGGATCAGTCGCAAACTTTGGTAGTCGAGGCCTTGGATAACACGAACCGCAAAGGTTATATAAAAATAGAATTCATACATTACTCGTACAGTCATGATCCGTAAAGCTATTAGAACGTAGGCCTCGTCCTCTCGCCTTTCCAAAATCCCATGACCTCGCCCGTCTCTCCTACCCATTCCCTTACACCAGTAACAACAGCTTTCGCCATTCCGGCATTCGTTCCGCTTCGTGCTCTTCGTTTCCCTGTCATTACATCTCCAACACCCACACCTGGTCCGCTTCCAAAAGCGTCGGGCGCTTTCCCTGGTGTAATGTAACTGCTTCCTTCACCAGTCGCGTACTCAGAGCCCATCGAGGGCAGGACGTTTTCGCCTGCGGACAGGGATACGAACAAGGCGAAAGGAACGAGCCAGACGCACAAGCCGAAAAAGGATGCGATCTCAGTGAACGATGGGATGTTGGCGTCGCGGGCGTATGGGTACGCAGAATACGCAGAGCTCGGAGGCGGAGCACTGAAGTGGCGGAACCATAGGTAGTGGTTTACAATTACAAGAGCTGGAATATATTAACACTATGTATCGAAAGTGGAAGTCTGGCGCATCGATATAGACTTACCACAGGATAGCAAGAACAATGGATCCGTAAGCTTGACGATAGGGAACCGTCTTAAGTTCTGTGCATAAATAACATGCGACACAATGCTCAACGCGCTCAATCCAATCGGGAACCTATCCACGACCAGAAGAAGAACTTGAATAGCAACGACGCCATATATCAACCGGAAGAGGAGTTTCTTCGCAAAGACCGTGTGTTCTTCGACAAGCTCGGAGAGGTAGTACAATCCGGAAGCTATAAAGTTGAATGCATTAGCTTACGGGACTCCACATTCATCTTTCTCTTCTCCTTGCTTTGACTTTCAAGTTGCTTCACATACCTATAGCAAGCGTCAAGAACGCGAAACCGAGAAGAACCCCGACATAACCAAGGAGCGGTAACAGCCACATTTCGAGATTGAAGGTTGAAGTATCGAAGCCTGGGCGATGAGGTCAGTCAAAGGTGGCATTAAGTGGTCGGAGGAACGTATGACCGACGTAAGTTAGTTAACTGGATGTGATTCCGCGCCCGCAAAAAGTGTGGGGTGAACACCAAAAAGTTGTCGCATGTGCAACTCTTGGCTTCCACCAATTTGCAGATTATACACAACCAACATTCGCTTCCTCTAACTTAGAGGCACTCAAAACCATACATACAATCATAAGCTCCAACTTCTGCTTGAAAAACAACCACAAAAAGCCCAATCATGTCGCGGCCCGAAGACATATTGTACGTCCTACCCGATATATACTTCTTACTCCTACATCCTCTCTAACAATACTTCTCCAGACCACCAGACCTCTTCTACAATGACACCGAATCCCGAAAATACACCACCTCCTCGCGCATCCAAAAAATCCAATCCTCCATGACCCACCGCGCCCTCTCCCTCCTCTTCCTCACATCCCCCGGCCTAATCCTCGACGTAGGCTGCGGCTCCGGCCTCTCCGGCGAAATCCTCTCGCACCCCGCCTCAGCCGGCACACCGGGCGGCCCCCACGTATGGGTCGGCTTCGACATCAGCGCGTCCATGCTGGGCGTCGCGCTGGAGAAGGAAGTAGAAGGGGACCTGCTACTCGCGGACGCAGGCCAAGGCGTGCCATTCCGGCCGGGCACGTTCGACGCAGCGATTAGTATCAGCGCGGTCCAATGGCTCTGCAACGCCGAGACGAGCGAGGAGTCGCCAGCGGGGAGGCTATCGCGGTTCTTCAACCAGTTGTATGCGAGTTTGAAGCGTGGGGGAAGAGCGGTGTGCCAGTTCTACCCGAAGAACGACGAGCAGAAGAAGATGGTGAGCCAGGCGGCGATCAAAGCTGGGTTTGGCGCGGGCCTGCTGGAAGATGATCCGGGGACGAAGAACGCGAAGACGTATCTTGTGCTTACGGTTGGAGGAGGTGAGCTGGATGGTGATATTACGGGTGTGGTGAGGGGGATGGACGGTGTGGATGTTATGGATGCGCGACGGAAGGCGAAGGGGATGAAGAGGGGGGAAGAGAAGAAGGGGAGCAAGGCGTGGATCTTGAAGAAGAAGGATCAGATGGAGAAGCAGGGCAAGGTTGTGAAGGCGTCGTCCAAGTACACGGGCAGAAAACGAAGGATCCAGTTTTAGACATACCCACGACATCACGATGTTATGCATAGCGAGGCGTTCTTTTTGGGTCTGGCATTTTCGAGAGGGTATAACAATGTCAATTCAGTCGTGCAGCATGCTATATACCACCTACATGTACAGCTCTATTCACGTCTAGCTGTCCTAGTGTACAAGTCCAAAGCGTCCAATCGTCAAGGAAATAGATGCATATCAAGGCTAACCCAGTTGACTTGTGGCTTGAGTATCGCGATATCTCACAACTTAGCAATATGAAAACGATCATTAGATCATGCCTTCTCCATCTGGTTCAGAATGGCGCGAGTGAACTCGTGGGTGGTAGAGTTGCCTCCCATGTCGCGCGTGCGGACAGCACTAATACACCGTTAGTAAAAGCATGGTTTATCTCCTTGAAGAGGTAGACTTACCCATCACCGATGACCTTGTAGACGGACTGGGAAATGCGGTTGGCGTGGTCATCGAGACCAATGTGTCGCAGCATCATGGCGGCGGAGAGGATCAGAGCAGTCGGGTTGGCCTGGTCCTTACCCTTGATGTCAAGACCGACGTGACGGCAACCGGGCTCGAAGACGGCGACGTTGCGGCCCATGTTGCATCCAGGAACGATACCAGGACCACCGACAAGACCAGCACCAATGTTGGAGAGGATACCTCCGTACAAGTTGGGCATAACCATGACATCGAATTGCTGTGGCCTCGAAACGCACTGCATGGAGGCGTTGTCGACGATCATGTCGTTGGTCTCGAGAGTGGGGTAGTCTTCACCGACCTTCTTGACAGTGTTGCGGAAGAGACCGTCGGCAAGCTTCATGATGTTGGCCTTGTGGATGCAGGTAACCTTCTTGCGGTTGTTGGCAAGCGCGAATGCGAAAGCGAACTTGGCAATGCGCTCCGACTTCTCACGGGTAATGATCTTGAGGGACTCAACGACACCGCTGACGGACTGGTGCTCGAGGCCAGAGTACTCGCCCTCGGTGTTCTCACGGATGATGCAGAAGTCGATGTCCTTATGGCGCGTCTCGTAGCCGGGGATATTCTTCAGTAGAACAATCGAGGCGTAGATGTCGAGCTCCTGGCGAAGGGCAACGTTGAAGGAGCGATGACCAGATCGCTCAACGGGGGTGTGTAGGATGCCCTTGAGACCGAGCTTGTTGCGCTTGAGCGAGGCGATGGACTCGCGAAGGAGCTCCTCGGAGTGGATGTTGCCCGTCTCTACACCAGAAACGTCGACCTGCTCCCACTCGACGGGCACATTGTCTGCCTTGAAGATCTCCTTGACCGACTCAGAGACCTCCGCACCGATACCGTCACCTGCGCATTGTTCAATATCAATTCGAAGCTTAGGGCGGCTATCGCGACGTACCAGGGATCAGGGTGACGGTGTATTTGCCGCCGAACTTGGTGGGCTTGAAGATGTCCTGACCAACCGTGGCCATCGCTATTTCGCAGTCAGTTACGGTAGCCCCATGCGATGTCTGGGCGGGATTCGTACTTCGTGTAGCCATTGAAGGGCCGCATAGCGATGCAGGCTTCGCGCCCCGCAGGAGCGTCTGGATACAACACGTTAGCAGTCTGATGCCGCTCTAGAGGCCCCAATTGGAGGTGCGAGGGTCGATCCGTACCTGCGCCGTTCTTTGGGAGGTCCTCGACAGCATGGTGGGGTGCGGCGACGTGAGGGCTGGTGGTGAGGGATTTGAGGCAGAGAATCAAGCTGAGCTTCGCATCGCCGAAAAAGCAACCGTAATTGCTTGGCGAATGACCGCATCCGCCTTCCGCCGCGGCATATTCGTTTCGTCCTAATCTAATCTGATGCAAACTTTTCCCTTGCCATCTGTGTCTACTATTGTTTATGGTTCAGACATAAGTATCTTGTGGTTTCCCATGCTTCAATTACTCTTTGCGTCATCATAAGCTTTGGAAAGCCTTGCGCTTCAGATTGCTGGCATGTGATCGCGAATGTCCAAGCTTTCCTCTCGAGTCGTGTGCACTCACTTTGCCCGCGGCGCCAATGCTCATTAACCTACAATCCATCGTATATGCTCAACGATCTGAAGAATTGCGAGAAGTAGCCCACGTACAAGACACTAACCATCTCGAGGCCGGGCTCTTGGACACAATTGAGCGAGAAGTATTCGGAAACGTCTCTTCCGCGGCCGCCTATCAGTTATGGGCTCACCGCCCGAATGCCCAGGCGTGTTGCACATATCAAGACTGAAATGTCCTGAGAAGTGAGCACACAATAAGATTCCCATAGAGCCTGGGACGAAGCATTGTAACGTCCTCAGTCTAATACGGACAGGGCGGCAGTTCTGGCCATGATGCTCCTTCTGGATATAGCTTTACTAGGCTCATGGTACACAGGACCTAGCTCGTATTTACAACGGATTTTGAACGTCTCTTAGCCTAAGATTCAGCAGCTGGAACATCGCTGGTATGGTCGTGTTGGCAAATTGTGGAAAGCATGTCACAACTCTCACCTTCACCTCACGGTTCACTACTTGATGTCGAGGATTTTTTTTGTTTTGTTCTCTTTCGTCCATTATTTTCTGCACTCTATAAAGTAATTCGCTGCACTTGACACCATATTTGCATGCCACAAACTCACAGGCCATCACTACGACATAATTGGCGCTGGGTATTTGAAGACGGCACTCACGTCCACCAGCTTCGACTCACCTTCACTTCGAAGCAAGGACAGCGCTAGTACCTCTTCCTAAAGCTCACTTCTCTACTTCCACTTAAATACGCGAACTGCCCCTACTCGAGTGGGAGCAGTTTGTCGTCTTCATCCTTCGCCGACCAGGTGCGCTACAGCAGAGGCAAAGCGTTACTCAGTTCAACAATCCTTCTACTTTGCTTAGCCTCAGCCGCGAACCTACTTGTGTTGACGACACGTCCCGATTTGCAGCCACCTCGCCGTTCGACACACGCATTTCGAGCATCCATCACTTCAAACCTCAAGCTACTGCTACAATGAAGGTTGCCGAGAAGGCGTCTGATCGGACAGCGGAGGTACACATCCGTGTAGAAGGCCAAGCAAAAGCACTCAAGGAGTATGGGGAGTACATTAGCTCAGAGGACAAGGCAATATGCTGCTATGTCCCTGTGGAAGAAGGCGATACGATCAAAATCGAAGGTGTATTCTCGGGCACGGTATGTAATCACTCGGCCAATAGCACTCAGAAACTGATAAGAATAACAGACGTTGGCCATCGCTTACGATGCCGTTGTTGATGGGGTGTTCCGCAAGGCCAATTCTTACACCGCCAAAGCTGTGCTAAACATGAAGAGAAAGACTGACGTTACAACGTTCCTCTACAAGACCGACAAAGGCATTATTGACACGGACATGCTCGTTACTCAACTTCCTGAGTGTATTGTAACGCAGCTTCATGAGAAATTGGAAACTATCGGCACCGTTGAATTGCGCCTATACGTTACACGCCAGTTGGGAGTTTCTCACATTGTACGAACTGGCGAGACATACTATGCTCCACGAAACAACATTGAAGAGACCGCAAGCTACAAGCAAATCGCCCCTGTGTACCAAATGGGGTTCGAGCAGGACTCTGCACTGCTTGGAAAGGGTCAAAGCACGCGAGAGCAGCGCAAATCGAATGCTCCTCGCCCTGGAACAGAGCCTTGGGCCATATTCCGATTCCATTACCGAAGCGAAGGTGAGCCTAACATGCGCACTTGGGGACTACATGTACTGTGTACGCTGACCGTATTACCTAGACGCGATCGCCGACAAGCATATGAAGCCAACCTTCAATCCTTCCGACAAAAAGAACACCAAAACTCAAATCCTAGTTCACGATCCCGTGCCTCCGCTTCTGGCTGGGGTAAAGCCTCCTAAGGACGACGGTGACAGCTCGACCCGAGCTTCATCGCCCATTCCCCCTAACTTGCCTTCTACGCCGATCAAATCCGCCTATAGGAAGCGTGCTACTGAGGTAAGATAACTTGTTACCTTTACCCTGAGGTTGCCTAAATGGATTCGCCGTCACCTCCACTTTTTTAAAGTCAAATTGCTGCCTGTTGCTAACTTTTCTGTATAGTCCACCACTTCCATCAACAAGCAACTGAATACTCCAGCCACTCCAGTTACTACAATGGCTTCAACCACTGAGAATGTACCTGTTGCCTCCCCTGATACTTCTCTCATCCCGGAAACGAATTCTGTACTCAATGAAGATCTCGGTGCGCCCAAGCCACCTCCTGAGGAACCCGCTTCGGCCAAAGTTGACGGAAGCGGCTCACACGACCCCAAAGATATATCTGCAACTGCCGTAGGCGGTCATATGAACAAAGCCTCTGAGCTAGCGAATGATATCGTCACGTCTGATCAGTCCATCGAGACGGAGCACGGGAAGGCCGCAGATGCCGACAAAGCCACCGGCCCGCTCGCGAAGCCGATCAAGAAGAATACGGTTACCAACAAGGCCACTGACAAGATCACCGACAAGGCCATCGACAAGGCCATCGACAAGGTCATTGACAAGGTCATTGACAAGGACACGACCACCGTAATTCCAAGGGCTAAAGCTAAAGCTACCGACTCGACGAAAGCAAGTGCTACGAAAGGCTCCACTCCCGCCAAGAACGGCGCGAAAGTCACAGATGGTGATGCAGCCAAGATTGCTCCACAGCCTGATGGGACATTGAAGAAGCCTCCTCGCGCCTTGAAAGTGCCCGTCGAGGAACAGAATTCCAAACCTATGGCCACCAAGACGCCAACCTCAGTGACCCAGAGTGTACCCGCACCGCCTACCACTGCTGTCACGCCTACGAAGCGCTCTTGTGCCCCTGCCAACGGTACCTCCCCCGAAATAAAACGCGCAAAGATTGCTCCTACCCTCGCCCCGCCGGTACCTTCCCAATCTCCCGTGCCATCCACATCAACCAAACTATCTCCAACTTATCCTGGCTCACCAAGCCCAAAACCGATGTCTATCGAGCGCCAAGTTACCGAGCAGCGCAAGAAACTCGAGGAGCTGCGCAAGAAGCGGCTGGAGATGGCCACGAAGCAGTCTTCTCTCGATCAAGAAATGGCACCTTACAAACAGCGCATGGCTGAGGAGCTGGAGCGCCTGAATCAGGAGACGATGGCGGAGGAAAATGCGTATGCGGAGGAAGAGGAGCATTATTCTGCCAGCATCGAGATCTTGGCAGAGTTCATGAGTGAGGACTTGGTTGCTCAGCAGCCTGGATTTGAAGGAGGTTTAGGTGGGCATGAGCATGGCGTACGCGGCGTTTAGGCGTCATGATGATTGAGGCCGGCGCATTTCGAGGTGGTTTGGGGGTTGCGATTGGTTTCAGTACGGCTTAGCTTGTCAAGTACCGTGGTACTGCGAGCCATCCGAGAGACCTTTCCTACTGGCTGCCTCGGATTCTTGCATTTTCGACTACATGCACGGCAGGGCGCAAAGGCTGTAGCAGTAGCCTTTAGGTTGCTTTTTCTCAGAGATATGTCCCTTCCCCACCATGATACCTTTGAGCATGCGTACCGAATGAAGCTTCTACTCTAGCTCTCGATACAGCTCAATAAAAAAACTCTACTCAATCACACTATTGCAGTTGAATTTTCATGACACTGAGATTGAGTAACTTTTGAAACATCATTGCAAACCACAAATAATACATTGACCAATAGGAAGGTGTTGATATGTACGTACAAAGGGATATCAAGTATCACAAATTCCCAAAACTTCCCATCGCAGGTTTATACCCTCGACCAAAAATGTGCTCTGACTTTAGGCTCTTAAGATACTACCAAGCCTGACTCGCTGTCTCGAGATACCTCGTTAGGTCAACAGCTTATCCACGCGCCTCAGGTTGCTGATTAACTGAGCCGTAATTCGTGGCCGCTCGCTCCCGGGCTACTCTCATATTCGCTTTGATTCGCTCTAAGAGCTCAGCGGTAGTTGCAAGCGGTGAGGGATGCAAATTCCTCTGGTAAGTATGTCAGCACAACATATCCGTGGCAGTAGACATGGTTGCAAAAAAGTGAAAATAAGGAAAACGCAGTCGAGGCTCGGGATCTGAAGCAATGTGTTTGACAGGATGTCCCTTCACAGGGCGAAACAAAATGGGGGAGGAGGAAGAAAAGATGACCTACGTGATTGAGCCAGGTAATGCATTGGTCGTGGGTCCAAGTTTCGGGATCTAGAAGTCTCAGGTTAGCGATGATTGATCAAGAACAAGCAGTGTTGAAAAAGACAAGGAGTGGTGATCTAGTATTGGAAGAAAGTACGACATACCGCCTGTAGGGTCGGAACTAGGGAAGATATCTTGACCCCAGATACTCCATGCTGCGACACCAGCAACGATTGCGGCAAAAGCAAAGAAGGGGCCCTATGGTTATGTTAGCATCTGATGACTTTGAAAGATATCTGACCCACGATAATTAGCAGGCGCGAGGGCATCCATAAATCACCTACACGTTGGGCTGTGGCTCGGTCGAGTGGAGTCGGCATGGCGAGGGTTGGAAGTGGCAATTGCTTCGTGAAACGAGAAACTCGATTGGGAAGGATGTGTTCTCGAAGTAGTCTTCCTCGTGTTCACAGAGTGAAAGGTATTTGGGTTCTAGGAATATTGAGGTTCTTTTGAAGTAGGCATCCATATAACGTTGCAACGCATCCTGATCATCCATCGCGCCACTCACGTCGCTCGGGCTACCCCTCAAACGCACTAAGCCCAACTTAGACAAGCTTGCGACGGCCCCTTCGCAGTCCGTGCTTAGCGAATTTCCACACCAGTGCATTTTCGTTTCCGAACTTCACGAACTGTGTTGCGAGATTCTATACTACCGACCAACCGTCAAGATGCCTTCCGAAGTTTCCGACATCAAGCAGTTCATCGAGATCTGCAGGCGCAAGGATGCTAAGTGTACGTTCACCGAACTCCAGGCTCAGGCGCAGCGAGAGCTGCGCGAGCGCCGCCGTGCGCGATGCAAGAGATGGGTGTTAAGAGAGGATGAGACACGACACGAGAGGGGTGCTAGATGCATGAGCGAACCGACTGACATTGATTGCAGCCGCCCGCATAAAGAAGAACAAGAAGGTCAACAACATCAAGTTCAAGGTCCGATGCTCGAAGAACGTGTACACCCTCGTTCTGAAGGACACCGACAAGGCCGAGAAGCTTAAGCAGAGTCTGCCCCCGGGTACGCAAACCTCTTCCCTCGATACCAATACAGTTCAGTCGAGATTGGTATCGCACAATGAGACACAGTAGCTGACGAGTTCTTTTTAGGTCTTACCATCTCCGACGTCGGCAAGAAGAACCCCAAGGGAAAGCACACCGCATAAACGAACAAAAGTCAATGAAAAGGTCGCAGATCGGGACGAGTGGAGAATCGTATTGGGGAGAATTTTATGGCTGATGCACGAGGGATGATGGCATAGGCGGACGGCGTCTCAACGGATAACCTTTGTTCAATGGCATATCGGAACCCTCACCACAGCGGGTTACCACGAGGAATGAAAACAGTCAAAATTCATTCGAATACCACAAACTGCTCAAGGCGATCTAATGCGAGATTCGTGAGATGAAATTGACATTGAGAGATGCTAATACTATGTAGCGCTGGGCAAGTTTTGCAGCGTCGCCTCTGCGTTTTGCTTCTGTCTAACATTGAACTTATATTGATCCTTTCGATCCAGATACACCACCTTGCCATCCAGACCCGCCTCGTGCACCGCCTTCTTGAAATCATCTAGTGGACTCAAGAACACGTCGTAGTCATCATAGTGGATGGGAATGGTCAAATCGGGATTGATGAGCTGCATGAGCTGTACACCCTGCTTTGCGTCCATCGTCACCATTAACAAAGGCATTTTTGGACCAGGAATCGTCGTGCCACCCAGATGGATCAACATCAAATCGATATTCTGGTCCTTGTAGCGTTCGGGAATCTCCTTGAGCTCGTCGACCATGAGAGTGTCACCGGAGATGTAGATCCTGTATCCATTCTCGAAGGAGTCGGTGCCCTTGGAAGACGAGTCCGAGTAGCCGAGTTCGATCATCCAGCCATTTGTCGGTGGAACAGCTCCGAGTAGATCATTTGCCACAGACAGCGGACCAGGAGGAACATGTTTGCCAGGCATACCCGTAATCTTGATATTTGGCTTCTTTCCGCTCCCAGTCGTCTTACCCGCCGTTGCATCAACATCTAGAACTGCGCTCTCCCAGAAGTCAAGAGCATGTACATTCTTGAAGGAATCCTCGCCTTTACTCGTCAGACACTCATGTGCATGCGGCGTCGTAATGATCGGCAACCCCCTGCTTAGCTTCTCCTCAACCTCCCTGTCAAAGTGATCCTCGTGATAATGGCTCAACAGAATGACATCGATCCTCGGCAGCTCCTCTAGGTCAATGGCTGGATTCGTCTGGCGCGTTGCGCTGACGCCGGGACCTAGGTGCACGTGGTCGCCTGCATGGAGAAAGTTTGGGTCTGTGAGAATGCGTAGGCCTTCCCATTCTAGGATTGTGGTTGCAGTGCCGACGAAGAAGAGAGATGCGTTTGTGGAGTCTGAGGGAGCATTTGCTGGATGTAGTTTTGTTTCTTTGGCGTCCGGGAGAGAGGCGGGAACTGAATCATTGTTTTTGAGAGGGGGACCTGAGGTCGATGGTTTGATTTGAATGTGCTTCATGATTGTTGTTGCTCTTCTTGTTGCTATGTGGTACTCGATACAGAATCGTGCTGGTTTGGCTTGTTTGAACGTTGGCGTGACGCTGACTTGGTAATTGTCGATGTAGCTGTCTTGCTTATTGAGGAAGGACGAGGAGTGCAGCGATTATATAGAGGGAAGCAAGAAAATAAAGCAAAGAATAGAAAGCGCACTTCGTCCATGGAGTAATACGCCATTATGGCCGATGGGGCTTGCAGTGACGACAGAACACCGTAATGATAAAGCGCAGGGTGTATGGTGATCATCGGAACACTGTTTTCTCGTAGTCAGTGATGTTCACATCGCACCTGCTGGTGTTATAAGTGATTTCAAACATGTTTATTAATGATCACTTGATACAACAGAAGGAGGCTGTGATGACCTGACTACGCGGCTTCAGAATGCTACAAAAGGAAGTGATGGCTTGCGAGAGTGTGCGCAAAGAGGCTGAGGTGGCTCTCTTCCGTGCAGCTCCGCAAAAGTGTGGCTGATGCCGTGCATTTTCGCAGGAAGCTGGACCCCTGTCAGGCCAAGCTGTCTACATCTGTAGCAGCAATGAACACCTGGCGAGTCAGCGAAAGACTGCTGATGATTTCTGTAGTCATCGTGGGACTGTCGAAGGAACAAAGCATCATGTTCAGCTCTTGAGATATCAGGAGTGAAGGACATAGCCTTTGAAGCGTCCAGTAACTGGACTAGCAGAACGCGTCGTCCCGTCTGATGTACTCGACACGCGACCCTTTCAACCTCCGCAGCAAAGCATCCTTAGCATCGCCCACCGCATTCTCCCTTCTCCAGAACGCCGCCAATCACACTGCCTCCAGGGCTCTCGAATCCTCGAAACAGGTAGTCGAGGCCACGAAACAGGCAATCCAGGACACCGACATGTCCTTCGCCGTCCCGCGCAACGTGCCCAACTTCGAGTCTGCACAGCGCCGCTTCGAGGATAATGTCTGGAATAAATTCGCGGGGAATGAGAAGGGTTTGCCTATGTACAAGGACAAACCTACCGGATATGGATATGGTGGTGGTGCGAGGGGCCGGAAAGGATTTATGAGGAGTAAGAGGGGGATGGGCTTGATAGCTCTGGTGGTGTTGGGACTCTTCTACTGGTTTGGATGGTCAAGTAGCGGGACCAAAGTGGGCTTGGACGGCGAGAAGAAAGAGAGTGGGAGCAGTTGGAGTCCGATCTCGGGTGGAGGTACGGGCGGCAAGAAGGAGAAGGTGGACTGGGAGCAGAGGAGAGAAGAGGTAAAGAATGCCTTCTTGTTAAGCTGGAATGCATATGAAGAGCATGGCTGGGGCTACGACGAATATCACCCCGTCTCGAAGACTGGACGCTACATGGCTGAGCCCAATGGCATGGGCTGGATCATCGTCGATGCTCTGGACACCTTGATGATCATGAACCTTACCAAGGAAATCAAGCATGCGCGCGAATGGATTTCTACGACCCTCGACTACGACAAGAAGCAGGACGTCAATACTTTCGAGACCACAATACGAATGCTAGGCGGTCTGTTGTCAGCACACTACCTCCAAGAAACCCTGCCTGGTCTCAAGCCAGAGAACGGGAACGAAGAAGATTTGTTCCTCGAGAAGGCCACCGACTTGGCAGGCAGACTCATGGGCGCTTTCGAGTCCCCATCTGGCGTCCCTTGGGCTAGTGTGATTCTCAAAGACGGCAAAGGCGAAGCCTCGCACGCGGATGGCGGTGCGTCTTCCACTGCCGAAGCAACAACGCTCCAACTCGAGTTGAAATACCTAGCCTACCTCACAGGCGAAGCGCAATACTGGGAGAAAGCAGAGAAAGTCATGGAAGTTGTCGACAACAATGGCGCCAAAGACGGACTTCTACCTATCTTCATCTACGCCGACAAGGGAACCTTCCGAGGCAATGAGATTCGCTGGGGTAGCCGTGGAGACAGCTACTACGAGTACCTGATCAAGCAGTACCTCCAGACACAGAAACAGGAGCCAGTATACCGAGACATGTGGGAAGAGTCGCTCGCGGGCGCGAAGAAGCACCTCTTGACCTACTCAAAGCACAGCCACTTCACCGTCCTCGCAGAACGGCCCACCGGCCTAGAAGGCCACCTGCACCCAAAGATGGACCACCTAGTCTGCTTCCTCCCCGGCACCATCGCCCTCGCAGCAACCGGCGGTGCCCCCCTCTCCGAAGCCCGCAAGCAACCCGGCTGGGGCAAACTCCAAGAAGAAGACATGCAACTCGCACGTGAATTAACTAAGACGTGCATGGGCATGTACAAAGTGACAGCCACGGGTCTCGCGCCTGAAATCGCGCATTTCGAACTCGACGACCCGCCCAAAATGTACCGCACCGAGATACTCGCGTCGAAATCCAACCTCGAAGTTGACGTCCCCGCGGGCGAGGGCTGGAAAGCAGATTTCAACATCAAAGTTGCGGATGCGCATAATCTGCAGCGGCCCGAGACGGTCGAGAGTCTGCTGTACATGTGGCGCATTACCGGCGACGAGGTGTACCGCGAGTGGGGATGGGAAATGTTCGAGGCGTTTGTTAAGCATACTATTGTCGAGAATGGCGGGGGCTTTTCTTCGGTTGGAAACGTGAATACCGTTCCTCCGCCTTCGAGGGATAATATGGAGAGTTTTTGGCTGGTACGTCCTTCTCCTCCTTGTTCTTGCCTTATCCCTCCCCCCTCCCTTCTCTCTCCCTCACTCCGGCCTCTCTTTTCCCACTTCTTGATCATCTGTGCATGGCGATTGTGGCTAATCAAAACGTGATACTAGGCCGAAACACTAAAATACATGTACCTCCTCTTCGGCCCCAACGATCTCCTCCCACTCGATCAGATCGTGCTGAATACCGAGGCTCATGCTTTCCCGAGGTTTGATGCGAGTAAGAAGAGGTTTAAGACGGGGTGGGAGAGGATTCCTAGGGATGGCAAGGGGAATTTGGTGCCGAAGAAAGAAGTGGGTAAGGGCGGGGAGAAGGAGGAGGTGACGACGACGACGTCGTCAAAATAAAGGGTTGAAAGGGGGTCGGTTGGTTAATCATGATGGTGTGTTAGTGAGGATGCATCTGTGGCGTTTAGGATATAGCATTGTATTGTATTGCATTGCTGGGCTGACTAGATGTTTTGGGATAGGCCTGCGAGATTTGTGTGGAAAATGCATAGCTAACCCCCATTCCTAGCCGACATAGCAATAATCTTGTACATATACATCAGCTCACATTCAGTCATGTCCAGACCCTTTGCACAAGAGAGAAGTTCGCGGAATGACGAGCATACGTCTTCAATTGTTACAATTCACGATGATATCATAGCTTGATTTAACAGACCGTGTACTCCTTGCTAACTCATCGATGCCCTGGACAGATAATCTGTACGTGAAATTTATAATCACCATGAAAGCCGCATAACTCATAATAACATCTCCTAATCCGTGTCATCGCTATCCTTAATATAAGCAGGCCAAAGCGATCGATAAGCATCCCACGGCGATCCATAAGTGTCCCATGTCGATCGATAATACCACTGAGTTTGTCCTCCGTCATAATTTACGTCGGGAGCTCCGTTTGTAATTCCCGTGTACATCTCTTGACTTTCCAGCCAAAGGTGCAAATGTAACATTGGGTCCTCGTTCGCCCATGGCGAAGCTTCTAGCTCAGTCAACTAGACTTTCCCGCCTTCTTGCTGTTCGTCGCCTATGCGCGGGGGGCTTTTCGATTGCGCGGAATGTGGTCGGAAAGGCGAATGACTGCGTCTGTTCACTGTATTAGCTCTCCATTCACCGATATCACCCTCACGTCCAACACTTAAGTTCGATGACTTACGATCGCCTCCGTTCACCCTCCTTCTTCCGCTCATCGATAACTTTGAGTATCGTCTTCCGTCCATCCTTAGCGTTTATATGCGAGTCCTTCATGCTCATGCTAATCTTCTTGCTCGCATCTGCCCTCAGCAGCCTCTTGAGCAGCAGATGCCTCATCAGCACACACACAAACACTCCGCAATCGCTCCCGTTCTCCTGTTGTGGCGAGTCATGCATCGGTATGAACCTCAGTCTCTTCCCTAGTAGTTGTTCTAGTTTCATTGTCGTGCTCCGGGCTTCCCGATCGTTGCTATCGCTCATGGAGTCGTAGTGGAAGGCCACGCCGTCGATGACGGAAACGAGAAGGAGAGACCAATGTGATCCGCCTTCCGCCTGGGTAACGTCGGTAGCGTCATTTATGGGGAGGAAGATGTGTGTTGTTGTGCTGAAGTTGGGCAGTGCTTCTTTGAGGGAGAGCGGGTCGGCGGTCTGTATGAGCATGAACGACATGCTAGGGCGGAGAAGGACGATGGATGCTTTGGGGAAGGCATTGAGTTCTTCGCGTTCGAGGTATCTAGAGGGGTGAGAAGACGTGAGTGAGGGTGGGTTGGGAGACCGACTCTTGCCAGAATGCGATAGCCTGCGATATGTGTTAGCGCGAATATCACTGAACAAGGGTGAAGAGTATGCGCACGTTGTCCGTGAGCCAGTCATTCTTGATGCTGTCCACATCTGCTCTCATAACTACATCCTGTTAGTCTCGAGTCCGCTGTCGCATGCGCAAGGCTCGCGCGGGTAAGAGGGCAGGCGAAGCATACACACCCCTCACATCGTGATCTGTTCCAGTCAGTACCAACCATTCTCCCAATGCCTGTTCGTACTCACAAGAAAGGTAGGCCTCGTCGGGACTCGGGTCGCCCAAGTGTCTCCTCGCCCCATTCACGAGCCGTGAGAACGAGCCAGGCATGCCGCTATCCGTTGTGCTGTTCTATGGGTTCGATTACTGGTGGTTATGATCTCAATGCTGTGCTCGGCGAGGCTGTGAAAGGCAGACAGGATGTTCAAGGGTTCAGGTGGAGATACGCAAGTAGGAGGGCTGAATTTGTCTGCCTTGTCTAACACAGTAGACGCGCGCTCGAGTGCCGAGGGGCAGGCCAAAGACAAGGATGACGTAGACGCCTTACCCGATTTGTCAAAGCGTGGGGAAGTTTTGGTGTCTCGAAGTTCTGTAAGTGCAGCAAGAGCTTTATGCAAAGAGGCTAAAGCGTTTCAAAGCGGCGCAGTGGGTGTATGCAGGATACAGTAGGTATTGCAGGCCTGACAGAAGCTTGGCCAATGGTTCCTCTGTCTACCCTGCCTCGTGGCAGCCACCTAGGAAGTAGGAACCATCACAGAAGTCACTTCGCACATCTTGCTGCATTGAATGCTGCATTTGGCAAGTTCCTTTCTTGCTCACATACTTGTAATCTGAATACGTGAACCTTTTGCCGTTATGTCGTTGATTTTCGTACCCTTGACGCCTGATGCGATTTTTTCTAAATTGTATCCTGATCGTCTTCATCATGTCTATTTGACAGACAAGTTTTATGGCAATTGTCCGACTGTTTTGGCGCCACCATTGGTCTCTTTCTTCCCAAAATGCTTTGGCTTCTCTACTCTGAAAAGCCAATTCTGCTTGTCCTCGATCTTGCCTTGCTGGAGGCCTTTCAGGGTCGTGAGCAGCTTCACGCAAACTGGTCCAGGCACTTCTGCGGCCTCGGGATAAGTGAACTTATCGCCCTTGGATTCCATCGTAATCGACTTAATGGGGACAAGAGCTGCGGCGGTACCTGCGGCTAGGACTTCATCGAAAGTCTTAAGCTCGTCGTAAGGAATCTGGAGTTTCTTAGCAGACGCACGATGTACAAGATATGGATATCATACCTCTCGTGACTCGGTTTCCCAGCCAAATGACTCAGCAATCCTAAGAACACTTTCCCCAGTAACACTTTGAATAACATTTTTGCTGTTAGACGCAATGAGTTTAATCTTGTCGCCATCCTTCTTGACACCAATGAATGCTGAAGTCGAAAATTCATCAATCACACTTCGAGTCTTGCTGTCTAAATGTAGTGTGATGCCATAGCCTGCCTTGTACGCTTTCTCACTGTGGCGCAGGACTGGAGCGTAATTGCCTCCTACTTTAGCAGATCCCGTACCCTCTGGTGCTGCACGGTCAAAAGACTCCAGAATGAGAGCATCCACCGGATTTGTTCCATGATATACGCCGGTGGGAATGCAGTAGACTACAAAGGTGTACTCTTGAGGTGGATTAAGACCGAGCTGCGCCGAGCTACCGAACAATAATGGCCGAACATACATTGCTCCGCCCGTCTCGTGAGGTGGAACGTATGCCGCGTTCATTCCTACGGCAAGGCTACAGCAGGCAAGGAAGTGGTCTGTTGGCACGTCGGGAATCGAGATAAATGATGCTGAATGTTGCATTCGCTCGGCATTCTTGGTCGGCCTGAAGATGTTGATTGTGTTGTCTGGCGCGCGGAAGGCTTTCAACCCTTCGTAGCATTGCATACCGTAGTTCAGGCCTGGAGCCATGCCGTGAATGCGAAGGAAAGGATCCTCGACGAAAACCGGTGGTGTCCATTTTCCACTTTCGCGAGAATAATGTGACTCTACGTGCCCGGCAACTGTTTGGAAGTTAGAAATCGCAAGCAATTGTACAAAATGAGTGTGAAAATTATCCACAATCCTCAGCACTTTCTGCAAGCACGCATGTAATCAAAAATCCTTTTCCGTTGTCATGAAGCAAAAATGTGCCTTACCTTCGCGGATCTTAAAACCCATGTTATTCCAGTCTACATCATCGTCAGTACAGCTCTACATTAAGGCCCAGTTGTGCGGCTTGTGCGGTTCCAATTGACGTACCAATGGTATCGACTGGTGGAGGAGGAAAGTCTGCCATGATTGCTGTATTTAGGGAGTTTCAATAGTCGTATGTTGAGGTGCGGAGAATTTCTTTGGGACGGAATAGATGGCAATCCCCAAGTTTTTGAAGCTGATGGACGTGCTGTGAGCTCAGCTTTCAACTGCGATATCGGTGACGTATATCCGTCAATATCCCCTAGCAGCCGTTACAATATACCAAAAGCTGAGGAGCTGCTGTTGTCAGACTGCATGCCTGGTGCAGCTTACGGTCACTTTTTGCGGAACCTGTTAACCATGTCCTTCGGATCCGAAGCAGCCTTGCTCCATACAAGTGGCAGCCTTACCCGCAGTGGTGTGAACATAATCAGAGCAGCGTCAATGCTTGGCGAATTCTGAGGCATCGCATTAACACCTGTCCAAACCTCAATATGCGGAACACGACCACAGATCACTTGCTATCTACCGCGCGAGCGCGTTCTTCTCGTCTGCTTTCTTGAAATATCCTTAGCCATGATCCGTACCACCGGCCCCAAAGCTCGTTTCGTCGTCCTGGCCCTGCTTGTGTTCGCCTTCTTCTCGTTCCTCCTGCTGGGACCGTACAAAGTGACACCAGGACACTTGTCAAGTACAGAACAAGCGAGGCAAAATCATGGCCAACCCAGTGGCGCATTACTCACAGGGCATGCAATTGCGCCCAAATTAGGGAATGCGACAGCGAAGTGCGTATCCCAGGTTCTCGACTCGCGCCTCGAAACCACGTATTCACATATCCATATGTACCTAGCCAATAACACAACCTTCGCAGGGCAGAACTCGGTCGCGCAGCGTGGAAAGTCCTCCACACGACGTTTGCACGCTTTCCCGAAAAGCCTACGGAGGACGAGAAGGAAGCACTGCGGTCATACGTACACCTATTCCAGCGCTTGTACCCTTGGTATGTCCTGCGCCGCGTGGCGTTACGCGCTGAAGCCATGCGAGGGCTAATTATGGTTGCAGCGGAGAATGCGCTGAACACTTCGGACAAGTTCTCGCCAAGTATCCTCCCCAGGTGTCGTCACGGACAGCGGCAGCAATGTGGGGTTGCTTTGTACACAACATTGTCAATAAGAGGCTGAAAAAGCCCGAGTTCAACTGCGAAGACATCGGTGATGCATACGATTGCGGTTGCGGAGAGGAAGACCCGGAGGAATCGGGCAAGGGCAAGGGCACAGCTGCATGATACCCCGGAATATAAGGCGCTAAACAAACATGAATGATGAAGATCACCAGGCAAAGATAAGTATCAGCCCTGGGGGAGGCGCAAGTCAAGGTACTACGGTATGAAGGATACAACACGGCGACCCTGGACTTCGAACATCAAGGCGCTGTTGGTTTGACTGCTGTCCTGATTGGGGGCGTGGCGGACTTCTGTAAACTAGCATGTCATCCGAGGCGTTATCCACCTGCTGCGCAGAGAACTGGGGTCTCTGCAGCAATACAATGTAGCAGCCCGAGGTGTTTACACCTGGTCGCAACGCGCAGATCGCAGCAGGCGAAGCAAGACTAGCAGTTGATACTCGAGACTATGGTGGACGGATGCACGCCGGTACTCCCGGCTGATCATCATACGTTCAAGTCACCCGGGTTTCACCCACAAATGTCTCGAACCGGCTTCAGTGAGGGTGGGCGAGCATGGCGGACTCGAGATTGGCCTAGGTAGCACTAGCGAATGATGGCTCACGCGGTCAGCCTCTGGGTAGCTGATCTCCAGGGTCGCTCTTGCCAGTGTTGCGTACGCTGGCAGGAGCGGTAGTCTCTGACAATAAACTTGCGACAGCGAGCCTTCCTCCTAAACAGGCGATACGAACGCGTCATAACACTCGCGATATGTGCACTTGAACTCCGCGAACAGGACCCGCACAGCACCACCAGTTCTGTGACGTTTCCTGGGCGTGTGGCTTACGAACCGCAGCCCGTCGATGGCGCGAATTGGGCCGTCGCGTGATAAGAATAGAGGTTGCCGCGAGCGCGCATCGTGCAGGTGGGCGGCAGCGTCAGGGGCCAGCAGTCCAGGATTCGGCAGCATTGCTAGCGGGTCGAACACTAGCGCATAAACAAAGTGCAAAGGCGCTATGGCACGTCGAAGAACCTGAAACCACCGTGGACAACGAGGGGTGATAACCACACAGAGCCCCCTCACACACCGACTCTTCTTCCATAGACGACTTGCCAGCTGTTCACCGCTACTCTGCATATCGAAACTTCTCAATCCGCACCGATGGTTAGCTTCTCGTGCGAGGTACGTCCCTGTGTTTACACCCCTCCACCCACAGCGCTTGACCTGGGCGGTCGCCATTGGGCCCCCATCGCCTGAGACGGACTGGATGCTTACTCTGACCTGCTAGGGCTGTGGAGATGTCCTCACCAAGAAGAAGTTGGATCCTCATCGTAACCAATGTTACGGCGCATCGTTCTCAGTGAGTGTTTCTGTGCGCATTGCTTATTAGACGTAAACTGACGTTGATAGTGCTTGGATTGCATGACACACTTCCCCGGGACGAGTTATAGATCTCACACGGTAAGTGCTGTCACCCTCCAGCTCTGTTCTGCGGCTGTTCGGTTTCTTCTTGAACACCAGGACCCAAAGTAATTGTGTCTGCGCCAACGTCGTTTATTGGATGAACTCAACTCTTCTACATGGCTCATCATGATGGCTGACCGAAGACTACTAGGCCTGCATCTCCGAAGACCAGAAGTATCAAGGCAAGCTTTACAAAGAGAAGAAGCCGAAAGGTCAGCATCAAAAGAAAGACACCGCCCAGCAGGACAACTCGCAAGCCCTCACTCCGCACAACGCCTACGTCGAAGATGCTCCTGACGGTGACAATGCCGTCGCTCTCGTCGATGCCCCGCCGCGCGCACCCACTCCGCCGCCTGCGGCGCATTCGCTAGGCTATCATGAGCAAGCTGCTCTCCCACCTGTCAATGTTTTCGACTTTCTTGACGGGTCCCAAACACCCAGTGCTCCCAAGGCACACTTCTCTATCGACGAGTCGCGCATGCTCGAAGACAGTCAGCCGCCGGTGTACGAAGAACAATACGTATATACTGAAGAACAGCACATGCCTTCTATCACGGATGTCATGGCGTTCCAGGTACAGGATGATGACACGTCTTTCGCGCAGAACGGATTCACTTACGGCGAGGAGCCCATTCGTCCTTCAAAGGAACGATACGATTCGTATGCCACTCCAGCACCTAAATCGAAGCATTCGAGGACGAAGTCCCGCGACACCGATGTTGAGACAACCTCCAAGAAAACCGATCGAAAGCGAAAGCGCAACTCGCCCACTGAACTCGACATGTCGCTCGTTCGCGCCCAGGAAGAGAGGGATATTATGATGTCAGATGCACCTCCCATGCTTCACTCGGGCCTGACTGGAGGACTCAATAGGTTGCTTGCCAGACCAGAATTTCCACCATCGCCAGAGGACTCAGGCGAATATGCCAACTCGCCATTGAGCCCCATGAAGCGCGCCAAGCAAGGAAATTCGAAAGCTCTCATGCGCGCGCAGAGAGAATACGAAATACAGGAACAGAAGCAGAAGAAGGCTGCGATCAAGGAAGAAAGAGCACGCGAAGAAGAGGAGAAGAAGGAGAAGGAGAGGGGAAGAGATCGTGATCGCAAAGAGCGCAAATCCAGCACTGCCCTCGTGAAAATTAGGCATAAGAAAAAACGGGACGAGTCTACCAAGGATATTCGCAGAATACGTCGCAGACAGTACTCGTCCTCTGTTTCACCAGCGCCACGAGAGCGTAAGTCTATCAAAGCGATCGAATATCATCGATCCGGGTCTGGCTCGCCAGCGCCAAGCGGCAACGGCCAACTTATCGTACGCCCCAATGGAGATATCGCGCCTATCGAGACAGAGACTGACGCCCGTGCGGAGCTCTTCATGTCCTTCATTACCAAGGGTCCTGAGTCTGAGCGTGGTATGAGCGTTAACAAAGCCTTGAAGAGATATCATCGCGAGCGTTACGATCGCTGGGACCGTGAGCCCTCCAAGGCCGAGGAGGAAAAGGAGCTCTGGAAGAATCTCCGCTTGAAGAGAAATGACAGGGGCGAGATTGTCCTCTTCTTTGCCCCACCGGAGTCCTCCTGACTAGACGGGGACCTAGACATCATCATCAGGATGCGAGGCTGGTCTTGTTCTGATCCGTCACCTAGCCAGGTGTCAAATGACATGGACGATATATGTGAAGCATTGTTATGAACACTTTCGAGTTGTTGGCCTGATGGTTCTGGTGGCTATACCCTTCTTTCTCCCACTTGTTCTTCCTTCTTGGTTGATACCCGACTTCACGTCAACACTTCCGGGCGGGGTTGGTGCACATGTTCTTGTACATGTTTTACGTTGGATCTGTTCTCATATTATTCGACTTTCGTTGTCGCAATATCTTACTGTCAGCATACCTACTGTAACGGCCGTGTTGCTTCGTCTGCGTTCTGCGTTTGGTATCTTTTGGCCAGACTTTACCTTAATGCTCCTGGGCTGGACCCGCTCCCGTCCAGCAGGCGTTAGGTCTTTGACTATGAATTATGTTATTGTTATTACTCTCACCCTCTTGGCATCATCCAGTGTTCAGTGAAGCCAGACGGATCTTAACCAGGCCGTCTACACGACATGCTGGGCGTGAGTTGTCAACGAAGGACGTAACGTTATTGAGAGGCCAAGCCTCTTCGTACGGATGCGCAGAGCCGCAGTGACGTGCGAACGACAGGAAGTGAGGCTCCTAGTTGCGTCTGTGTACGAGTGGAGCTACTGCATATGTACGTTGGCTGCAGCAACATTTGGCGCAGGGACAAAGCTTCGTGCTTATGAGGCGCTTTTGTTGGTGTGGCAGTTACAGGGTGGGGGAAATCGTAGCTAGCAAGGCAGTTCGTCAGGCTGCTTCGCCCTCCACCATGCAATCACAGGGCGCTGAGCACATGCTTCGTTCATCTTGGCTTAAATGCGCGGTTTAGTCAAACATTGACACTTGCCTACCTACATCCGACGATTAGACGGCCAAGCCTGAGACGACATGCAAGAACGATTCAAGGGCGTCGGAAATAGGACGCAGGATCAACCGAGGTATCATTGTATACACGCCCGCGCGGGCGATTGGAGGGCACAGCTGAGGCTGCCTCTGCTCTGACAAGTAGCGCCCTTGACTGCGTATCGCCAATACCATTACACATCTCTTGGTTGCGGCAAACACAGGCTTAACTTTCAGCCTGCTATGAAGCCGTCTCCACCCAGGGCGCCCTTCTCCATGCCTCTCTGATGACGCCTTTGAGAAGACAAGATCACTCAGTGTTTGCGCCATCGACGAAAAACCCGATCAAAATGCTTCGAACCGTCGCCGTTCATGTGGAGCAGAGGCGTCCGGGATATATCGTGCTAGTTGCATCGTTCACAGCCACGATGAGGCGAAGCATTCCAGAAGCCTACCCCAAACGAAATGGCGTACCAAAATGCCGCAACCGCATCAAACCGACATAGTGGCTCTACGTCGCACATCGCCCTCTGCCCTCATCTTGATTCGACGTCTTGATGCATGCTAAACCGCGGGGAACGAGCCGACATGCACCCCAGCCAGATTCGGTTGACCGGCTTACAGTATGCAACCATGCGGTGGTCATCTGCGACTGCAGCCCATGCTGCGACATCTGCTGTCGACTCAGAACCCTTCGGCCTGAGCCAGCCTACGGCTCTTGACACGAGAAATTCAGTCATGGACAAATGAACTGCCGGAACGTGATAAGGCCGTGAATGTCTACTCGTCAATTGCCCTGTCAGGTTTTGATGCAAGGCAGCGAAGATCGTGCTGTCAGCCGCACGCTTTCTAAGTCCACTGGAACACAGGCATAGTATAACTTACCCTTTTCTCAGCCTGAAGGGTCCTTTGTCGCCATTGCTGCCTTCCAGCACTCTCTCTATCTCTCTTCGGTTTTTTGGTGCTCTACCTAATTCCATTGTCATTTCTCCATGATACCCTCCGCGAGGAGGTCGACCTCGGTGGTGCCTCAGTATTGTACCTTGGCGTACTACTCTTGACTGCATACGGTAGCCGAACGTGCGGCGTTCACCAGTCCAACGATGTCTCACACCGAATACGGTAGCTCGCCTAATGAAGGCTGGCAAGACCTTGTTGCCTGGGACGAAGAGTTCTTCTTCCAGGATGAGGCTGGCTTAACTGGAGCACAGTGCGACAGCTTTGCCACTGGCTTCCATATACCAGAGAGTTTCACATCTGAGCAAAACTACCTAGTATCGGCACCTCCATCAGTGGTTGATGATCCACCATCACTCGAGTACACGGTCTCCGCACCACCATCGATCCTTGAAGGCTCATCTTCTTTCGGCCAAGGCTACAGTGCCTCACCGTTCTTCGACGTCAGTGCAACCTCACCACTCGTTGGTGGAGAGGATGGACGTTATTTTGGTTCATTCAGCGCCTGCGATGAACCACTCTTACCCCTCGGCAATATCACAGAGTCGCCTGTATTAGACACACGGTTTGAACGTATCGAAGACAGCTTCGAAGGGTCAGCTGGTTCCTTCGATTCAACATCGGAGACAGTCTTCAATCCGTATGTTGCCGGCTCGTCCCACTCTTTCAGTGGCCTGGATATCAGGGCCTCGCAGGTCTTCTCTAACGTCGGAGGCTGGGCAGAACAGCCTCAGATCATAGAACCCATCGCGGAATGCGACGAAAGCAGAGCAGAAGCTGCCCCTATCTCTATCCCACGAACCCCCTCACAAAGCCTTCACTCCTCAGCTCCGGCTCATCTCGGGCCTGAGGGACAACACTCACAGCAAGGTCGTAGTAGGGCCATAACGATTCCTGAAGGGACTCGTGGAGTATCGGGCTACAACTTCGGCTCGTCGAACTCAGGATGGGCACAGACAGTGCCTCCATTATTGTCAGTGTCTCCGATATCTCAACGCCGTCATCGTGGCGTTCCACTGTCTAGAAGCGCTTCGCAACCTCGCGGCCGGAAGCCGACGACGCCTTCGCCAACTTCTGCTTCATCAGACTCTTACGGATGGGTGTCGTATCAACCAAACCCTTACACAAATAGACTGGCGCCTACGAGCAGTGAAGGTCTGCAAGGTCGAACGCCTCGAGGAAGGAAGAAGGGCCTCACTGCTGAGCAACGCAGCCACGCAGCACTGATGCGAATTGTCGGCGCGTGCTCCAATTGCCAAAAGCGTAAGGAGAAATGCGACCCGGGAACACCATGCAAGTCCTGCCTCGAACATTACAAGGGAGACCTCGTCAAACACCCTTGTCGAGATCGGCTCCTCAGCGATCTCTCACGCGCCTTCCTATCCGATCGCCTTGGATGGCACCCTACTGCCCGGTCCCTGGAATCATTCCTTGCGCCTAGCCTCTTCAACATCCATACTGGCATCACATACACGATCCCACTGAACTTTGGCTTCGGCCCTGCCTTACCTGTCTCCGTTCATGCATTACAGCTCGAGGACACCCACCCTTTGGTACACAAGCATATCATCTACACCTGGCCGCCCGAGTCGTCCTCCGCATCCGCGCACACACACGCTGTACTCCCCGCTGTGCTGACGAAAGATGCCATATCCAGCCTCATGCACACCCTAGACTCGCATCTCTCACTGCTAGTCACCAAGCACTTCCGCGGCTTCCCACTCTACTGCTCGCCACTCCGAATCCTCCGCGAAGTCTACGTCTTCTCTCGCTCAATCCCTCCAAACGCCCCACACGCCCGTACCCTGCACCAAGCGCTCAAACTACTCGTCCTCGTCCACATCGGCGGCGACATCACCCTGCCACCACGCTCCCAGCACCCCGTGCTCGCCCAGCTCGTCCGCAGCACAATGGACCTATCAGACACCTTGAACCCGACCCCGTGCTTCATCCGCGCGCAATTCGGCTCCATCATGCCCGAGCTCGCCCTCCACCTAATGAAAGACGTGCTCTCCTCGCTCGAACAACTCCTGCTCAACCGCGAATGCGCCGAGTGGCCCATTGCCCTTGCGGTCCTCATCACCGTGCTCATGACCGTCGAATCCATACACTACCACGCTGCTAAACTCCCGTATCACTACGACTCCAACAACAACAACAACCATAACAACAGTAACACCTCACAATACTCTTCCACTACAGACACCACCACCACCGAAGAAGACGTCAAAGTCGACGACGAGGGCGTTCGAACGCTCCTCGCCTTCTACAGCGCCTGTTTCTCTGGGTGCCATGCCCGACTTCGCCCAGACTGGGAGGGCGAAGTGGGCGCTTCTGTGCGGACGCAGATGCAGCGTGGTGGCGGGAAAGCAAGTGCTGAAGATGTGTTTGTGGAGAATGTCCGCGAGGCGATTCGGAAGGCGAGTGCTGCGGGGTATCTGAAGAAGAAGGCTGGTGAGATGAAGAGGGAAGGGGATGATATGGGGTTTTTCTTTGATCGGCTGGTGGCGAGGTTGATGCTTTTGAGGGTTTGACGTTAAGTCTGCGTTGTTCTTCCTCGACTTCTTTTCTGTTGCTTTTTTTCTGTCATTGGTCGGGCATTTCTTGTCCTTCTTGTCCTTGTCCCTCTTCTTCTTTTTCTTCAGGCTTTCACTCCGTCGGTTTTACCTGCTCGTCACGCTTCGCTTCTGCTGCCGGTGGTGGATATCTGCCATTTACGGCGTTCTTTCAAAAATACCCCTGAGCGGTACTTCTCCCAGCGGAACCGTTACTTTCGTCTTTGCGCATTTTAGACTTTACCTGACGTTTGCCTTTTGGTGCGTTCGGCGCGGTTGGTTATACATCTATGAAGACACGCCCGCCTCATCACGATTTCACGTTTTGTACTGCTTTTCTCCCCTTTGTCTAGATCCTGTTAGTGTGTAGGCGTCCTGTTGTAAGTTAGTGTATCTAGATGCGGTTGTGAATGTTTATTATGGTTTGTTTTGGGGTGAGCGGTATTTTGTTTATTTGGATAGATACCAAGTCTTATGAAGTCTCGTATATTGAACTTTAGCACGCTCCTCGGCGTAATGTGAAGTGATACTCGTGCCATACAGCATCACAGCAAGCAAGCAAGCGAGATGACTTGATCTTTGTACTGAAGATTGTGCTTGTACCAGACTACGCAATAATTATTTCCCGCATCGTGACTGTGAGCACATTCGGAACATATACTTCTGTTGTGTAGACAAAAGGCTCAACGAAAAATCTCGCGTCACGTTGTAGTCGCTACAGATGGTTGTAAAAATTCACCTCAAAGCACTTGAAATCAAGTCGTTTGCATGTTGTAGAAGACCGTGAGTAACGTGAAATGTTTCGCTTGATTCGTTCGCGTACACATCTGAAAAGTACAATCAAAACTAAATGAACACCGACTACCAAGTGCAATCAATGTACATACAGTGAATGCTAGATCCAACACTGCCTCCACCTCTCCACCCCCCAAACCCTCCTTCATGCTTTACGAGAAAGCCATGCTCTTCTTGATCTCCGCGATGGCTAGCGCAGGATTCAAACCCTTCGGGCATGTCCTTGAGCAGTTGAGAATGGTGTGGCATCGGTACAAGCTCATGCTGTTGTTCAAAGCGTCCTGGCGCTCAGCCTTCTTCTCGTCTCGCGAATCGGCAATCCAGCGGTATGACTGGAGGAGGACAGCGGGACCGAGGTACTCTTCCTGGTTCCACCAGTATGAGGGGCAGGAAGTCGAGCAGCAGGCGCAGAGAATGCATTCGTAGAGACCGTCGAGCTTCTTGCGCTCCTCCTTGGTCTGGCGGTACTCACGGCCCTAGGAGAATGTTAGAGTGTGGTAGGTGGCAATCACTTCTGGAGATACATACGTCAGGCGCAGGCGTGGTGCGCTGAAGGTACGGCTTCACAGAACGGTATTGCTTATAGAAAAGAGTCATGTCAGGGACGAGGTCCTTGACGATGTACATGTGCGGGAGGGGGTAGATGCGCGATTCCTTGGTTGTGTCCGTTGGGATGCGGCCTGAGTCAATTCATTAGCATCTCAGTCCTAGTTTCCAACATGCGAAGGCTACGTACACAAGCAAGCCAAAGTGTTAACACCGTCAATGTTCATGGCGCAACTTCCGCAAATGCCCTCACGGCAACTCCGTCGGAATGTCAAAGTCGGGTCAACCTCATTCTTAATCCTGATAAGCGCATCCAACATCATAGGTCCAGTCTTGTTCAAATCGAGCGTGTACGACTGCATCCTGGGCTTCGCTGAAGGCTCATCCGGGTTCCAACGGTAGATGTGGAAGGTCTTGGTCTTCGCATCCTGGCTGGGCTCGGGCTCTTTGATCGTCGATGTCTTGCTCTCCGGGACAGGTGTGCGAGCTGGATCGGGGACAACCTTGTCGGCAACCTTGGAGATGGGCTCGCGGGCATGGACGTCGTTCACGGAGGCGAAGCCTCGCGAGAAGATGGCGGGCCGTACGGCTGCCGCGGAGGGTTAGCAAGGCTCAATTGCGCCTGTAGTGGTCTTCAAGGGCGTGCGTACCTGTCCGGGTCGTAGCCAGACGGCTGAAAGCGCGTGTGCAGGCCATCGTGGGGTGTGTGGAGTGGAGAGTGCGGGATGACTTGGAGTTTCAAGGTGTTGCGTTCATCGAAGTTCTATTACCGAGGGAGCTTGAATCTGGTGGCAAGTGCGACCGAGCGCACCAATCACGCGCAGCATGAAATCAGCGTCTCGTTCGGAGGAACCCGGCTCCAAGCGCCTACACCTTCCGACGCTCTCGAAAACGTCAGCACTTCTACTCTACATCGCGTGCCTCGATATTGTGCCAAGGGACGTCTCCACCCAGGCTCACAACTTCAACCTTAGGATGCTAGATTCTTGACAGTAGATCTTTCCGTACCTAGCAACCCGCAGTCTTTTTTGTCGACGAAAGCTGTGAATGCACGAGCTCGCGTGACGGTGCTTCGCAACACAGCTGGGTAAAAACACAGTGGTTCCATAATATTATATCTTGAGACACATCCTTCGTCTTCGAAAAAAACAAGAGCCCCCCAGTCTATGAGAAGACGAGGTTGTGTCACCTTGGCCATCGCGTTTCTGCGGACCCCGTTGATGAACTAACAGAGATTATGATGATACATATAGGCGATATTGTGGGGTGGTGGTGGTAGTGGGATGCGCTGGATATTGCCCGTTTGCTGTCGCGCCCAGTGGGTACCTAGTGAAAGATCTGACTACTTCGAGACTCTAGCTTTCACCTTTCGTATCTCAAGGAGCAAGTTATCGTCAATCAAATTCTCTGAATGACCTTTCTATCCCTTCCTGTGTCTATCTACCTGTCATTCCATGTTGCCTTGAGCAGCATATTATCTACTTATCGTAATTCTCTCTCGAAATACCTATTTCAAATTTCTTACTATCACCTGATGCGAGGCTCTAGTTCCCTCGGGCCTTGGACGAACCGTCAATCTCACCGCTACTTGAGGTAAAAAAGAGACGTCATCCACATAACCAACAATTCAAGCTGTTTGCTTGTCGTTCTCTGGTGCATTGCATGATAGTGCTCTGTTTGGCCTACAAACAGCCGCGCCCCCTCGTTTCTAGCAGCTTTTTATCGTCAAAGAAGAATGCGTCGACTATAGAAAGCCGCAAGTTGGGCATTCTAAGCATTAATCTATCTTTACACGTGAATGGAGCGTCAACACTACGAAGAACTACTACAATCGAGCAGTCTATCTGACTAGCAATGCGGCAAATCCAACATCATGACTTCCCTTCACCAGCTTACATGACCTACTTCCCAGAGCGTGGTGTAACCATATGTGCTATCGGCCTACCAATCTTGTCGCTCTACCCTTCCTGGAAACTGGTATCTTTCCACTCCAAAGGGGTTGGCCTAATGCTGGTCTTCACACTCAGACTCACGTTCACGTTCACCTCATGTGAGGGCAGAGGAGCTAGTCCCGGTATTTCGGCCCTCCCAAGGTTACGTTATTGCTATCGCTTCTTCTCCACCTCCACACCACTACTGCCAACCTGATCTGTACTTCCACACCAGCTCACACTGCTGATCAACGACAAAGCTCTTCGTGTGTTCTTCAACGGCCTCGCATTTAGCAGCTCGATCATCATCCTCAGCTGTACCAGCGAGCGTAATCATGTCACCAAACAATGTCAGTCACATTATTGAGTACAAGCGTTCGTGGAGCTATTGAATTAACAGTCCGGGAGACCTTCAAACCTCAGCAGCGGCAACTCAAGAGTGCTATGGCCGGTTCATCTGCCAGTCCCGGTCGCACTCGTCTGGGTGTGCGCTTTGCAAGCAGTAATCCGTTCGACACCCTAACAGGCTTGACGGATGTCAACTCAAGCGGGAGCAACTCTGCAGGATCACCCCCCTCGCCTGGAGAATCATTCTTGGACAACAGGCGTGATGAGAATCTGGTCACTCCGACTCGAGCTCAGGGCTTCCGACGCAACCGCCCTGCACCGCTGCAGCTTGTGGGCATTCGACACGTTGTATTCGCCCCAGCCTGCTAATTGATACAGACTCTCCATGGAACATCTCAGTCAGGAGCCCATGTTGTTTCGCCCACGTTCGCCTCTCCAGGTCACGCCAGTATGCAGATTGCGCCAGGATCTGCCTATGGTTCCCCCCAGAGCTTGATCAACCGGAGGCTCGGCGGCGTCCAGGCCTACCAGATCCCGCAGCGTCGCGACTCATATGGCAGCCAGGCTGCTATGCCCTCCCCTGATCCTCCCAGCAGACTCTCGTTGAGCTCGTCTCTTCCATCTCCTATGATGCTTGACCCGCCCTGGAATCCCACAACGCCCTTGGTGACAGCTATATCTGACTCTTGCACTGTTCAAGAGCATGCCTTCCGCCAGGGCCAGCACGAACAGCATAACACCTGCGATGGGGTCCCAATGAACCCTTACGCAGATAACTTCAACGATGTCTGGGCCCGGTATTACCAGCTAGGAAAAGCATATGGTGGCCAGCCTGCCGACGACCCAACCACTCCATCGTCGCCTTCCAACCCCGGCTGGGTGTGGCCGGTATTCATCAACCCCTACACGCAGAATCTCGAGTCACCAGACGGACATGTCGACCTTGTGTCGGCGCGCAAGGTGTGCGAGATCGGCTTGGACTGCATGGCCGCCATGGTCCGAGGTGCCAGCAAGCGCGAGGGCGACTGGCAGAACATGGTCATCGACATGCCGGCCCCATGCCGGCATGCCTTGGCCTACTTTCCGGACCTCGTCGGCCGCTACGAGCGGCTCAAGAAGGATGGCCACGAGGCCGTTAAGGGAGGCCGTCCGGCGGGCTACTAGATTTCTGGAGCACTGGAGTGGGCGAGAGGATGGGCTGGTGGATACACCAGATTGCGTTCTTTTATGTTTTTGTCATTCTCCATGCGTGGAGAGTGATGTGGTTAGGGGTTTCGGGATCACGAATTATGTACGGTAGTTTTATATGCAAAATTGTCTTTTCAATGAAAAATATCATATGCTAGCGTGATGACGACAATGCCTTACAGTGTCACAAACAACATACTTTGAACCGGTTAGCTTCCTCCCCGCCTCTGGCAACAATGATGTTTTCGTGTCATTGCTTAAGCCTCTACAGCCGCCTTGCACCTGTATTAATACAGTATCTTACAATCTCAAACTGGATGTCTCCACCATAATGCTACCTTAGGTAATGGAAAGCTGTTATATAACGCCTTAAATATAGACAGAGAAAGCTATACCTGCAGCGATTGATAGCCAGCGCAAGACGACAAAGACGGGATGCCCGAATACGTTGATTGTGATCGTCTGTCGAATGAATAAGGACGGCGACATCTGCTGGAATGAGAAAGGATTGAAGGCCAAAGGGCTTGCCTGCTCCTCTGACAGCAAAGTCCACCCATACCAAGGAATGGTGGAATGCTTCGGTGGAGTTCCAAGCGATTTGCAGGATCTGGCGGCAAGGACAAGAAGAGAAGGCTATAGTAATCAAACTGCCTTTGTGCAATTCCTAGATCGACTATGAGATCTCGCGTGTCCGGCGTTCCAAGGTTAGGATCAACTCTGAGCTGGCCGGAAAGCTCGTCCACAAGCATGACGAGATGCCGGATATCGTTGAACTCTTGTATTGAGCAGCGGAAGGAGAGTCGGCAGGCATTAACCCTACATTAGCAGCGCACCTGTACTTTCGTCCTATTAATAATCTTTTGTGTTCTAGTATGAATTTTTGGCACCCTCCTCGCGCATGTATTGATATAGTATCCACGGTCTTGACCACGGTGTATCCACTATACTCTACCTGAGACGCTACAAAGCCGTCTTAGAATAGCTTGAATGTGGACGGGGAAGCTGTGACTAGTTGACAAGAGAGTGACTTTAACTTTGTAGCATCCGAGGTTGATGGAAATCAAGACGATGCGATTGGTGAACGTGAGGGCACGTCATCACGTGAGCTCGCGACTGGGGAAAAAGCACTAACAAACCCGCGTCATCGCCAGGTCATGACGCATACCGCTTCCTGCAACATTCAGCTCCTTCCCATTATCTCCACTTCTCACGACTCAATAGTTCCTACAAATGGCTACAATAGCTATCCCAAGACCGCATAGCTTCGATCGTCGGCAGCAAAGCCTGCTGAGCCTCGACTGCAGCGCGGACTTGCGATCATACTCTCGAAACCTGGGCCCGGGCGTGCAGGAACGAGTCTTCGAGGGCGCAGGTGACGCTTTGAGAGCTCAGTTGGAAGAGCATCGCGAGTTCTTAATTCGACAACATAGGAGTAGTCAGGTGCAAGTCGTCCCTGTACCGCTGCTCGACGCGCTTCTGCCCAACGCACCTGCTCCATTCGCTGGACCTCTTTCCAACCATGCTAGAGGACAACCGTATATAGCACCTTTTTACGGCATGTCGAACCATCAAGCTCCTCCCTACCCTCTAGTTCAACCTTCAGATCCCCGTTATGGGCATATCGAGACATATCCACCTGAATTATGCGAGGCACTCGGCCGATGCGCAGCTTTGCAACAGCCCGATAACGATATTGATGTTGCATACCACGTAATGAAGAATACAGTGGCTACATGGAGTTCAGGGGAGGACGTCTCCAATGACATTGTAAAAACATATGATACTTTGCAGGAGGCGAACGACGGGATAGTGCGGATTTTCCTAGAAGAGTATTGGCGTTCGAGCGAAGGGGATGATCTGGAATATGAGATTCTGGATTTCGGGGGATTGAAGATTATCTTCGTGACAGACGGGTCACTGGGAGGGACCACGGAGCTTTACGTGAGACGAGAGGACTTGAGTAGAACGAGATATTCGAGGAAGCGATAGTAAACACACCCGAAACAGCTATACGCTACGACAAAGCTACACCCACGCTACGAAAACACATGAGGGTATCTCCCAATCCCAATGCTTTTTCATCGATCACTTCACCACAACAGATGCAAAGTCCGTGGCTCAAGCCATCTTCGTGCCCTTCGCGTTACTCCTGACACCAAAGCCAAGCAGAAAAGCAGTCCTCGTCACGAAAGGCAGGACATTGAGTATGTTGGTCACAACGTCCTTCTGTGACCACAGCCACGGGCTTAATACGAGCTCTGTACCCATCTCACACCATGCCGCATAAATGTGTCCCGCATCGCATAGCGCAAGTCCAAACACAATCCACTTCCACACCCTCAAATCGTCCACAACGCGTAGTAGAATACCTTCGATGAACGCGAACAGGAGGTATGTCGAGGCGAGCTGGTCGTACACGATTTGACTGGCTGGATGATACTGGGAGGTGGACGGCATGAAGGCGAAATACTCGCGCGGGACGAAGTGTAGATGGTACACGCCGCCGAGAGCAGCGACGGGTTCGAGGTAAAGGTGCCAGAGGCGGTAGAAGAAGGGGATGTTTGGAGGTGTCATTGCCAATGTAGTCTACTGTCGTGCCTTGTGCGACGGTGTGATCGGTGTCGGACCTGTGGAACAACGGCTTGTTGCGGCTGGCGCGGATCTCTGGCGAACCTTGTCGCTCGGTGCGTCCACGATGGGATTCCGGTGGGACGTAAACGCGATAGACGACGCTGCTAGTCGGTGTAAACGCGATCTTTACAAACTGGTGGTGGTTGTAACCAGTCGATGTAAGGCGGTGCGCTCGCCGACCAAGTACAACCCACGAGCGCGAGATGCTGTGCAATAAGGCCTCCGTTGAATGTTGTACCTCGATGGTTATTGGCGGAACGTGCCCACTGCAATCAACACGGAATCCTTCAAACTACCCTGTTGGGAAGGTGCCAATTGGATGCTGGACTGTCCTGGCTAATTGGCAAAAACCCACCAACTGAGACCCAACGTAATTCATCGATGTTCCGGATGACGAGTCTACGGTCTCTTATACTGTTTGTTCGCCCGCCAGCTCATCAGGCAAATAGGGCCGAATTAAGAAAGCGCCCGCCAGCTCGTATTCCTTTACGCTTCGCTAATGTTGTCATACATGAGCAGTTCTCGCGGCTGGGGCGTGCAGCGCATAATGGTCCGTAAGAGGCTGTCGCTGAGGTGCTTCAACATGACATGTCGTGGTAAGATGCTGGACTGTAGCGTGTATGGTCGCTTAAAATTCCGATATAGAGAATATGGCGTCCAAGTGAGGCAAGTCTGGCGCTTAGGTAGGTAGGTCTTGTATGTGCGTTGCATGAAGACGACCCGGACGATCGCCGATGTTGGGCTGTTTTTATCAGATTTCGTGGACTATACGGTTGTTTGAAGGCGCCCTTGCTGCAGGTATTGTATCAGCAGCAGGCCAAATCGTAAATATAGGAGCAGCTGACGGCAGTGTGAGCAGCTGGAGACTGTGTCAATTGTTCGGCGGGTGTAGGAGGAAATGCATGTGTCTCAGTGGAGCATAAGATTCTCTTTGAAAGTGACCAATCGCTGCTGGTTGGCACATACGGTGGAAAGTCGATACGGGTAGTTGAAAAGATGACGAACAAATCATGATGGCGAAGGATGGTCAGAAAGCAATATGGTTCGTTCGTGAAACCCACATCCACCTATGTGGACATTCTACCTCAGTTGACAACTAGCAGCAGTGCCTGGAGTTTGTTCGTCTGCAGGAAGTGCACCTGAAATGCCGTTTTGAGAGCACATTATGCCGGAAACCAATGGTAACTAAGCACTGAAGTTAGCAGAATCATAGTGATATCGAAGTTCTCGTTGTGGCACGCCGTTCGCTTCGCTGCTGACTCGCTACTCTGTGAACGCAACGGGTGTGCTCGGATCTCGTCAGGTGCGCCTATTTTCCGTACCTCCATGTCCATGTCCATGGTGAGTGGAGTGATTGTTGCAGCAGGCCCCGGCAGCAACATGCAGTAATGCCCGTCCTCGGGCAGGTGAACATGGGATTCTTCTCACGGAACATGGGATTCTTGAGGAATGCCATTCAGGGTAGTGCGTTCCGCCCGGGAGGATGCCCACCACCCACGCGGACTAATCCTTGTCTGGACAGACGTTCCGCACCCAGTGTTCGGTGCATCATTACTCCAAGACTACGACCTCGAACATCTTTCAGGTAGGTGACGAAAGCTCAGGCTAGGTTTTTGCCGCAAATTCGCCCGCTGATGTCCTAACTGTGTCTGGAGGTAGCCAACTTAATTTCCGTTTATCCATCAAGGAAAAGTTTATTCCCAAGATGGAGATGGAACCTTGGAAAGACCTATCATATGCAAGAGCGTGGACGGAGCGCTTGGAACAAGACCGCGAGCTCAGTGATCTTCGTCGGTGGTAGTCTAACGGTCGGTAGCTTTGTGACTCGCGTCCGTTGTTGTAATGTGCCAACTTGCGAGCGGCCGAAACCATGGATCTTGGGTGACCCAATGCATTTGACTGCATCCAAGCAAGAAGGACTATCCGAATTGAGGCTATTGTGGAGCGGCACGTTTATCGTTATGAGACAGGACGCAATGTTGAGCGTGAGACCCCTGCGCGAAGCTGGGACTTTTCGGTACGTCATACCGTCTGACCGCGGGGGAAATCTTGCAAGCGAACTGGGAAGACGAACAAGTAACAAGTTACCCCTTGTGGCACGCCGGACGCTCACTCAGAAGAACCAAGGAAGTACACACTCGCTGAAACAAGCAGCTTCATTCGATACTTAAATTGCGGAGTCTACCTTGCGCGCTTCGAGGGTAGTCCGCCAAGCACGCCCTGATTTCGACCCTGCCCGTGGTCGAGCTCGCAAGCACCATCGATCCTACCAGAAACTTTCCACGGCCCACATCTACTGTACCTTCACCTCAGCTCCCCGCGAGCCCTTTGCTTCGATCTCGCCCTACACACCTGTATTTCAATTGTATTTCTTCCCTTCACTAGAAAGACAAGCTCTGCTCCAACGGCGCGGACGCGGGACCGTTGCCCGACATGACGACCCACGTGGTTTCTCTGTAAGCGACCTCTCTTTTCGTTTGCTTGTGCACATCTGGGCTGTCTGCGCAGCTCGATTGTGTTTTCCGATTCGATGTCAGAGCTGGTGGAGTTCATCGCGACTGATAAGTCAGTTTCCTTCCGTACACGGTAGACTTTCTACACGACAACAAGATCGAGTCAAAGTCGAATCAGACCAGCCCAGCACGACCCGCGCCCCCCAAGCTCGCTGAAGTTCACCGAAAACCCTCCGTCAGCAGTAGCATACATAGCAAGCATGAAGAGCAGCCAGTCAGTCTCCTTAGAAGGGCACCGCCGTCGCACATTCAGCTGCCAAAAGCACCATTGAGGATGTTGGAACTCGAGGAGTTTTTCACGCCTGGGCAGCCCAGCGCGGCGACGCACTTTCCCAAACCGACAGACCCTCGGGGCCTAGTCCGTAGCGATGCGCATGTTCCGGAGTGGGGTGCCAGCGGGCTTTTCTTCAACCAGCCTCAATCACGGGCCGACCCCGCCCCGCCCGATACAATTCTCGAATATGCAAAGGCACAGGAGAGGGCACAAGCTCAGAAGGAGCGGATGAAGGGCTCTCAGGCCGGAAAACTAACCACTGACCCACGATGGGCGACCGACTACAAGGTCGTGCCTGCTGTCCAAGGCAATGGTGGACTCACCAACGCCCTCCGTTGTGCCGTCAACAACAAATGCATCAAGGACGTTCTGACTGTCGGTCTAATTGGCTTTCCTACGGATAGCTTGGATGAGGACAAGAAGGCCGAGATCTATGAGAAGCTTGAAGAGGAGCATGAAGCTTTCACAGTCTTCGTCAGCGACAAGGACTTTGACGGCCACTATGCGCACTACTGCAAGACCATTCTATGGCCGGTTTTCCACTACATCATTCCCGACCACCCCAAGAGCAAGGCTTTCCTGGACCACTCTTGGGTCTACTACGTCAAAGTCAACCAGGCTTTTGCAGACAAGGTAGTCAAGAATTACAAGCGCGGCGACATTATCTGGATACACGACTACCACCTATGTTTGGTTCCCCAGATGATCCGTCAGAAGCTTGCCGATGCCCAGATTGGCTTCTTCCTGCACACTGCTTTTCCATCTTCTGAGGTCTTTAGGTGCCTGGCGGCTCGCAAAGAGCTGTTGGATGGCATGCTCGGAGCAAATCTTGTGGCTTTCCAGACCAACGAGTACGCCCATCACTTCCTACAGACCTGCAGTCGAATTCTTTCTGTAGAGGCAACCGAAGACGGCGTACAACTGGAAAATCGTTTCGTCAATGTATGGTCCTCTCCAATTGGAATCGATCCTCATGAACTCGGCATTGCAAGAGAAGTGCCAGAAGTCCTTGAGTGGATACAGACTATGCAAGATCGTTACAAAGGCAAGAAGGTCATTGTCGCGCGTGACAAGCTTGACAGCATTCGTGGTGTACGACAGAAGCTTCTGGCTTTCGAGCTGTTCCTCAACAAGAATCCTGAGTGGAGAGACAAGGTCGTATTGATCCAGGTTGCTACATCAACGACCGAAGACACAGAGCTCGCTGCGACCGTCTCCGAGATTGTCACACGTATCGACGCAGTCCACTCAACATTGACGCATAACCCACTAGTTTTCCTGAGACAGGATATTGCCTTTTCACAATACCTCGCTCTGCTTTCCATTGCCGACGCTCTTGCTATTACGAGTCTTCGCGAGGGCATGAATCTTACCTGTCATGAGTTCGTCATCTGCCAGGATGGCAAAGCGAGCAGCAAGAAGCATAGTCCCGTCATCCTGAGCGAGTTCACTGGTAGTGCTGCTATATTCGATGGCGCCGACCTCGAAGTAAACCCTTGGGATTACAATAACATCGCTGAAGCTTTTAAGATCGCTTTGGAGATGACGGATGAGGAGAAGGAGACAAGATACGCAAAGCTGCGCAACATTGTGATGCACCAGACTGGTGACGTTTGGGTCAGCAACCTAAGCGGCCATCTTGCCAAGGTCCATGAAGAACAATTCAAACGTGATACCATGTCGATACCTCGACTTTCTTACAACAACCTATCTCGTGCCTATGAGAACTCATGGAAACGACTTTTCATCCTCGATTACGAGGGCACGCTTGCAGCGTTTGGGTCGGTTAGCAATACGGTCCTTACTAATACTGAGCGCGTGGTGGATATCCTTAACGATCTTGTCGCTGACGAAAAGAATGCGGTGTATGTGATGAGTGGTCTTACTGTCAATGAGACGGAGTTGGTCTTCGACCGCGTCCGTGGTCTCGGTCTCATCGCCGAGAACGGTTGCTTCCTCCGCGAAGGTAACTCCGACGAATGGACGCAGTTCCCCGATGAGGAGAAGACGGTCAAGTGGAAGGAATCTGTCAAGCCGATTCTCCAATATTATGTCGAGCGCGTGGAGGGCAGCTGGGTCGAGGAGCGCCACTGTTCCCTCATCTTCCACTATGAGAGGACCTATGATAACGAAACATCGAGCCGCCACGCCGGTGATTGCGCCAACCACATTAATGATGCTTGTGAGCAGCAGCGCGTAAAGGCCGTTCCCACCAAGGACTCCGTTGTGATCGAACCAGTCGACTTTGATAAGGCTACCGCAGCGCAACACATCTTCGACAAATATCCTGAGACCGCTCGTCCGGATTTCCTTCTTGTCGCCGGTAACGATCGTAGCGACGAGAACGTATTCCGTTGGGCGAACCAGTTGAAGGACAAATGGGTCGTGCCAAACGTTCAGACTGTAACCGTAGGCGATCGCAACTCTGTTGCCACGTCTACGCTCACCAACGGCACGACTGGTACGTCTTCGACACATCACATATTACCAACAATCTGCTAACACACAGTGCAGGTCTCCTAAGCGCCCTCTCCAAGCTCACCAAGATCCGCACTACCCCGTAGTGTTAATGATGCGTCCCTTTTCCCAGACTGCGAATAGCAGTTGACTTTGACCGAATTTCTCCCCAACAATAGTCAAAATGTCTCGCGATAGGAACAATCACGAGGCACGATTACGTAGAGAGAGATGCTGGGCTCAGCATGAACTCTCTGATGAATTAAGCAAAACGAAAGAAACTACGATACCTAGCCTAGATGATTTGAGCGCCGGAGCGTGCATGGATCGGAGTCTAATGGACGTTCTTTCAATACGTACTCGAGTACCTAGATCTCCATAACTTCTCCACGAATTAAACGATTGATTCAAACCCCATCTTTCCTCCCTCTCGACCTTGACTGTAAAACATGCCTAGCCTTGCCTGCCCATGCCCATTGAAGCCTTCGTACCACTTACCTCTATGCGGCTGGCTGCCTGCAACCGCGAGTCGTGTACGGTACGGAGTAGGTAGTCATTTCCCTCGACCGACAAAACCCTCGGGCTACTTACCCCGGCTATTACTGACGATGTCCTAATGCTACACGCCTTCCGGTAAGAAAAGAGCACCACTGGTGAGGTATCGATGCATTGCAGTGCAGCGCAGCAAGCCAAGGCGCATTTACTTGAAAAGGTTGGGGTGGGGTCATTTGTACCACGCATGTGTTGCGTGCCTAAGCCGCCCCAGCTTGACCGGTCGAGGTCGGGCTCCACTTTGCTCCTTCCGTGGCTTCCGTGGCTTGCCTTGGTATTTGCTTCATTATTCATCTGGTTGCACGAGCATGCTTTCCGGCCCCCAAAATCGCACGTATAGTTTGGGTAAGAAGCGGAGTCTCGGAGCTAGCTAGGTATCTTAGTTGGGGTGTCACGACATTCGAAGCCTTCTCTGATCTTCACTTGAGTGTAACTGAGCGTCGAGGGCAGTCATGTTTGTGTGAAGTAAGACGATGGCATTCGATTGAAATAGAGAAACATGGCTATCATACCAACAACAACATACATGCAGATGTCCGTTTCTATTCTTTCATTCACTACCTTTGTATATAAGTGAGTAGGACAATCGTGAAAAAGAAGAAGAGAGAGGGTATAAACATTCCTCCAATGAACTTCATAATTCGTTCAGGCCCGTGATGTCCACACCGTAGGGCCTTCCAACGTATTTTAGTTGCTGAAGGCATAGAAAGCTTCAACGCTACCGAAAAAGGCCGTAACCGTGTCAAAAGAACCAAAGCAAGATCGTGACAAGAAGGACGGTGCGATGCGAATAAATAGTGAAGACGAAGAAAAAATGTCCGAGCTCCGTTATAAAGAACAGACTCGAGGACATCAATACGCGACGAGGGATTCTACTACGCGTTTGGAAGCCAGAACGAGAGCAAGAATTGTCCCACAAGACGCGATGTGTACTTTGTTTGGTTGGCAGGCGAGATACTGACTTGCTGCCGTTGTTGCAGGAAGTCGGCTATTAACTTCGTTAGCCGCAGGTACACACACAGAGCATACTTCGCAAGTGATTCGACTTACTGTTATCCTTGACCAACTGCGCAACCTGTCTTACAAAATTGACGCTCGACGCGTCGCCAAACCCCACTTCTTTATCCCAGTCATGTTCCGCATTGCGCATGGGGTTGCATTTGCGGTTGTACTTCCACCTGAATATCTGCTGGATGAAGTGCATCCTTGCGTCGATCTCGCGGCATGCAATGTCTGCCTGTCCTTGCGCGTCGCGTTGGTCCAGCTTCTCGGTTGTAGCCTTGGTCGACATGACAAGATGGATTGTCTTCTGCTGGTCTTCGAGGGCCATGCACATGCCTAGTACTGCAACGAACGCTGCAAGCCACTTGTCACAGCCTTTGGAGGATTTGAACATCTGCTGGAGCTTGTTCAGAACTGTGGCCTGGATTGAGCGTTGTAGGCGAGAGAAAAAGTACTTAAGTTGACGGTTCGTCATACGCGGGGAAGTGAAATTGTCGACGTAAGAGTTGTGGCCGCCGTAGGAGTGCATTCGTTGCAGTGTGGATATCTTGGTTTCTTCGGCAATCGTGAGAGTGTGTGACATGATAAAGGTCACTACGATGAGACGAAAGACTTCGCGCAGCAATTTCGCCTCGTCGTCGCTCTTTGGCTTCACCCTGGTCATAAGCCTAAATAGCTTTTGTTGAAAATCATTGTCATCTTCCATCCAGCACAGCTCACCGAAAGCATCCAGGTGGTTGTCGACGATGTCGGCGATGTACTTGTCATACTTCTTCTCCTCATTGTGGTTGATATGGACCATGCCCAACGCGGGGCTTTTCTTCTCTACGGCGATTCTCTCGTGTGTGACAGGGTCGGACTTGTACTGTATCTGCTTTAATAAAGCGTCTCCTCGTGGAACAAACTCATACACCTTGACAGGAATTCTGGGCATGTGAGTTTGACCACAGGTCATCCAGACCGTCAACTCCACATTTCCCCACTGGTGAATATATTGTGAGACGAAATGAGTCAGGTTCGAGTCCTCGTGCATCTGCGTGACCAGCGATGGAAGAAAGTATGCTGACAAGTCAACAAGTTTGATGCGCGTGCATCCAAGTCCGCAGTCAGCGTTCGGGCGTTGAGAACGCTTCAAGCACCGTTCACAAATGTCGCCCGGTCCACATTTATCTCTTTGTAGCACACAGTGCCAACAAGCTACTATCTTTCGCATGTCGTGCGCCGCTTTCGCAACAGTGGGCTCCAGATGTGTACCAAGTGCTCTTCCGCCGGACTTGTTCAAGGCTCTCGCTGCCTCGCCCGCTCGAGAGGATTCAGGTTCTGGAGAAGCATCAAAGCTCGTCTCGGGAACACCTCTCGTAGGCGAATAATCCACTTTCATAGAAGGAACTTGGGGAACTAGGATGTTGTGATATTGCTGTGCTGGATGATATGGATCGAGCATCATTCCGGAGTCTGAATGTTGATATGACGAGACCATGCCATCTGAACTACCGGGACTGGCCACCGTGGGGCTTATGGCTGGCTGATATGGTGATCGAGGGTGTTGCCCGATTGATGATGAGGCTGGTGATGTTGGAGGATATTGATTTCCAGTGGTGTAATTCTCAGTAAAGAGAGTAGAAGACGCATTGTAGTTGACGAAGTTTTGCTGATCGGGGGGTGGTGATGCTCTAGTGAGATGCATTTCTACCGGGCTCTGATTCTGAGCATGTGTATGATGAACGTGATTATGCGGGCGGTGGGTAAGATTTTGTGCCGTGATGGGGAATGAATTATCCTGCGGTGGTATCGTAGGTTCGCTGGGCGAGACCAGGTATGAAGGGTCGGTGTAGTTCATTGTCCATAAGTCCACGTCATTCACTTCGTTCACATACTCCGAGTAGTTTACGGGATCGGTTGCCGGGTCGAAGACAACATGACCTGGTCGCGGGACCATAGAAGACCTTGAAGGTCCTTGACCGTTCCAGGGATCATGTCGTGGTGGCTGGGTGGTATAGCTCTGATTGTAAAAGTTGCTCTGTTGTTGATGTATGGTCGATATATGATATGGTTGTTGGGTTTGCGCATTGTATTGTTGTTGGTATTGCTGCGGCTCAGAGGCAATGGTAGCATGGAAAGCTGCTTGTATAGCTGTCTGTGTTAACCAGAAGAAGTAAGGACTGACGAGCCAACACACCTTGATCGCTAATAGTACCTTGAGCAGTGAAGAACATGCTCGAATCCACTGCTGGTATAGCGTTGTGGGAGCTTTGAGTAGACATGGTGTTTCCGTTCTGATAGTAGAAGTTGCGTAGAGAATCAGAATCGAGCATTTCCACTTCAAAAGATTCGCCGTCTGGTGTCCTTACAGACGTAGGAGAATTTGAAAGGCTGCCATTATCGCAGAATTGATCGGGTAGCTGGTCGCGAGATGGTTCTGGCGGCTGCGAAGGGTTGCGACTCAACGGCGGCGTAGTGGTGAGCGGACCGGGAGAAAGTCCAGTATGGTTGATCAACGAATCTGTAGGAGTCTTTGACCCTCGCGTATCATGGTGGCCATAAACAAACGTATGCGGGTCAATGAATAGTGGTTGTCCCTGAAAGTGCTGGTAGTGCTGGGAGTATGGGGACATGATGCGCAAGTGGCCGCTGGAGGCGGCCGAACAAGAAATGAAACCCCCTTAGTCCTAGCACATTAGACGGCTTGTCAAATCCTGGCGAAACGATGCGCCGGCGCTGGATCTATGGCCTGGTTTCCTTGAAGACTCAAAGACAAACTCGTATCCACCCAGGACAAACCACCGAAGTACACAACAGAAATACAGAGCACGGGAGGGGCCGACCAAAATGAGGGCCGTCCACCACGACTCGAGGAGAACGTGCAAGAAGAGCGTTTCAAAGCGGCTGAATGGAAGGAGTTCAGATGGCAACTAGTTTCGCGGCATCGAGCGCATCTTACTCTGCCCCGCGAGGACCGGTGAACAGATCCCCGGCGCATGCAGCTATTGGCCTAGCTGCATACAGCTGCCCAGCATTGAGATCGCACCAAACCGCATGCCGCAACGAATTTTGGTGCTGCAATTATCCGAATGTTTGACAAGGAAAAAGAGACGTAAACGGTCATCGCATACAAGAGTCAGGTTTCTGGAAGGGTTTCGCCCTCGATTGATGCGCATCGTCCTGAGACAGCGGAAGGACTTCGACGAGCTGAGAAGCCTCAGGCATCGAGGAAATGGGCTGCGCCTCGCTCGCTAAGCTGAGCTTCATCAAGGCGGTGTCTTGTGAAACGAATCGTTGGTCGCACCTGCTGCTGGTGGAGGGTAGAGCAAATTCATTGCGGCTCTGCTGCGTCCATTGACCGGTGCGAAAAACTGACAACGCATCTGGCGGCAGCGAGGGGTGGCATCGGGTGGATGAGCTCAAGCCAATCGTTTGCGCAACAGTGCGTACAATGGCATTGTCTTCATCCGTCTATAAGTGGGAGGCCGCATGATGAGATAGAGGAGTGCTGGATAGAGAAACTGTTCAACTGCCAGCGCATGCGTACGATACGGTCCAATCGCGACGAGGTTGAGGCCGGCGTCGCGCTGTGATGCGTCCCTCAGTGAGGTTGCTCAAGCCACAGTCACTAATCCAGCCTGGATAGAGGCTGTGGTGTTTTGTGTTAGAAAATGGTGCTTTGCGCTGGTGCTTTGTGAGAGGAGTACGAGAGCTGGCTGATAGGAGGGCTGTAGCTTCCTCAAAAAGTTTGTGATTCTTGACCGCAACTTCCAGTTCTGCCTTGCGAAAGCCTCGGAGCTGTCAGCAACCACCAACGCGCGATGATGCAGGAACGAGGCTAGGACTACAAGGCAGCAGCAGGACGACAGATGGTATACTCTTCAGACACCAAGTGAAACCAGTACTACTCTGTAAAGGAGTTTGTACTCGCACAAGACTGTTGAGCTCTTCCGCAAAACAGCGCAAAACCGCAAGCTGTACAAGACAACATGAAGACCTCAGTCGTATCGACTTACAATTACCGGCATGGACTTCATAAGATAGGATCTGACGCTATTGCGTTATGAGGATTACTACATAGTGTACTCGGCTTTCTCACAGAAGATGCGTGCATGTTTGTAATCCGTGGAGTGTACTCCGAGAACTCCGGGCCCCTCTAAGCCAATCATGACGCACGCTATCAGGCTCGGAGTTTTGGATGCATTCGTCTAGGCCACCACCGGCGTAACTTTCGGAGTCATAGATACATTGCAAGAGGTAACATTAACGACACACTCTCTCCCTCAATGTTCCCTGCTCTCAGATTCCGGACAGATTTCGATCATGCTGCGGAGAAACGGAAAGCCTAGGTTTGTGGCGAGACAGGACTTCTTAATCCGAGGCTGACTGTCTTCTAGATCGTGCGAACCATGTCGGGTATCGAAGATCAAGTGTGACCACGCGACGCCGACGTGTCAGAAATGTCAGATGCGGGGTATCACGGAGCAAGTGAGTTCCATATCAACGGCTTGTACGTGAATCCAATGTTAACACGCGCGGAAGTGCTTCTATCATCCGAACCCGATGACTAAGCCTGCTGGTACTCCTCGCAAAAAGCCAACACCTCGTCGCCGCAGATTAGACGCTGAAACCAATAATTCGCGTCTTTCGCGTGACCATGGGAGATTAACCTCGCTGACGCTTAGTCCTCCGACGCTCAGGACTGACATTGGCCCCGTCCCTGTCCGCAGCTCATGGCCAACACCACCTGAATCCGCCGCTAGAAAACAGCAGAGCTCAGATACAGCCAGGAGCTTCTATCTGGGCTCAACCAGTTACGCAGCTGTGTTCACAGAAGACCGCCCGTTACCAGACACAGTGCATGAGCAACCATCCGAACGACTGAGTGTGACCCCGTCAGTGTCGAGTAGGAGCTTGGGAAATCGGCACTGTCAAATCGGGTTGGCTTACTCCATAGTGTCAAAGTTGCTGCCTTTCTCTTTCCTTGAGAAGTCAGTGAAGATGTTTTTTGACAGACAAAAAGCGTCGGCTTTCATTGGTCCGCTCATCATATCCGCGCTTCCACAACTCCGTCAAGATGTCGAACAACTAATTGTTGCTGGTAGCGATGCACATCTTCTGTACGCTGAGATGACAAGAAACACTGCCCGGCCTCTAAAAGTTGCTTCGGCAATGCTTCCCTCCGAATTCCACACTCTGTTCACAGGAAAGAACTTACGGTGGGAAACCTTAGGCCTGGTCTTAGCGGTTGCCGTATCTAACGCCCAGTACACATCGCCTGGCGACCCCATCTTCACTCTTGATGACGGAAGAAGACTGGATAAAGATGAGTTTATTGAAGATACAATCCAAGCAACTAATGACTGTATATCCATCTGTCAGATACACGGAGCAGTCAACGATATCATGGTATGGTTCGTATATGCAGACATGATGATAATAAGCAATTTCTACGGCGACAACTACCATGGCACATGGCGACGCATGGGAGATAGTGTCTCTGCTCTATATGCGACTGGAATGCACTGCGAAGGAGAATTCTCAGGAGGCGCAAATGGGGAACCTCTCTTCCTCCGGGAGGCTCGGAGGAGGCTATATTCTGCAGTCTACCGATCGGACAAGACACTAGCCATATTTTTCGGTCGTCCGCCAATGATGAATTGGAGATACTCCGATCGTAGACAGTTACTTGACATCAGTGATGCGACTATCACTTCTGACGACCCCGATGTCGTTAATGCGGAGATCTCAAAGTTAGACAGCTCAGGATGGAATACGGAAGGCCAACTTCATCCAGCTTCGTATATCAGACTGAGGTGTCAGCACGCCATATTCAAGGAGAGGCTTCTGGAACAAAGTCTGGCGGGTGAAAAAGACAGTGACGTGGTCCGCAACTTACAGTAAGTCGCCATCTGCATACACTCCCTACAGTCTACTAATTAGAAACAGAGCAATATCAGCGGAATGCAGCGAGTGGTGGGAGACTCTTCCTCGGCATCTTCGATACGAAACATACACCGAAGAGGATGCCTGGATCGGTCGAGGCCCATCACAGACCGTACGCTTGATCTCCACATATCTCGATTATCTGCACCTACACTTCCAAACGCAGCGGCTTCTTCATCGGCAAACACAACAAGCGCTACCAGCTCTGATGGACGTCTCATTGAAGATACTCTCCACTGCCCTGGTCTCCACGAAGCCCAACAACAGAGTGTACGAAACCAGACGCCACTTCCCCTCCGTCATTCTGTTCTACTGCTTCCCTGCTGCTGGGGTTCTAGCACTAGAGCTTCGGAGATGTACCATTGAAGGCCTACCACTCCCCAATGCTGTTTCACGCGCCGATGTCATCCGGAATCTCTCGGTGCTGACATCCTGCCTTGAATGGATTGTTTTACCCGGTGATGGAAACCATAAGCTCTGCAGCGAGCTGAACAAGATGCTAGAACTAGTTCTAGACGAAGTCCTGAACTATGAGCCTTCTTCAAATAGAGTGCCGGAGAGTGGTGAGGATTTAGCTTCGGCGGCTTTCTTCGACATGCCGATGATTGATGGACTGGAGCCCATCCCGACCGAAGCAGAGGACTTCTTGAGCTGGTTGGACAATGCTACATGGAATAATACAGTAAGTTTACAACTTTTAAAGTTACTGTTCGAGGGACATGTATTAACTCAGCCCTAGGATCTCTTCTGAGGAATGCTATCAAGGAGCCTCTTGAAGGCTACATACGATACATCACAAGCGATACCCAATAATGACAATTTAGCCCGTTTGCGAAGAAGAAGAAAAAGTGTTTGAGTACTACTTAAACTGATATCAGAACCTTTGAAACAATACACCAACTCCAAACACCGTTCTCAGTAACTGTTTGTTTGCCTACAACCAAAAATATCACACTCAACGCTCAGTCTAAAGTATTATACTTCCCCACCTTCATTCCTCGACACCACCCTCATCCAACAACTCGCCCAAATCCTCCTACCGTGTAGAAAAGTACGCCGCCCTAGCAGCCTGTACCGCTTCCTCTTCCTCGTACTCCTTATCTCTCGTTGCTCGGTCACCACTACTCTTCGGCGAACTTTCCAAGGCTATCGAGCATATTAGTATTTATTCATGAAGCAATGAGCAGTATGGGTAGATGAAACTAACATTTCCGGTTGAACACCTTGTTCAAAATGCTCTTAGACGTTGACTTTCCCGAAGCTATCGAGTAGGCGTCTGAGGATGTGTAGGGTGGAGGTGCTGCGGAGGAGGTTGAGAAACGTGGTGGTGGTGACGTTGTGGTATCAGCGGGCGTTGAGGACATTGTGGTCTGTTAGGGATTGGTGGGATGCTTGTATGAGTGGAGATGATAATGATTGCCGGAGAGCAGTTCAGTGCCGTATGATATTCTCGGGCAAGTGAGGAATAAAATCGTGGAGGTGATGACTATGCTGTAACTGCAACTTTACTACAAAACGGGGTGCCATCCAAGGCAGCCCCAACCTATATATCCACCGCATTACACCTTTTCCCTATTCTCGGAGTCATGGATACATAAAGTTCACCGATCCGCGACCGCATTAGACCTCGGAATAAAACCTACACGGTGAGTGTGAGCTTACTCTCTCCCCATACAGAATCAGCCACGCGCATTCAACAAGCTAGGCAGCAGTCCTACTTTGCATCCATGCCTTACCAATAACGATTATTCCTTAGCAAATTCCCATAAGGCGTCCAATGCCGAACGCGCAACCACGTTAGCCTTGGAAGCATACACTACGCAAACATGCGGCCTGGGATCTTGGGAACGCCGAACAATTGATGGGGTACGTTGTCGGAATCAGATGCATGTGAGAGGTCGGTGATCAAGCTTTTTGTGGCAATGCTTGAGAAGAGGGTCGATGCTTGACCGGTGGGAGGTGGGTTGGTAGGGGTCGGAATAGATTTTGTGTCGCTGGGGTGTGGGTGTGGGGTTTACTCCGACTGAATGACGGGAATGGTAGGGTCGTCGGACTTGTTTTCAAACCTTTTCTCTTTGTGTAATTTGTTGTTAGACTGATATTTGCTCATGGAGTTCGCTTACGGGATTCGAGATTATTGTGAATAGTGTCGTCTGTTGCAGGATCATGTCGCGAATCCCGAAAGTGTTGAGGCAGGGCATGAAGAAGGAGGGCAGTGTATAAAGAGAGTTAACAGCATATGTCGTTTTGCATTTTTTTTGGGTTAGATGCGGACTTTGGCTCCAGGGTCATTACCAGACAATGCTCAAATCATGTTAGAAAAACAACATGATAGGTCTTTCCTACGAAGGGCTCGAGCACTGGCTCCTTCCCCGTGTCCAGTTCGATACCAACATGCTAGTATTTCGGCGATCTTTCTCCATAATGACTGCCCATACGCCTGTGTATCATGTCTATTCCATGAAGCATACCATGTTCTTGCCGATCTTATAGAAATGGCGGACGATATGAGCACAGCAGGTCTCCTTGCAGGCGGTGAAAAGAAAGCTGCTGTGCCGCTAAGTATAACATACGAGGCGTTGGACTATCTGTAAAAAGCATCTGTGTGACACTTTCACGCTGTAGTATAGGCATTTGCTAGACTTTCTGGTGTTGAGGCTGGAGAGTGGGCCGATGCATCATGCGCCACCGGCTTTATGCCGAATGTGAGGATCCCCGCAAATCAATGCCAAGCCTTGCCGATCGCCTCATGCGATGACGTCGTTCTGCCCGCTTTTGACGTGGTCGCTCAGGTGCAAGCTTCAGGAAACGGCACTTGCGCTCACCAGCCACGAATGAATGCGGTGCTCTGGCGCCAAGTGTGGATATGGCTGGCGACTTAATGGCCTAGAAACCTGTCACCTACGCTTGTACCTACCGTGCCTACGTCAATTAGAGACAGACAACAAGTAATCCTTTAGCTTTTGGCGCACTCCCCCTCTGTCGTTTCCGATTCCAGCTCGCTTCTGCTCATCCCTTGTTGCAACGTTTAGCATTTATGAGGGCTGGCTCCACGACTCAGGATAAAATAGCGCCACGAATCGCCAATTAAGCAGATAGGGAAATCATTGTCTCCTCGACCCGTTCAGCTCTAAAGGTACGACTACAGCTGGCTTAAGTCGTCATGTCGGGGGTTGAAGATGTAGAGAACCAGCGCACGTCGCACAAGAAACCACACAATGCCCGCAACCCCATCCCAACCATCAAGGGATATCGTGAAGAGAAGGAAAGGAGACAGGACCAATACGGCCAATCAAATCAAAGTGTAGGTGATGGGTCAGGCGAGCCAAGCAAGCGCAACAGAATTGGCGAGGCCTACGATGTCTTCAAACATGGCAGAGATGCTGGGGATGGTGGAGATGGGCCATACATGGCCATGAACAAGAATTTAGTGCAGGACGACGAAGAGGCAGATGATCATGCTGGGCGCACACAGCCCACAAAAGACAAAAAGCAAGACCAGGGCTCCCAAGACGGCATGGAAGATACTACAGAGGGTAATCTGCAGTCAGCATTAGATCCGAAGAAAGCACGGAAGCAGATGAAGAAGTTCACTGCCGACGGGACAGAGCGGCAAGTCACAGACCCGATCACCCATCTCCCCGTCACGATTCATGATTTCACAAACAACGATATGAAGAGTACGCCAAAGAACCCTCCACCAGTGGGGTCAGAGCCTGAGACAATGACGGGCATGGACGGAATCGACAAGAGTGACGAGCATCTAGGTGAAGAAGAGGAGGAGTCTAAAGATTCGCACAAAGCCATGGAGGTTCTCTTTCCACCCCCTGACTTTGATGCGACAAGAAGCGAGATCACTGCCGTGTATATGCAGGCGGTGACAGTGGGCTTGGGCGTTGTTGCTGTGAGCTTAATGGTAGTAAGCACACTCTTCTGGTCGACCCGTCACTCGACTGGCTGGACTAGACAGCTGTTCAAAGTTGCAGAGCTCAGCACCATGCTAGGTGTTTCTGGCGCCATCATCCTTTTCATGCGAAAATGGTCTGAGAATAGGATCAAGAATGTTTGGGACGTTGAGGTCTGGCAAGCAGAAAGGCAACGCGGCCAGAAACTTGCGAAAAGTCAGACCGCTGAGAGCGCACAATGGCTCAATTCACTGGTTGCCTCGGTATGGCCGTTGATTAATCCTGATCTATTCACCAGTGTAGCGGACACGCTCGAAGTAGGTGCTCTTGCATATGTCATTTGTGATGCCCAGCTGACAATTCACAGGATGTAATGCAAGCTTCCTTACCGAGCATGGTTCGTATGGTGGCTGTAGAGGATCTTGGTCAAGGTAGTGAAGCGCTCCGCATTCTCGGTGTTCGATGGCTTCCTACAGGAGCAGCTGCCAGATCCGTGAGCGCTGACGGAAAGCTCAAGTCCCCTAACGAGGAAAAAGGGGACCGAAAGGTACAGGATGATGGTGAAGGCCAAAGCAATGAGCCGGGACATGACACGATGGAAGCTGAAGAAGGCGACTTCGTCAATGTGGAAATCGCATTTGCATATCGTCCTTCTACAGGACGAGGCATCAAATCACGAGCAAAGCACGCGCATCTCTACCTCGCATTCTACTTACCTGGCAAGGCCAAGCTGCGTAGGTATGTCTAACTAGCATTCAGTCCTCTACTAACGTACTGCAGCTGTCTGGGTAGAATTGACCGGCATGGTTGGTGTGATGCGTATTCGATTGCAACTTTGTCCTGACCCGCCCTTCTTTTCGATTTGCACTTTCTCTTTCCTGGGGCAGCCAAAAGTCACTCTCTCGTGCGTGCCACTTATCAAGAGAGGCCCTAACCTTATGGACGTCCCTCTCATCTCGAGTTTCGTACAATCATCCATGGATGCTGCGCTAGCCGAGTACGTCGCACCAAAGTCGTTGACGCTGGACCTCAAGGATATGATGATGGGTGACGACTTTAAGAAGGATACCATTGCTCAAGGCATACTGCTCGTCAGAATCAAGCACGCTTTCGACTTCAAAGAAGGGGATCCAGGCCTTGGTCCACTATCAAAGGGCTCAGCAGACCCTTACGTCACTGTAGGTTGGGCCAAGTTCGGAAAGCCGGTTTGGTCGACACGTGTCTTGCAAAAGAACATGGAACCGCACTGGGATGAAACTTGCTTCGTTTGCGTTACACCTGCAGAGCTTAATGTTGATGAGAGGCTCCGAGTTCAGCTCTGGGACTCGGATCGTACGAGTGCTGATGATGACCTTGGCCGCATTGAGCTGGATCTCAAAGAGTTGATGAAGGCCGAGGAGACTAATAACAAGATGCACGACAGAGAAGACGGGTTCAAAGCTCTTAAAGCTGGCGAAGGTATGCCGGGTAAACTGAGCTGGAGTGTTGGTTATTTCTCGAAGACGCGGATTACTGAGGACCAACTACAGGCCCAAGAGGAGGATCCAGACATCCGTACTATGGATCAGCTCAAGAAGAAGGTCTACACGGAAGCGGAGCACAAGCTTCGGGAGGCAAGCGTGGACCATCAGCATGAAATCGAGCAACAAAAAGCGGAAGACCTCAAGGCCCGACAAGATGAGCTCATCATCGCATCACCACCATCTGAAGACTATCCTTCCGGTATCTTGAGCATCCAGATTCACCAAATCACAGGTCTAGAGCTGGAAAGCCTGAACAAGAAAAGAGCATCCGCAGATAGCGAAGGAAGTGACCAGGATGAGGAAGACGATGACCTTCCATCAGCGTATTGCACGATCATCCTTAATCACAAGAAGGTCTTCAAAACGCGCACAAAGCCCAAGAATTCAAAGCCTTTCTTCAACGCTGGTTGTGAACGCTTCATCCGGGATGTGCGGAACACGGAGGTTCACATCTCGGTTCGCGACTCACGTGTCCACGAGGACGACCCGCTGCTCGGTATAGTCTATCTTCCACTCGAGAGGTTGTTCAAAAAGCGAAGCCAGATAAATTCCACCTTTCCTCTTGCGGGCGGCGTAGGTTATGGGCGTGCGCGTATCTCTCTAGTCTTCCGAAGTGTGCAAGTCCGGCTTCCCCAGGAATTGTTAGGTTGGGACTACGGAACACTGGACATCAAATCAAAAGTCAAAGCTATCGATGTTCCTAGTGACCTGCGGTCTCTCAGGATGAAGATCAGTACCGGTAGCAGTCGTGGAAAATTACACTCACGGGCAAGAACTGGCAAGGTTCGCGAGGAAGAGGGACAGACCGTATGGACAACGAGAGGAGACAAAAACATCCGTCTACCAGTGCGCCAACGCTATTCAGCGCCCATGATTATCGAACTGAGACAAGATGCTGCCTTGAGAGATCACACCCCTGCGTTCGGCATTCTCTGGCTCAAAGATATCCCTGACAATGAGGAGCAGACGATGCGAGTACCAATCTGGAAAGGAGACCAAAAGCGCGCCCAGGAAAACATGCTTGAGTCCTACGGCGAAAAGGTCGGCGAGATCGAAGTCAGCCTGACATTCTGGTCTGGTCTATCCGGCTATCATGAAAAGTTCACCAAAAAAGAAACAGACCTCCGTCAGGTCATGGAAGTCCTTGACGTATGCAACGATCAAGAATGGTCAGATTGGGACGACGATAACGAACACGACAAGCCGGGCATCGAAACGAACGAGAGCAACGACGACACTACCACCACATCATCCTCATCGTCAGACTCTGAGAGCGAGAGTGACAGCGGAATCGATAAGGCTAAAAAGTTCGTACCAGACTTTCTCCAGAAGGAGAAGAAGAAGGAATCTTCCCTTAGTGAAGATGGGAAGCGCGGTCCAATGGATCAGATGAGGGAATACAAGGCTTCTGCTACCCAACTTCATCGGAAGAATAGAGGTGTCATGCAGTGGAAAGGGCCTCGGACTCTGGCTTGGATGAAGCATGTGGGTGATCGAGGGAAGGCTAAAGTTGGTGGGTTGTTCCATCATCATGAGAGGAGTGGTGGAGCGGTTGAGACGGAGGTATGAGAGGTTATATTACGTGTGTTAGGATTCGTACTAGGCGTTGGTGGTACAGCAGGTCTCAAGGGTCAATGAAATATAAGAATTAATAATAATAATGTTGTTCGGAACAGTCCCGTTATTTGCTAGCTAAACCAACAAAGTGACACTTCTCACTCATCGTGCGTTGCTCGCCTTCATATTGTTTTACAATGGCCCTGTCACACTTAAACTGAATGTTTCCAGTCTTATCGTGTTTCGCTATGACGTCTTAGCAATGCTGAGAGACTGTCTACCTCTTGATTCGCCTCCCCAATCCGGCATTAATCCCGTGCTTCTCCAGACTCTTCCTCAAGCCCCTCAACCCACTCCCTAATCTCTACAAAATCCCTCGCCCAAACAACATTCCACTCATCCGCCTCCCGCCAATCCTTCAATCGCGGCACCTTAACCCCCAACCGATCCAGCTCAGCCAATTTCCGCTGCCCACTCCCCATCGGCTCATCTCTGATGCAAATTCCCAAGTCGGCTGCGAGGAGGCACTCGATGTCCGTCAGGCTGTCTCCGACGTAGACTATTGGTATGGAAGAAGTGGAAGTATCCTGAGGAGAAGACGAAGAAGCCTCACGTTCTTGTTTCAACCGTTCCAAACAGCGCAGCTTGTCGTCGCTGGACACAATCATCATCGAAGCGCTATTTGACGGGCCAATGTGTCCGTTTGACGGTAGGTTCTGCGTGAGGTTTTGGAGTTCATTTGAGAGGATGGAGGAGGCGGGTATCGGGGTGTTGAAGGCACGGAGACAGGATGCGATAAAGTGCTGGCTCCAGTTTACACTGAGGATGCTGAGCTGACTTTTACTTTTATGTTGTCCCGATGCGTCAGTCTTGTCGGTTTGCATGCTTTCGAAGAACTGTGCGAAGCCTCGACGCAGTCCGATTTGCCCCGATGAAATGCATTCTCGGATGCCTGCGTTGATGGCCGACGTCGTTAGGCCGGCGAAGATGCCGGACAAGGAGACGCGGTGTAGACTCCGTTGCTCGACGGCTCTCAGCTTCCTGATGAGCGCTATTTCTTCTTCGATTGTTTTAGGGAGGATGCCACCCGGTGCGAGGTTTGCAAGCGTAGCCGTGTAATCGTCCATGTAGGATTGTGTGAGGTCTTCCCAGAATTTCTGGACTGGGAAGTCAGGTTTGATGGATGCGGAGATATTGACGAGAGCATCGAGGGTATCGTGCTTGGTGATGGTTCCGTCCCAGTCAAGCACCCAGTGAATTGGCTGGCGTGGGTTGATATATGTAGGATGTCTGGGTAGCGTTGACATGGTGGCTGCAGAGTTTGTACTCCAGAATCTTGTACGCTGAGGATTGAACGGCTGGTTGGGAAGACACGATACTCTGCTAGTGATGATACGAAGAAGCATGTAGGAGCAGCACTTGCTGAGGGACTTACAGTGCACGTTTTGGAGGAAGGTTCAATGATCGAATGTCATTACCGGCAGTCCATGTTGGTAGAGGGCAGTCGCGTCACACAGTGAATTTTCGAGGCTCTCCAACGATCTTCGCGCACGTCTTGGAGCAGCTCAATGCTCCTCAGTTACTGCGCAAGTCTTCCTCTTCACATGCTATGATACGCTGAAGCCATGCACGACGTCTTGCAAATAGCCCGAGTTTTGCCGTTCTACGGCGGTTGTGAGGCTGTGATTGCACGAGCAGCCGGAAAATGGCGCGTACGATGCCAGCACGCGTCAAAATCGGCAGGAAGAAGAGCACATGGTAAGTTTTGCCGGCTCCGTGACATGCCGCCTATAGTTACCATGTCATATACCAGACTCTCCTCATTTCCATCTCATCTCACACCCTCACCTCTCGATGATACACCCGTACGTGTTGGCCGCCGTTCATCGGAACCCCCGCGGACATCACGAGACCGCCGCCACGAACCAATGGCACACGCGCTATATGCATAGCCCGCCCCGAGCCGAGTTGCTCGTCCCCTAAGCGCAGGTATACACGAAGAGATGGAGAGTCTTTACACACAGTTGACCCTAAGTGCAGGTTGAGGCTGTCATCGGCACCAAACCTCAACCAAGGAAGAAAATATAAACGCCCACTGCCCGGCCGTTTTCGTCGCCTTTCGCAGCAACATTTCTTTCAAGAAACTCATCCCCTCCCCCACCAACGCTGCCCCGCGGATTATCTACACCACATTTTACGCCTACAATCATGGCTCCGGGCGCAATCCAAAATGAGACGGCAGCTGCCGCCAATGGCACCGCTCTGAAGCCAACTGCTCGTTCATTCCACCCTACGGGCACTCCAGATCCTGCAAAGTACCATTCTGCGTCCTCATCCGACGCCGTAGAGTCGGAAGCCAAGTTCGCAGCCCACAATTACCACCCGCTACCAATTGGTATGTCCTCAATGGCAGTTTTGCAACGTCCTAGGTATCTAATAAGTCTTAGTATTCGCGCGCGCAAGCGGATGCAGTGTCTGGGACCCAGAGGGCAAGCACTATCTGGACTTTCTCTCCGCTTACAGCGCCGTCAACCAAGGCCACTGCCACCCCGAGCTTGTCAAGGCATTGACCGAGCAGGCTTCACGCTTGACGCTCAGCAGCCGAGCATTCTACAACGATGTCTTCCCTCGATTCGCCGAGT